>JADMLE010000009.1:0-1200000 GCA_016508685.1 Cytospora piceae | reverse complement strand
ATGTCCAAGGCCTGGTCCCTCGCAGGCATTAGGATGGGTTGGATCGCCTCCCGCGATAAAAGCATCATCAGCGCCGCGGCTGAGGCACGCGACTACACCACCATTTCTGTGTCGCAACTAGACGATCAACTTGCTAGCTACGCCCTGTCGGATTCTGTGCGGCCAGCGCTGATGAAGAGAAATTTGGATCTTGCAAGGACGAATTTGGACTTGCTGGACAAATTTGTGAGGGCACATGAGGGGATATGCAATTGGATAAAACCAACAGCGGGGGCGACGGCATTCGTCCAATTCACGCACAAGGGAAAAAAGCCGGTGGACGATGTAGCATTCTGTTTGGGCGCGTTACAGAAAACGAAAGTTATGTTCCTGCCAGGCTCGAAGTGCTTTGGTCACGATGAGGACTTCAAAGGCTTCGTGAGGATCGGTTACGTCTGTGAGACGGAGGTGCTCCAGGAGGCTCTGGAGAAGCTGGGGGAGTATGTGGATGGGAATCCATCACCATGAGAGCGGATGCCCGGCCAAGCCCAGAGCTTGGTTCTGCGCTGTCGTGACTGAGGCAATTGCTCCGATCGAATGAAGTTCTACGGTATGAGAGGAATAATTGGAAAGTTCCGCACTACGGAGTGGAGAGATGCCTTTGAATCACTCCCAACTCTGGTCCTGGGTACCGGTAAGTTACTATCGACCCCTCGGAAGCACTCGCGAGCGCTTGGAGGAAGCAGGTTGGCACGATGCATCCAGCTGCAGCAGAAATTCGCCAAGCAACTGCAACTTGAGGCTCCATTCAATAATCCGGGCTTCTCTGCTGCAGTGGCTGCTTGATACCGGGAGCTTGGATCCTTGGACCTCAAAAGTCACTAGTGTATCCATCACTCGTCCGTTTCTCTTGTGCTGTTTACCTTGTTGACTGAATTGACTGAGCAATGTCTCTTCCCAGCCAGCACCCGGGTAGTGCCGCAGTGCGACCTGGTGCCTGCAGCCTGCAAACCTCGGTTCGGAAAGAGATCGAACGTCAATTTGAGTTCCTGTTGACAACTCCGGGAAGCTCCACAGTTGACCCGGTTTTCAGGGGGCTCGGTCAAGTGCCCATCGCCTATTTTTGACACCGGCGACGCGGCGCTCCCCCAGGAACAAGGCCTCCGCGTCATCATCGCCTTCGTGACTGAGCCTTCACTCCTTGGCTGCTTGGCTCTTCCTTATTGTGATTCAGCATTCGGGTTTCATTCGTTCTTTGGATTTTCTTGCGTCGAAACTCTGAACTGCCCCTGTAAATTAAGCGCATCTTTCGTTTTGGATTTCTTACCCGGCTCCACTGGCATCCTTCGTGCACGGCTTGGGGGGTTTCGTCTAGACCTCGCAAGGCTCTCCTTGGTTTCCTCTTATATATCCACATCTAAGCCGAGCTGAGATAGAAATGTTCTTGTTGGTTGGTTTCGACATTCAATCTGGGAATTATTAACCTCTGAATTCATCTCGCTTTTCTCCTTTTAACTTATTCCGAGTCAATTCGTTGTTTCTTTCTCGCTGCATTGAAGTGTACTCTCGGGGACGTGTGACACCCATTTCTATCAATGCACTTTCTTTCCCCTTTTAAATTGGAAATATGAAGGAATCATCTGTTTTCGCCGCTGCCGTGGGCGTCCTCTTTGCCCCGATCGCAAATGCAGGTAAAACGGTACAATGGGATATACAAAAGAACAACCATCGAAAGGCGATGTCCGGCAAGCGCGCGACAAGCACATACTCGGAGGTCATTACAAATGAAATCGCTAGAGGTGGCTACTTTGCGACCTGCGCTATTGGGACGCCCAGTCAAAACATGACCATGCAGCTCGATACTGGGAGTAGCGATATCTGGGTACCGTGGTCTTCGGCCCCTCTATGCGAGAAATATGATTGCTCATTAGGCACATGTGCGTTTACCCTGAACATCCTGTGAGCGGACTGAGACTAACATTACTGCGGCAGTTGATCCTTCTGCTTCTTCCACGTATACAGACGTTGGCGAGGGCGATTTTGAGATTGAGTACGTGGACGGAAGCTATTCCAAGGGCGATTACTTTACAGATACTTTCGAGATCGCAGGCGCCACTATTTCCAATCTGACTATGGGTCTCGGGACGTCCACCACCATAGCCTACGGTCTCGTCGGGGTGGGATATAAAGTGAATGAGGCTATTGTCGGCACGGAGTCTGTCTCTGCGGCATATCCAAACCTACCAGTGGTAATGGTGAACGAAGGGCTGATTGCAACAAATGCATACAGCCTGTGGCTAAACGACCTCGACTCAAGCACCGGTAATATCCTGTTCGGTGGAATAGATACGGAGAAGTATACGGGCGACTTGACCAAGATCAACATCATCAAGAACTCCGAGACGCAGCAGTACGACACGTTCTTCGTGGAGCTCACTTCCATGCATGCTGTTAGTTCTAGCGGCACTGACGAGCTGACTTCACGGAATTTCCCTGTTGAAGTCGTCCTGGACTCGGGAACGACACTCAGCTACGTTCCTACCGACCTCGCAAACGAAATTTGGGAAGAAGCCGGCGCGCTTTACCTTGAAGAAATTGGTATGGCCGTGCTTCCCTGCAGCATGCAGGAGAGTAAGGGCTCATTCTCTTTCGGCTTCGCAGGATCCAAAGGCCCAATAATCAACGTGACGATGGACGAGCTCGTCCTCGACCTCGTCACTAGCGGACCCGTGCCGACGTTTAACTATGGAGAGTACGAGGGCGAGGATGCCTGCGCGTTCGGCATCCAAAACACCAGCAGTGACCCCTTCCTGCTGGGCGACACCTTCCTGCGCAGCGCATATGTGGTGTACGATCTCGTGAACAACCAGATCGGCATCGCGCAGACCGATTTCAATGCGACAGAGTCGAACATCGTTGCGTTCGAGAGCAACGGAGCCCAGATCCCGTCGGCGACGCTGGCTTCCAACCAGAGCCTGGCCACGGCCACGTCGACGTCGACGTTCACGGAGCCTGCGTTTGCGGCAGAGAGCGGTTTCCTGAATGTAACAGAGGACGGGGACCAGGACAGTGGCTCCATGATGGTCTCGCCATTTGGCATGGAGCATATCTCTGTCGGTGGTATCGCCATGCTCATGTCTTTGTTTGGAGGCGGTCTCTTCCTCTGATGAGGTGAATCACTCTGCCTCCAAGGGTGCACACTTCTACATATAATATATAATGGGCTCGACACTGCATTCTTCAGGTACAAGTACCCCTGACCAGAAATGGCCCGGAGAACATAATATGGAGGATACGTGTTAGCTATTGCAAAAAGCATCCGAGGTGTTTCGGTAAGCATGCATTGGATTGGAGTTAAGCATCTCGGTTGTTCATAACAGGAATTGTTGTATATAAACCAAGAGTTAGGTTAGTGGATAGATACCCAACATAAATATCAACCAGATACATACATATCAAGATGCACTGTCAATCTGATTGCGGTTACGGTCTGATATGACATCCACACATTGCAAGTCAATACTTTGCATTTCACTCCTTAGGAAGGCTTGAATGGCTCATCCCGAAGAGTTCCATTCTCTGGTACGTCGTACAGATGTTGTCATGTCGACTTGCTGACATTATTCCAAGCCGACCATACTGTCGACGGGACCTTCCTCAGTATACACTCCAGCCACAATGCGCAACAATTCATTCCCTCTTGACAAAAAGGGGAGAGGTGTGAAAATAGATACCACTTCCGACAAAAAGCAAAAAAGGAAGAATTGTGCCTCGGATACGGGGAATCGAACCCCGAGCTGGTGAGCGCTCAAGAGCTCGTAAGAGCTCAAATGAGAGTCACCGATGTTAACCATTACACCATATCCGATGGTGTGAGGCGTTGTTCCATGTCTTTCTGTGTTTTTGGGGTAACTATATTGTTAGTGCGACTTCGGGTGGACCGGGCTGACTCGGAGCATCTCTAAGCGGATCGGCATGCAAATGCTGGTTTGCCTGCCGGAATCCAAAAAATTTAGGAAATCGTCGCACCCATCGCCCCCATCCAAGAAACACTTGTGAACGCGCCACGTCCTTTACCTTGTTTCATCCCTTCTTTCTAATCTCTCTTTGCCCCATGAATCCGTGAAGATGAGGGCTTCTAGAGCCGTGACCGTCTTCAGTGACGGTCGCATACTGAGCTCGAGCCCAGGCGCCCGGCTCTTGAGTTTGAGCTGCAGACCAAGCTCCGATGCGCCTCGACAATGGCAGTCGCCCGTTAAGGTCGATGCCGCCAGGAACTTCACTCAGTCCTCCAAGCGACGCGCCGCTTTGAACGCTGCCCAGGAAGCGTAGGTCTACCATTGAGGATCTGGGTCTATCACTAGAGGCATGTTGGCTGATCCACCATCCTCCCTACAGTCTCCGAGCTGCCAAGGAAGCCGCCAACCTTTCTCCCGAGGTCGTCAAGGAGCGTATGAGCCCCGAGGAGAAGAAGCGTCTCTCTATGGTTCGAAACATTGGTATTGCGGTATGACACGACCCTCCCTGACTTGTAACCATGTGACAGCAGTACTGACTAGAGCAGGCACACATCGACAGCGGTAAAACGACATGCACGGAACGAGTACTCTTCTACACCGGCCGGATCAAGGCGATCCACGAGGTTCGAGGTCGAGACTCGGTCGGCGCAAAGATGGACTCTATGGAACTGGAACGTGAACGAGGAATCACCATTCAATCGGCTGCAACATTCTGCGACTGGGAGAAGAAGGAAAACGGAGTAACGGAAACATACCACATCAACCTGATTGATACCCCTGGTCACGTCGATTTCACGATCGAGGTCGAACGAGCCCTGCGAGTCCTCGATGGTGCTGTCATGGTTCTTTGCGCCGTCAGCGGCGTGCAGAGTCAGACCATCACCGTCGACAGGCAGATGAAACGGTATAACGTCCCTCGTGTCAGTTTCGTGAACAAGATGGACCGTATGGGTGCCAACCCCTTCAAGGCGGTTGAGCAGATCAACTCCAAGCTCAAGTTCCCCGCTGCTGCTCTTCAGATCCCCATCGGCTCCGAGAAGGAGTTCGAGGGAGTCGTGGACCTGATCTACATGCGCTGCATTCGGAACGACGGTCATCGTGGTGTCCACCTCAAGATATCTGATCAGATCCCGGAAGACCTTTTGGAACTTGCTCAGCAGAAGCGTCAAGAGCTCATCGAGAAGCTCGCCGACGTCGACGATGAGATGGCCGAGATGTTCTTGGATGAGGTCCAGCCTACCCCTGAACAGATCAAAGCCGCGATCCGAAGAGCTACCATTGCCCGCAAGTTCACTCCCGTCTTGATGGGTACTGCTCTTGGTGACAAGTCTGTTCAGCCAATGCTCGACGCCGTCTGCGACTACCTGCCGAACCCTGCCGATGTACAGAACATGGCTCTTGATCGTTCCCTGAACGAAGAACCCACCGCTCTTGTCCCCTACAACGCCCTTCCCTTCGTCGGTCTTGCCTTCAAGCTTGAGGAGAACCCCTACGGTCAACTCACCTACATTCGCGTTTACCAAGGCTCGCTCAAGAAGGGCAGCTACCTGTTCAACTCGCGCACGGGCAAGAAGGTCCGGATTCCCCGTATCGTCCGCATGCACTCCAACGAGATGGAGGATGTTGCCGAGATTGGTGCCGGTGAGATTTGCGCCGTGTTCGGTGTCGACTGCGCATCTGGCGACACCTTCACTGACGGCAACCTCCCCTACACCATGAGCTCCATGTACGTCCCCGATGCGGTCATGTCGCTGTCCATCAAGCCCAAGCGAAGCAGCGACGCCGATCCGTTCTCCAAGGCCATGAACCGTTTCCAGCGTGAGGACCCTACCTTCCGGTTGACGGTTGATGAGGAGTCTGAGGAGACCATCATTTCTGGTATGGGTGAACTGCATCTGGAAGTCTACGTCGAGCGTCTCCGCCGTGAATACAAGGTCGAGTGTGAGACGGGGCAGCCTCGTGTCGCCTACCGAGAGACCGTCACCCGCCGGGCCGACTTCGACTACCTGCTGAAGAAGCAGAGCGGTGGTCCTGGTGATTTCGCCCGTGTTATGGGCTTCGTTGAGCCGTACAGCGAGGAGGCCGAGAAGAACAAGTTCGAGGCTCAAGTCGTGGGCGGTACTATTCCCGACAAGTTCCTCGCCGCCTGTGGCAAGGGTTTCGAGATGGGATGCGACAAGGGACCTCTGCTCGGCCACAAGGTCATTGGAACCAAGCTCGTCGTCAACGACGGTGCCACCCACGTGACGGATTCTTCCGATTATGCCTTCCAGATGGCGACCCAGTCCGCTTTCCGCCAGGCCTTCAAGGATGCTGGTGGTGTTGTTCTCGAGCCCCTCATGAAGACTACCATCACGGCTCCCAACGAGTTCCAGGGTAACATCATCATGTTGATGAACAAGCGTGGTACTATCGTCGACACGGAGATTGGACCCGAGGACTTCACGCTTGTGGCCGACTGCTCGCTGAACGCCATGTTCGGTTTCAGTTCGCACCTGCGCGCCGCAACCCAGGGCAAGGGAGAGTTCGGCATGGAGTTCAGCCACTATGCCGCGGCACCTCCTCAGTTGCAGTAAGTCATCCCCAAACCCGAGAACTGATTGAAATGGAATACATGCTGACTGTTTGATTTACAGGAAGGAACTCGTCGCCAAGTACGAGAAGGAGAGATTCCAGAAGTAAAAGACTTGCTTTTGAATGGCCATGGTTACGAGCCTGCGATCTCTTCAGCGAGTTCATACGTAGACGATCACATACGTGATCTAGAGATGTACAATATCTGGTATGCGCGTCTAGACATATAGAATGGCGCGCACCTGTACTATAATTTGCGGCCTGTAAAAGCATGGTCGGAAACGGCGATAGCTGAAAAGACATCTAGCTCAGCAGCTGTTGTCATGATGATTGTATAGACTGATGAGACTGCATCGAAATACGAAAAAGACTATCCACTCCCAAGTCTATGTTTCATTTGGGGTTTGGTATCAAGCTTTGGAACAGTTGCGATTCTGCATCTTCTTCACCAGTTCAATTGGAGCAACCACACAGCTCAACGGGAAGTCTCAACGCCTTGGTATCAAATTTTTTTTCTTATGTCTATGCCAAACTTTTCCGACCACTACACGTAGTGAAAACAGACAGCCACCTTTTTAGGTTTTTGATATACACATACATCCGCTTATAGCTGCTTCAGCACATACTCGGTAACCTCAGTAGTCGAGTACTTGCCGCCCAGGTCAGGGGTAACAATACCAGCGGCAAGGGTAGCATCAACAGCAGCGTAGATCTTGGCGGCAGCCAGCTCGAGGTCCATGAACTCCAGCATGACACCGACGCTCCGCATGGTGGCAATGGGGTTCGCCTTGTTCTGGCCAAAGATGTCCGGGGCGCTGCCGTGGACGGGCTCACCGATGGCGAAGTTCTCGCCGACGTTGGCGCTGGGGATCAGGCCCAGGGAGCCGACGAGGCCGGCGCACTGGTCGGACAGGATGTCGCCGTACAGGTTGGGGGCGACGATGACGTCGTAGTACTCGGGCCGCTGGACGAGCTTGAGGGCCATGGAGTCGACGATCTGCTCCTCGACGGGGACGCCGGCGGCGGTCTCGGCCAGGGCCTCGCGGGCCGTGGTCCGGAAGAGCCCGTCCGTCTGCGACAGCACGTTGGACTTGTGGACCACCGTCACCAGGGGGCTGGTGTGGATGCTCGACGCGCCGGCCTCGCGCATCTTCTGCCTCCGCTGGGCGATCTGCCCGGCCATGGCGGCGATGCGGTACGACGCGCGGCCCGTGATGCGCTTGATGGCCTCGGCGACGGGGCGGCCGCCCGGACCGCCCTCGACGGTCTTCTCCTCCTTGACGTAGAGGTCCTCCGTGTTCTCGCGCACGATGACCATGTCGACGTGGGGTTGGCTGAACAGGCTGGTGGCGACGCCCTTGACGGGGCGCACGTTGGCGTACAGGTCGAGCTTCTTGCGCAGGGCGACGATGGGGCTGGAGTAGCCCTTGACGGCCTTGGAGGGCGACTGCACGGCGCCGAAGAGCGCGCCGTCGCACTCGGCCTTGAGGGTGTCGACTGTCCTGTCGGGCAGGGCGGTGCCGGTCCGCTCGAAGGTCTCGAAGCCGGCGTCTAGGTCGACGAATGAGAACTTGAGGCCCAGGGAGGTGGGCAGGGCCTCGAGGAGGCGGCGGCCGGCGGGGATGACCTCCTTGCCGATGCCATCACCGGGGATGAGGCCTGGTTGTGAGGGGCGGACGTGTTAGTGCTGGGTGGTCAATTGTCAGGGGCGATTGGGGTTTTAGGTAAAGCGTACCGATCCTGAGTGTTCTGGCGGCCATTTTGGTATGAATTGGCTCCTGGGGTTGCTGGGAGATGTCACAAAGGAAGAAAGGTTACGGGAAAAGCTTGAACTTCATCTTCCCCAGAGCTGTCTTGACGTGGGGCCGATCGAGTCCGGGGTCGGACCGTGACTCTTGGACTGACTGCTAGGGTCTACTACAGGTACTATTAGAAAGGTGAGACCATTTCGACACATGTTGACCTGACTGACTTGACACCACTCCACTCAACTGACGGTTGGGTCGATGAAAGTTGTCTGATCGGTCTCGTCCCATCTTCTTACTGTGTGTCACGAGTTTGATAATTCCTTCTTTACCTGTCGTGCTGTTGCTCTTCTACATGACCGAGCGCGTCGTACGGCAATTAGATTGACAGAACTTGATCAATTGCGGATAGCACCGTTCTGATGCTACTTACCTAGGTTAATACTTACTTGATTCAGTAAGTACTTACTCACCTTACTCAAGTTCACTGCTTTCTCTTTGTCAGTAGTGCCCCTCAAGCTCCAGCATCTTATATGTATGACCCCATATATAACTTGGCGTCCTATTTTACTCGTAGATGGATCAATTACGGATTACATATGGTTGAATCAAAAGGCCGTGGGGGCGCGTGGTCGAATATAATAAGCCGTCTTGTATAGACCCAGAATCGAGGCCACCCATTTCCCAACAAGCATTTCTAATTTGAGGTAAAATATCCTCTTTCAGTCTCAGTCTGCACCAACTCATCTGGCCCATTCCAAACACGCTTGAATTCCAATCCAATCCCCGTCGCCTCGCACCGTGCCGAGGCCCTACGGATCGGTATGACAAGACCCGCCTTTGGATTTTGAATCTCCTCTGTTTCAAACACAGCCAGGCACACTCCCTCCCAGTACTTCCCCTATGAACCATGTGTGGACCTGGGCCCCTCCTCCTGTCATTTGCCTCATACATTGGTGGTACAGTTATGTATGTATGTAACTAGGTAGGTACTTAGGTATGTACGAAAGTACTTCCTCTACGGCACACACAGAAATAAATAAAAGCAGGCATTGCTGCCACCTCATCCTATTCATGTCGAACCATGGCCTGTTTGTTCCACTGACTGACTGACTGACTGGCTGGCTGACTGAAGGTTTGATGGACTGACTAACTGCATAACCGACTTGACTGGCTCATATCGATCCCTACTTGGGCTCTATCTACTGATACTACGGATTTCATTCTTGCCACCCTTTGCCGCGCATCGCGACTCTGTGAGTCGAGAACGCCACACGATTGGCAGCTGCGCTGCACGTCTCTGCAGCTGGGCAGCGCGTTCTTCTCGTTGTGTTTAGCGTCAGGAGCTCCTCCCCTTCTCCCATCCGCAGCAGCGCGTCACGGCCACTGCCACCAGAGGGGGAAAAAAGGGGGTTTGTTGATCTGAGCCTCCTTGGGTCATCCTTGGACCTGGACTAATGCGCTGCGCCGACGACCCAAACAAGCAATCGCGACTTCAAATCGAACAGACAGACAACATTTATTATATCACGACGGACGGCCTTTTGGACAGCCACCGATCGTCACTTCATTCATTCATACCTGCCCAACTTTGAGTTTGTCCCGTTTGCACTGCACCTTCTCTTCGCAGTCGGTCTTGGAAGCCACCAATAGCTTCCTCCTTTTACTTCAATTATACACCACATCTTTCCAAGTCGTTCATTCCCACCAAACATCGCCCAACATGAGCGTCAGGAACCTTCGGGCCATGTTTGAGACCAAACCTCAGGAAAGCCCGCCAGAACGAGGGCGATCACCTGGACAGTCTCCAAGTATGAACCTTTCTCTTCCTCTCTCACTCTCTCCTCCGTCTTCCTGGTCAACAGCATCAACAACAAACCTTGAATCTCAAGCACCTAAGCTCCTCTACAAACGAAGTCATATATCTGCTCAACCACAACAACCCCTACTGTCTTACAATCCATCGCTAACACGCATTTGCACCTGCAGCTGGCACCGATTCCCCTCGACGTCTGTCCAAAGTCCACACAAGCTTCGTAGCAATCGAGAAAGACGGCCGCATAGGCCTCCAGCGAAATCCAAGCGAGGCCTCCAGTGTATCCGGAAGGAAGCTCAGCGGTGACACCGAAGCAACATCTTCAGTTCAGCTAGACAACACAGCCACAAATGTCTCTTCACCCAGCACCAGTCGATCCGATTTCAACCGTGGTCCAGCCTCTGCCATCTCTATTCCCTCTCCAAAGCGAGACTCTGGACATTCCCCTGCCGGACGGGATACAACGTCTACCAACTCCTCAGGTCCACAAGACTCCATCCCCGGCGGTCCCCGGGGATCTACAGCCCCTACAGCTGGGAAGCAAGCCGGGCTTGCGGAGTCGCCTCAAATTAAACAAGGTACTGGGAGGGACAGGGAAAGTGAAAGCCCCCAAAGCTCCGGCGACAGGAGACCCGACCAAGTTGGCGAGACGAACGAAAAACAAGCTGCTCCTGGAGTCGCTCAAGGCGAAGCTGGGACTGGGCCCGAAGGTGTCGACAAAGGGGCTAGCAGGGCCCCTGCCGACGACAACGCCAGTCGACGTACTAGTGGCGGTGCCGCAGTCAGCAAACCTGTAAACGGAGTCGACAAGGCGAAGGCGACGAAGCCGGCAGCAGGTACTGCCCAGAAGGCAGCAAGCACCCAGTCTGTCAAGTCATCCACGCCTGTATCGCAGCCGAAACCCGCCAGCAAGCCAGCCGAGACGACATCCCGTCGATCAAGAACACCGACCACTGAGAAAAAGGTCACCGGGAAGAAACCCGCATCGGCCAGCGTCTCTCCCGAACGCTTCGTCAAACCCAGATCAAAATCACCTACACGCCCTGCCAGGCTACCCGCCAGCCTTGCCACTCACACTGCCGCCTCCGGATCCAAGTCCAGAGCCGTCTCCGGTCCAGCATATGCCCATGCAAACACAGCCCGCCCCGCAAGCCGATCATCCGCTACATCGGGCACTGCCAGCAAGGGTGTGCGGAGGTCCTCTTCCGTAGCCGGCAGACAACGACCAAGTATCGGCCCTCCACCGAAGCTGCCAGCCAAGGACCACCCTCTTCCAAAGAAGGAATCAAAAGTTGACGAGGGCTTCCTGGCGAGAATGATGCGACCTACGCAGGCTTATGCCAACAAGGTGCACGAGAAGGTGCCGACTACACCCCCCAGGAGACCAGGCACAGCAGCCAAGAAACCGGCAAGTGCAAAGAGTGGCACTTCCAGAAGACCAGTTTCCAAAACCACATCTGCGGCAACCTCTGCAGCCGCGAGTCCCGAGACAGAAAGGAAGCCAGAACCTTCTGCAGCGAGGAAGATAGCCCCCGTCGTGGAACAGACACCAATTGCGGAGGAGGAGATTACCATTGATAAGAACGAGGAGGTCGCCATCCCTGAAACCCCCAAGACGCCTGAGCGTGAGCCTACTATCATGGAGGAGAAGGAGGAAAACACCGAGGATGTGCCCATGGCATCTGTGGCACCTGCATCATCCAATGAACCCGAGGTTGAGGAAGCAGACGCTCCTTTGGCTAATGGTAGCCACAAGGAGGAGAGTGTGGAGAACGGATCTGTTGCAGAGCCCAAGGGCGAGGTCAAAGTTGGGAAGCATGACAGCGTACCAGTGAGCTCTGGGGAAGTCGAACAAGTGCAGGCGCAAGAGGAAGAGGAGGAGCTGTAAGCGGGGAAGATTGTAAATTCAACATGTTCTATTCTCGATGCCCATGTTGCATGGAAGTCATGACGTTAGGGAAGCGCCGATTCTTGTTTCATATGATACCTAAGGGAGTAAAGGGGCTTTATGAGTCTGGAGAGGAAAGCAAAAGAAATAGAGTAAAACTCAAGTATATCTTTCCGGACAGAATGAATACATGCCACACGCCGTTTTCGGCCACGAGCATAAATGGCTTGCCTACCGCCGTTCGAATGTGCTTGTTATAGATCTTATGATACAGTGACTACATCCTTCTACGGTCGTCTCTATCGACCGCATATACCACGAGTTGTTGGTTTCCGTGCTCAACACGCGCACGACTTGTTATCTTCCCCGGATATGCTCTTCCACCCGAGCTTCACATGGGAGATGTCTTCTTATTGGCGATGGCCAACCTCGAAGACTGTTCTCGACCATGATATCGTCCCCATGGGACTTTTGCAGGCTCCTGAATCGGAACGCAGCAAACTAAAAAAAAATACATCTCCATGCCCAGCACCTTCGCCCCATCCCACGCGCCCAGCTTCAAGTTTCCAACTCTAATACGGCGATACCCGAGCCAGCACCAAGCCACCAACCTCCTTCGCCAGCGCCTCCCTGACCTCCAATATGCCCTGGTCCGTCGCGACAAACATGCACTCGCCCATCTTCAGGCCGTCCACGTAGCCGCTCTCGAACCCCCTGGCGACCCTCCTGAGCCCGGGCAGCTTCAGGTTGATGGGCCGGCTTGGCTTGCTGATGCTCGAGACGTTGCGCATGACGGGCTCGTTGTCGACGTACTTGAGGCCGACCCAGAGGCGGCGCGTGGCGACGTTGAAGGACGTCACGGGCTCGGGCACGCGCGTCAGGAGCTCCTCGGGCTGCGGGGGCTGGGGCCCGCCGCGCGTCACGCTCGAGACGAGGCCGGAGCGGTGCAGGGCGAGGACGAAGAGGAGGTTGTATTTCGAGTTGGGGAGGGAGGTCAGGCCCAGGCGCGCGCGGGACGAGTTCTGCAGGTGGGCGCAGGCGTTTGTTATGTTTAGGATGCCCATCTTGGTGGTTGGTGGTTTGTGGTGTGGAGGAGGGGGATGGAAAGGTCCGATGGTCGAGGAGGAGGAGGAGGAGGAGGAAGAGGAAGAGGGAGCGCTCTGCTGGGTGAGAGGGACCCCTCTGGCGAGCTATGGATCTGTGTCGTAGGCCGGCCTCGCGTGATGGGCGCAGGTGGGAGAGAGATAGCGATGATGAGGATGTCGGGGTCGCAACTGGAGTCCGGGGCTGACGAGATATGTTAGGAACTTGATATACGGCAGGGTGGTGGTGGGTTTTTTTCTCCAAGGAGCAGAAGAGAGAGGGCTCTCACCTTCAAAGGGTCTCCTCAAGCCGTCCAAGAAGTCTACAGGTTGATCGCTTCTTCTTCTTCTTCTTCTTCTTCTTCAAGTGGTCCACTATGTTACTACTCCGTAGATCGCGGGTCATTTACATATCATATCGCCAAAAGCCCGAGCTCTCAAAATTTCGGACGTTGCCAGCGGCAAGTCAATCAGTCTCTCTCTCGGGCGCACAGACCAACGACGTCCAGGGTTGTCCGTCCATACTTCCGGCAGACCCAGAATGGAGGGGGGGGGTCTGCATCAGCCAAAACTTCCGAGGTTGTGCCTCCACCCAATTTCGACCTTCATCAACTTCTTTTCACACATACAAAAACCCCACTCGCCCACCATTGGCCAACCAACCAGCCATCAATCAAGCAATGCTACCTCCAGAAGAGAACTGCTAAGCGCCGGGCGACCTCAGCAGCCACCCAGTCTTGTGCATCCTGCAAATGTCGGTACCGGGATTGCCATGATTGCCAGAGCTGTAACGCACGTTGATTTGAAGATTAGAGTTGCACATGTCGGCTAGTGAGTGCTTGCATCTTTGGTCCCGCTTCTGATCAGCACCCAAGCAGAAGCAGCCCAAAGTGTGTGAGTATATTAAAGGTAGTATGAAGTCTCATCTTTTTTCTGTCGTGTGTCTCTCGTGACGTTTCCTCTCATACGCCGCTATATGTTATTCGTTCATATTTAGCCATTACCCTCGAGTAAGCAAGCAAGCAACTTGTTCTTTGCTATTTACCATCTATCTGGACGGACCCCAACTGAGCTCCTCTATCGCGATACAATGGCTCTCCGGCCGGGTGAGGAGAACGTGGCTACGCTGTGAGTACGAGAAGATCGGAGCCCATATTCCTTCCTGCTCTAAGTGAGGATGCTATGCGCAGTAGCTGACTGTAGCCTCTGAAGCTTCGGCGACATCCATTATTACTACGGCCCGCCATCAGACAACCCTCCACACCACCGATTCGACAAGGGCTCATATGTCTATCTGTTTGAGAATGCGAATGATGGCAGGGCGCGCATAGAGGTCGCAAACCGCCCAGGCTCAGAAGAGCAGGATGCTTTTGACGGCTGTAAGAGAGCCCCTCAGCCCCCCTGGTTCAAGGCATTGAGTTCAAGCTGACCCGACTAACTGTGCGCTTGAACAGTCCTGGATAGAGTCTTTGTCAGCTATACTTATAGACAACACTGTATGGTCAGCCTGGTGGTTGGGGACGTGGATAGCCATGAGGAATGGCACCTGCCAACCTATGACCCTCGAAACGAGAACATTTATCACTATAAACTCCACTCCCTCGACATTTATTTCTGGACCCAGCAAGATGCTCTCCTCTTCGTCAACGGCATCCGGCGCGTTCTCCCGCCAAACCAGGTCGACATCCAAGACGAACCGGCTCCACCACCACGACAGGGGCAAAGACAGCATTCCCAGTCGCAAGTAAACCCCCTTGTTCAGAAGTTGGAGAATGTAGCATTATCCGAGTCCAAGCTACCACCACCTCCCCCTCAGACCAACGGCAACATCCCATCCTTCGCTCCCCCGCCGGTATCCGCCGTCTCCGGACACGACGACGACGACGCCAACTCCGCAACCTCCGCAACCTCCCCGGCCAGCTTCGCCCCAATGGCCTACAACCCCGCCGCTCCCGCCGCTCCAGAACAGATCGTCCACCGCGAGAAGACCCCTCCACCCGAAGACGGCAACCTCCACCCTCTTCACGCGCGCCTTGTCCAAGACGCCGACACACCCTTCTCGCCAGGCCTCGTATCCGGTCTGCCGTCCGGCCTGAGCCCTCTGAGCCCAGGAGTGCCACCACCTCAGTTCCTCCACATGCCGCCCGGCGCACCGAACTTCCCCGCCCCGCCGGTCCAGAGTCCCGGATTGCCACCGCATCAGGGCTTCGGGGGGGTTACCCACCCCGGAATGACGCGCGCGGTGACCATGCCCGTGCAGGGGTCGCCGGCACTGCAGAGCCCCTATGGTTTCGGGCAGTTCCCAGCCAGCCCGGGCTTCTCGCCTCCTCCTCCTCACCACCAACAACCACAACAACCGATAGGAGGAGGGGTGCACGGTGTGTCGCAAAGTGTACACACGCCCACGCCGCCGCCGCCGATGGCGAGCCCGGGTCTGCCGCCTCCTCCGCCAGGAGGGTTTTCGAACTACACGTATGCGACGCAGCAGGGCGGCGGCCACGGCCCTAACGAGTATGGTATCCACCAACAGGCGTACAGGCCGACGGAGGGGGAGCAGGCCTTGAAGTACCAGCCGAAGAAGGAGGTCAGGGGCAAGCTGGAGGAGAATGCCGGCAGGCTCGAGAGGGGTGTGAGTGGGATGTTGAGGAAGTTTGAGAAGAAATTCGGGTAGGGGTCGCGGATGACAGGTCTGTGGCGCGTGCGAATTTATGTTGATATGGAGTTTTCGAGAAATATTCTATTCATGGGCTGATGAAGACCGCCACTTCAATCTTGCACCGTGGGGCTTGGAGATACTCCACTTCTAAGATCAGGGAGCTGGTGTTTATAATACCGTTCGTACAGGCTCGGGTCTATCGTCGCATCAAGAAAATTTGATCCACATTTATATATCACGTCCAAGTTGTGTGTTATGTAAGTTGTACGTGGACGCTACCGATCCCACGGGGACAATTCGATCCGACTGTTTGGGTTTTAGATTCTTGTTAAGTTCATGATGGTCATTATGTTCTATCGCCTTGTTTCCTTCTGTGACAGTTCCTGTCGATACTCTCAGCCATAAAAATGACCCCATTATACCATGGAGTCGTTGGGTATCATCGCCGGTGCCTCAACCACTGGCCCGAGCCTTACCGATCTTGAGGTAACAGCCTCTTGAAATACAACAAAACAAAGTCATTCCGCCCTTCTCCTACAATCCAAGTCGCAAGCAGCACCACCGCATAATGTCCCACAGCTATATCCGCAGATGACCAGGGAGATACTCGAGTGATTCGTCCGTGGGCGGTCTCCTCCCCGCACAAGGGTTTTCCTCCGCCTCACGTTCCCGACCGCCCTCCCCAGCCAGGAGAACACAATTACTTCCCACAAGCCACACACCCCTCTCTCCCTTGTAGACGCTCACAATCTCCTCGCCGTCCTCGTGGTTACATTGTTTCGCGCGCAGCCGCCTCCGCAGGTAGAAGCGCGCACACGCGCCGCAGAGGAACAGCAGCAGTCCCAAGATTGCCAGCGCGCACGAGACGAGGAAGGCGCTGAAGAGCGAGGGGTGGCGGCTCAGATATCGGCCGAGACAGGTGAGATTGCCTGAGAAGAGGTCCGACACGCAGCTGGGTGGTGCCCTCATGTCCACCGTGTGGAAGGGGCTCTCGTAGTGAGCATGGCCTGGCGGGACGGGTCAGCATGGACGGTTAGGTTACTATGAGCAGGTTCGGATGGGTCGGGTCGGGTTGGATGGGAAAGCGCACCGGGGATGTGTGTTGGGTTTGCTGCTGCCAAGGGCAGATCGCCAACCAGTGTCTTCTGTGCCGCTGGAGCCATGGACGAAAGATGGGTTCGTTGGTGGCTAGATTGAACGTTGTACGGCGGCGGTGGGAAGTTGTCTCAGTGCCTTCGAGTTTTGGTTTACTATGTTTGAATCTGCTGGCTCCCCAGGTTGTTGAAATTACTATGTAGTCTCCTAGCCCATGGCGTACTGAACCTTCAGGGGTTTAGAGCTAGAAATAGACGTGTACAAGAATATCAATCGTAAGTTATGAAGAGCAAAAACTCCACTGAACAAGGTTGTGCGGGCGGAAGGACGGATGGGGCGGGACGTCATGGTCAAATGGAGTTCTAGTTTTCCAGATGTTCTAAGCTTGATCCAACGTTCCCTCCCCAGATTGCAACCCCAGATGCTCATATGTAAGCGGTCAACCGGTGTGGGTAGTGTGGAAGTAAGGTGAGATAAGCTCAGCTGCCATGGACTTGGGATTTGGGGGCGGGGTAAATTCCCTTGTGTACGGGTCAGTACTTGAGTATTTAGTACGGGTGCACACGGGATTACTCAGTACTTCGGGCTCTCTCCGTTTGGCCCTTCTTTTGAAAGGGGATAATGCTCAGATGACTCGGTGGCGCTTTCCAAAGGGTCGGATCGGGGGTGGATTGGAGGGGATTGCCGGTGCCTAAGCAGCTGACTTGCGAGACTTAAATGCAGTCAGCTTTGCAATTTTGGTTGCCTTTGGTGCCTGTGGTGCCATCGTGTGTCTTGGTGGTGTGTCTCGGTGGCCCTGCAGCAAGCCAAAATGAGCGAGAATCCTCAAATAGGAACAGGGAAGACCTTGGAAGGGTGCATTATGCGATCGACCACTTACCTGACACGCTGCTGCCGTCCTCCTCTAACACTCGACCCGGACTCTTGAAAAGGTTTAGAGCTGCTGTCGAGTCGAATCGAATGGGGTCTTGACTCGAACCTCGCTCGGCAGGCCTGGGTTCGATCCCGCCCATCCAAGCCAGACTGGGCTTGTAGTGCCTGGTCGAAGATGGAAGAGTCCAATGCAGGTGCAGGTGCTGGTGCAGATGATGCAGAGCCCAGTGTTTATGGTGTTCGAGAGCTGCGCCTTTCTCAGATGCAACTTCCTTCACCAGCTCAACGCATCACTCGCAGCCTTGGCATCAGGCTGAGCCTGCACCACAGGCTTGACATTCACCCTCGCCACAGCCTCAGCACTCTCCTCCTCCTCCCGACGCTCCAGCAGGGGCAACTTCTCCTGCAACCCCCACCTCCGCATCTCACCCTCAATAACAGCCGTCCACTTCCTCACAGCCGGATGCGCCTCCGCGACATGCGAGAACAAGACCTCTGAATCCCCATCCTCTTCCTGGCCCCCGACCTCATACCTCCACGTCCCATCCGGGTGCCAGTACTCCTCGCTGAACACAGACCGCACGCCCAGCTCCGCCCTCGCGTCCGCCAGGAGCTTGCCCGCCGCCCCGGCAGAAGGGGAAGCAGCCGCCGCGATGCCCTCCAGCACGCCCAGGAGATGGCCAACCTTCAGGCCGATGGTGGCGCCCAGCCCGAAGCCCTCGTCGAACCCGGCCTGCACGCTCGACGCCTTGGCCACGGTGATGCCGTCGCGGTAGCCGGCCGTCGTGTGCTCCTGGCGCAGGCGGTGGATGTCCGAGGGGTGGTCTGCCCCCCGGATGATGTGGATCTGCGAGCCATAATCGCCGCCTTCGTGCTCGTCCTCTCCTTCGAAGACAGGTGAATCGTCGCCGTCGGAGCCGAAGACATCGTCTAGCGGGTCGGCCCGTGGGGTGTTTGTGTCCTGGGTTGGGTCGGGCGAGCCCATGGCTACGGCGGAGATGTAGTGGTCTGCGTCCGCGGGCTCTGTTTGTCTGAGGAGCATTCTTGCTTTCTTTGAATGCTTTTTGGGAAGTAGGTGAACTCTCCTGTTTCAAGTCTCACGTTCAGTAAGTCACCCTTTTGTGATCGAATCGGTTTGCGGGCTGATGAGTTGCAAAGGTTGAAAAATTTCAGAATGAGTTGCAAGCGTTGATTGATCAGCTGCTGGGTAAAATCATCGTCAAGGTCCAAGACTTACGTAACCATGGCCCTTCCCTTCACCTGACCACAAACCAAACATCTAGAGTCTCCCGAGTCTCTCATTTCGCAGAGTTTACTGCGGTTTTGACAAAAACTTTCGCTACGCATACTTCATGATTTTATTGTCTGTTTTACTTTTGTACCGTTCATAAGTACACATGTACTCTCTCATCATGGCTTCCCTGCAGACCCCCTCCATCACAGTCTCGCTGCCATCTTCCTCGAAATCACCACATCTACTAAGTCTGTGGTTGGCTAAATATTAGAACAACAGTATTCCTTACCAAGGTCATTTGCTTAAAGGTATACACACTCAAACTGTCACAAAGTCTTACCTCTGCTACCTAGGTACCAGCTTTGCCCCATGTTATATCCGATCTAACCAGGTAACTGTTCGCCAATACTTTATCCGGCCCATCTGCCCTCCTTTAGTTCTTATTATCAGAAGCATAAATCCTCATTAATCTATCCTACGACTGTTTCGAAGACTTACTAGCTTTTGGACCTCAACATACCCTTAAGATGCCCGCAGTAACCGTTCTTAGCGGCATACGGGTGTTACTGTCCGCTCTTGACGACTTTCTCGTTGCTAACGGCTAGGACGAGACGTTAGGGAATCCTTATCATCCCGAACACCCGGAAAGAGCTCCCTTTTCAAGGCTCTTGTTCTCTATGAGGGGTGGGACAGGCGACAAGAACAAATTCCGCGTCATCATCCTGCAACGCGAAGGCAGGGATGTGGACACGGCTTGTGTCATATATTGCTGGTATAGTATATGGTCTACGTATAACGTGAAGTGTTTGATGAGGAGCTGCCTAAGGAGGTCCTCCAAGAATTTGACAAACTTCGAAACGAGATGCCCTCTTTCCTCAAAGGAGGCTGAAGCTGATGGACGTATGGGGCAATATATTGTCTTTAGCCAAGATAATTGCTATACGCCTGATGAAACATTCCAACGGGGTATGATTGTGCGTTTGGTATGGTTGCTAGCATCTGTCCGAGGCCTCCTACGAAAAAGGTAATAACTTGCTTACAGGTGGATATCAAATGCAGTTCCTGCGATAAAACATGGACAAATACGTACGACGCGTGGGTTTATTGGCAGGTATATCGTGTCAAGGATTACGGTGGTGATGAAGTTCCAAATCCGATTCTACAGGCTTAGTCCAGATTTCAAGTAGTCACTCTGCTAGCATAGAAAGTTTGTAGATGGTCCGATAATGACTTAAATATACATAGTAACTCCTCACGACCGTGATATGCCTATATTTCGTCACCAACCTCAGAGTCCTTGCGGCATACGTAATCAACGTAAGAGCTGGCCTGCAGTATTGATATCCATTTATCGCCTGTTCTTCCATGCTCTACCTCCGTCCGAAAGCCATAGCGACATCACCGCCCCTGAGACTACAATTCAAGTGAGTTTCCACTCCCGCCTCGAGATCAAAACTCGTCAGGGTTCGCATCAGTGAACTCATGAGCGCGAATCATCCCCAGTAGTTCCTCCAGGAACAACAGGTCTGCCAAATCCGAGATTCTGCCAGGATCATACCGTTTGCCGGAACCATCCCAGTATTTGATCGTGTATGCTCGCACCGTATCGACGACCAGCCGCCCATTTGGCTCGGGCTCGGCAGTGATATGCCTCTGGCCAGGCAACAGGGGCAAAGGGATCTGGAAAGTTCGAGAATCGCACATCCAACCTGGCTCCGTCGTAACCTGTCGTCCTTCTTTGTAGAACATCAAGTTCCGGCCGTTTTTGTCGAGCTGTGCCATCGGGGCAGCTTGGTTTGGAGGGTCCCAGAGGAAAGGCATCCACTTCAGGCCCGTAGTCAAGATGAGGAAGACTTTGCGTTCTGGGTGCGCCCTGTTCAACCTGGAGACGGCCTGGCCCATGACCATCTTCCACCTATCCGGTCCATCCTCATCGGGGGCCTTGCACTCGATCCAGAGGACGTCCCGCTCAGTCGCCAACGGGGGTATAGTGTCGCGCGGTATGAGCCGCTCGATTACGACGTATGACTTGTTGGCTCCCGGCTCGTCAGATTCACACCGTCGAAATCCTTCTACAGGGCTATACATGGGCTGTGCCGGTACAGCTTGGGTCATGATCGGGGAAGTAGACGGCGCTGATAGTGGCCCACGTATGCCTGCAGGGGTCCCCTCTGCTGTTGATCAAATCATCGTGCTTTTTTTGAGCAAGATCATATACAAGGCGTGGGGCTAGTCCATTCAGGGCCCAGAAATGTCTACATCATCATCCAGTTTAGTGTCTCCTGTCTACGGGTGCGTATTTGTGTGGCTTACCGTTGGGTGGGGGGTGATACTGCTGCCATCTTCGGTGCCGGATAGTAACCCTTTATTTCCCCAGTGGTTCTATAACTCCTAGCTCGAAATTGTCTCCTAAGTGAGGCCTGTCATCGAGGTGAATAGTCCATATATTTTAGTGAGGAGAATTGGGAGGCGACGGGGGCACCTGCTGCCTGGAAGAATATCCACCCCCCGGCAGATATAGTGTTATTAGTCTACCTCTTTAGAATACATGCCAGGTGGCCGATATTCTCCCTTAGGAATATCCAACATATGTTCATGCGGTAATACCAACAGTGTAAGGACTTCCCGGTCATCCATATCTCCTATACGCGAATTATCTCTTGAAGAGGGTCATCTCCAAACAGGGGTAGCCACTGTAAGCCGGGCCACGGTGTGGTTTATATCAGACCCCGGGGCTGTAGAATACGTGATCTCGTTTCATTCGTCGGGACATCTGAGACCAAACCCTCAATGGTTTTTATGCCGACTGGTGGCATCCGATTTGCCGAGAAAATGCGGTCAGCCTGCACGACTTTTCCCGCCCTTCTTTGCTCTAGGAAGCGTGTTTACGGGGTCGACTCGGCCGCTTTCGATCTAGATAAATAACCTGCCTGGTTGTGCGGAAGGATCGACATTGTAAGTAAATATTTAACATCAAATGTCCCTGCCTTGTGGTATTCGCAACATTGGCTTCCTTGTTTTTCTTTGGTCTCTTAGACGTTTTGGTGCGAGGCTCCAGAGTGTTCAAGCGACGAAAACTCATGGGGGACTGCTCTCGTTCACTCCCATGAGAATCCTCACTGGGTCCAATTAAGCGGTAGACAGTGTCGAGTGACTCTATCATAGCCGCCAAAGAGGCAGTCCCTGCGTTCCCGATAGCTTGCTTACACATGAAGCCGGGGAGGAGTACAGAGTGAACGCGTCGACACGCGAAGAAATGAAAGGGGGGAAGAAAAAAGAAAAAAAGAGACAGAGTAGAAGAGGAGGAATGATGAAAAAAAAAAGCGCTGGCCCCGGGCAGGATGCATCTGCACCCGACGTTTGACTAATATGAAGCGTCGCATTAGAAGGATTATAGGCAAGTGTGTGTGTGTGTGAGTGTGTGTTTCAGCGTTTGGAATTTTGCCCAGGCGTTTTTTGCGACGAAAGCTATTTCCCCTGCGCAAATCCGCTTTGAAACTTCACAATGGCGGACGACGCTGCGACTCTTGCAGCTTTTGTGGCGGACAAGGGACGGAACGAGGTCGCGAACGAGGACGTGAATGAGAGCTTCAATGACAGCGCGGATGACGATGCGAACGATGACGCGAACGAGCGCGAGGATGAAGATGGAAATGAGGATGCGAACAATGATACAAACGACGGTGCGAACGAGGACACGACCGAAGGCGTGGGTGAGATCAGGAGAAGCCGCAAGGGCCACAAGAAGTCACGCAACGGATGTCGCGAGTGTAAACGGCTTCGCCAGAAGGTACGCAACATTACCTACTAAGCTTTTCCCCCGGGAGATGAAGCTCACGCAGTCACATATAGTGCGATGAAGCGAAACCAGCATGTGGTTACTGCAGCAAAAGAGGCAAGCTCTGCGATTATACCTTGCCTCCGGCCAAGAGACGAGGCCCCAAGCCCAAGGCTCCCCATGAGCGGCCATGGAAGGAGCCTAAAGCCATCTTGCGCCCCAAGACCACGTATAACAAGAGGAGAAAACAAGAGGTCCTGCTGTGGCTCATCCACCACCGCGTCGAGGATGTCGAGAGCGATATTCCGGGCCGCCCTCCCACTGCAAAATGGCGAGAAGGCGAAGCAGGTTGTGTGGAAAAGGAACCGAGGACAAGTATGAGAATTCCATGCCTCCTATCTCCAATTCTCGCAACGAAAGTACTGACTCTCCATGTGAAAAGTGCCTGACGGATCCCAGAAGTGGTTCCGGACCCCAACCTACCTAGAGGCGTCCAAATTTTGGAAGGTCTCGGCGTCTACCTTGACCTCGTGGTGGAAGAAGAGGAAGGAAATCCTTGGCGGAGAGGTGCCCCAGCCCGAAATCCCCCTTGTGCACCCTTCGGAGAGAAGGAAGCCATTCCCAATGCCCATCGTCGAGCCGGGGCCGCCGCCACGTCCCTGGACTGTTGGGGGATCGCAAGGAGGTGAACAACCGCCACTTAACGGACAACCACCAGTCAGCATACAATTGCCACCTAACGGGCAGCCGTCGGTGTGTGGCCCAGCACCAGTACATGGACAGCCGCCAGTTTATGGGCCACCACAGGTTTACGGGCCACCGCAACTCCAGGGACCGCCGCAAGTCCATGGTCCATCGCCAGTCCATGCGCAACCGCCAGCAAATAGGCTGGACAGTGCCCTGCAAGAAGCCCAGAGGCTCGCAAACCAGATGACAGCTGGACGGCCTCCATCGAATCCTCCTGCGCCCTACCAAGCACTTCCTCATCCTCAATTACCTCCTCACACCCACCCTCACCCCCAACCTTCTCAGAGCCCCCGGTCTCCTCATCCTCAAGAAGCACCTCAGGCACAGGTTCCAGGTGTGCGGCCCATAGCGCCTCGTCCAGGAGCGCCACATGCACCGCAACAGCCAGCACAACCACAGGCCGGTCCAGCTCCGCCACCGGGGCAGGTATTGCATCCGCTGTACCGTGCTGGCTACACCGTCGATGCTGTGCACAGAGAGGTCACCGGCATGGTCCGCGCACCGCAGGCCATACATATCGACAACCTGTTGCGGGCCATAGCAATGGCGCATGAGCTGGTTGCCCATCTCAACGAGTCTCACAAGGCTCTTCTGCACCCTCAGTCCTACCCTTACTACTACCATCCGGGTCCTGGGTTCCCCCACCAACAACATCAACACCCCAATCCCCGCTTTCCGCCACCTCATGGGCCCCATACACAGCACCCTCCTTCACAGGCGCGCCATGTTGCTCAGGGCCAGCCGCCTCCACTGCAGAGTTCAGGGCCACAACACACCTCAGCGACATTTGCCGCGCAAAGGACTACATCCCCTGGCCAACGCGACACAGTTCCACCAGCACCTCCATCGGCTCGACCACCGCATCCGCCGTCCATGGTCTCTGAATCGGCTGCTGGGGTGTTCGGTAAGGAGATGTCCACCGCGAATGAAGGTGTTCGGAAAGAACGGCAGGAAGAGCCCGCGTCTCATAAGAAAAAGGGTTCGCAGCAAGATGCTACTGACAAGTTAGGGGGGGCATCCGGAGCAGACGGCACCGTCGTGAGCAAACCCGACGATGTTACCAGTGGAGACGATCCGAGCAGTAGACCAGGAAATGGAGAGGACGGAGATGTAACCATGACGTTGGGTGGGGATGATGAAAGTGCGAAGCACAAGGATGCAGTTCAAGTTATCTCATCGGATGAAGAAAGTGGTGAGCCGGAGCAGGAAGGCTCGGCGATGACGGAGGAATCAAATTCCGAAGATGCCACCGTTGGGAAGAATGCCCAGGACGAGATTGGTGACACTGTCATGGCGGACGCCCCAGTCAAGGAGGGACCAGCCAAAGAGGCGGATGAAGCTAGGCCGGAGTCGGAGGAAGCTTAGTCTGATCAATATACCAATCGCACATTGAAAGTCGGTGGTCCTCCATGTGCAAGATATGCACTCAGCTGGTCATCATCTTGAATCTGTAGGGGGATGTAATGGCCGCCCTCCATATCTGGCAATTTCAGCATCCCTTCCACGCGCACGCATCTTGAGCCGGGCACCTTGTCTTCGGCAAGCTGGCAAAGCGCCTCGACGGAGTGGTTTGTCAGGAAAACGATACTTGGCTGACTTTCGTGGTCGAGTCGCAGGTAGATCGGTATCGTTCCGGTATTTGTTGGTGGCACTGTTTGGAAGACAGCTGGTGCTGCCGTGGATTGAGAGGGATCAAATGGCGATGGGGCTGCCAGTGGTGCCGGCCCTGCAAGATACTGTTGGTTGGGGTCAACAAAGGGGCCTTGTGTGTTTGAGTCGAGAAGCAGTGATGGTCCAAGTTGGGAGGAGTCCATAGGTACGTGCAAGCCCATCTGCGGATCAATAAGATGGTGGTCAGGTAATATGCGGGGTGGATGGGGGTGGCCATGTTGGCCGGCGTTAGCAACGGTTGGAACTAGCATTTCGGGTGCGAAGCCAGAGGCGTCCTCTCGCATCACATGCAGGCCGGGGTGATTATCCTCAAACCCACCACCATCCCCAGCATCTTCGGAAGTCACACGTTTTCTCTGTTTGACATCTTTCCGCCGGGTTTGGTCATCCCGTAACCGTTTCATCACATCTCTTGCGAGCGCCTCCACGGCTTTGGTCTTCATCTCGTGGTTGTGCTTGTCGTGAAGTCTGCTGAGAATCATCTGCAGCATCTGCGACTCGTCGATCCACTTCTGCTTGAGCTCCTTCCAGCGGTCAGGGCCCATGGCCAGCTTTGAAGTAAACCCGTCTGCCTGCAGAATCTTGTAGAAGGCGGCGCGGACTTCCCTCGACTCCTGAGGATTCAAACCAAGGATGTTCTTTGCATCGGCCAGGAGTAATTCCTTGTCGCCTCCGGAGCGCATGCGCTTTGTGACGTCCGAGCAGATGACGTCCAGTGCGAGTTTCTTCCGGTCCATATTCCCCTTGTTAATCCACATGACATCCTGGAGCTGATAGAACTCGCCAACCAGGCTCTGCTTCGCCGTCTCCCACGCTTCGGGGCCCGCCACCGTCTTCTTCACGACGCCGGCGGCTTCGCAGATGGCTTGGAACTTCTCCCGGACGGCAATGTACGTCGCCTTGTCCAAGCCGAGAATCACTTGACTCTCGCCAAGAGTTGTCTCGGAGGGAAAACGGGGAGGTCCAGGCGGGTCGGCTGGCATGCCGGCATATTGCCGTGTCCGCCGCCGCCGTTTCTTTGTCACCCACCGCTCCGCGGACTCGGTTTCCATCTTGCGCTTGCGCTCCTCCAAGAGGTGTGAAGCTAGGTCGATGTCAGGCGTGGCGAGTGGAGACTCATCCTCCGCAATAAGCTCATCATCGTCATCATCATCATCTTCTTCGTCGTCATTGCCCACGGAGTCTTCGGGAGAAAGCTGGGCCTCATCCTTCGTCTTGTCCGCGGGTACCCGCAGCAACCATCGGTGCTTGCTGCGCACACGGTTCAACTCACGCGACTTGATGTCGAAACCATCTTCCTCATTCAGTATGCGCAGCATCTCGGCCTGTGATAGGTTGCGCTCCCATAGCTCCTTGACGCGCGCGACGAGCTGGTCATTTTTTAGGGCTGGTTGGTGTTTTGAGGGGAAGTCCCAGCGTCTAAATTGTGCCTGATATGCGCGTTTGCTGTAGAGGTGTGTTAGCCTTGGGAGGGGAGCATTGGAAAGGGGTTATTGTTAAACCGCCAAACTGGTCCCCGGCCTCGTCGGCCCCGCCCCGGGAACCTGGATGGCCGATCTGTTGACGGGGCCGGAGGTTTTCTGTACGGCAGGGGAGAAGACGCGCCGAGGCAGCCCGGAGAACAGTTCTAGAACGTAGATAGTTACCTTGGCGTGAAGTTGTGGTGTATGCGCATGTGCGTGATGATTTCCTCGATTGGCTTTTTCTCATATACGTAGAGATTCCTCAGTGCGTCTTTGTGAGATTCCCAATCATAGACCATGTTGTAGCTATTGCTGGCATGCTGCAGTGTTGATGATTCCGGGGAAGAGACAATTACCCAATACAATAGCTGCATTCGTGGTCTATCTCGCCGTCCAGAATTGCGGGGACTAGCCATGTTAGCGCATCTCTTATCGATAAGGAAGTTCCCTCGAAATTTCTCGACGATCACAGGTCAAACTTGCGCCATGTTTGATGGGGGTGCTTCTTTCAAGTCTGTTTTATACCTACTTCAACCCACGTACGATCGCCAAAAAGACGACAGAAACGTACCGATTATCCCACGACCGGGATATTACTTACACGATGGACATTTTCAAGGTCCTGTCTATCGGGATCAACAAAACGAGAAAGACAGGCGCGGCAGCAACCAAACTCCCATCAGCTGGTGCTCAGACCAATGCACAGTTCTACCACGACAAAGTAGGGACAGACAGGGGCACGAAACGGAAGAGGGCGTCTGACGAGGGCGATGATGAAAGCGACTCCGAGGCAGACGATATCGACTTCTTTGCCCCGAAAGAGGTCAAGGGCGCCAAGAAGAAGGAGACTCTAAAGCCCAAGCCGGTCGAGAAACCCAAGGCCACCAAGGCGAAGCTGCTGGATGAAGATGATTGCAGGCAGATGCTACGATCGCATCGTTTGAAGTTCACATTACTGTCCGCTGGCGCGGAGAATAAGTCCAAGGTCAAGAAGAGCAAGAAGAAGGCCAAGGCAGTCGCAGAGTCAAAGCAAAAGAACAAGCAGTTGTTCCCCCAGCCTCTGAGGGCTTTTGGCGACTTGCGGTCTACATACAATGTCTCTGCCCGGCTGGCAGACAACCTCGATGCCCAAGGATATCGTGAGCCCACCGAGGTGCAGATGGCTAGTCTGCCAGCGCTGTTGGACGCGGGTGTCGCACTCGGAACTGCACTGGGAGAAGATGTTTCTCCCGCCTCTGTCGACTTCTTGGCGGTCGCGCCCACGGGAAGTGGCAAGACTATCAGCTTCTTGATTCCCGCCATCAACGGCATAATGAAGAGGCGCGCTGGGTTGGAGGATCGCAAGAAGCATGATCTGGAGGCCATTGTTGTTGCGCCTACGCGGGAGCTTGCCAATCAAATCCTCAACGAAGCTCGGAAGTTGACTGTTGGGTTGGGGGTCAAGGTGGTGGCCATGAAGAAGGGCATGCGACTCGCTCTAGAGGATGGAACAGCCGAGAGCGAGGAGCCGCAACGCCAAGACGATGAGTCCGAAGGCAGCGACGACGACTCCGAGGATGACGAGGACGAAGACGACAACGCTGCGAAGCCTGTCACCAAGGCCGACATCCTGGTGACAACGCCTATGCTGCTTCTCAACCTGCTCAACAAGGGGAAGTCGAGTAAGACTCTCCCCAATGTTAGGTCGCTGATACTGGACGAGGCCGATGTGCTACTGGACCAGCTCTTCCGGGACCAAACCATGGGCATCTGGTCAGCCTGTACGAGTCCTGAACTAAGCCTTACGTGCTGGTCAGCGACGATGGGTTCCAACATTGAGACCATCCTTATGGATCAGCTCAAAGCTCACTCCAAGAAGCTTGACGTTCCCGAGAAGCCTTTTATACGACTGGTCGTTGGCCTCAAGGACACAGCAGTGCCAAACATTACACACAAGCTCACCTATACCGCCACTGAGCCCGGAAAGCTCCTCGCCCTGCGTCAACTCCTCCACCCGGTCTCAGGTGACGATTCGGGCCCACCCATGCGACCGCCTTTCCTCGTCTTCACCCAAACCATCGACCGGGCCACTGCCCTGCACGATGAGTTGAAGTATGACATCCCCATTGAGGCAGGCGGCTCGTCCCGCATTGCCGTGCTCCACTCCTCCCTGCCGGACACACTCCGGTCAGACATCATGCGCCGCTTCCGCCTCGGCGAGATCTGGGTGCTCATCACAACGGACGTCCTCGCCCGAGGCGTCGACTTCGCGGGCGTCAACGGCGTGGTCAACTATGACGTGCCGTCGAGCGCCGCCTCCTATGTACACCGAGCTGGACGGACCGGGCGGGCAGGACGTGAAGGCGGTGTGGCGGTGACGCTGTACACGAAGGAGGATATACCCTACGTCAAGAGTGTCGCAAACGTCATTGCGATGAGCGAGAAGCAGGCGGGCAAGACTGGCGAGGCGTCTGCTGTTCCTCAGTGGCTTTTGGATGCGCTCCCTAATGTGAACAAGGAGTCCAAGAAGAAGTTGAAGCAAGGAGGCGTTGAGTCTAGGAAGACGGCTAAAATCACCTCTAAGAGTGGGTGGGAGAGGCAGAAGGAGCATAATAAGAGGGAGGCGATCAAGGAGAGCAAGAAGAGGAAGAAGGGTGACAACCCTGAAGGGGGTGAAGGTGGTGAGAATGATTGGGACGGTCTAGACGATTAAGTTCGACTTGATACTTTAATGAGAATACAGCCAATGGCGATACCAGGCGTGATCGATCCACCACCAGAAAGCGCGATAGTCCGATTCTTCAACCATCCATTGAGCAGCGCGCTCGCATTGTAATGCAAGGTATATCCACCGCCGTGGATGTTCGTCACGTTCGCATCCACATCAGTGAGGTTCTGAACATACGACGCATTCGTCAGGGTCCAGTTGCTCGTGGCATCCAGCGCAACGTCCACGAAGGCACTGCCATATCCGGAATACGCAGCGCCATTCCAGCTTCTGTGCTCAGCCAGGTTCCACGAGATGTACGACCGGTTGTACGCGACGAGGTCTCCCATGAGCGAGGACTCAGCCACGTCGATGAACACCTCGGTGGGCTGCACGTCCGGCCTCTCGGCGTACCCGGCGTAGTGGTCGAAGTCCTGCGTGACCTGGGAGTAGTTGGCGACCAACAGGACGCCACTGGCCCCTTCAACACAAGAATCACACTCGTGTCATTGGTGTCCACGGTGTAGGTCTTGTGGTCGAGGGAGGTGCTGTTTGCAATGAAGATGTGCTTGCAGCAACTTTTCCCCAGACGGTCAGTGTCAGATATGGGCTATTGGTGGTAGGGAAGGACTGAAGAGTTCAGGAAGGAGGTTTCGATAGGCAGGATAAACTTATCATCAGAGGGTTGGTACGCAGGGAAGGGGATGTCGTAGTTGGCGACAATGGCATTGTCCGCAGCCCAGTCAATTGCAGATATGATATCGGACGGGTCCTGGATAGTGAACGAGGCGAGGACTGTGCTCGCAACGAGGAGGCACACAGCCTGGAGGATCTGAAGAGAAATCGTTTTCTTCCCAATGGTCGGCAAGCCTTACTATTCGAGCGCCGGGGTGGATTGGTTCTAACATTGGTTGTATACATCTGTCTTGAGGCGAGGTGCCTTGTGTGAAGGAGCAAGTTGAAGCCAGAAGTTGAAGAGCAAGTTGAAGACGAAGTTGAAGGAGGAGAAATAGAGCACTGGGAATTTATAGAAGGAAAGGGCAGGTAGGCGCAACGAACTGTCACACGATGGGCCTGAAGTGTGAATCGCTCAGACCCTGGGTCTTGATAAAATTACTCTACTCTTGGACACATAGTGACATCCATAGCTCTGTGACAGTGTCAAGTGGATTTTGCCCCTGGGCTTTCCCTCAAGGGCTTGTAGTCCTCTTTGTAGGATATAGAAGTGAAGCTATTAGACTAGGGCTGAAGAAATAATGATGTCTTCTTCGTTCCGTTGGAGTACTATACGGTATATGGGAACTTGTGTAAGCCAGAACAGGGGCGCCGTCATGATGTGAAGGAGTGCAGTACATCTCAACATAGATGCCCGCAAGGTCAACTTGTTGGTATATAAGCCTAGGTAAGAACAACAGCAGAACTCATTCGTCAACGAAGTTACACCGGGCTTTCTAAAGATCCAATGGTATCATTCACTGTTCCTACCTGCTGCCCAGTACGCCCTAAAACGGTCAAATCCGGGCAAACGAGCGTGGCTCACTAAGCATATCATAAGCTTGCTCTGTAGGAAACAGCCTTTGGTCAAAGACGAAAGATATCTCATCAAGACATACAAGTTGTAATCCGACAGAGCACTGCGTTTTCTTGCTATTAACGAACCAGAACTCCTGTGTTCCCAATCCCGATTCAAGGCTTGAACAGCCACCTGCTCCGATCCAGCACCACCTCGGCCCCAACAGCCCCATATGTCCCAATAGCAACCGTCAAGTCATGAAATCCCTCCAGGCCAGTAATCGGCAGATCCTTCTCAAAGTCCAAACTCTCATGCATATCCCACCTTCCCACCTCCCTCCCTCCGCGCGTGAAGAACACCTCCACCTGTATTCCACCCCCTCCACCCCCTCCCTCGCTCCCCTTCCCCTTCCCCTTCCCCTTCCCACTACTCAATGACGACGACACCCCTCCCCCAATAGGCGAAAACACCATGCCTATCCCCACAACCTCCCCCTTCCGAAACGGCTCCGTAAAGTCCTTCCCACCCCACCGATCATTAACATACTTATGCCCATCATCCCCATGCACGGCCAGACTCCCCCTATGCCACCCCGGCATCCTGAACGGCGGGTACGGCAGCGCCTGGAACCCCACCGCCAGGCCCGCGTCCTCCCCCAGCGCGCTCGAGACCCGACACTCAAAGTACACCGTCTTGGCCCGTCCCGTCGCGAGCGGGCTGTCCCTCTGCACGAGGTACACATGCGGGTACCCGATGATGCAGCAGTCCCCGCCGCGCTTGTCCGTCCTCACGGCCCACGTGCCCGGCGCGGAGGCGGACTGCACCAGGCTGCTCCCCCTGCTGAACACCCCCGGGCTCGGCGGCGCGATGAGCCGCGGCACGATCCCGTCCTGCCGGAGCCGGGGCTCGGACTCCAGGTTCGCGGGCGGCGACAGCGGGAACTGCCTGCACCAGGCCTCGGCGGCCTCGGCCTGCTCCTCGGTCGCGTTGTTGGTGGGCGAGCGGTCCCAGCCCGAGAAGATGTCTGGCGGCGGCGGGAAGAGCGAGGTGTCTGGGACGGCTTGTTCCCAGTTGTGCTGGGGCTGCTGCTGCTGCTGTGAGGGCGGTGGGCCGGGTGGTGGTGCGATGTAGTCGTATTCGTCATCGGCGTTGCCTTTGCCTTTGCCTTTGCCGTAGGAGGGCGGCGGTCCGGGGGGTGGGGCGTATTGCTCTGACGAGTCGGTTCCAGATGTGGCAGCGGGACGGTAAGATGGGGGTGGACCCGGTGGCGGGGACACGTTGTCTATATCATTGCTGCTGTTGTTGTTGTTGTTGTTGTTGTCGCTGTTGGACGACGAATGCCGGAAAGGGTTGTTGGATTTCAATGAACCGAAGCCCATTTTGGAGTCTTGAGGAAGTGTGCAGTAGGAAAGAGTAGTCCAGTCAATTGGTTATGAGGCGCTTGTGGCGTTTGGTAGTCTTTGTTGTTATTCTTGGTGGGTGAAATACAGAATGTTCGATCGAAATGCGAAGTCGAAAGATGCGGGGTTCAAATAAAGATCATTTGGCAGGCAGTGACAATTGAATTCATTGTTGGTCGTCGTTGGGAGGCTGCATCGTCACTGGTGACTGTGAGATGATGACAGTCAGAGCATGAGGCTGTGCCACCCTCCGCCAAGCTAACCATCGCGAAACCGCCAATCAAGGGCAGCTAAAGGGCAGCCTGGTTTCGCGCTTAGAGCCCCGTCTTGGGACGTGCACATTCGATACGTCTTCTGTCTTCCCTCAGGCTTCGAGAAGGAAGTCGTTCAACTTTGTTAGTGGTGCCCTTAGGAACAGCGAATGTGCTCAGTCCGGTGCCATCGAAGAAATCAGAATTTGAAAGGAGTGACGGCATTTAAAATTCGTGACGCAATATGAACAATCTAGCAAAGTTACAATCTGTCTGTGCCACAAACCAACCAAACTCGCTCATGTTCTTCGTCTCAGATGAGTTGGGCATCTGTTTAGATCCTAAAGTATCAAACCATAGACAACGCCGAAAGCAAAATCATCACTAACAGGAAGCCAGCACTCTGGGCTGTTTCCCACCTATTTGCCACCCGGGCTAGCTGACGAGGTCAAGTCTGTAGTTGAACTTCGTGTGACGAAGCAACCTTCTTATTTGTGCTTGCGCAGTCCCTCATCTCCAATGCAAACATAGGCACTGGACAAACCACCCTCTTCCCATCCCCATCACCCCCATACACTCGCATCTTCAGAGTTGGGATAGAAAAAGGCCACCAGCCCAATGATCACATACGTAGCACACAGCAACGCGCCCTCCAGGTAGTTGCTACGTCCGTCAAGCACCAGGAAGTTGGCGATGAAGGTCGACACGAACAGGCAAACCGTCTCGAAGAGCGTGAAGTAGAGCGTCATCTCCTTGTTCAGGATCCACCCGAGGATGACCACCAGCGGGGTGATGAACAGGGCAATCTGGATAGAACTGCCCACGGCAACACCAATTGCCAGGTCCATCTTGTTCTTCATCGCTACCGTGATGGCCGTCACGTGCTCGGCGGCATTTCCCACGATGGGGAGGATGATCAGGCCGATAAAGGCCTCACTGACAGAAGTGGTTTCGACGAGGCCGTTGATGGAGTCAACCATGAACTCGGCACAGACAGCAACCAGGGCGGTAGAAGCGATAAGCAGCACGACCGCGCTGGTTCGCGAAAGGTCGTCAGCAAACACCTCCACCTTCTCGTCGCCCGGTTCGGATGTAGCCAGGACCCTGGCCGAGATCTGCGAGGGCAGCATGGCTCCTGGAGCACGGACTTGCGTGTGGAGACGGCCAGGCAGAGAATTTGTCCTGCGGATACCATAGCGAACACGAGGGATAGGGCCGACTGGGACCGGAGGCATCCCTATCGTGTTTGGTTGCTGGGTAAAAACCGTCGGCGTCAGGTTCATGGCCCCAGGCCTCAGGGAAAACAGGGCATCGAACGGTCTCCTAGCCGGGACAGCCTCTCCTGTCACTCCCGGACCGTTGTCCGGAACAGCGTCGACGGCGAAATCGACCCGCCGGGGCTCTCCAGCTGTGGACACTTTCTTCTCCGCATTTTCCGGGCCTTCCTCGATGGTCTCCTCAGCCGGACTGTTCGTGCCATGAGTGTGTGAATGAAGCTTCTTCAGGTTCTTGCGATACCCCTTGTAGGCGCGTTTGTTGTGCTTCTTCCGGCCATGACGATGGGGTCGCTCATCCTCGATAGCTGACTCATCCGCCTCAATCGAGTTTGTCCTTGTCCTGGGAAGTCGGGACTGGTGTTCTCCAAGTGAGCCATCCTCGTTGGTGGGGCTCATATTTGTCCTCAGGGAAGGGTTGCTCCGCAGTGGCCCACTCTGTATGGTCTCCACCGTATCCATCGATGCAACGCTGGACTTGCGGCGACGCCCATGACGTACCATGCGCTTTACACGCTTCGAAACCGTCTCTCTTGAGCGACCGGATGAATCCGAGTCGGAGGAGGATGAAGAGCTGTCATCAGAGCTGGAAGAGTCGAACCAAGCAACAGCTGGACCAGGGGTTGACTCCGCATCAATGACCTCCTGCGGCGTCGATTCGTACATGTACGCATGTGACTTCAGCTGGAAGAGCAGGTATATGACGTACACCAGGAGCAGGACCTATTGAAGCGATGAGCAAACGCAACCATGTAGAGGAAGCAAGAGGGAGAAACTTACAACACTGGTGCCACGGCTGATCTTGAGAGATTGTTGGTCGGCTATCGTTGTGTCATTGAACGAGGCATGGAACGCAGTCTACAAACAATAGTCAGGTAACGCTCAATCGGATAGATCCAGACCATTTATAACCATACCGGCAGGACAAGGCTGATGACACTTAGACTAAGCAGACAGGCGCTCATCTGAGTGACAGTGCTGTTGTAGATCTGGTAGACGTTGTCAGATATGTACCTAGTCCAGAAATATAGCATGATGGACCTTACCTGCTCTCGGAAACGCAAGCCTCCCAGCAAGAAGCTCATGCCGAGGATGAGGAGCAAGTTGGCCAGGATGGATCCCAGGAGGCACGCTTGGACAATGCGAATTTCATTCTGCGATATCGTCAACTTTCGGCCCCAAGAGTCTTAAAAACGTGACGAAGGAAAATCAAGTAGAACTGACCTTGACAAGTGCAATGCTGTGGTGGTGAAATGACAAGTGTTAGTGAGCAGGAGTATATACAAGGACAGGCCCACACATGAACCCTCGGATGCGACGGGAATTCAGGCGACTCTAAAAGGTCATTGATATGGGACGCGATTGATATGATAATGCCACTTGGAAGGCTTCTCTTTTCTTTCTTGTCTTGATCACTTTGGCAAGGCAAACATACATGCTGTAATTCTGGTCAGTAAGACGTATCGGTGAAATATAGGGAGTCGGGCTGATCAGGGGTTTATACGGCCTCGGTCCCACTCAAGAACCACACGCCCCTAAACAAGCCGATCACCTGCCATGGTTTTTGTGCAAGCACGTACAAGATAATAAGTTCCACAGCATTGCCAAAGGTAATGTTCAGCAGGGCTCCAATAGCGTCGCCCATTCTATGTGCCACGGTCTCGGTCGCGTGGCTTAAAAGGCCGGCGAGCGGGATGATAGCGATGGCATTCATGGCAAAGATCACACCGGGGCTCATGTTGGGGACGAAGTTGACGGCGATGCCGACGGGGACGAAGACCAGGAGGATGTTGATCCAGCTGTGGAAGACGACCCTATTGAACACCGTGGCAAACCTCCTGAAGACGTTCGGTTTCTCCGTCTCGGACTGTGTCTTTTCGTTCTCGGACGGCGGGCCAGCCCCTAGCTGAGACCCCTTCCGCGAAGCTTCCGGAGATGTAGTGGCATGCGAGTCTCCCCCAGGGCCGGTATTATGCGATCCCTTGTTCGGAGACTTGCGACCACTTCCACCTGGGTTGCCATCGACGCCGAGGGCATCGCGACTGCTGGAGGGAAGGGTGCCATTGTTACTGATGGTGTCGGAGGTAGCAACGGTCGAGTTTGTTCGGGGGTTACTTATGGGAAGCAAGCTGGGGTCAAGATCGAGGTCGTGGTCGTTGTCGTGGCTGTGGCCAGGTCGTCTCGCCGTGCTACTGTTGCCGCCATGAACTTTGGTTTTTGCCCAAGAACGAAGGCGATCTATATACGGTTCGTCAGGTGAAGTTTCCTTCATCGAAGTTGGATTTTCCAGCAGCGTAGCAGGTTTCGAGCACGGCAAGGCGGCAACGTTTTTTGTAGGTGATTTTGCTAAAGGGCAAAACTGGTTGTTGGGGAAGAATGAAAGAAAAAGACAAGAAGTAGATAGTTCCAAATGGGGAACGAAAGGGCGACTTATATGGGAAAGGGGAGTTTCCGGGGGTCCAAGCCACGGGGAAGACACTGAGAGGCCCAGCCAGCCAGCGTGCTCAGCTTGCCAAGCAGTGGAGGATGGCCCCGCTTTAACTACGGTAAGTTTAGTGGGGAACAACAGCCTTGGAAGGTGAGGAAGGTCAATTGAAATTCGTGATTGCCCGGGTGCTTGTGTTTGCTTGCGTTGCCTGCGATGACCCGAGTGGGTAGATTATGGCAAGATGGGGGTGCCATGGGTGCCAGGTGCCTACCGCAATACCTTAGTGGATACCTAGGTACCTAGGTAGGGCCATGCCAGGTGGCCCAAGTGGACTCCCCATCTGGGAGGCCTTGAAGGCTGTCAGGACCTGTCAGGGCACTGATAGCGAACGCCTGAGACCCTTGTTCGTTTGCCTCACTTGGCCTATGACAGCTCCCTCGAAGGATCAACCTTGTAGTAAGCCAAGCATATCAAGAGCTCTGGACTGCATCTTGCATCATTCACCATCACTCAACATCACCGCCTATACGGGATCAGGTTGTTTGTCTGTCTACCTAACTGCTGACTGCCTTCCACAGAAGCCTGGATGGAGAACAGATTGAGATAGGTAGAAGGCTTTGGGAGCCATCTGTGATTGTTGAGGCATGTCAGTATGTCAGTACTTATGTCAGTTTAGCATATGGCAACACACAAGTTGACTCCTGAAAGTCCCGAGTCATCCGGTCCAGAGATCGACAGGGCTAATCCATAACACCCCCCGATGATCAAAAGCGGCACAGTCGAGGTGAAAGACCCTGAGAAGAACCATGGCCCATGAGAGCCTCTGAGCCGTCCATATGGTGAGGGGGCCTTGCATCGGAGATGTGATGGTTTCTGTGTGATGACCGGTGCTTGACCCAATCCAAGTTGATCCACGGCGTGCAAGATGATACCGTAGCGGTTCGGTTTTCGTTTGCCGGAGGACGCACAGCAGTTCGGTATTGCCCTAGCTGCAGTCTCAAGGTTGCATCCCGCTTCCGTCATGTCAACCAGTCTGTCTGCTTATCGCCGACCCCATCGGCACCGGCTCGGACGAACGAAGAGTCCCCCTTGCACCCGCCAAGCAGATCCACATGTCTGCTCAGCCATGTTGGTATGGTGGTGTATTTTTGACATGAGGCAAACGGTTCTGGAAGACGTAGTTGAGAGGACAAACCCGGGCCCCCAGACTGAGATTGAGGCGAATCCGTTTCCCTTCTGCACCGTCTTTGGTCCGTTACTTTCCTCCTGCATAGCGCTCTCCTTTCCGCTTCAGCTTCCTCAACAAGATGCCCTTCGTGACTGCGTGCTCACCGCGAGAAGAGAATTGTTTCTCCATAACCAAATGCTGGGCCGGGACTGACCGGTACGTATATGAAAGACGGGACGGAACATGCCACGCGACCCGAGACATCGTAGAAGCAAGCCAGTCCTGAAAAAGCTTCAGCGATGAGCTCCATGCCGTTCCGGATATAACTCCCCGGGTGTGCTGGTCTTCGAGGGTGGAAGAAGTCCGAGAGAAGATTGTGGAGATGAACTTGAATTAAAGTACACCAACATGTGGCAGAGTCTGGAAGATATGGGCCATGGATCTCGACGAGAGGACAAACAATCACCCTGCAGCTCCAGACTCGTCAGTTATCATCCCACAAGCTGTGTCACCAGACTGGATGAATTCTTTCGAGACCCCTCATCAACGACACAACGGCTGACCTGCCAGCAGGGCACCATGGCAAGGGTGCAGCGGCGATCTTCCTTCATCCCCAGGCATAATACCGCCGAAATCTTGTGCGTTTATTCCCCAAAGCAGCAGACTCTAGGTTTTGTCCACGATGTCGTCAGCGGGGGAGCTCGTCGACGGATGGATGCCAATCGATGGTGTGTCGACGGTGTACTAGTATGGCTCGGGCCTTTACATGCATTGGAACCGAGTGCGGGGTTCGCAAATCCGGGGAAGATTTTGTTGGAGTTGGGGCGTGGGAGGCTGGTGCTACACCTGCTTCACCAGCTCTTGAAGAAGAAAAATACTGGGTGATCGTCATAGCACGAGTCTGCCCAGGTGCCGACGACAACGCGTGAGCCGCCTCCACCAGCTTGATCTTGGCCCCAGCCCCGGCACTCTGTCGCCTCCGCTCGCTTTAAGTTTCGCCAGACAGTCGGCCCGGTGAAGGTTGTGTAATGGCCCGATTCGTGGTCCCGATGCAGTATGCTATGTAACCCTGAGCGCCTTGCCAGCCATGGAGACATTTCATATGACAAGTATTGAAGCCATCATGAGTGGGGGTCTCTTCTTAGGCCAGGGCGCCTTTGTCCGGCTTGGTGATCGTATGGCATTCCCTTCGATACTTAAAGTGTTGGTTCTCTTGCTTGTGTTCAGCGTTTGTCTCTCCCTCATCTCATTGAGGTATACATTGGCCCCGTGTTTCACCAGATATGTGCGCATGGCAATGATGGCTTCCTTATTGTTGAGTTGGATACTACTGGGCAGTTGTCCCACGGGCTATGCCCAGTCATCGACATCCACCACCATCCCAACAGCGACGACAACGAGCTATAGAGAGGTCTTCACCATTCCAGCCGAGGCCGACGTGGGCAAGACACTCCTTCCAAACATCCAGGATCCGGAGGCTGTCGATGTGCAGGATGTTTGTCCCGGATATACGGCGTCCAACCTCCAGAACTCGAGTACCGGCTTCACAGCAGACCTTGAACTTGCAGGATCCGCATGCAACGTTTATGGAACAGACGTTGAGAATTTGACCCTGACCGTGGAGTACCAAGATACGGGCCGTCTTCATGTCGAGATCCAGCCTCGATATGTCGGGCCTGACAACGAGACATGGTTCATTCTACCAGAGATCATCGTCCCCAAGCCAGGTGTGTCCGAGGGCGGCGACACGAGCTCGGATGGCAGTGATTTCGAGCTCTCGTGGACAAACGACCCTACATTCTCCTTCACGGTGAAGAGGAAGTCAAATGGTGACAACTTGTTCACCACTGAAGGGAGCAAGCTGGTATATGAGGACCAGTTCATCGAATTTGTCTCTCCGTTGCCTGAGGATTACAACCTCTATGGCCTCGGTGAGGTCATCCATGGTCTCAGGCTGGGGAACAACCTCACGAGTGAGTGGTCCATATTTGCTTATGAGTACCGGCAACTAATGATATTACAGGAACGTTATTTGCCGCCGATATTGCGGATCCGATGTTAGTATTTTCTGCTCCCTCATATTTCTCTGCCTCCCCCCCTCAGTTTGTAAGACATGGTCCAGGAGACAACATCCTCAAGGGGGCTATCCAAGTGGGTGCCATCCCAGCGGAGGTTATCCCATGGGAGGATATTCCAATGGATGGTATCCCACAGGTAGTTTCCCTACGAGAGGTTTTCCTAGCGGAGGCTATCCCACGGGAGACTATCAGGACACTTTTTCTTCTAAGTCTCTTGACTATGTCTTCTAAATCCAGGCATGATTGCTTCGAGCCTGCTGACCGGTAAAATGAATAGCGACGAGAACATATATGGATCACATCCTGTCTACTTAGACACGCGATACTTCCACGAAATAAACGGAAACGAAACGTACGCACCAAACGCCACCGACACGTCGATTGAGTACACTGCCTATACTCACGGTGTCTTTCATCGGAATGCCCACGCCCAAGAGATCTTGCTCCGACCCGAAGGGATCACTTGGAGATCCTTGGGGGGCACCATCGACCTATACTTTTATTCCGGACCGTCAGCGTCTGAAGTCATCCAGTCATATCAGACCAGCACCGTTGGTCTCCCGGCCTTGCAGCAATACTGGACCCTTGGCTTCCACCTGTGTCGGTGGGGTTACAACAACTGGACTCAGCTGCAAGAGGTGGTTGACAGCTTTGCCGACTTCAATATCCCGCTGGACACAATCTGGACGGACATCGATTATATGCACCAGTACCGAAACTTTGAAAATGACCCTGACAGGTTCGGGTACGCTGAAGGCGCAGACTTCCTGTCAAAGTTGCATGCGAATGGACAACACTACGTTCCAATTGTGGACTCAGCCGTTTACCATCCAAACCCAGAAAACGCGAGTGACGCATACGCCCCCTTCGACCGTGGAGTTGAGGCGGGTGCTTTCATGCTGAATCCTGGCGAGGAGGATCTGTATATTGGAGCCGTTTGGCCTGGGTACACAGGTAAGTGGCTCTTCGAAACTGCTGGTTCATACCTTCCAGTGGATGTGATACTAATATTATTCATTTCAAGTCTACCCCGACTGGGTCGGCGCAGCATTGGGGACGACAAATGGCACAGGAGCTTTTGAATGGTGGAGCGACGAGTTCACCAGATGGCATCAGAATGTCTCCTTCGATGGTATCTGGATTGACATGTCAGAAGTAAGCAGCTTCTGCGTCGGGAGCTGCGGCTCGAAGAACATCAGTCTCAACCCGGTCCATCCGTCATTCCTGCTCCCTGGAGAGCCGGGAGATGTTGTGCTCGACTACCCAGAAGGCTTCAACCTGACCAACGCCACCGAGGCCGCTTCTGCTTCGTCTGCGAGCCTTGCACAAGCATCGGCCACAGACTCGAGCTCGGAATCAGCCACCACGACTTCATATCTCAGAACAACGCCCACGTCGGGCGTTCGAAGCATCAACTATCCACCCTACGTTATCAACAACGTGCAAGGAGACCTCGCAGTGCACGCCGTGTCGCCCAATGCCACACACCACGGCGGCGGCCAGGAGTATGATTTCCATAACCTTTTTGGCCACCAGATTCTCAACGCCACATATCATGCCCTCCTCGACGTTTTCCCCGAGAAGAGGCCGTTTATCATCGGTCGATCTACGTTCGCTGGCTCCGGGAAATGGGCTGGACATTGGGGTGGCGACAATTTTAGTCTGTGGGCCTATATGGTATTCTCAATATCACAAGGCCTGTCCTTCTCGATTTTTGGTATCCCGACGTTCGGCGCCGACGTCTGCGGTTTCAACGGGAATTCCGACATGGAGCTGTGCAGCCGGTGGATGCAACTCGGGGCCTTCTTCCCCTTTTATCGCAACCACAACGAACTGTCTGCCAACTCCCAGGAGCCGTACGTATGGGAGAGCGTCGCTGAGGCGAGTCGCACAGCTATGGCGATCCGATACACTCTCCTGCCGTATATGTATACCCTAACGGCGCAAGCTCATACCACGGGCAGCACGGTCCTGCGTGCCCTGGCATGGGAGTTCCCAGATGAGCCGTGGCTGGCCGATGCATACCACCAGTTCCTCCTCGGTGGTACCATCCTGGTTACGCCTGTCTTGGCGCAGGGGGCGGACAGCGTGGATGGCGTCTTCCCAGGCTCTGGCGATGGGTCCACGGTGTGGTACGACTGGTACAATCAAACTGCCGTCACTGGTGTGACAAGGGGTCAGAATGTCACCATCGATGCCCCTCTGGGTCACATCCCGGTATTTGTCAGGGGCGGTAACGTGGTACCGACCCAGCAGCCCGGCCTGACGACAGAAGCGAGCCGACAGAACCCGTGGGGACTGCTTGTTGCTCTTGATCAGCAGGGCACTGCGCAGGGGACGTTGTATCTGGATGATGGTGAAAGTCTCGTGCCGGATGCTATTACGTGGGTGCAGGTGAGTATTTGTTTGCTGGCAAACCTTTTCCCTATTTGTCCTCACGTGACGCTGACGATTTGTATAGCTCTCTGCTACGAACACTTCAGTGGCGGCGCAGCCGTCTGGTAACTTCACGGATTCCCTCCCCTTGGCGAATGTCACTGTCTTGGGCGTCCCCCAACAAATCTCAGGCGTGACATTCAACGGACAGTCCGTAACGGACGGGTGGTCATGGAACAGTGCAACCCAAGTGTTGAGCTTCACAGGTTTGGACAGCCTGACATCAGATGGAGCCTGGAATACAAACTGGGAGTTGAAATGGACCTTGTCGGACAGTGCGTCTGCATCTTCTGGTTCATCGTCTGGCTCTGCGACGCAGACGTCGACTGCCACGGGAGAAACTGGATCGGGGAGTGGTGGCCAGTCGGCGCCGACGGCTGCAACGGGAGGTTCTGCTTATCTTGTTGTCCCCGTGGTGAGCATGGTCGCTGTATTGTTCAGTGCCTTGATTGTGTTGTAGAGCATTTGGGAGGGAAGACGGACGGCACGCCCGGGATCTGAACAGATACAGCAGCTAGCACCGTACAGTAAAATACATCAAGACAAGAACCCGAGATCCTTCCAGCTTTGTATGTACAATCTGATCAAGTTCTCGCTCATCGGCCCCACCTCGGCGAGAGTTGGGGAGTGCTCCCTCGCCTTGGCAGTTCCCATCAGCAACCCCCCACAGCTCATGCGGATGAAATGGCTATGTAGGAAGTCCACCAGCATATACCCGGGATTCGCGCCCTCGGCTGCATTGTCCTCGCGCCGTGGCCATTCTCGCACTCGCCGCACCCAGTCCTCGAACGGAATGACGCCCACCCCATCGCGCGGTGTGGTGCTCATTGCATCAGCCAGGACGGCGATGGTCTCGGACCACGGTTGACGGACGGGGTTTTCGATGTGGTAGATCGGATGCAGCGCCACTTCTTCGGGCTGCGTCACGATCTCGACCAACGCGCGGGCTATGTCATCCGCAGACATGAACGAGATGTGCTCCATGGGGTTCCAGTGGCCGTTGACGGCGCTCCCAGCGATCTGGCCCAGGCGCACGGCAGTGGCGCGGAACCGCTCGGGGTAGCGGTGCAGCGTGGCGTCCAGCATGCGCTCGCAGATGTACTTGGCCTCGCCGTAGCCCGTCGGCAGGACGCTCTCGATGGGGACGCGCTCCTCGGGTACCACGGGCGTTCCTGTACACAGGGGGTGATGGCCAACGGTGGCGATCGAGGATACGAATTCCGCGAGGTTTTGGCCAACGTAGTAAATGAGCTTGTCCGCACAGGCCTGGTCGCAATGGCTCCTGAGGATCTCTTCGCACAACTCCTTGCTGCTCTTCGGCGGCAGCGGCACGGCCGTCCGGGTGATGACGGCTCCGTGCCTGTCCAACTTCACGATTTGCGTCTCCGTCTCCAGCATCTCGTACAGGTGCGCCACGAAGCGCTCGTGTTCCCTGGCGTGCCGGATGCGCGAGAGCCGCTCGCCAGGTCGCGGGTCGCGGAACCCGGCACCCAGCGTCTCGAAGGCCTCGAGCGTGAGCAAGACAGCCAGCTCGTTCTGCCGGGGCAGCACCTCAGCCGAGTAGCCCGTCTGGCCCATTTCGGCGATCTGGCTGTCCGTCTGCGCCTTGGTCTCGTTGAAGGCGTCGATGACCATTGCGAGAGAGAGCCTGAACTCTCCCAGGTCCTTGTCGGCATCCGGAAACGTCTCAGGAAACGGGGTGCTCAGATTCGTGCTGGTCAGCGGCGCTGCGCCGTCCGAGGCGGAGGAAGACAGGATGTTGGGCACGTCGCTATCCGAGTCATCGGCCGGGTAACGCTCGAGGGTATGCGACGGTCGCCCTGGCTGCAGCGGTGTCTGTGTGGCACCACCGATTGTGACGCCCATGGCGCCTGCTACGCATTGCAGCAGGCCTGGCATGTCGGTGACCGTGAGGATCTCGGCCTCCGGCAGCTTCACCTTCATGGCCGACTCGATCTCGTGCACCATTTCCATGCCGGCTAGTTCGCTGTCGTCTTTGATCTCGGCTATCTCTAGGCCTGACAAGTCTGCGATCACAGCTTTCACTCTCTCAATTAGGTCTTGAAGCTCTAGAGCTTGGCCTTTTGGCTGGGACGGCTCTGTCCCTGGGACTACTCTGGGCTTGATCGACTGCTGCCGGCCGTTTGACGCCCTAAGTGCGGTTGGAAGCAGCTCGTACAAAGCGTTTGCCATGTCAGCCTGGGCTGCCTCCTTCAGGGCAGAAACATGTGGATCTCGAATAGCTGACGTCGCGGCTGATGACAAAGTTTTGCCAGCGGCTATCCACGAGGGCTCCGTCAAGCGGACGAGCAACTTTTCCATGGAGGACTTTGGAACCTTGACGTATGCGATGCCGAGGATGGCCTCAACCAGAGACCCATTGGCGGCATCAAAAACAAAGACATCGGTCAACGACAATTACTAAATAAACATATACGACTTTACTAATAAAACTAGTATTAAATATCAGAGATTCAGGGGGCTGGGTATGGGGGTGGCCAGGTGGGGGTAGTCTGACTTATTTTAACTATCCTTGCCCGGCGAGTATATCTTTGTGGCATGCATGGTGGGAAAATGGGTTCTAAGAACCAGGCGGTACCTACAGACTGTTCTGTATGTCTACAAACCACAGTACATAGAACTTCGAAAGTTCGCCTGATATGTATCTAGGAGGCCTTAGGATTCACTGCACAGTTGGAACTTTGTGCATATAATTAAGGAGGTCATTGGATTCTAGTTTTGTTCGTAGCTTATCGAGCAAGTCCTATCTATTTTCTGAGAAATCAAGAGAGAAGGTTTTTCCCAACGGCTCCGCCAAGTTCCAAACCTTCCAGACACTCTAGACACATCCGTTGTCCTGAGGTTGGTCCGAGAATCATCTCACCGCCATGCGCATCCACCACTCTGCCACCGACAGCTCCCATCCAGGGCAGGACATGCATATTGCCATCGTGGGAGGCGGTATTGTCGGCATAATCCTCGCGTTCGGCTTGGCCCGACAGAAGATTTCTGTGCGGGTGTACGAGCAGGCAGCTGGCTTCCGTGAAGTCGGTGCTGGCATTGCCTTCTCCGCGTGCGCGCGTCGCTGCAGTGCGTACTAGTACCACCAGTCTCTGCTGTTTCTGCCTTTATTCTCTTCCCTCCAGGACTCTGGGCGAGGGGGGGGGGGGCGAGTCTGCTCACCCAAGCCGGTATTAGCGCCAGTATTGAGAACCAGAGTCTTAGACATCATTGTCGGAGTACTTGTGCTTGCTGACTTGTAGTGGTTGTGTACAGAATGCAAGTTTAACGCGAACATGTAACCAGGACTTGCATATATTTGAACACACAAGAAATAGTAAATGGCGGAGACTTTATCCTACAAGGTATATTTACAGATTGCAATTTATTAAGCTCTTAAGAGATTATATTGCCGGGTTCGTATAAGCGTATTCATTATATTGGTAGTATATGATTAAAATGCCCGAATCGGCCGAACAAGGTCAGACCCGCCTTCGCATTTTTAGCCGCCTAGATATTCACAAATGCATTCGCACCTAGACACAGCCCTAATCAACACGGTTATCCCTGCCCTATTTGGGCTGTGTTGAGTGATCCAGTGTGCACAAATAGGAACTGGCTTGAAAGCCTGATCTTCCGCACGGATTGAGACCTGGCCGGTCTTATTTTGTATAAAGCACAGCCTTCGAGTAGATGAGTTGCAGAGAATATCACCATCACCACTGCGCAATAAAACCTACATACTCGCTTGTAACGTCTGCACACTACTTATATATAAAATTAAAGATAAAGGTTTAATTTTATATAAAGAAAAGTTTAATTTCTATATAACTTATAAAAGCGATAATCGCTACTAAAAAAGAAAGATACAATCTCCTATATTTATATAATAGCTTTATCAATACCCGAGGATAGGTATTGTTTTAAAAAGGGGGTATATTATATAAGTAAAGGCCTCAAGCTACCGGCTACTTTAGCCTTTTGTTGCAATAGACCATTAGACTACAGATGCAAAATAGAGCTAGTTCTATTAGCATTATACCTTCCGGATTATATGTGACACCTTTCCCCCGTAACACTATAGCCTTTAGGTTTCCTTCCGTTAACACACATACACACAGAAACTCTATAATAGACTAAATTAGCTATATTTTACACACTAAATATCAGGTCCTTCAAGCTCCCTTTATTTGCTTTATAACCGCTACCGCTACCGCTACGTTATAGGGACCAGGAAGTTAAACCACCATGCTTAATTTGTTACCTAGCGGCTTCTGCCTTTACAATAAGAACCTTCATCACCTGACCCAGCTCCAGGTCTTGTGCGTGAGTCTAGTCCTCAGCTGGAATGCTGTCTGAGCCACAGGTACAGTCATGATACTGAAAATCTTTGCACGAGGTCTAGTATCTCAACGCCTCTGCTCGTCTCCACAGGGTCGAAAGCCGCAGCCTCGCCTCCTTGAAAGAGCCCAAGTAGGTATGCACAGCCGTCCTTCGTTGTCTGCCCCCTTGGGCGGCCGGCAAGTCGATGGTTATCTGCGGTGGTAGTTGCGATGAAATCGCTCACCCAAGAGAGCAGCGTGCTCTCTCCCAATGACATGGTCAGGTACAAAGCAATTCTTATCTGCGAATCAAACGACTCGAGAGAATTCCCGCCTCGACACAGGGTCCTTAACGAAGGCAACAACCCCATTCACAACATCCGATCGCATACCAGCTTCTTCTGTGGATAATGGGAAATTGACATGTAGTGCCGTCGTAGTAAGAACCACCCAGCCGCAGTCAGGTGTTCAAACATGTCCGATCAGGGGTCCTTAATGGTTGTCGTCTCCCGCGAGTGCATGGTGGCTGCTTACCCGTGACGTGTAAGGTCACATTGGTGGCGTGAGAAAGTCGGGCTGCCAACTTCACTACCTATCTCCAAATCTCTCTGTTTCCACAAAGAGTTCTCTCAGGATTCCGCTCTTCATTCCCCCAACCAGATTAAAAAACACCTGAATCCTGGAGTTGCCTTGGTATTCCGAATGGCCGCACTTGGCAAAATTTCGGCGTCTTTGTTTCAGGGGACGAACGAAAAAACTCTCGCCCTTGCGAGTATCAACTTTGACTTCTCACTGCTTACTTTGCGGGCGCCGAGCGAGTACACAGGTCTGGGCAACGCCCTGGCTCATAGTCGGAGACAGAATGCGGAAACTGGCGGCCTTCATCGCACGGCGCGAAAGCTAGGGGCCCTGTTCGAGGCCATCATCCCCACGGTCCCGACTCTGCTTTCAGCATATGGGAAGCGTTCTAGCGAGATCATGCAGAAGCCCGCAATAAACCCATCTGGCAGGACTGAACAGCACGGTGCTTTCGCCTCCTTCGTCGGCGCCGACGCGTCGTCGATCTGGGCTGCTGCGACGTCGGGCTTGGCCACAATGGCCATCCACTTCCTTGGCTGTCTGCTGGCGCGGGCCTTCAACGACCCCTCGAAGTCCGTCGCTGTGATGGCCGAGTTGGTGGCAGAGCGTCAGCGCCAGCCCCACACTGCCCAACGTCACCCAGATGGCGGCGCTTTTGGCCGCAGAGCAGCAAATATCGCGAGATGAGTTGCGCAACTGGGACGCTAGCGCCAGAGCGTGGTTGCAGACCGCGGACTTCGCTATGCCGAAACAGTACGTGCAGCTGAAGCTCATTTTGAAGAACGTCAGCATTCCCGTTGCACCCGGAGCGACGCTGTTTGCCGGTGTCACGCGCGCCTGGACGCAGGCGATGACTGGAATGGAGCGTCTCCTCGGCGGAGAGCCGCAGAGTGTAACGGACGGCGCAATCTTACTTGCTATCTCGTCATGGCATTTGTATCCAGACATTCTAGTGCTTGGCAAGAAGGCCACGGCTGTCAAGTTCGACGACCCGCTGATGCTACCCGCTGGGATTTTGACCGTGGGTATCACCAATTCCAAGGACACAGCTGCTGCGAAAGACGGAATATACTGGTCGGTGGCCCTATCTCACTACCGGCACTATGGAAAGGCGTTCAAGACCGTGAGTGAGACTGACGACAGACTCACCATGGCCGAGCTTCATATGGTAACCTTTGGAAGCCTGCTGCGTTTATGGAAATCCCCGCGAGAGGAACGTGACCTCGCAGCACGATGGATGGTCGCTCTTGGGATGTGTTTAAGCCGAACGAACCATCGCTTTTGTGTCCTCAATGGCTAAAGATTGTCGCGGATGCCGCCCAGAGATTTCTGACGGCCGACGGTGAACTAAAACGGCACTACCAATGTCTTGCAGACTTCGGCCATCGCAGGGGAAGGAACCTACTCTGCCTTGAAGATTCTTGTTTACCTTGGTTCGGTCTCCGCTTCAAGCATCTGCTCACGACACTGGGAAGGCATTCATTTGCACAATGTGGCGTTGAGTACCTGCGCCAAATTGCTACCTCCGTTGGTCTCACACACGAGCAAGCCATTATTGTTCACATCTCAACGCCAGAAAAGAAAAAAGGATACAATCATGAATACTTCACCGCTGTTGAATTCGAGACTGCACATGTTAAAAATGATGTTCCGGAGAACAACAAAGTACCGGACCTTGAAGAGGACGAATTGAGGCCCACTTGAAAAGGAAAAGGTGTCGACGGGCCCAGAACCAATTCAGCTCCGGAGCTCCCAAAACCTTCAGACCCTCTTTCCTCATCTGATGTCTTTTCTTGTGACCCTAAGGCTCCAGGACATTACAGTTGGGGCGGTTCATTCAAGAACATGGAATATGGCACACGGGCGCAGCACGTCGCTCGTATCCGTAAACCTTGTCTACATCCTGATTTTGTTCTCGACACTGTTAGCGCTTCGGACGAGGAATTCGAGCCTGTCTGTCTAAACCATGGAGCTTCGAGCCCTAGGAAAGGCCCAATCCGACGACGATTGAAGTATAAACTTATTTCCGACGGTCGAACTGGCTTGCTCTCTAGCTGCCGAGCATATTTGTCAGCTGCCAGCATCACCTGGCTCGGGGGAAAGATGGTGCAATTCGACAAGTCATACGGGGACTCTAAGTCAAATTTGCGAATGTTCCTCACGCTGGACTTCAAAGACGAAAGTGGGTTCGAGGAACGCGTCCATCGCCTGAAGAACGGCACAGGATTGGAGCTGCTCGAGCTGGATACTGCGATTCAGATGCTCAAAGAAGAGGACCACTTGAATCCCCTTCTGGCTGGCAATTCTTGGAGGGAGTGGAACCCTATGAGCCGGATGACTCCATCAAGTCGGTTCTTGAACTAATGAAAGAGGAGAGGCGGCTCTGCGCACCTGCCCTAGATAGCTTGCGCAGTCTGGCCCTTGCCGACTCCATCTATAGCCGTCTCGAGGCAGCGACAGTCTCCTCCCGTCTGGTTGAGAAGGGCCTCTACCAGGCTCACTGGGCTGCTCGACCAAATCTGCGGACGCCGGTCGACCGGTCCATAGTCTTCAGCTGTATCGCCATGATGGAGACAGGGACAGTCAACCTCGACACGCAAAAGCTCGACAAAGTCATCGCCCTGTCCAGTGGCAATTCCATTTATGTGGCCTCGCGGCTCCTGACCGACCCAGCCACCGAGGTCGCCGAATCAGCCGTCACGCGCATCGTCGGCAACGTAGGTCGCCCAGGGATCAGCTTGATTGTGCCACCCTCCATCATGCCACTGGTCAGGCCCTTGAGCTCATCATTTCGCGCGGTCAGCTACGCGCCCTTCGACGGCTATATGGAGGACAATTTCGAAGGAACATCCCTGCATCTCTCGTTCACAAAGCACGAGTTCTCACTGGACTACGGCGCCACGACGGGTATTATTGACCACCAGGTCTTCCTCGTGGAGTCCGTCATGTCGATCCACGACAGAGGTCAATGGGTGGCGGATCTCGACATGCTAAAGGCCTTTGACATCGAGCGCGAGCAGCAGCTCAACCCCCGCCGTTCGTCGATGTCCAAGCCCTGCAGCCACTCAGAAGAGCAGAAGAGCGCAGCGGTACAAAGGTTCGTCACTATCGACACGTGGGAAGAGGTCCTGGACTCGCCTCCTGGACCAAGCGTGGTGCGGGTCTACCGGAACTGGCCGGCAAGACTTGCGCTGTTTCTTTAGAACGAAATGACACCCCCCCCCCCTGTCATTTGGAGTGTCTCCCACACACCACTTAAAAATCTCAAACCCGACTTTCTCAAAACCGAGGTAAATATAAAAATTTCTATATTATAATAAAGCCTATAGTAGGTAGATTATAACACGTATGTTTTAGTCTATAGGTATATATATTCGTAGAGTAATAGGCAGATATATATAGTGTAAAAAGGTACTAATTTTATAGATTTAGTAAAAAAGGGGGTGTTTACTTAAGGGCAGTTTTACTATATACACTACTTTATTACTAAACTAACTCTAAAATAACGAGGTAAATTTTTAGAAATCTCTAAAGTCTCTCTTATACCTTTTAATATACTCTCGGTATACTAAATATATATATAGGTATATAGCCTATAAGAAGACGATTCTAATAATATTAGTCGTACTATTATTAGGGCAGTATACGTAGTTATATAAGAGAAAGTCTACTTTTCTAGTCTGAAGTTGAGTGGTGTGTGGGAGACAATCCAAATAACAGGGGGGGGTGTCATTTCGTTCTAAAGAAACAGCGGTTTCCGTTATCTTATCACAAACTAGGAGTGATGACACAGGTGATTACCAAGGAGATAATGAGGAAGATAGCTACCACAGTAGCGGTAAACTCAAGGAAGGTAGCCGTTTTGTGGTCTTAAAAGACCAGCCCGAGGGAAGCACCCATTGCTGGGCATGCGTTTGCCGAAGACTAAACAGGGTCGTGAAATCAGAGAGCCGGGTGAATTGTTATGTCATTTCATAGGTTTACTTCGTCTCAGAGCCCTAGTTCTGAGTTTCGCCAGACTATGCGGTATCTTGTATCCGTTGCTCATCGAAACCGAGATCATGTTCTTGACGTACTGCCTGGCCGCACATATGACGGCCTCCGCACACACCCTCGAGGACAGGATGCTGTGCTTGCCCCCGATCGCGCCGTAGACGCTGACCAAGAGGGTCTTGTAGCACTGGCCTAGCACCGTCCACCTGCACCACTCGATGCTGTCGACCTCGTACATCGACGCCTTTGACCTTACGACCGATCTCAGCTTGATGAGCATGCCTTATCATCTCGCCCCAAATCCCGAAATTACAGGATCACTCACAAGATGTAGCAATATGTGGCCGCATACGTGGGTGGCCTCAACCGCATTTCGTATTACACCTGGCTCTACAATACTGAGGCAACACACAATACTTCAACCACAGACGGCAGAGATTTCGTTTTCAACCGCCATATGAACCATCTAATCTACCATCATGCAATTCCTGTCGTTTCCTCGCCCTTGTGTCAGACTCCTCTACCGCCCGGATCCTCTTACTGCCACGCGGCTGAGCATAGCTCACCTTTGACTTATCATGCTTCTCTACCTCTGCCTCCGGATCGTGTTCTCACTAGATCATCCCTCTATGCCAGTCGGGCCGATATCTTACTTATACTTAGTGACACCGTTAGCATTAGGTTTACTAACTTATAAGTTCTATGTCTATGTCTTCCCTAGCCTCGCGCCTCGAATACTAACTAAACGGGTATCCCGTCTAGCCTCTACTTTATAGCTAAGTACCCTAAGGTCTACTATAAACTCTAACGTATCGTCAAGGCCGAATTTCCTAACGGCTACGATACCTTTCCATACGAACAATCTAAAGCTATCCCCTACCTCGACTACCTTATCCACGAGACCCTCCGTCTCCGGCCCCTTGTGCCTATAGGCTTCCTACGATAAACCCCTCCCAAGGGCCTCTAAATAGACGAGGTCTACGGCTACGAAGCGATTATAGTCAACAAGTACCACGCCCGCAACTTCACTTGCTCGTCGTATCTCCCCTCCTACAGGACACCTGGGACCGTCAATGTGGCGTGCGACGCCGTGCATGCCGTGCCAGGTCAGATGTATGTTAACGGCGACGCGTACATCAACTCGGCGTATAGCTACGAGCACTCCCACAAGTGGCGAAACGTGGGGATCATCATCGTGATGACTCTCTTCAATCACTTGGTGTACTTCCTTGCCAGTGAGTACGTCTCGGCCAAGAAGTCCAAGGGTGAGATTCTCGTGTTTCGTCGGGGCCACATCCCCAAACATGCCAACGAGGGCGCCGAGGACCTCGAAGCTCGCCCGGTGTCCGGCCCCGTCACGACAATTTTGGAGAGGCCTGGTGGGTACGAGCCCAGTAAGGAGAAAGAGGGCTTCCGGGGATCGACTAGTGTGTTCCACTGGAATAATGTGTGTTATGATATCAAAATTAAGAAGGAGTCGCGACGTATTCTGGACAATGTCGACGGCTGGGTGAAGCCTGGTACGCTGACGGCACTCATGGGTGTCTCGGGTGCTGGCAAGACCACATTGCTGGATTGTTTAGCTGATCGCCGCATCGGTGTTGGTGTTCTGACTGGTGAGATGCTGGTCGATGGGAAGATTCGTGACGAGAGCTTTCAGCGCAAGACTGGTTATGCGCAGCAGCAGGACTTGCATCTTGAGACGAGCACTGTTCGTGAGGTATGTTCGCACCCGAGAAATCATCTCAGCCAACTGGTTTGCTGACCTCAAATCATATCTACAGGCTTTGAACTTCTCAGCCCTTCTCCGCCAGCCGCACTACGTCCCCAAGGCAGAAAAGCTCGCTTACGTTGACGAAGTCATCCGACTGCTCGATATGGAGGATTACGCTGACGCTGTCGTTGGTATACTCGGCGAAGGCCTTAACGTTGAGCAACGCAAACGCTTAACTATCGGCGTCGAACTAGCTGCGAAGCCACCGCTACTGCTCTTCATAGACGAACCGACGTCAGGTCTAGACTCCCAAACCAGTTGGGCTGTCCTGGACTTGCTAGAAAAGCTATCTAAAGCGGGCCAGTCGATCCTCTGCACTATACACCAACCTTCCGCGATGCTGTTCCAGCGCTTCGATCGCCTGCTTTTGCTTGCAAATGGAGGCAGGACGGTTTATTTCGGTCAGTACCCACATTGGCCACCCTTCACCTTAAGCTTCTATCTATAGACGAAACCTTTAGGATATGTACCAATACTAACAGTGCCCCAGGCGACATCGGCGACAGTTCTAACACCCTTATGGAATATTTCGAACGCAGCGGTGCTCCGAGTTGCCCAGCGAGCGCCAATCCAGCCGAATGGATGCTCGAAGCCATCGGTGCCAGCCCGGGCAGCTCGTCCGTGGTCGACTGGCACGAAATATGGCACTCTAGCCCCGAGTACCTGCAAGTTCAAAATGAGCTAGCTCGCCTCCGATACCAGGGCTCTGATGTTGGCCAAGGAACCTCGGCAAAAGATACCATCGAGGTCCAGAAGGACCCAGCCTTGTACGATGAATTCGCGGTTCCCCTGTCGACCCAGTTCCTTGTCGTGACGAAACGCGTCTTCCAGCAGGGTTGGCGGACACCCTCGTACATCTACTCGAAGATCACGCTCTGTGTAGCCACGAGTCTCTTTATTGGCCTAGTCTTCCTCGACTCGCCACTTAGCATTCAGGGTATTCAGAACCAGATGTTTGCTATATTCGAGCTCATGAGCATCGTGGGCCAACTCGTCGACCAGCAGTTTCCGCACTTCATTACACAGCGCTCTCTGTACGAAGTCCGCGAGCGACCCGCGAAAACGTACAGCTGGAAAGTCTTCATGATATCCCAAATCCTCTCTGAGATCCCGTACTACGCCGCCGCCTCATTGCTTATGTGGGCCCTCTTCTACTTCCCCGTGGGCTTCTACAAGAACGCCGACGCGGCCGATCAAAGCGTCGAGCGGGGCATACTCATGTGGCTGCTGTTCCTGGTGTTCCTGCTCTGGGTCTCGACCTTTGCCCACTTTTGCATCTCGTTCGTATCTTCGGCCGATGACGGGGGCAATGTGGCCAACTTTATGTTCGTGCTGGCCTTCTTCTTCTGCGGCGTCCTGGCTTCGCCCGATCAGATGCCCCGCTTCTGGATCTTCCTATACCGCGCATCGCCGCTGTCGTACTTTGTATCCGCGGTGTTATCCACGGGTCTGGCGAATATTAACGTGACCTGTGCGGACAACGAGTTCACCACGCTCGACCCGCCCAGTGGTCAGACGTGCGGCGATTATATGCGGAACTACATCACCGGCGCGGGTGGGTACCTGCTTGACGGTAACGCCACGAGCGACTGCCAGTACTGCAAGATCAAGGAGACGAATGTGTATCTGTCTGATCTTCATGCAGATTATAGCACGCGCTGGCGGGACTTCGGCATCATGTGGGTGTATGTAGTATTCAACATTGCTGCGGCCATGTTGCTGTACTGGGTTGCTAGGATGCCGAAGGGGAAGAGAAACCTCTGAGTGGACTCGGCCGGATACCCCCAAACGCAGGGGACACAAGTCATTTAATGCCTTTTTTTGTTTTTGTCTTACTTTCTGTACCTCATGTATTACTAGAACTCTCCACCGCCAAATCTTTTACATGTCTCAACACCGAATAAAGTGTTGTGCAGATCTCGGACTGCGAGGGGAGAAGTATCAAGGCTATTCACATGTCTTCAGCACTGTGGCCACTCTGGAGGTCGAAGAACTTCGGATCGCAGAGCCCTGGAGGTTGTCAGGATTTGACTAGGTCAGACCGTCACTCTGTCGAGGTTGAATAGAAGATACCAACGTGATCAAGTCAGCGCACCAATTATAATGCGGTGTTCAAGAAATACTGCGTATTGACTTAAAGCCCCCTTCTTTAGGGTGGCTCTGAAAGGCCGCAGGCTTACAAGATTGTTGCACTCCCAAAAAGGGCTGCTCCACAAATCATTTTATTCTCGGCCACTTTTTAACTTCAATTTCTGACAACTTACTATCATTTACTATTTAGTCCCCGAGCAGACACGTAAGCACGCCCCTGCAATTCTTCCGGCTTGTCAGACTTCATGATGACCAAACTAGATGGAGTACAGTTTGCTTGCTATTGAATCCGTACTCTGCCTCAGAAGAAGACCTGGAGTCTTTGATGAGGCCACGCAGAGCTTGAAATTGCAACCCTCAGTAAAGCACACTTTCTGCGCTGCCACAGATCCAAACTTTACCCTGAATTGCGCTCAGGGTTTCTTTGCTGTAGTCAAGGTTATCGGTCCACATCAAGTTTGAAATGGAAAGAGTATCGGTATTGGAGATACCTTCGTCCTCATCTCACATACCTTTGTCTCCAAACGCGGAACAGGGTGCAACGATCAGCCCGCCCCGAGCTGCCGCCCGAAGAGGGCTTTCGAGGTTGGCTATGCGTAGCAGGTGCCTGGTTGCAACTCTTCTGCACTTTTGGATTTCTGGCTGCGTAAGTGCATTCCCTTTTAGAGCACGCGGCTCATCGCTGGGTTGCCGTGTTGCAGGTGAGCTACACAGGGCTTTCACAGGGCTTTTAACCAAGCGGCGTTTGTATTAACTACCCGTTTTTGGAACAGAATCGGCGTCTTCCAGACCACGTACCAAGAGACCACATTAAATGGCTATACGCCAGACACTATCGCATGGATTTTTGCCGTCCAGCTTGCACTCATGTGGGCGCCAGGACCACTGTTCGGACGTGTGATTGACACATACGGTCCGACGCCCGTGCTTATTCCAGGGCCTATATTCTGTGTTCTCGGGCTGTGCCTGACTAGTCTCGCCGATCAGTACTATCAAATCTTCCTTGCCCAAGGTGTTATGTTTGGTATTGGGGCCGGCGGTGTCTTCACGGGCGCCTTGATCTGTGTGGCTCAGTGGTTCGTCCGCCGCCGGGATCTGGCCACGGGCATTGCTGCTACAGGCAGTAGTATGGGCGGCGTGGTATTCCCTATCCTTATTGATCTGATCAAGAGCCGCATCGGATTGGACGGGGCTATGCGCTGCGCAGCTCTCCTGATGGGGGTGTTTTTGGCTGCGTCCCTGTTCATGGTTCAGGCTCGTCTGCCGCGCAAGAAATGGAATCCTCACTTGAAGTGGTTCGATGCTTCTCTCTTCAAGCAAAGACAATTTGCGTTGTACTCGATGGGAGCTTTCCTAGCCATGTGAGTGGAGTGCAGGACTCTATACAACTGGATCTAGGATTAGCTGACTGGTACAATCATGTGCTGCAGGTGGGGGCTATGGGGTCCGTTTGACTTTATTTCCAGTATGGCAGAGGACTCCGGCATGTCGCCGACCCTGTCTCTAGAGCTGATATCGATCATCAAGTATGTACCGTCCTTCATCTCCCAAATCTTCAGTCTGAGGCAACAGGTTGGACAAGGGATTACTGGAACACGGGCTTACTGTAGACTTGCCGAAGCGCGGCAACTGTTCCTGGACGCCTACTACCTTCCTACTTCGCTGATAAGGTTGGACTTTTCAACGTAATCAGTGCATGTTCCATTCTAACCGGAGCTTCTATCCTGGCTCTATGGCTGCCTTTTAACTATTACCCCTCCCACGCGGGGATCATTACTTTTGCTGCAGTATATGGTTCCGTGAGTGGAGCGATCGTCTCCTTATTGATGCCATGCGTAGTTAAAGCTGGAAGCTTGGACACACTAGGTCAGCGGTTTGGTACGTTCCAGGTAGTGATGGCGCTCAGGCAAGTAGTAGTGTACCCCCGACGAAGGTATCGATGGTCTCTAACGAGCTATATAGTTGCCTTACCGGTTTGCCAATCATGGGGGCTAACTTGAGTCGCCAGCAGGACACTAATTATATGGGTGTACAGTTATTCTCAGGCGTGTCCGCACTTGTTGGGGGTGTGCTACTTATAGTAGCGACCTATAAGACGCGCCAATTGCAAGGCGTCTGGAACGTATAGCTTTCAGGGGTGTCGGAGTGTGTACTATCTAGACTACCAGAAGGCCGCAATTTTAAACGCATAACTAGGAAGACTTGTGTTGCCCTCCAGAGTGAATACAGGACTGGCCATTTCCCGGCTGGAGCTAGCCTCGCCGATACCGTCGGGATTAGAATTGAGAGGCCGACTGGTAATAGATAGCAGCGAATCTAACACGGGCGATGGAGTGCGTGGTTGTGCTTTGCCAGACTCTAGCACAACTGAGTCCAAAGGCTCAAAGCTTAAGGAGCTTGAAACCACCGGGTACCTGTTTCTCAAAGATTTACCCAGATCATACTTCATACCCGGAGGAAAAGGAAAAGAACTATATATGTATATAGGGAAAGAAAAGGGATAGTAAGGACTAGAACCCGGAAAAAAGAAGGATATCGCAGGATAGTAAGACGGGCCGGAGAATTAAAAAGACAAAAATGATGAGACTGGGACTTGAACTCAGGAGGATGTAAAAGTAGGATTCATGCGCTTTAAGCCTGACAAGGCCGCGGGGGGTGATAACGGCAGCGGCGGTAGTTACTAGGTATCATCGTTGAATCCGAGATTCGAAGGGAATGAGTATACTCTCGAGAGTGGGAGGTGGACTTGTCTAGTTAAGACTGTTGAGAATAATAGAGAAACCCCGGGGAACACGACCAGGCCTAGTTACCAGTACGTTGCAACTCCTTCCATGTATAGTATAAGAGGGCCGAACCTCCGCCGAGGGGCGGCAGACCTCCCGATTCTGTATGTAATCAGTCTTCTGTATTACTGTCGTAAGAGACCGGAACAGAAAACGCTTTCCCTCCAAACCTACCATGTTTCCCTGTGACCACTGTGCCTAACTGTCTCTACTATCAGACTTGAGAGCAATTATAGCCGGCAGAGAAGGTTATATATAAGGGGCGTCTACTCTTGTATTATGAGTTCCCGCTCAGGCCCTGCATCACAACACCACTATAACTAGACTGAACGCAACTATACACCCAGTCGTCACACCAAGCTGTAAGAAGACGTCCTGCTACAGAACCAGAAGCCACATAGGTCCAATAAGGAAAGCAGCGCCGACGAGCGCCCGCAACGCGCGAATGAAACGCATGTTTGAACGCCTCCCCACGCGTTCCGCCGATGGGCCTCATAGGTCCCCCGCCGTCCTCCCAGGGCCCTGTAGCCGAAGCCTCGCTCTGGGGATGTGGGTAGGTCTAAGAATTACCCACGGGTGGGTAATGGACCCCATTACCTATCTACCCACGGGTACCTAGTTACCTAGTCACCTTGCTACCGAGTCACCCAGTCACCCAGTCACCCACTGGTACCCACTGGTGAATCTTTCCTGGGCCTAGATGTGGGAGCCGGAGAATCGCCTGGCGCTTGCGGGCCATGGCTCTGCCCAGGAGCTTCTTCGCTAGAAATCGCTCACTAGATACCACGAAGGGGTCGTCGCGCTGCCCGCTAAAGCGGCCCATATGCTCGTGATCGCGAACAGCTTATACTGGTAAAGACATGTTCGTGAGCTAGGCACCACTTCTACACATCTCCTCCTTCCTTGAACAAATACCAAGGAGGATCGAGGACGAGACTTGTATATAGGGAAACGCACCGTAGTCCCGCAGCGCCGGTCCTAGTGTGGTAGGCACTTCCTGGTCAAAACCACCGTCCTTATCAAATCCGGCCGATAGTGCGAGCTAAGTGAGGCGCCCTTGCAGCAAGCGTAGGTGCATTCGTTAAACCTCGGCTAGATTGAGGGAGAGCCCGTATTCTTCATAGTCGTTCCGGACCTTCTTGCCACGACGCAGGCGGTAAAGCCATCGAGGCTAGATCGAGCGGCGCGGCGAGATGAGTTTAACGAAGCTGGGAGTTTCAGCACTGTCGTAGTCGCTAACACCTGGACTTGCGCCAGAGCTTGCTTCATCCCCTCCGGCGGTATGACTACGTATTGGTCCGGGTGTCGGTCGTCGGTAGCTATCAACGGTGTCTTCTCATATAATCTCGTCGAAATCTGAAGTATCCTGCCCCCCCCCCCCCATCCTTCCCGGCTTCCAGACGCTGCAGCAGGAAGACTTGGCTGATGCACTGGCGAAATGGAATCAGGGTAGTGTACCAGGGGGGTTACAACTCAAAGTAACATTTCGTGCTTGGGAGCGAAGTGTTATGTCGCAGCAGAAAAGCGGCTATGCCAACGCGAGCCCTAGTCTCCAGCTTGCGCACGGAGGAGGTATTAAGCGGTTAATCCGAAAGTTTATGGGAGGAAAGTGATTTCGATTGATGTATGTTGCGAATACATGAGGACTGATGGAATCCGGTCCTAATAATATACATGTTCAACTACTACTACTCCGTGCGATATAAGGCGGGCTGAAGAGTAAAAAAGACAAAAATGATGAGACTGGGACTTGAACCCAGGAGGATTGCTCCACCAGGAATAGATGTTAAGGCGTTAATAACATTGCTTTAGATGATCCTGCTAGTAAAGCTGACCGGACTTCTTCAGCAAATAACTTCCGTATAAAGCCTAGCTGATTCAATATCATCGTCTTTTGAGTTCACCATTTCATAGTCCATAATCGGTATCACCGTCAGGTCACTATCGGACATCACAAGCATCTCATCATTATCATGACTCATCGGAAAGCTACCACTTCCATACTCCTTTCCTTGTAACAAACCTTGGAATCTCAGGCGGCCATAGTTTATAGTATATTCGCTTAATTCACTTACTACCAGCTACTTACACATTGCACCAATCGCAACAACTTGGAAACCATCCGTTCATTGATTAGAACATTCATACAACATATGTGCCACTAGTCAGATCAATGGGGTTATCGTGTGTGCCTTGTCCTTGTCGCACTGGACTGCGACCAGGTGGCTCCAACTGTCCGGGGGCATAGTCATCGTCTGGCTCAATCAGATACCACGTAGATAGAGAACAGTCTCGGCGGTCGCTCACGATGCAATCTGAGCATCGATTGTTGTATTCATTCCGCAGGACGACACATCCACGCAAAGGACCCCCCGCGTTCCTCGATGAGGTCGTGAGCCTGTTCACCTTACTCTAGGCCCCCACAACGCTTTGAAGAATGCCCAGGTGTAGTTAGCCGCATCACGTGTACATGTGACAGTTTCAGAGAGGGAGCGAGATCTTCTTTAGTGGAAGACGTACCGAAGTAGTTGCGACATCTCTATTAGCGTCACGCTACCCTTTTCAATCCCTGACCATTCTACCTGTCAAGAAAACAGTATACAGTATATCAGAGCACGAATATCTAATAGAAACTGGTCCCGGGGATTATCATTGTTCTAAGATAAATCGTAAATGCTTGAACGAGGTAGAGCTTGCTAGCACTGGGAGCACCACAAACAATGACACCTTTCTTCAAATCCCAGGGGAAAAAACCGAAGAAAAGAAAACACGTCAACCTAATTGGAATGTCCTCCACATGTGTAGCATCCAGCGTGAGCTGTATCATAGTTGTAACAAATTGGAACAAAACCATCCCAGCTACCGTTATTGGTCAATTCATAGCAGACCTTCTCCCGATTCTTGTAGTATGAATCATCCAGTGCCTGTATCATCAAATCTCCGATGCCTGAGCTTGATAGCACTGTTGATCGGGCACCAGAAGCATCCCAATAATGGATGTGTAATTGCTCGTAGCAATTGCTCTCCCGCTTCCCGGTTTCGTCACCAGAGATGAAGACCGCGGATGCGGAAAAGCCATCGTCGTGTAACTCCATGGCGGTGATGAGACTCCATGATCCAAGATCGTTGTTGATCGTGCCGTTGCCGTTGCCGTTGTCGCTATCCACGTCGATAAGAGAGTTGGAAGCCTGGGCAGGCGTGTATTGGGCTGTTCCAGCGGCGGAGTGGTAGGCGTACAAGCCGGCCCACGTGAAGGCAAGTTCCGTGGAGTCGACGCCATCGCGCTTCTCTTGAGGGCCTGCGTCCGAAGCATCCGTGACTTTGCTGACGACCCAGTTAGTGAGGGTGGTTTGGAGCGTGCTGAGGACGGTACCAACATTGCTCATCAGTAAGACACAGCCGGCCAGTACGTATCCATTGACGCAGACCATGGAATACCCGCCACTGCCGTTGGAAGTCTCATAGAGAACGAAGTTGCCGGCGCCCTGGCAGTCGACTCTCTTCTCCTGCACCCCAGAGCGCAGCTCTAAGTCATGCATGGGGTGTGGTCTTAGGCACCAGGGACGCGGTCGCGGCGTTTATGAATGTACTCTGCAGCAACAAAGCGGACATGCCAAATCGTGAAAACCACATTGTATCGAGTGACTTCGGTTCTTCCAAAGTCTTCAGAGGAAATGGTCTTTTCGATGCTGAGGCAGAAAATGAGGCTCAGGGCAAATGCGAAGTAGGCTAGGATACTGGGCATGCGGTAGCTGAAATAATTGATATGGTAATGTAGTGTTCAGGATCAGAAATCAAGTATGGGAGGTAATAAAGCAGCTAGCTATCGATAGAGGCGGAGATGGAGGTTGAAGTCAGGAGAAATGAAACAAATTGCGTCAAGAGACACTCGGCTTCTTATACTCGTAATTGCAGGCAAGTCGCCGCAGTGTCCATCTGGCATGCCTCACAGACTATCACATTCACCCTATACTCTTAAGCCTAACCACTCTCACTTTTCCTCGCTAATATTGCTGATTTTTCCAAATCGTACGTAGCCATTGGACGACGATTATGAAGCGAGGTCTTCAGAGCGTAAGTTCGTGCAGGTAAGTCAAACCACCTAAAAGGGGCCCACCCTTATTTGCGGCCCACCCATCTTTCCTGGTGTCTGCCTAGATGAAACCGACATATTGCCACCAACGTACCCTCTCTGCCTTCGTTGGCACTTGAGAGTGTCCACCAGTTAACACATGCATTGCTACTAGAAGGAGTCCGAAGGACCCACGAACCCCCGCGGGCTTCAGTGACCCGTCAGAGTCGAACCTACTTAGGTAGGCATGTTGCATGTTGCATCACAGCTCCAACATTGAATATACTATTTCCGCGGCAGCCAAGTTTAGGTAAGATCTTGAGGATCGCGACATCGCAACTGTGGTTGCACGAGTATCCGGTAGGATAACTCAGTCGGGACAGTGAAAGAGGCCGATGTAAATCACTGCCATCCACTTCCTGTTACAGAGTATAAGTGACTGTAACTCGAGAGTCCAACATGCAGATTTTAACGTATGTTCCGCAACAAATCAGAGCATAGCACCACAAGCCCGGAAAGGTATTTGCTGTCAGGAGACCTGAAGATGCATGTGAAGCTTATTTTCACTACTAAGGTACACATGTTTCGTGCAAAAAAGCCTATTCTGCAAGGGAGGCTGTTTTTCTCAGATATCATATGCATGTGTATTGCGCCGCGGCTGTGCTGCCGCTCGGATCCTTACCGAGTAAAAGTCGACCAGGGTTGAACTGATGTACCAGTACGCAGTACTCAGACCGGAAAACCTTGACGTAAACTCGGACATCATCCATACGAATGTGACTATCTGTCTGTCGTACAGTTGTCTAGCTGGTGGCAAGCAGAAAAGAAAGGGAAAAGGAAACGGATAAGGGGAAACAAACAAAAGCTGCGCGTCGAGAACAAGTTCAAGCGGTATGTCCTCAGCGCGCTACTACAGAACCTGCAGTATTATGGCAATATATCTAGCAGTTGCTTCCTTTTTCACAAACATTTGGTTGCGTGAAAGACATATCTTATCGGACTCAGCTCCAATCTACTACACAGGCCGGTATTAGAAGTGTTCACAAGGTCTACTTTGGGGAAGGTGATCAACCCGAATGAGCTTATAAACAGGTCCTAAGCCTTTGTGCGAATATAAACCCTCATTGAAGCCCAGATTCCACCTCGCCTCATTATCAGGGTCTTCTCTTCTCTTCCGGGCAAGAACTGTGCGGTTAAAATGGACAACCAGGTGTCTCTAGCTGTTTGCTATCATTCTGGCAGACTTGACAGTACGCTCGGCTTCCTTTTCATTTGGCCCCAGCGATACACGGTACCGCATACGATGCGTCGCATAGATACCTAGAAACTTCTGGCAGAGGTGAACGGCATGCCTCTGCTTTTCGCCACTTTCGCAAAGGTCAGACCAGATCTGGCCAGGGTCGACAACGGTCTTGGCTGAAGACCAGAATCTATTCAGACACATGAGAAAAACCACACCTCCAGGCTTAAGTTGGGCATGACTTACTGGTACCAGGTTCTACTCAAGCAGTCACAATTCTTCACCACTTCGTTACACCCTTGCAGCTCAACAAGATCCCCTTCAGGCTCCTGCAACCTAGCCTCAAGCTCATCCATATCAATATTGAAGAAAACCATCACTTGCAGCTATTGATCAGATCGGTAGAAATTTGAAGGTGAGGCAATATTACCACTCGCTCTAACAGGAGAAGGAAGCAAGCAGTACTTAGGTAAGAAAGATGAAGAGTTCAAGAACAAAACAGTAACGAAATTGTAATGGGTAGACCAGGGGGTTTGTAGATCATGTTCATAAAATAGCTGCGATCACCGGATAAAGAGATATAAATATAAGCATATTTACTTGCTTGCAGTCCTGGTTATTACTGTGCTGTAGACTGTAGGCGCCGCCTACCTGTAGGGTTGCATGCATTATACTGAATAAAGTGAAGTCTAGCTTACACTATCATGCACTTTATAGAGAAACATCACGATGGCTGAAGAGATACTTTGCCTATGAGTATTTACTTCCTGCTTACTACTTTCTGCTTTCCTGCTTTCCTGCTTCCCGTTTCTACTTTCCGTTTTCCGTTTTCCGTTCTATTCTTCCTGTTCTCCTACTTCTTGCTCCTATTGCTATTTTCTGTTTTCCGTTTCTTATTTTTAGACCTTATACCTGTTTTAGTAATTTGAGGAGAAAAAAATAAAGAAATGGGGACTAAGGGACTAGGACCCTGAAAGTTCTGGAAGCAAATTATGGAAAAGGGGCGGGCTAAGGGGGGTGAAAAAGGGAGACTGTAAACGGGGCGGGATGGAGATGCAAAAGACAAAAATGATGAGACTGGGACTTGAACCCAGGAGGATTGCTCCACCAGGAATAGATGTTAAGGTGTACCTTAACCTGGCGCCATAACCAACTCGGCCATCTCACCGTTGAAATCATTGCCAATGAGAGAGAATATGAATCAGGAAGTATGGTGGGGGCGTGGGGCGGGTCGGAGTTGAGGGCTGGTGTTGCAACCATATGTTTCGCACATTGGTGAGCGCACGGCCCAACCGATCTGCTGTCCCGTCTCACACGTGTAATAGCAGCGAATCCCCTCTTTCCACTGACCTGGATTAATACAGGGTGAGCGAGTATGTGGAGATCAGAAGATGGTAGTATGTGAGTTTGCCCTTCACACATTGTGTGTCGGACATAAGGCCTAGTCTTTCCATGCGCATGATTCAAGCACGCATCAAGCGTCATGAAAGTAGACGACCACATAACTCCACTGACTTATATTGCGGTTATCCTCAGTTGATCACTTTCGAAAGAGAGACATATATATATATACATATATGTACCCGGGTACCTTCAGGTATCGATCCAATGCGGCTCTGCTACCATGTACCCGGGACTAGATTTAGCCGCCATGGGACGGCCCGCCTTACACAGCACGTTGTTGCCAGCTCGCACCTTCCCCCTTTACAACTGAAAACAGACCCATCAGGCTTGACTTGCAATCTTGATACCTTCTTGCCGTACCCCAATACAGGTCCATCAAATCAATTGGGGTTTTCGAAATCGAAGCCAATCAATTTGGAATGTTGGTTGGTTTCGGGCTCCGAGCTCAAGAAGGATATTAATGGCTTTTAGGGGAAAGGGGTAGAGAGGGCCGTCTCCATTGCGTATATCACATAAGCACGTCTTACGGCTTCACCCACCATGGCATATATAGACTAGCCACCAGACACTTGCAAAAATTGTATTTAACTGACATATAGTCAATCTAAGCGACGTTCTTCCCCAGCCACTCAAGCCACTGATCAGCGGTCCAGCCAGAGCTGATATCGTTGTTCACGACACCATCAAAGATAGCCGTGGGACTGGCATGCACACCCACGAGCCTCGCCATCTTGATGACAACCTTGAGGTCATTGGTCACTCCATTTCCGACGTTGAGGCTTCCGTCATCAGCTGCCTTCTCAGGGATAGCCAATAGCTTGTACAACTCGTCGGCGCTGACGCCCGCGCTCTCCGCTCCGAGCTTGGCCAGCCGCTTGTAGGTTGCGTTGCGGGTCTCGTTCACGACATTGACGTCGAAGTAGGCCTGCTGGTCCTTGAACAGGGCAGCGCTGAAGTCCCAGAACTTGGACGGGTTGAGCTGCAACACGGCCAGCGCCGCCTCGTGGACGAGCGTAGAGGTCGGGTGCCACGGTTGAACCTGCTGACGGAAGATGACCTGGACCTTACTTGCGAGCTTCGGATCGGCCCGGATCTTAGGGGCAACAGAGGTCACGAAGTTGTTGAAGATCTCTGTGGTGTTGCTGTCAGATGAATTTCAAGCCAGTTGTATGAAAGGCCCGAGTAGGTAGCACCCTTTCAATATTCCACAAGGGGCAGGGACACGGTCACGTACTCGCTGAGAAGGGGCACACATAGTCCAGATACAACTCGATTGTGTGAGTGGCCGAGGTTGGTGCCAGAGCAGCCGAGTCATCGCTGAAGAGCAGGCGGTGACCCTGAAACTTTGGTGGGAGTGCCATTGCTGTTACCAGTCAGTTGGATATGCCAATTGTGTTAGCAGTTGGGCAACTTACTTGAATTGAGTCTTCTGTGAGCTATGACGGATATAGTAGGGGTGTAGACTCGTAAGAAGTTCGGTTGCTTTCTCGTAGATGCTTTGCAGGTGTGAAAGTTACGAACAGAGAGGAGAGATATCGAGGGGAGCATGAGCATGTTATAAGGGAAGAGAATATAGAGGTGCCCATGTCGTGATAACTATGAACTCATAGTCCGCATTCCGGCTGTCCGGGTGACAAATCATGCCTCCGTGACAAATCATGCCCCCCCCCCACTCCCCTCCAACTAGAAATAGAAGCTAAGGGTTCAGGTTTATTATTTTGCATGTGATGAACAAAGCATTGACCCCTGCCTGATGTTCCATGTTCAAGTGGGTCCATCGGTGCCTAGTTAAGCTTATCGATAAGAAAGGACCCCGCGACATCTTTTTTGAATTTTGGAGGTCGCGACGCGTTCAAAAATTTCTTGGTCTCTTTGCGCAACCCATCTTTCATCACCCTCCGTTTCTGGTGACTGATCACATTGTGTCTCATCTAGATATACTTTGTTGAATACTCACTCTCTCTAGAGAAATTTGGTCTGTCAGCTCAGAAACCGGTGATCAAGATGCGTTACGTCCTTGTTTCTGGCGGAGTAATCTCTGGTATGGTCAATCCTCCCCTGCCGCGGAGTCCCCCCTTTTATATATACCTAGGTATATATATGATGCACGCACAGCTGCTGACTCCTTGATGCAGGTGTGGGAAAGGGCATTATTGCCTCGTCCACCGGTCTGGTTTGTCATCACAAATTCAGCATTACAAGCATGGTCGATTCTGACAAATCCTCAACAGTTGCTGAAGACGCTCGGACTCAGAGTCACATGCGTCAAGATTGACCCATATGTGTCTGTCGATGCTGGCCTTATGGCCCCTGCGGAGCATGGTGAATGCTTCGTATTGAACTCCGGTCCGTAGCATGGAGTCTCTCATGCCACAACTTTCCTCATACTGAACCTTTCTTTCAGGATCCGAAGTCGACTTGGATCTCGGTAACTACGAGAGATACCTTGGCCTAACTCTTGCCGGTGACAACAACATCACCACCGGAAAGATCTACCAACATGTGCGTATCCTCCTTCGCCAAATCGCATCTCAACACTCTAATTGTTCCCCAGGTCATCCAGAAGGAGCGTCGAGGTGACTACCTTGGAAAGACTGTCCAGATGTACGTACCCCGGGCGACTATGCCAAACAACCCTGTTTCCCGGCACCCGAAACATCATGCGTCAGCTCTTGGGTCTCTGCCTTACTGACTTTTCCAGTGTCCCTCACGTGACAAATGCGATTAGGGACTGGATCAAGCGCGTCTCGAAGATTCCTGTCGATGGATCCAACGAGGAACCTGATGTTTGTATCATCGAGCTTGGTGGCACAGTCGGCGATATTGAGAGCATGCCTTTCATCGAGGCCCTGACTCAACTGCGCCACGAGGCCGGGAGCATGAACTTTATGAACATCCATGTCTCCTACGTGCCCACCATCCACGGAGAGCAGAAGACGAAGCCTACTCAACACGCCGTCAAGTCTGTTCGCAGCTACGGCCTGATACCCGATCTCGTATGTTCCGCAGTTCCTCCTTGAGGTGATGTTGCTGACAGAGTTGAAGGTTGCCTGTCGATGTGAGCAGCCTCTCGCAGAGAGCACTATTGCGAAGCTCGCCCTGCATTGCCAGGTGGAGTTGGACCAGATTCTCGTCGTTCGAGATATGCCAACTGTCTACCAGGTTCCACTACTCTTGGAAGAGCAGAAACTCCTGACTCTGCTCCGTACCCGCCTCAACTTCATTGCGAAGCCTATTGCTCCCGTCGATGTCGCCCGGGGTGCTGAGCTGTGGGATACATGGAAGGCTGTTGTCACGCAGCAACACGAGGCTACAATCAATGTTGCACTGGTTGGCAAGTACGTGGAGACGCATGATGCCTATGCGTCTGTGGTCAAGTCTCTCGAGCACTCTTCCATGCACTTGCGACGGAAGCTCAACCTGATCTGGGTTGATGCCGAGCACCTCGAGTCCAAGACGCAGTCCACCGAAGAGACCAAGTACAACGAGGCGTGGGACGCCATTCGCACGGCCTCGGGCATAATCGTTCCCGGAGGATTCGGCCACCGTGGCACAGAAGGCATGATGTTGGCCTCCAAGTATGCCAGGGAGAACAAGACACCTTTCCTGGGAGTATGTCACTGTCAGCATTCCTTTGTTCCTGAGTATCACTTGCTAATGCGGCTTTTAGGTCTGCCTGGGTTTCCAAACCGCCACAATCCAGTTCGCGCGTGATGTCTGTAACATGCCAGAGGCCAACTCCGAGGAGTTCCACTCCATGGCGAAAGACTGCGTGGTTATCTCTATGCCCGAGCTGGACAAGCACAACATGGGAGGCACCATGCGTCTGGGCTCGAGGAAGACCATCTTCCAGGCCGGTAGTGAATGGGCCAGGATCCGTGCCCTGTACGGAGGCGGGGAGGAGATCGAGGAGAGACACCGTCATCGTTACGAGGTGAACCCCGCCTACATCGAGCGCTTCGAGGCTGCCGGTCTGCACTTCGTCGGTAAGGACGAGACGGGCCAGCGCATGGAGATCTTCGAGATGAAGGATCACCCCTACTTCGTTGGTACGTATCCCAACATTCTGTTGCTAGGTTGTCTGTTGCTAACTGTGTTAAAGGCACCCAATTCCACGCCGAGTACCAGTCCAAGGTGCTTAACCCAAGCGTAAGTTTCGAGAACCACCCCTGCCTAACATGCAGAGATGAGACTGACCCGAGAATACAGAGCCCTTACCTCGGCTTCATCGCTGCCAGCGCCGGCTGCCTCGACAAGGTTCTCAAGGAAGGTTTGGCGCGGATCCCCAGGCTCACCAACGGTGTGAATGGAGGCCACCACTTCTAAGGGATCGAGTCGCGGGTCAGATTCGAGCGTGGGGAGAGAAAGCGGTTCGACACTGCTACATAGGCGTTGTTTGTGATACCGAAAAATGAAATTGGGCGTTACTAGGGCAGGATAAGAAAAGGGCATCGTTGGTAGAGGATTAGATTCTAAGAACTCGCATTCATGTCTTATATACAGCGAGATCTGTCGGGGAGACTGGCGTTTTAGTGTCATTTTTGCGGCCATTGCTAGAGGCGTCACCGTCTCCGTCCCTCCATGGCGAGGACGAGAGATCCTCAAATTCTGGTAGCATAGAAACCAACTTGAAAAGAAGAAAAGGCAATCAAGTACCTAGGTATGGTTGCGATTTGTGATTCGAACGAGAAGTGAGTGAGTGAGCACTTGAAGGTTTATAGGAGAGAGTTGTATCCTCGAAACAATAGGGTTAGGGTCATCAACCACCCCCTCCTCCTCCTCCGGCCATCTCTTGACCTGGTGTTCAATACGACAGTATACTCCCTGTATTCCCTCCTACTTATACTCGACAGATACGACTCGAACCCTGATCAATCTAACACTATACATTTCAGAGACAATTCGACACAATCCGCACTCCTAAAGCTTACTCGGTTGGCTCGTTTCGGCCGTGGTCAAGTTGCAGGGATTCGGGCCACCTCCGCTTTGACATTTGCCCCTCAGCAACTATTGCATCCATCACTATCTATATATCTATCACAACAGGCCTCAGTCTCACCATGATGCGTTCGTTATCCTCCAGTCGTGGTCAATTGTGTCCATTGAGGCACATCCTAGCTCTCAGGACTCGGGCTGTACCGCTATGCCACACGCCGTTGAGGGTCAACAACATTGAGCTCTCCCAGCAGCTCGTGAGGAGAGCCTCATCGTCGCCAACGTCGCCAACGCCGGGCCCTAACAAGTCCCAGCCACAGCCCAAATTTGGTAGGATCATACCATTCCTTCCCTGGAGATTTATTGAATTCAGAATGCTCATCACATGTCGTATATATATACAGAGGTCCCTCCCAGATCGATTATCTACCACATCGGCACGCCCAGGATCATGTTCCTCGGCGCCCTGAAACTCACCACCGTCTTCGTCTTTGGCTTCTTCGCCGTGGTCGTCATACCAGCCCATGTATCCGCAGGCCAGCCGCTGTGGCAGACAGTCGGATGTGAGCCAAACACCCCCCACCCCCCGCCCGCCTGCCCGCCTGATTCCTCATACCCAAGCTTCACTCACCCACTCTCCTCACTTACTCACTAACAACCCCCGCCTCCGCGTTAGTAACCGCCGCCAGCACAGTCCCCTTCCTGGCGGTGTGGTACCTGACCTCGCCCATGGCCGTCTGGGTCCAGATGCGCATCCCCAACCACGCCCGGCGCACCAGGCACCTCGCCGCGCGCTACCTCGCCGCGCTCCCCGCCGACGCCGAGGTCGCCATCACCACCATGGGCGCCCTGGGCAAGCCGCGCGTCAGCCACGTCAGGGTATGCGACCTGCGGCCGGTCGCCAGGTCTGGGGGCGGGAGAGCGGGGGGGAGTGGCGTTGGCGTTGGCGTTGGCGTTGGCGTTGGTGGTAGTGGTGGTGGTGGTGGGCGCCGCCGCTTCGGGCTCGTCAACTACGTGCGCGACGACGCGAGCGTGGCGAGGGAGAACGCCAGGCGGGCGTGGTGGATGTTCCGTGCCGTGCGGGGCTTCAGGATCGAGGATGAGACTACTACCGGGAGGAAGGGGAAGTACGATTGGGAAGGTGTCGCTCGACAGATACGGCAGAGGGCGCGGCTGGAGGGGCTGTGAGGGCGTGGGTCTCGGGTCTTTGGCACAGCGAGCGGATCGACTATACGATACCGGTCCCAGCTATGCCTACTGCTATACCCGCCACTGAGCTCGAATTGCCTGTCGCCCGTCCGTCCGTGGACTTGTTGGTGCTGTCATATATCACAAACACATGCAAACTCAAGAAACTACAGCATCAGTCGACTAACGAGCAAAAAGACTGCAAAAAGAAGAGGTATTGGTCCCGGAGAGGATCGAACTCGCGACCTTCGCATCACTAATGATTCCCATTCAGGAATTATTAGTACGACGCTCTAACCAGCTGAGCTACGGGACCCGGTTCTCTGTGATTTGATTGGTGTGGAGTTCGGGTCGAGGCTTTTGACGGCCGGGCGAAGCAGATTTTGCTCGTTTGTGATCCATGTGTGGAGACATCGTTGGGCGGCGGGCGAGGACTAGCGGTTGATCGCGTTGATCCTGGGTGTGTCGGGAAGGTAGTTCGCTGTATGTTGGACCGAGGTTGAGGTAGATTGGATAATGGGGTACTCGATATGTAAAACCAACAGTGTCTGCATTGGAATGGAAGAAACGATCGTCTGTCATATCCATCAACGTGAGGCAAAGGAGGTGTTGTGTGTGTCTCATCACAGTCAACTTGATACAAGAAAAGTGGAAGATGTCACAAGCGCTTCACTCTGTCGAGATTAGATTATTGGTACAGCTCCGGCTGTCCGTCTCGAAATCCGTATTTCCCCCTAGCCCGCATATATGGTATAAAGAACAGGTGATTGTGAAACTTTTGGGTGGTATCGCAAATCCCCGGGACCGCATACACCCATCGCATTTCCATACCCCGATGCGCCATGCTCGTCTGAAAAGAAAAACCCTAGATATAAACAGAAACAACAATATGCCCAAAAAGTTGACACCTGCCAATTAGTCAGGTCTTTGGCGGTTAAAATGCGTCCCAAATGCTTCTGATGTGGCCAAGCCGGTCAAGAACGAGGAGCGCTTTGTGTTTATGATATCGTGAGGATGTGTTCGTCTTGTTGTGCTTCCGTCTTTCATCTGCGTTTCGTTAAGGGGAGTCCGCTCGCGTCGTAGTCCCAACCTCTTTTCAAACCCCCTTCGTAAACACTCGCCACAGACTCCTGCCACATGGCCGGTGTCACAAATGTCTGGACTGGGGCAGCCGAGTACTGCTGCGGAATCTGGGAAGCTGCTGCAGCAATGGACGGTACAGTGCTGTGAACATGTTGGATGTCCTGGATCGAAGGGATTTCGGCGGCACCTGAAGAAGGGATACTTAGAGAGCTGTGGTGGGGAGGGGTGTTTGTCGCAGCCGTTGACTGAACTGGTGGCGTACCGAATGAGTTGTTCCATTGACTGAATTAAAAACCGTATTAGTCGACAATCCCTAAAATGTGACATGTTACACAAATGTTTGCTTACTCAAAAATGCGCGACGGGTTCCAACCCGAGCCGGCGTCTGCCATAGACATCGACGGCTGCATAGGTGCTTGTGTGGAGTTTGTCTGGCCAGCAGACGAAACTGATGTCATCATGGGCAGCTGGAGCGAAGTTGGAGAGTCACTCTTCATGTCCAAAGGCCCCGCCGATATTGGGGGCGTAATAGGATGCTGCCCGGGGTAACTGACTCGTGTATCGATCGTCTGCTGCTGATGATGGTGGTCTACCGAACCGCGAGGCATAGCGGGCCTATAGCTGGTGTGGTTGTTGGGCCGTGGCGGGCTCGGCCGTGCGGTCGTGTGAGGGCTGCCATAGGGGAAGCTAGCCTTCAGCACGAAGGGCTTTCTGGTGTCGGCTGAGAAGGCCTCACGGATGGAGTCTATCTGGTTGTGCATATCCGGCATAGGCCAGGCGTGCATGCACTTCTCCAGCAACCTCATGTGCCTCGTGAAGTACTCACGGGCGTCGGTGTTCAGATCAGGATCTGGAGAAGTGAGGGCAACCTAAAGCTGGTCAGTCAGGGAACGGTAGAGTGAACTTCAAAGAAAATCACAACGCACGAGATGGAGCACAATGCATGATAATATGCAGTAGAGCGTGAAGTTGATACCCCTTTGCATGCACTGCAGCCCATTCAGGCCATATGACTGCAACACAGCCTCCTGTAGCCTGCAAAGTGTCTTCGCGGAGTTATAGCAGAGCAACATATGGTGCTTCCATTGTCCATCCATACCCGTCGGCTCGTGATGTGTCAGCTGCGGTCGGTGTAGTAATATGACGCTAAGGTGGTAGTAGGAGTGCAGATTTCCGACGAAGGCGGAAGACAGCCATGGTGGAGAGCCATCAGGGTTTTCGTTCACTTGAAGGTCTTGTGGGAGATCGTTCAGCCAGGCAGACGCTTCAGGGTTGATCTGAACGAAGTCAGGATCACAGCCCCAATCCTTGTGCTTGTGGATGCGCGAATAGACTCGGTTCATCCGTGCGATATTGCGAACAATCCGGGACAGGTATGTGAAGTTGCGATTTACTTGGTAGTCCGAATCGTCGCCGGACGCAAATGGACGGGGCAGCCCAAAGTCCACAGATTCCAAGTCGACAGAAAGATCCGTACGGCCTGTCCTCGATATCAGCAGTGCTACTTTTGGCCATCCTCACGGGGTATACGTACCTTGTGAGGAACCTATCATTGTCTCGCAAACAAAAATGGTCTGCCATATCCGGGTTTTCAGGGTACAATCTGCGGAAGACGAGCCGCATGGTCGTCCGGCCTTGTGGTCCTCGTAGTGATCATCCAGGCCCAGCTCCTTGCCCATCTGGACGCATTGAACGGTGGCCATCCAAGAACGGTAGAAGTAGCCGCGCCTTGGTGCAGCTTCCCTTGCCTTCAGTATCAGCAAAAGTGCCTGAAGCGTGCTCAACCTGGGCATGTCCAAGAAAGAATCCGCGTGTCCTATCACCGTCGTCAGCAGTCAATCAGGCCGGGCCAGACTTGGAAAACTACTCACTCGTTGCCAAAGCCAGCCATTGCTGCCCCTCGCCTGGCTCATCTGCAATCCTACCGGCCAGAGCAAAGACGGCTTCCAAAACTAGAGGAGACATTGAGTCCCTGTCGTTCTGCCACTGTCGATAGAAAGACGTTCTGTCCAGAACAGGTACGTAGGGGTGAATATTGGTGAAGAACACATCGAAATAATGCAGAGCAGTTTCGTCGTCCGGCATCAGTTCTGGCGGTATGCGAACTTTGAGGCCAGGTCCGGCGACAAGGGCCGGCAGTGAGGATTTATACTCATCATCTTCGGGGAGCAGAGGCTCTTCGTCCGCCTGGGACTTGAGCCTGAGTTTGTGGTTCAGGTAGGGTGCTTTGATCAACGTTAGAGATGGTCCCATAATAACAACTACGCGGTACTTGACAACTCACCTGTGCCCGCATCGTTCAGCTTCAGGGTGCCGAGAAGATCTGACAAGTCCTGCTGTCCGTACTGGTCCTGATTGTAGACCTCAGGAGGAGAGTCAGGACGGGACGCCTGCTGCATGGGCGGAGTAGGAAAGACTGAAGACTGTGATGCTTGCTGTTGCTGCGATGCATATGAATGATCGACGACACCGACGGGAGGCACGGTGGTGTAATGCATGCCATGTGCCGGGGAGTGATCCGCATACTGCATCGGTTGGTAAAGACCAGACGGCTCACCGTAGAGTGCTGGTTTCGGAGCGTACATGGACGCATGACTGGGGCCGCCGGCTAGCATTTGAGACTGCATGGGTAAATTCTGTCGGAAGTCGTGGGCTCCAGGGGTCTCGTATTCAGGGCGCGCGGGCTCAAACACCTGAGGTTCTGCTGCCCCGTCGTAGCCGTTGGGTCGGACGCAGTGGAGTTTCAGGCGAATGCAGGCAGAACACGGCCATGTGTTGGTGGTTGCGGCATCGCACTTGATCTTCCTCCTTCGACACCCTTCGCAGGCTCTCATTACTAATACAAGCCGTTAGTTTTGGACAAGTGCATCCAAAGGATCAGTGGGGATCCATTTGGGCGTGGTGCGGCGCATTATCCATACCCTTGAGGCGTTTGTGACGATTATGCTCATCGACGAAGACATAGTCTGTAAGATCACGAAAGCAATGGTTAGAACACACTCAACCCGATTCCATAATCCGAGCGGGAGGAAGGAGGGGCGCACTCTTCTGGGTTTCTCTAGGTTGGTGGTATTGTTGCGGCGCGAAGCTGAAGTTGGTCATCTGGGAGCTCTGCGGGAGCAGCCGCCGAGCTGTTGGGTCGCCCGACATTGTGCCAGATGCGCTCGTGTTTGGATTTGGTGTTGGTGGTAGTGGTGGTGGTGATAATTGGAGACCAATGCCTGGTTCAAAGGGTGCAACGTAAGGCGTGGGTGGGTGCTGCTGTTCTTACGGACGTGATGTGGCGGCGGCGGCGGTGGCGCGCAGAGACGAGAGATCGGGTCTCTTGCCTCGTAGTTCAAGGTGTAATGACTGGCGGGCGGCACTAGACCTGCTACATCCACCAGACTGGTGCGGCTTGATGTCTCTCCCTCTCTTTTATCTCCAGCTCTTCCACTGTCAATACAGGAGCCTCTTGCTTTCTCTTCTGGCTGTCGGCACGGGTGGGTATAAAAATATCAGTCGTATTGTCCGGGGATTGATTAGGTCGTATGTTATGGCAATGGTAGTAAGGTGTGTCGGGAGAAGTGCTGTGGAAGTGCAGTGGCAGTTGCTGCGTACGGCAGGGAAGGAAACCTAGTACAAGTAGGTAGATCTGTAGACGTGCAAGAGAACGGCAGGAAAGACGTATATGTAAATAAGGTCTGGCACACCTGGGCAGCACAGAACCATCTAATTATTAGTAAGTACTAATCTGGTGTACTGTGTGTATCCTGGAGCTCCTGTTCCACCGCAACACTCGACACATGGATGGAGGGGAAAGGCGAGTGCGAGTCGTCTTTCCAGGGGTCATGGGCTAGTGTTAGGCACAGGCAGGGGCTCGAGCTGGGTCCACGGTCAGGGACTGGGGGGGGGGGGTGGTGATTTGGGTGGTGGGACGGACGGACTGACGGGCAATGCTGGGGACCATGACATGCCGCTTGAAGTGCGGACGGGACCCAGGTGCAAGGCTTCCCCTAGGGCTAGGTACCTCTAACCACCTGGCAAGTATGGTAGTACAGTACCTCTTTTTTTCTCTTTTTTTACTCTTTTTTTTTAAAGGTAGTGTTGGTAGGTAACAATGGAACAGGGGTCTTACCATGATAAAATATTATTAACACCAGGCATCATAACCTTCTGGATTGTGAATGGCAGCAATCGCTCGGGTGGCCCGGTCATAACAGTCCGGGGATTTTATCAGGCGTCGTTGTAGTCGTCGAATATACCTAGGTACTGGGTAGGTCTGTCTGTAAGGATCACAAGCATGGTACATGCAACCAAGGCACACCAATGGAAACATCCAGTTTCGTCCTCCCAAGAACTTTGTGGCTTGACTTGAAATTCCCTGGCTTCGAGAGCCCTGCGAGGTGAGATGCGAGGTGTCCTGCGGCTTGAATGAAGGGGCCGTCTTGGAGAAGACAGGAAACACTCGGGGGAGAAATGGGGAGAGAGAGCGCGTCAGGACACATGCGCAACGACCCTGTCATAACAGAGTGGGGTCAATTGGGGGGAAGCTAGCAAAGCTAACAGGACAATCCTCTAGCCCGGTTGGGGCCTTAGTGGTCATCATGAAAGTACCTAAGTGATGTATCGTTATGTCACCCCTCTCGCCTAGATACGGATTACGGACACGGGAAATACACAAAATGCCTACCCACGTACCTTACTTATACGCCACACACATGTAATCCCGTTTACTCAACTATCTCATCCACGCCAACCCAGCAGTCAGAAGCGTCACTCGAGGAGGGTCTTGCATTGACATCTATGTAAATCGGCCATTGTCGAATTGGCTACGAGTCAGCATGGGTAATGATCAATTGACCAGATCCCTCCCGCTGTCAATCCATGCCCGGTGGGTTCGCCCCGTCTATATATGGTAGCCAAGGTACCTCAAAGTAGCCGACAGCCATCAGGGCCCCTTCGGACGACTCGCCCGAGTTGGAACTTCATGCTTAAGAATTGATATAAAAAGGGGAATGGGCCGTACCGTCGAGGTGGTTCACCTGGTCTGTGCCGGACCAGACTTTGTATTGCCGGGGAGGCTTGTATTCCTCACTCCCACGACGACGACGTCAGCCCAGCCTTGGAAATGCGCAGGCACTATCCCCTGCATTTCGTACCTGTGTATATTTTCTAGGAAGCAAGCCATATCATCAGTTGCAATATAGGGGTGGATTTTAACAACAGGCGTGCACTCTATTGAGGTGCCCTTCCCCAGTCCTCCTTCACCTGAGCCTCGGCCTATCTGTCGTCTCCTTCTTAATATGTCTTGCAACTCCCGTTATCTACTGGCTGGCAGGAAGTGGTAGAAAAGAGCGTGGATAGGCCTAAGTCCAGAGGAGAGCACTCGAGGTGACGAATGCAATATATATCCTTGCCGTAAGGAGGCATCCGTCCGTTCGTGGGCCAGATAGAAATAAAAACGCAATTTTGGACGAAACTGTCAACTATTCCATCCGCTCTGAACCATACCTGCCATATACCTGCTTTGGCCAACAGAAGGCAGGCTATTTGATCGCGAGGATGCAGCATTCCAGATTTCAGTGTTCGTTGGCGGACAAGGGTTCGAGCAGCTGCTGAAAGCACAACATGCATCCTCGATAAGATATCATGAACCTGGGTTTCTGGCTCTGCCTTGGTATGACCTATACCCCCCACACATGCCACCACACGAGGTGGTAGTGTACTGTGGCATTGGCAAGCGGCAAGACGACACCATTCGCATGCCGCAGTGAGGTCAGGGAGGTCCAAACGTTGAGAACCCACCCGACTGCTTCTGGCCCACAGTGCTGTTCCACCGACCCATCAACTGCTGTTTTTGCCTTGTGGAGTTTGTGGGTCAGAGCACAGGGCCGTTCGAGACGTTCTCCTCTCTTCAGTGATGAGATCCAAGGGGCTGGGCTCATTATTTTTACTGTGTAGTAGTGTATGTACAATACTATGCCAATGCACGGCACATGGTATGAAAGGAAAGCAGTAGCAGCGCCATGGAACTGGGCAGACTTCTTGTCTTCTCTTTTTCCCATATTGTTCCGTGCTTTTTGAGAACCTGCGAAACTCCCTAGGCGTGACCGAACCAACAAGAGCATGTGCAGAAAATCGGGCGTCTCTCAGCTGCAGAGGGCAGTCAAAGAATGGCGGGGCGGCACCTGGGATGCATCAGCCCTGGTTTGCATGCTCTCTCCTGCCGCCACACGGTGAGGCAAGTGGTACGTACTAATACAGTATTGTGTATGGGGCTAGGTACCAGTTACCATGCTTCCCTCACCCCGACCCAATCCGAGAGTCTGTATACCGATCGTTGGATAGAATAGATTGGCGCCCTTATCACCTCATCACAACCATTGGACTGGTCCTCGACGGGCCGAAACTAGGAGCTGGTATTGCATCTCGCCTTGCAATAGAACGACCGGCGCGGTGGCGCGGACGGACCAGCACTAAAGTAAAACTAAGTACGAACCCCTCGTGCTCGTGTATCGACCCGGGGCTGCGAAGTTGACACTGTTCAGAGCCTCGTTGGTATGTAGACACTGCAATTAGCGCTGACATTTGCACATGCGCGGCATCATCCTCGTCAGGGGGTGGTGGTTGGCATGTGTAGACTTTGTATTGACTTGAAGGTATGTATTCGTACGTAGGTCCAACATCGTACATGGAACCTCAACGTCGTCGTCAATGCAATGCAGGCTGGCAGGCGTGACGAGGCTGCAGTTACGAGCTTCTTTCAATCAGCTCGCGAGTCTGCCGTTTTGATTGCCCGTGCCTGATCATGCGGTTGCATTCTTGATTTGATTCTTTCCAATCCATGGATGGGTTGCGGGATATCAACCGGCATCTGACATATAGCTGGAGCTCGCTTACTACTTGATATGTAATTTGTATGTGCACCTACCTATCTAGGCACCTAGAGTTTTGGGAAAGTGATTCGTATGTACAACAACGCCGCACCCAATGCGTTGGAGATCCCGGGCCCGGACGGGTTGATACATATGTAAGAAAGGTGGCCCCTTGCAGATACTTACTTGTTCGCTTTCTGCGTTGGAGTGCAGCATCTGCGTAACATTTCCACGTTTCCCTGAAATCTCTCATGCCACGCACTCGGGTTGCAGTGCAAGTTGGGGGAGGACTCTGTGGGCGGCAATTTGACATGTGAGATGCAATGACGACTGGTAACTATTCAATGTTTTATGTACGTCTGCTTGCGCCAGACGCTGGCAAGCTGGCGAGTTTGGGGTGAGCTAGGTAGAGCCCGGTATGGTGTATCGATCCCCTGGCTTCCAATTCGTTGTTCGGTCAGCGATTGAAGGTTGAATTATGTGACGAGATTGTAGAAAACTATGCTGCATATGTCGAGTCTTCAAAGTTAAACAGCTCCTCGAGGGCTATGTCAGAATTTCGTACTTGCGTGCCTACAATAGATGGCGTGGACTCCGCAGCTTTGGAAAAAGCATCCATCAGACCGCGATGATCTCACATGAGGAGGGTCCCGGCAAAGGGTTCCGGTCGGTATTTTTAATAGAGGCTGTCTATCTTGTCGTGGCTCATTTCGGCTAGCATTTCTCGGGTCACATCCCCCAGAGAAAACCCACCAGTGCCGCAGCGGTGGGCCATGGCATCACTCACAGCCGGACAGATTGAGAGCTGAAGCTAAGGGAATTCATACGGATAAGCAGTACAGTACAAAGTATTCCGCCGGGAAATCCGCTGACGATAATTGTGATAGGTAGGTGAAGCCTAGCCAAGACACTCCTGTGTCGTGGGCGATCCTACTACTGCCGAGCAGTACGGTCGGTTGCACTGCCGGAGCGGAGAGCAACTTGAGTCAGTTTTTGAAAGACAGGCATCATGATCGCCAGGTACGCAGCGGGGGAGGGGACCCGTCCAGGGCGGAATCCTAAGCTTGTATTTTGGAAGGGTGGAGAGCCGCAATGCTATCCAATCTCAGTCGTACCGAGTAGGGGGACAGATCTGTGCTATCTGATCAAGGACGGTTAGGACCATCCTAGCTGCTTTCTGATAGATTAAACCGGTGGCCTTTTCAAAACGCGGTTGACGCAAGGCCAGTAATCTGTACTTACTAGTCACATCTTCAACATGCCCGAGCTTTCTACCGAACGGCTTATGCCGAAGCCATGTGGGCAGCCTGGTAACGACGGAGGGTCGCTACCAAACGTGAGATCTGCACCCGTGACCCAAAAGATACCACAGTACTATGCACATAAAGCTGTGGGCTGGTCTGGTCCGAGTGTGGCGTACGGATCCGTACAGTGTCGATGGCTCGGGGCCGTACGTCCGTCCGAGCGTCTTATTCCCCGCGAGGTCTTCTATATCATGGAGCAATCTTCAACAACAGGCAGAGTAGGACTAACGGATTTATCGCCCTTGACTATTCGTGAGTTGAACAGGGCTAGGGCTGTGAAGTTGCTATTGTATTTCCAAGGCTCTGAGGCCTACGACATCACTTTTGGTAGCGTTCTCTGAGGGTTGAGCAGATCATCCAAATATAGTTGCCGTAAGTGTGACACAGCCCTGGTCATTGATAGCGATGCCGCGAAGATGCCCCACGCAGATTTACCAGGTTGCCGATGTTGCTCCACGGCAGTCAACACACTGTTTTCATGGCTCGGCTACCGGGGCGCTGTTGTTTAATATTATTTTTAAGCACTGAAGCATGGAATCGACGCCGGACATGGGGACGCAGGGAGGGCGGGCTCCAAGCCTAACCCAGCCAGCCCTAAGGTCTGGTCACATTCTCTCCTCCTTTTTATTCCCATTTCTGTCACACATAATCGTCTCGGGGCGATGCGATATCAAGATGCTTCATCCCATTTCAGGACTCTCTACCGAGACCGGGGCCTGTGTGCTCTGGCATTCGGAGGAAGCTTTCGAGGCCGGGAACTCGGAGCAAAGGTTCCACCGACTCGGAAAGGGCTTGAGAGCGGCGCTTCTGGCAACCCCTCGTACAATAAATCCCCAGGTAGTATACCCAGAAATCTTGCCATTTGATGCTTCCATTCTGATTTCTGTGCAGGGATTGTGGAAGTTTTCTGACAATGTCGACACGCCAGCACCAAATTGTACATACATGTTGACCTTCCGAGCGAACAGTATCAAAAATTGTACACATGAACAACATGTCGAGGCTACATGTCAAAACAGACAAGTCCATGCTCAGTCCGCGTGTCCCATGCTGTAGCCTGCTCCCGACGTCACCTGGTATCAAGAACATAGACGGCAACCCGTCCACGACACTGTGCCGTTGTGGACGACGACCGTGGTGATGCCTCGGTTCTTCATGTTACTTTGCCGCCGAGCCCCGCCACCCTTGGCTCGACCGGAAATTCCTATCAACTGAGCCACCAACAAAACCAAAGATGACGAGGCACGACCCTGGGACGCCAGGGCCCTCAGGACACTCTACGTGGGATGACAAGGGTCGCATGAAACTGAGGCCTACAAGGCAGATGAGCATGGCCACCATCATCGCCTGGCTCGTTCTGTACGAGCACCGGCTCATGGGGAATGCCAGTTCTGCCATGCAGGTTTGAATTAAATATTGACAATAGTACAGATGATAGACTCTGAAGATGACGACGACAACCTCGTAGCCAACTGCTCCATAAGCTGGGTCTACTGGGTCTGTTTCCTCCTAATATAGCAGTTGGAACCAGTACATGCATCGTTAGAATACATATGTACCTTTGCACGGGAAGCAGGGCATTAAGCGTGCAGGTAAATACTTACAGCAAATGACGTGGCATCCTAGGATATCCTAGCAGAGTCTATCGCAGTACCTAGCCATGGATGTTTGCTGGTCGAGGGTCGTCTGATGTTTTGCTATGGGAATTCTCCGGGCCTCCGCCGGCGATATACATACTATACGAATCACGGAGTACAGATCCGTACATAGCACAATGACAGGTCGTGTTTTAAGAACTGGGATACTCCTGTTTCGACATGTACAGTGCTTGTACTATATATGTGTGTTCTATATGGCAGGGGGCATAATGCCCTGTTGGCCTTGTTCAATGCGGAGCGACCTCGATCGCGAAACAGCGAGCATTGTCCAATGTACTTAGTAGATAGATACAGGGCCAGTACACTACATACAGCGCAGTCCAGGGCCCTGGAGTTGACTTCTGAAACAATCCCAAAAGACCTGGCATCTGCCAAGTGAGTTCAAGACGCAGTCGAGTTTGAAAGATGTTCCATACCAAACAAATGGGTCTGAATACACACACACCTGAAGGAAGTGAAGGGTCGTTGGTGTTGTCTCATAAAACAGCCGCATCCCTGTTTGGGTAAGGCGTCTGCCCCTTGACGAAAGGACTTGGCGGCAGATCGGAAAGCTCCGAAGTCTGGAGTGTACTGTACGCGACAAGCGATGGCCGAGGCCTTGGGGGGCGACTGCCGGTGTTATGTAAGCACTTCAGCCGATCGCGGGGCATCAAGCTTAATGAGGTAATCCAAGAATGACCGAGGCTCACCAGTTTTGCTTCATGATCCAAACTTTTACCTTAATCACCACAAGCTCAACCTCCATCCCAGATTTTCGTTACCCGCCCGTTCTTTGATCGACATTACACTTGTTGGAACCGGACTTGTATCATCATCTGGACTCTCTTTCGATCGGGGCCGCTAACAGTAGAGCTGGAATCGAGTGGTGCCCCAGGTGACGTGACTTGAGTCGGGACTGACGCTTACGAAAGAGGCTTGCTTCCCTCCTGTCATTTCACTTGACCTGCAGCGACTGCTTCACCCAAAATCATTGTCGTCTTTAGCTCCACCGCCGCCACACATAACGTACCCATCCCAGCAACGCCATCGTCTCAATCAGTAAAATCATGGCAGAACTTCAGAACGCCAACCCCACCATCATTAACCTCTCGGAGCTTCCCACTCGGCGACGTCAGAAGGGGGCTGCCCAGGGTCACAACGATGAACTCAATGCCTTCACCCCTCGCGCCCCACACTGGGACAAGCCGTCTTCAGATATCTTTGGAGGAAGTGGGAGCGAGACCGAATCTGATGGTTCCTATGCTGGAGATCCCATCGATGAACAAGAAATTTACGGTACGCAACGCGGAAACTTTCCTCTTTCGGGTGTTTTGTTTTTCTGAAGGTTATGCCTGGGCCCAAGTCCGCAATGGTTTTCTGTTGCGAACCATGCGTAATATCGGCATTGTGGTCCCAAGACATACTTCGCTGGCACCCCGGCAATTCTAGATCATGTACCGCGATTTCAATGTTGGCAGCCGAAACAGATCATGATCTAAATTGTTTATGGTTGTCTCAAGAAGCTTATTCAGGGACATCAAACAGCTGACGTCTCACAGATCTGATCTCAACCATTGCCGACCCGGAGCACCCTCTAACCCTCGGTCAGCTCGCCGTCGTCAATCTTCAGGATATCCGCATCCACCCCTCACCAGTTCCAGGAGCAGGTCCCGATCTCGACACGGTGACTACCGTGACGGTTGACTTGACCCCAACCGTCAACCACTGCAGTCTGGCTACGATCATCGGCCTTGCAGTGCGAGTACGCCTGGAGTCCTGTCTGCCGCCAAACTACAGAGTCGACGTCGCCATGAAGGACGGCTCCCATGCCCAGGATGACCAGGTCAACAAGCAGCTCGCTGACAAGGAGCGTGTGGCCGCGGCCCTGGAGAACGACACGCTCAAGCGGACGCTTGATACCATGATGGAGACCTGCGTCAATGGCTATGCTAGCGATATGGATACGGACTGAGCGACATTGCGAATCAAGTCCAAACTCGAGCCGACCCTCAAAAGGATGAGGGACGCGCTGGTTCCTTAGAGATCTCAACGGCAGCCTCACGTTTGCCTCGGCCACGTCCTGGGGTTTACGTTGCACATGGCTGCATACTATGGGTCACTCAACCTGCGCTTGAGTCCTATTAGTCGAAACGCCAGAATAACAATATCTGCAGTACTTTTATATGAGTCTGCAGTATAGAGAGGCTAGGCGTCTGCTTGTGCGGACAGCAGAATTACGAATACAGCGGGACCGTGTCCCCATGAACTGTTCTAAGTCTGAGGGTTCTATCCCTTGAGGAGACTCGCGTTTTTAGAGGATGGTGTCTTAGCCAGGCGCTTGTTGTGGGTCAATGGCAGGAAACTTCGAGGTGGCCGCAGGATTCAGGACTGAACCAAGAGTTGGGTGTTGCGGAGTTGCATACAGCTCGAGCAAAAGCCAATGTTAGTGAATTAGCAGTTGTTTCGAGAAGAGTGTGGTCGACTTGGTGGCTGGGGACGGTGTCATTCCTCGGGATGTGCAGAGGTGCTCCAAGTACGGTAAAGGCCGTGACTTAGATGCGTCCGTCCCCCTTGCGGCTGCCGCGCGTGATGAGAATGTTGGTGGTTCATCAACATCCACACCAGAGACGATCCTTAGACAGACTTGGGGCCTCTATTACGACCTCAAGTGCCCCGTTTTTATTGATTAGCAAGTGATTAGCAAGTTTGAAGGCTTTGACCGGTCGATAAAAACAAAACAAACCAGAACCCATCACCCCACTGCGAACCCGACGCCGCCGTTGAACCCAACCGCATATATCCAACCGCATATATCGTACCAGAGAGAGTTAGGCTCTGGTACGCTAAGAAGCACACGCATGCTTGGTGGCACATGTTTTCCGACTTGTACATGATGGTTATATCATGGCATGAACCCTGCACAGTTTCAGCATACCATCCCAATCCAATGATGTTGGCTTTCCGTTTTCGTGGAGTGCACTTCCTAGGCAAGTCCAAGACCTTTAGGTTGCTTTTTCGGCCCCGGGACTTTTGCTCGCCATAAGAAGCAGCTTGAGTCTACATGTGGAAGGGCACGCTTCATTTATCCGCCATCTGTACCACCGAGAAACTCTGCTGAAGTTTCGTGGATCAGCCGCCTCACCTGTTTTTCTCTGTCCACGCCTGAAACCGCCAGTGGTTCCCTGACGGTGCTCTCCAAACCCGTGGCGTGCAGGTGTACAATGGCTAGATAATAAGCGAGGACTCATGTGAAGTACACTGCATTAGCCAGCTAGAAGGATGACCATCTTCTAGCTAACTTGAGTATGGATTGTCTCTGATCTGTCTTGCTGTTCAACACTGCGGAAACTCACCACACATGAAGCCGAAAAAGTGCAGAGTCACAAGCCATGTCACCCCCCCCCCCCAAAAGCCCCCTACCCCTCCATATTCGGACTGACCGTCAGCTATCTAAGTACGTACAACAACCCTGCAGTTCACCGGCCACAGAAAACAGAAAAGCCTGCATACATACATACATACATGCATGCATACATACATGATGTGCACGGGAGTGTACGGACGAATAGGGACGCTTGCCCTCTTCCAGCCCACACGGCCTTGGCGGCATCTATTAGCTTCCAACTCTTCTTTCTACCCCAGAGTTGATCCTCCCCCGGACTCGCCTGCATCAGTGGGATTGCCGAGAATTTTCCCTAGAAGGAAGAGGGACTTCACTCATGTGCTGTTCTCCCACCGCCCTTGCTTATTGTCACAGCCCCCAACATCTCACCTCCAAGTAGTACATACATGGTTCGGGGGAGAAGGGCGCACGTTTGACGATTGGACACCGGCGGGGTAAACCGACCGAGGTTCCTCCATAGGGTTTGGCTCCTCGGAGCTAAGGAGCTGCTGACAACAGCCTTGGGGAGGGGGAAGGGGGGGGGGGGGTGGAGGATTGGGATTGAGGCGGTCATGTCAAGCTGAAGCCACAAGTATCATACATGTACCGGCGTGCGCAGTCCCATGCATGCAAGAGCGTTGGTATGCGCGTGTGCTTAGGATTCACAGTCCTTCTTGGTAATCAGGGTAGTCTACCCTGTCTACAACAATACTCTAGTCTCGGAGCCTGCGAATCGAGGGAAATACTCGCCAAGGACCGCAACACCAACGGGTAAGCGATGACACCATAGCAGCAGCGAGCATGCAGCCTTGGGGTTCTACAAAGAGCGGGTGCGCTTGTCGTCGGATGTACATACACTACCTCCAGATCTTTCGTCTCCTTGGAAGCACACGTTGGTCCTTTCTGGAAGGGTGTTCGCCACGATCTTCAGGTAGGTATGGTGGCTTGACCGGCCGTAGATTGCATGATCGACCATGAGCATGGCACACCTGCGTCGTCGTGCGCTGTGGGGGTCTCGCGTGTTTTACAGCATGGGACTTTTTTTCCCCTCTTGGCGACATCTTCAATTTTGTCTGAAGTTGTATTACTGTGACGGATATCAGATGGTATCATGATGCGTACGTAGGTCTACTACCCTCGAGACCCGTCATCGCTCCCGCACACACGAGGAGAACGATGTGACATTCCCTCACGCTTTCGGCGCGGGTTCTTCGCCTGAGCGCTGCCGGCCTGAACCATTCCCTTCCCAAACTCCAACTGCCGTGCGACTCCAGAGTTTTCTGTGAACCAATATTCCAACTACACGGCGGATGATCTGAGCGCTCTGTGCAAATAGGAGCACCTCCGACCTCTCCTAGATCTCACCGAGAGTTCCACTCTCCACCAGATCTTGGTAGAACTCGGGCTCTAGGAACTTAGCGACCGAGACGTCTTCACTCAGACCCTTCCTCCTGCGCGTTTTGAGCACGAAATCGCGGGCTGTCGCCTGTGCACTGGCGGGCTGCAAGGGCCTGATAACGATGTCCCTGTCGAGAGGGTCGCCCGGCACGATGCTCCATCTGTCAAACACCAGAGAGAGCATGGCACCCTCCGTGTTGATTCGCAGGTCGGTCTCGAAGCCGAACGAATCGATGACGGGGATCAGCCCGCTGACACGGTACAGCGGGGTGCCAACGATCGGCCCGTCGCTTAGCACATGGCCCCGGCGCCTCGCCAGGAACGTGTACAAGGACGATACTGCGTCCTGGGTTCCTGTCATGGACACCGAGTACAGGGGTTCCATCAGGCGGGGGGACGCCATCAGGAATGAGGAGTAGCACGCTCGTCGGGATGTGGGAATGACTTGACCACCTCCCCGGAAGATCGCTTCGGGAGCCAGTGATATGTCTGTAATTTTGAACAGTGTGTTGCGTATGGCTGCAGTTCATGTTAGCTGGGAGCACACTTGCAGGTATGTGGCGTGTGTCACAAAAATGCGACGGGAAAGATGGGCAGATGCGTAACAGAGGCAAGCTGCAAGGGGCTTGACAAGGGGTTTGTTGGTGTGGCTGCAATCACATGGGCCCGCGGGTGCCGCCTCTCATTTTGGGTGTGCAGCAAATGAGCAGCAACCCGCTACACCGTTAACACTGACTAAGCAGTGAATATTCACCCTTGCAGCGTGTTCAACAGTTATCGTTTTGAGAAGGTGACTGTCACCATGCCGGGTGTTGACCGGCAGTGACCACGAGAAGCAACATCAACACGTGGGGTGATAGTCCTTTGGACTTGGCTTTCAAAGAAGAAAAGTCATGCACTTACGCTCTTCACAGAGTGGTCCCTCTCGAGTGGCCCAGCTGAAACCTTGACGAATTGGTTCTTTCACGGTGTTGAGAAGCCTCTTATCCACCTATTGCGAATTGAGTTAGCCGACTGTCCAAAAGAAATGCGAGCTTACGACGTGCAGACTCTCTGACAGCCCACCACACCGCTACCAGGGGAGTGCCATGCTCGCTGCTTTGATCAACAAGGAAACTCAGCCATGTACTTACCTCTCCAGGGAGGGTATCATCCTGCAGAATATTGGGGCCCATCTCGTCTGGACCAAAGGCCCAGATGCTTCTTGCAGCCAACTTGTCCCATTCGTACTTCTCTTCGAAGAATTTAGCGATCTTGCGAATTGGTTCCTTGATGCTCACAGCACCAGATTCGATATCCCTTGCCACGCCGTCTTCTAATGGCTCAGCCACCATTGTGATCTTGTTCTTTTTGTTAGGGGTTATGGCGTAGCATTTCGTGTGGGACTGTTCGACGACCGTCTCGCAGAAACGAGTAACAGGGTCAGAGACCTTGATTTCCATGTCTGCGTACAATCGTCGCAAATCATGTAGCACGCAGTCCATATAGAGCTCGCCTGTCCCCAGGATAATATGTTCTCCAGACTCTTCCACCTTCGTAGTGATCAGTGGGTAGCTCTTGTTGATCTTTCGTATGCCGTCAAGCATCTTGGGAAGCTCGGACGGGTTTATTGGCTCGACAGCGACCTTCAGGACGGATTCTGTGAAATGGGTAACGGGCTTGAAGATGTGGGCGTCTTCATCATCCTCGAACCGCTTGTCCACGATCGTGGCAGACTTGACAATAGAGTTGTCGACACCACCAAGCAGCACCCAGCTGCCTGCTGGTACACCATCCACTGGGATATTGTACCTCGTCTCTGCAATCCAAACGTCCGATATCCTTGCCATGGCCATGTCTTCTTCATCGTCAAGAGAATAGCCCTCGCCCAGAACGCGGACCTCTGCTCCCGGTCGTGCGATACCGCTCAGGACGCGACCGAAGGAGTAGAAGGATTTGGCATCTGAAGAGTTGAACAGTTTTGTGACATGCATGACTAACGGTCCATTTTGATCGCAGTTCTTCATAGACTCGGCAACCTTGGTGTCTAATGGACCGGTGTAGTACCGTTCCAGATTCCTCTGCGCTGCCTCAACTGGTGATGGAATGTGCTGGACGACCATGTCGACGAATCCTGTAGATGGGCCAAAGAACTGTTCACAGGCCAACTTCAGCAGGACCTTGGCATCCATCTTGTACTGCGAAGGCTTCAGTGATATGCCGAGAGTGCTCAATGTAACTTTAAGCTCCTCGGGACTCTTGCCGATCGTGTGAGAGTAGAGTTTGTAGATCGGCTCCAACACGAAAGTGAGGAACGACCTCTTGGCTCCGTCTTCGACTGCTTTCCTGGTGAAAGAGCGCTTCCTCGGATTGAAGAAGACGTCGCCCCATAATCGGCGGGCGAACTCTTCCGTGTTGACGCCCCCAAAGCTGTCCGAGTACATCTTCGCAAAGGATTGTAGTGTGAAGCACCAGCCCATATCGGCACATGCAAAGAGAACATTGCCCTTTTCTGGGCTGAGCCGCCTCTGCTCTCCTTTCCCAGGTACTGTGTTCTCAATAACAGTGTTGACCTCCTCCACAACGTGCTTCAGCTTGAAGTATGCATCATTTGGAGGCAGCTTCAGCTCCAGGATGAGTCGGTCCATTTTGTTGATGATAAGTGTCAGGGGCAAGTCCTCGAGTACCGCGTGCCTGATGATCTGCTCTGTGTTGACCTGTACACCCTCCACGACGTCCACCACTAGGCAGACACCATCGACTAGTCGTAATGACGCGGCAACCTCGTCCACGAAGTTGACGTGTCCGGGTGTGTCGATGACGTTCACCAGGTGTGATTTGCCCTTCGTACTCTGTAGCACAAGGCTCATGGGTGATGCCTTGACGGAAAGTCCTCGGTCTCTCTCGATAACGTGCACGTCGGTGTATCGCATCTGCTCGTCGCGGTTCTTGCCGGTCCGTTTCTCTAACCGATCCGTTATATCATGTGTCTCCAGTACCAGCATGTCCATGAACGCCGTCTTCCCGTGGTGTAAATGCCCAGCCAGCGCAACATTTCGTGTCTGTTCCGGAAAGTTCATGAGGTCTGTCATGAAGCCTCTATCGAAGAAGACCGGGGGCAGGTCGGCTTCCTCCACGGTGAATTTCTTCTGCTCCACAGGTGCAACGATAGGCTCGCTCAGAGGTTGCGCATCTTCTTCTTGTACCATCGTCTCGACTCCTTCTCCATATACTTGAGCTGCTGTCGGGTAGTATTGTTTGTCTTCGTGGAGCACGACCGCATTCGATGGGCCATCTGTTGCCGACCGCAGAGTTAGCAAGCTCCTTGGAGCTTCCTGGGGTGGCCGCAATCCTTCTTACCGTCAATCTCCATCAGCTCCTGGCCCGCGGCCTCTTGCTCCCCCTCTGCGTACTCGTCATCGTAGACGTAGTCCCCGGCGTCGACGCCATGCTGGGATTCTTCCTCTGATGCTTCAGCTTCCTCGCCGATAAAGTTGCCGAATCTAGACGAATTGTCAATTTAAAACGCGTCACTGACAAGCGAGAGACGTGGCTTACTCATCGTAGAGGTCATCCATGGCGACTGTAGGTAAGGTGGGTGAAGTAACCTTAAAGAGAGTCCTAGAAAGTGGGTTGAAGAGCAGCAGCAGTAAGAAGAAACGCGCCAGGCTTGGTCGCGGTCGAGCTACCTACGGCATCTCAAATTTCGGCGAGGCTGAAGCTTCCGCCACACTGCCAAGACGGATCACTGCTCTGATTGGCTGTTGGATGTGGCGCATGCCAAGCCGCCACTTTAAAGGTACCTAGGTACTTACGTACGAACCACCCCGAGTTCGGCTGCCAATGTGGATATCGACAACGTTAATCTGACAGATCTGTTGTTGGCTGCAAGTCTGGTTGAGTCTGTTGTATCCACACCGCAAATCAACGGAATTTGATTGCATTGTTCACATAAACAGCTTCGCAACCTGAAAAACACCATTTAAGACGCTCACCAGCTTGTTCCCCAACAGTGTCCTTCTCATCCCGTTCTGCCAAACCTCCAGGTTGTCGAGAAGCTCTTTCAAAGAAACATCCTCCACCATGTCTAGCCTTCCCCCTGTGTACATTGCCTCTGTGGCACGAACTCCTGTGGGATCGTTCCTCGGGTGGGTTTGCCTATCTATTGACGAAGGAGGACTAGAGAATGCCGGCAGCTAACATCGGCTCACAGGTCCCTCTCCAGCCTTACGGCCACCCAATTGGGTGCACACGCTATCAAGTGTAAGTGTCCCCCGCCTATGCTACCCCTACCTCAGCTGGGCAGTACGACTTACATGGCCTAACAGCTGCCGTTGAGCGGGTGCCGGAGATCAAGCCCGAGGATGTTGAGGAGGTCTTCTTTGGAAACGTGCTCTCGGCCGGGTAAGCATTGTCTTACCACCCCCCCCCCCTCATTCAGATGGCCAGACTAACGTACCTCAAGCCTGGGTCAGGCCCCTGCCCGTCAATGCGCAATCAAGGGTGGCCTCAGCGAGGCCGTCGTGTGCACGACGGTGAACAAGGTTTGCGCTTCCGGCATGAAGGCCATCATCCTGGGTGCCCAGACCATCATGACCGGCAACGCCGATATCGTCGTTGCTGGTGGCACTGAGTCCATGTCCAACACCCCTCACTACCTCCCCAACCTGCGCACCGGTGTCAAGTACGGTGACGGCACCCTTGTCGATGGCGTGCAGAAGGATGGCCTGAGGGACGCCTACGGCAAGCAGGAGCTCATGGGCATGCAGGGAGAGCTGTGCGCCACCACCCACGGCATCACCCGTGAGGAGCAGGACGAGTACGCCATCAAGGCCTACCAGAAGGCCCAGCAGGCCACTGAGGCCGGCGTCTTCAAGAGCGAGATTGCCCCTATCGAGGTCAGCGGCGGCCGTGGCAAGCCCGCCGTTAAGGTCGAGCGCGATGACGAGGTCAAGAACCTGAACATCGACAAGCTCAAGACTGCCAGGCCCGTCTTCATCCCCGGCACCGGCACCGTCACCGCCGCTAACGCCTCCCCCATCAACGACGGTGCCTCCGCCCTCGTCCTGGTCTCCGAGGCCAAGCTGAAGGAGCTGGGCATCAAGCCCATTGCCAAGATCCTTGGCTGGGGTGACGCCGCCAACGCACCTGAGAAGTTCACGACCGCCCCCTCGCTGGCCATCCCCAAGGCCATCAAGCATGCCGGCATCACCGCCGAGCAGGTCGACTTCTACGAGATCAACGAGGCTTTCTCCGTTGTTGCCCTGGCCAACATCAAGCTGCTGGGCCTCGACGCTGAGAAGGTCAACATCTACGGTGGCTCCGTTGCCATTGGTCACCCTCTGGGATGCTCTGGAGCCCGTATCGTCACCACCCTGACGACTGTGCTCAAGGAGAAGAAGGCAAAGATTGGTGTCGCTGGTATCTGCAACGGTGGTGGTGGCGCTTCTGCTCTGGTCATCGAGTACCTGCAGTAAGCGGATGCCAGCATTGAGAGCATTGGACAGTCTTTCTGGTAGACTTGGCACATGGGATTGGGGAACAAGATAGCGACAGCCCCTTCGTTACATGTTCATATACGAAAAGTTTAATATATCATCGTCAGCTGGACGGCTATCCTTACCTGGTTAAGCCCAAGGCCTTCCCTTTCAACGATCCACTGTTATTTTAGACACGGAAACGAGACTGCCAGAAGTGACTGCTCAATGGCAACTGCGCGGCTTGCACCATCTTCCCGCGGATCCCTCCTCCCAATCACAGAGTTGGCATTCGGGCGCCGAAGAATGAGTTGTCATGGTGTGCCTGTCTTCAATATTGGCCTATAATACAGTAAGCTCATAAATCCTGTTAATCTCCCTCGAGGGACAATCTAGAGATGAGCTCGAAGCGCGGCGTTTGGTGTTCCCTGACCATCCGACCAGACAAGTCAGACTTGTCAAGATAGTTGCCAGCTTCGACCAACTTGACCATGAGAGTTTGTCCGTCCACAGCAGCGACCTTGGAATGTGAAGTGGCGCCCAGTTGAAGCTATTCTCAACGAGCCCAAGATCGGCCTTTTACTTCTCAGTCCTCTGAAACATATACTATGTTTCTTCGGGGGGTAGGGCGTGAGCTTCAACCGACATATCCACATGAATCTTCCCGGTGGATCGCAACGGCAAAAAATGGAGCAAAATAGAACATGCAACACCGGGTATTCGCTGGTCGTCACCGACCCAACTACTAATCCAGCCCTCAGCGGCTTGTCTATGGGAGAGCGGACGGGATCCCGAATTTTCCACTGGGTATGGTAGCATGTGCTAGTTGTGGCGTGAGTGGTGTTTATATGCTCCAAGCAAGACCTCGTCCTGGGCGGGTTGGCAACCAGCCACGGATACTTTACACAACGTCAACATGTCAATCCGTGCCAGTATTCTTACCCGTTTGAAAACAAAGCAAGGTAAACAGCATTAAAAGGTTACATGATGAAATTATAAGCAAATTGCGGTCGGGCCTAGAGGACCGACGGTGGTTCCAAGCCGAAGCCTCAGGCCCTGCAAATTGCGGTCAACAACATATCACTGACAGAGAAGAACCAGACATTGTTCCGTGTGTTGAGAAACCATTTCCTCAGTTCATACTAAGCAGCTACCTCAGCCGTTCTTTCTCATACCGAATCTTTCAGTCATCGCTCTTCATACCCCCCAACATTGATGGGCCATCAGCTCTCATCAACATTGAATCAACAGTCGTCGGTGTCATATCGAACAATGACGTTCTGTTCAACTCTATGGTTAGCAAATGTTGAGGAAGACAGGGAAGGTGGTAAATACTGACCCAGTTCTCCTTGAAGAAGTTCTGACCGGAAGTGTACACTCGAAGGGACCAGGGGTCAACGTAGTGGCAGTTGGTGTCGATGTCCTGTGCTGCCTGGGCGATCTCCCAGAAGCTGTCAAGCGTGTACTGGTGATCGTTCTGTGGGAGGATTGGGTGTTAGTCACAGATCATAGGGAGACCATTGGAGAGAGAGGGGGGCGTTGAGACTCACATCGTTGCACCACCAGATAGCAGCCGACCAGGAGCACGAAACACGGGCACACTCGCCAGGTCCCGGAGCCATGGCAGGCTTGCCTGGGACATCGTTGAGGTAGTCAATACCCTCAGAGATCCAGTACTCATTGGCCTCAGGCCAGACCCAGCACTTGACGGTGCCGGTCTCACGGGCAGGATCGTTCTGGTGAATACCGGTGGGGGACATGACGGCGGTCGTGGTGGTGGCAGGGATAGACAGGTTGGCGGGGGGCTGGCGGGAAACAGGAAGGGGGCCATGACCAGTTCGGTTGCTTTTTGGACATATTTAGTTAGTGCTTCCTGTCTTGAGGCAATTGTGGTAAGTTAAGTCGGCTTACAAGTTGGGAAGAGGGTAATCAGGCCAAGTCTGGTTGATGTGCTTCCAGGCATCCTGAATAGTACCGGTAATATTGACTGGCTCCACACCAGAGATGTTGGGCTGGAGGCTCCTGTTTGAGAATATTGGTTAGTGTGTTGTTATGAGAAAAGAAGTAAACCGATGTCTTGCGATTTAGAATCCTCAGATGAACCTTGAATGAAGAGGGTGTAGGGTGATGGGCGAGAAGAGGAGTGAGTGGGCAAGGACTTTGGTGTGATCCATAAACCGAGGCTGAAGGAAGAAGGGAAATGGAAGATTTCTTACCAGGTGATGTTGACAACGCTGTATCCATCAATTGGAGCTGCAAGGCCAACGGCCTATGGATCGATTACGTTGTTAGATTGAGTCGCTGGTGGGTAATGGAAGTTGGAAGGAGGTAAGGTTCAACTTACAGTGGCCACGAGACCGCCGATGGTGGCAGCGAGAATGAAGAGGAAGTTCTTCATGATTGTCGATTGATGGAAATGTTGTTTAAGGGTGTAGTAAGTTGTAAGAAGGTAGCTTCCCTGCTTCTTCTCGTAGAGGTTGTGGAGGTGATGGAGGTGGTGGTGAAGGAAGGAAGGAAGGAAGAAAGAAAACAATCAGAGCTTCACGGTAGAAAACGCGGGTTTATATACATTGCCTGGGCTCATAGAAAACAACATCAGACGAAAACGCTAAAACTGTAAAGCCGCTGCTGCTAAAATTCACTCCTGTGAATTTTCAGGAGCAGAAAGAGTTAGTCTTTAGTGAATAACATTGCCTAGGTAATTATATCTACAGACAGACATTCACGGACTACCCCAACGATCAACACAACTGTTTATACCCACAATTCTGTCTTGGATAACTTTACAATGACTTTGTTCCACTGTGTGTGGTTTATGATAGGGCACAAAGTCTTATGCAACGTGTCTGATATATTATACATATGTGGACTTCTGTAAACATATTACCTATCTTAGGGTGTGTCTGGAAATACAACGCACGATCAAGCAACACCTTTTTCTAAATAAGACATCTCAGATCCTCCTATAATGATCCAGAACCCTTTTTTATAGAAAAATGTGTTAACATCAAGGAATGGCTGCAAGAACACACCAGTTCAAGAACATCGAGAAGCTCATATGTCTGATCCGAGACTGTGCTGGGTCTGCATCTTGATCTTAAAATAGAAGAGAAGATGGCAACTGTACTTCACCGATGCCTATGTGAAATTATTTAGGGCAACTAGGCTTACAGATACTATTGCAAAGCTTTGAAATATGGTGTTGTGTCCAAGGTGGTTGTGTGTGCTCTCTCTCCCGTCCCCTACATCGCAGAATCAGAATGGAAGTCGAAAAGGGTTCAGGGTTCAGGGTTCAGGGTTCAGAGTTTATCCTCACCCTTGGGGGTTCAATCATCATAAAGTATGATTCACTTTTTCAAGGCCCCGCCTGCCATCAAATTGGAGCTATGCATCCCTGACGCGACGTCCCCGCCATCCCCGCGATTCGATAACCGCTTATCGAAGAATTTTGACCAACTTCACAGGCGGAATGACTGTTTCGTTCCTCTAGACATTGGACATTGGCCATTGTCCCATCATTCATCATGCCTCACGAAGTGCTTACCGGGAGCTCGTGCTACACGGTTACAGAGGCACAAAAGCTTCTGGACCGTATCAACAAGCAGAGCGATGCTAAAGTCCAGTCCATCCACGGAAACTGGCTGTATTATGTCGACCTCAAGAACGGCCAAGCCGGACTCGACAAGGTTCAACAATTGCTTCAGATCTCTGCTGCTTCCAACACCGCCTCTGCCTCTGCCTCGGCCTCCGAGAATAGTGTAACTATTTACATCTCGCCACGGAACATCTCGCCATGGAGTTCTAAAGCCACGAGCATTGCCCATGTTTGCGGCCTGAAGGAGCAGGTTCACCGCGTTGAAAGGGGTCGAGTGGTCACCATCGAATTTGAGGAGTCATACAATGGCGAGACGGACTTGCCCTTCCGGGACATCATCTACGATCGTATGACAGAGATATTGGCCACCGAGCAGCCATCTCTGGATGTCATGTTTGCCGAGGAGGAACGAGCGCCTCTTGTTGTCGTCGACATCTTTGCGGAGAGTCGCGCACCTCTGGAGGTCCTTGAGGATTACAACAACAAGATGGGACTGGCTCTGAGTCCCGAAGAGATGCAATACTTGGTGGATGCATACACTCGCCTGGGCCGGCCACCACATGATGTGGAGCTCTTCATGTTTGCTCAGGTCAACTCCGAGTAGGTCGTCCTGGACCATTGTGTCCTCCTCATCGCTCTTCGTTGAGCATGACAAGTGTCATGCCTTCCGTACAACAATCACTCTCGTTTCTCTTCTCGGATCGTTTTCTGACTATCGATTTCGTGACAGACATTGTCGGCACAAGGTCTTCAATGCAGCCTGGACGATTGATGGGAAGCCCATGGGCAAGAGTCTTTTCGAGATGATCAAGAACACCCACAAGAAGACGCCCGACTTCACTGTCTCTGCTTACAGCGACAATGCTGCCGTTCTCCAGGGAGATATGTCCAACTTCTGGGCACCAGACTATTCCACCGGCACCTGGAAGCTCACCAACGAGGTGCTCCACCCCCTGATCAAGGTGGAGACGCACAACCACCCCACGGCCATCTCACCATTCCCTGGTGCTGCAACGGGTTCCGGTGGTGAAATCAGAGTAGGTGTTTCCCCTTCATGAAGTCCTCGATCACTTCCTTAACGCTCTGAGACCAATCTCGACACATTCGAAACAAGTGTTCACGCCCCCAATCCCAATCTGTGGTCTATAAGGACCAATGTGACAGGAATCGGCAGTTACTGACCAGACCAACGTAGGACGAAGGTGCTGTCGGACGAGGCTCAACACCCAAGGCTGGTCTCTGTGGCTTCTGGGTCTCGGATCTGCACATTCCCGGCAGGAAACAGCCATGGGAGGTCGATATTGGACGTCCTGGCCACTACGCCAGCAGTCTTGACATCATGCTGGAAGCACCGATTGGCTCTGCCAGCTTCAACAATGAGTTTGGTCGTCCATGCCTGACTGGAACCTTCCGTACACTCCTCACAGACGGCAACGGCGCGGGATCCACGTCTGCCCCCGACTGGAGAGGATACCACAAGCCGATCATGATTGCTGGCGGAATTGGCTCCGTGAGGCCGCAGCACGCACTCAAGGACCCGGCAGACGTCCATGATGGTGCTCATGTCATCGTTCTTGGAGGTCCTGCTATGTTGATTGGTCTTGGAGGTGGCGCTGCCTCGAGTGCTGTCGGAGGTGGCAACGCAGACCTTGATTTCGACTCTGTGCAGCGAGGCAACCCTGAGATGGAACGTCGCGCCCAGATGGTCATCAACACCTGTGTTGCGCTCGGTCAAAACAACCCCATTGCCATGATCCACGACGTGGGTGCTGGCGGTTTGTCAAACGCTCTGCCCGAGCTTGTACAGGATGCTGGCTTTGGCGGCAAGTTCGAGTTGCGACAAGTGGAGAGCGCCGACAGCAGCTTGAGCCCCTTGCAAGTCTGGTGTAACGAGGCCCAAGAGCGATACGTGCTTCTTGTCAACAAGGAGGGCATGAACCGTTTCCAGGCCATCTGTGGTGAGTCCATGCCACAATAATCAGCATTAGCGCCTGATACCTCCCAGACGTTCACGCATAGTTGACTAACACTTTTACAGAGCGAGAGCGATGCGGTTTCTCCAATGTCGGGACCGTAGTTTCGAAGGACGAGAACGGAGCTGCCCGCCTGATCTTGACCGACCGAGAATCCAAGGAATACCCTCTTCCTATCGATCTGCCCATGGATGCCTTGTTCCCGCCCGGTCGCCGACAAGAACGAGCTGTCGAGACCATCAACAAGGCACTTCCTCCCTTCGATGCAGCAAAGTCTCTGACAGAAAAGTACGGCCTTTCCGATCGTGCAGAGATGCTCTCCAAGGCCACGGAACTTGTGTTCTCTCTCCCTTCAGTTGGTTCAAAGATGTTTTTGATCTCTATTGCAGACCGAACCGTTGGAGGTTTGACAGTGCAAGACCAGCTTGTCGGTCCCTGGCAGACACCCGTGGCAGACGTTGCTGTCACACTCGGCTCCTACAGCCTTGATGAGGATCGCCATGGTGAGGCCATGGCAATGGGAGAGAAGCCGACTCTCGCTCTTATTTCGCCGGGCGCTTCAGCACGGATGGCTGTCGTTGAGAGTCTGATGAACCTCGGTGCTGCCCAGATCAAGGGTGCTACGGATGTCCGCGGCGATCTGCGGAGGGTCAAGCTCTCGGCCAACTGGATGGCTGCTGTCAACCACCCTGGCGAAGGTGCTGCGCTGTTCGAGGCTGTCAAGGCGATTGGTATGGAACTTTGCCCAGAGCTGGGCGTCTCTATCCCTGTCGGCAAAGACTCGACGTCGATGAAAGCATCTTGGAAGGATGAGAGCGGAGAATCAAAGAGCGTGACAGCCCCTGTCTCGGTCGTCATCTCCGCCTTCACTCCTGTTGAGGATGTTCGCAGCACCTGGACCCCACAACTTCGACGCGTCGAGGAGGTGGGCGACTCTGTCCTCATGTTCGTTGACCTTGCAGGTGGACGCAAAGCTATGGGTGGTTCAGCTCTTGCACAAACTCTGGGACAACTCGGCAACGAGGCACCGGACGTTCACGATACTAGGCTTATCGTGGATTACTTCGATGCTCTGGCCCAACTGCACGAGGAGAATATTGTTCTGGCATACCACGACCGCTCTGACGGTGGCCTGCTCACCACCGTCGCTGAGATGATGTTCGCCGGTCGCTGTGCAGCTGATATCTCTATCGAGGAGATTGCCAAGTCTGCTTCGACCGAAGATGTCCTCGATGCCCTTTTCAACGAAGAACTCGGTGCTGTCTTCCAGATTCGCAAGGCGGATGAGAAGAAATTCCTCCGCTGCTTCGCCACATGTGGCCCGCCCCCTGGCCTGATCAAGAAGATTGGCTACGTCCGACCAACATCTAAGCAATCTTTGTCCATCAAGCATGGTATGACAACTGTTATCGATCTGGACAGAGCCCAGATGCAACAGTGGTGGACGACCACATCCTACGAGATGCAGAAGCTCCGAGACAACCCGGCCTGTGCCGAGTCAGAGTACTCCGCCATTGCCGATACCAAGGACCCAGGTATCTCCTACAAGCTGAAATTCGATCCTACCGATGCTACCCTCCCCGCCCTCACCAGCCTCAAGTCCCTCGTCATGCAGCGCCCCCGTGTCGCGATTCTCCGCGAGCAGGGCGTCAACGGTCACGCAGAGATGGCCTTCGCCTTCCGGGCCGCAGGCTTCGATGCCGTGGATATCCACATGACGGACATCCTGTCTGGCTTCTCACTCGACGGCTTCCGCGGTCTCGCTGCGTGCGGTGGCTTCTCGTACGGTGACGTCCTCGGCGCCGGCCAGGGTTGGGCCAAGTCCATCCTGATGCACGAGAACGCCCGCAAGACCTTCGAGACATTCTTCCAGCGTCCGGACACTTTCAGTCTGGGAGTCTGCAACGGCTGCCAGATGCTTTCGCGTCTTAAGGAGCTCATCCCCGGCGCAGAGCACTGGCCCACGTTCGTGCAGAACAGCAGCCAGCAGTTCGAGGGCCGCTACAGCATGGTGCAGATCAAGGACAGCGAGAGCGAGAAAAGCGTCTTCTTCTCGGGCATGAACGGGTCCCTGCTCCCCATCGTGGTCTCCCACGGCGAGGGACGCGCCGAGTTCAAGTCTCCCGCGGGCCTGCAGGGCTGCAACGACGACGGCCTGATCCCCCTGCGCTACACGGACAACTACGGCGCCGTGGCGGAGAAGTACCCCTTCAACCCCAACGGCAGCCCCGAGGGTATCGCCGCGGTGAGGAGTCGCGACGGCAGGGCGCTGGCCATGATGCCGCACCCGGAGAGGACCATCATGGCCGACGTGGCGAGCTGGGCGCCCCGGGAGGAGGTCGACCAGTGGGGACAGTTTGGCCCCTGGTTGAGGATGTTCAGGAATGCCAGGAAATGGGTTGGTTGATGTTGTTGCTGTACGGGAACCGGGAAACAAAAAAAAGAAGCAAAAATAGATAGCACCAAAAAAGACCCGATGTCGTTTGATGGCGTTTTGCTCGTTAGCCAAGAGAAAATTAGAAGAGCTTCATTGCATGGTTTCAACACCACGGTCTAGCGTTTCGCACTACAGTAACCCATACATATGCTCACTTATGTTGAAGAAAAAAACTTGCTGATACACAGGACTTGTTGCGTTCATAATCTCATCTATTCGTAGCTCATCCACACCAAAGGTATCTCTGCTCTTTCCATTATCTACCGTGATCTCTCGCTATTTACACACTTCGAAATCCACATCCCTTCGCCCCTATCCCTCAGAAAATTGTTCTTCCGCTCTTCTTCTCCCCTATCCTACCGGGAAGCCGGCCCACCGCTCGCCAGCCTCTCGAAGCCAAGCAGCACGTCCTGGTCCACATTAACCACCCAGTTCTCCCTGAAGGCCGCCTCGCCGCCAGACCTCTGCACCAGGCCCTGCAGCCTCTCCTGGACGAAAGCGTAGGTCCTGACGGCGTGCACGGGGTCCCGTGCCGTGAGGCCGGCCTCGCCGTTCTCGAGCGGGGTGCTCTCGTCCGACTGCGGGGGCGCGTCCCACACGAGGCCGTCCTCGCCGAGCGCGTTGCCGTCGTGGCACTCGAGCACGACCGAGGCCCACATGGTGAAGTAGTCCTGGAGGCTGGCGGAGCAGAGGTCCTGGACGGGCTGGGGCAGCTCGCAGAGGCGCGTGAGCGCGAGGCACGAGAGCTTCTGCCTCTCGCCGTCGGCCATGCTGTCGAAGGCGCCGAACCACTGCGCCGACAGCCACGGCCAGACCTGCGCCATGTCGCCGCCCACAGTGGAGATGACGTTGACGAGCAGGCTCGGGTCCGCGAGCGCGACGCGGGCCAGGATGCTGAAGTAGGCCAGCTTGTGCGACCACTCGAGTGCCTCCTTCTTGGCGGCGTTGGGGCCGGTCAGCTGGCAGTGTTCCCAGTCCTCGTGGATGCGCTGGAGCATCAGTGGGATGAGGCCGATCTCGAGGAGGTCCTGGATGATGAAGGACACGCCGTTCGACCCGCCGAGCTCCGAGGCCGCAAGGAACATGAGCTCGATCGTCCTGTAGCTGGTCATGACATTGGCATTTCGTCCGTGGCTTGTCGATTGTAAAGGGCTGGCCAATGTCTGCAGAGTAATTTTGCGGTGGTTGTCCGACAAGACAGCCTCAGGGGCCATGATGACATATGCTTTGAGGATTTCGTAGGCTGCCTCGGCTAGTTGAGGCTCGTTGTCCACAAGAGGAAGTACTAGAGGCTGCAAGCTGATCATTTCTGCGGAAAATGGAGGTGCACTCTGTATGATCAGAGACCTCCAGAGGTCCACGATGTCTTCGAGGAAGGACTCATTTTCGGGATTAAAGGGATCATACATGCACTGCGCTATGATGGGCAGCATCGATTGCTGATAGCGTCGCGACTCAGGTCCTATCGAGTATACCAGAGCGCATAGGACCGATATTATGGCGGCCTTGTTCATATATGCTTCACCAGCTGCCTCCCAGAGAGCTGGAAGGGCTGCCATGATGGGGTCAGCGAACGGTAGCACGTGCTCCTCCATGCGCTGTATGCAGACTCGCAAGGTCTCGAATAGAGCTTGCTTTGTGTCCTCAACAACGACATCTTGAAGCAGGTTGATGATTTGAGGGAGGATGTCGGGTGCGTAGGTTGCGAACAATTCACCCGGGAAACCAAAGTCGTCAGCCACTTCTTTCAACTGCCTCGCCGCAGTGATGCGAACAACCTCATCATTGATCTCATCTTTGTCATTGAGGAGGTGACGATAGATCTCGAAGATCAAAGGCCGACTCGCGTCGGTAATCTTGACGGGTACCCAGATACTGACCAATATTGCTATTCTGCGCCGAAGAACCTTGGCCAGAGGGCCGGTGAACTGTGCATCTTGCACTAGAGTTGTTGATAGAAAGTTGTCGAAGTCAAAGGCTTCCGAGATGTTAGGCGCAGCCGCGCCCATAGCGGTATAGATGGCCTCTTTCGTGACTACATCCGAATCGGCGCTTGTTGCTTGATGGAAGTACGATAGTAGCGGAGGGGTCAAGAGCTCCTTGTAGTGAACCAAGAGATCCAAGAAGACCCTCTCGGCGCAGGGTCTCACGGCAAACTGCCACCCATCACCCAAGTACTGTTCCGTTGCTTCAAAATCCTCAGGGTCGGTCTCCCAGGCTTCAAGGTCTGCTTGCCGGAAGATCAGAAGTTTTGTGATGATAACGTTGACGATTTGCATAACAAGTTCGCCCTGCAACAACTCGGATTTGATAATCTCGACGGCCCTGTCCTTCTGCTCAATGAAGTCTTTGCTAAGGTACCTGAAGGTCTGGACTGGTCTCCAGACAATCGCTACGCAACTCTTCACCAACAGCAGACCCTTGAGTGCCAATTTCTCCAGAAGGGGACCCTCGACTTTTGATTTGGGCTCGGGCCCATCCGCAGTGGTCGTCTGTCTCAAGCCGCCGGACTTGTCGAACACCTCAGCAAACTTGGCCACGAGATCCCAGTACGCGAGGACAAGAGAAATGGAGTTTGGCAGTAGAGGGAAGCTCGCAGGGTGAGCCTCCGACATTTCGACGTGCAGTTTGGTGAACTGGAGTAGGTGTCTCCCCACAACGTCTTGGTAAGGGGCGGGAACGGCGGAATCATGGCTGACGTAGCCGAGGAATTGGCCAAAGTGGTTCTGGGTGACGGACCAGAACTCGACGACGACCTTGTCCTTGGCGGGGTTATCGTACCCAAGGATCAACAGCCGGCGTAGGATCTTGGCCGCGAACAAGCTATTCTGCATGGCCAGGTCTGCATTATCCTCGTCTCCACGTCCGGACGCCAGCCACTCCGTCCATAAAGTCGTTCTTTCGGTATAGATTTCGCCCAGAAGGTACACCAGCTCAGGGGTAATAGACTGAAGCGCGGTCTGCGACTTCCGCAGGCGCGCGGTACCAAGCTCCTTGACGATCCGGAGAAGGATGATCAGAGCACCGCCTAGATATAATTGGTCTCCATTCTTGTATGTCCTCAGGATGTCGATAAGACCCGGCAGAGCCTCGGGCCAAGCGTCTGGGTAGTCGATGCGAATGACCTTAGCAGTCGCAAGGGCGTTGTGCAGAGCAAAGGCCTTGTCCTCTTCGCCTATTGTGCCTTGATACAGCCTCGATCTGATGATAGCCTTGTCGTTGGGACCGATCGCATTCGTGGCAGTCTGGCGCCAGTACTTATCGATGCCGTTCTTGATCTGTATTATGGCGAGGAATCGGATCTCTCGTGGTATGGACTTGTCGAGGAAGACTGACTATAGCAAGTGAGGCCCAGTTAGCTAGCTGCTGCTGTGGCTTTACAATACCACCGCGTGTATGTGTCCAGATGAGCGCGACCAAGTGAGGGTTAGTTACCTGAAGGGAGGGAAAGTAGCCTTCTTGGATCTCCCACGAGCTGAGCTGCTTTCCTGCGGCCTGTCTCTGGCTATTGTCCATCGAGGTGGCAGCTTCCAGGGCCTTACATAGCTCCTGCAGGCTGAGGGGGTTGGCCTCGCCGGGCACCTCGATCGCGAAGCTCATCTTGTCGAGGTTCGAGGGTTTGACTGTAGAAAGTGTCGCAACATGAACGGACGACGGACGCCTTTAAGGGGAGGTTATGTCAAGTGAAAGAGACGCGGTAGGAAACGCGACGAGGCGGATCAATGGGTGGGCGGAATGGGTGGGTTTGATGTGCTTAGGTGGGTGGATGGAGGGGTCACCTAGTTCGCTAATGTCAGGGTCAAGCTGTTGCTCAGGGGTCAAACAAATTTGGACCCTTGTACTCTAGCAACAATGATGCCCCAAGTACCCCATAGCGGGTAGCAGTCAGGGGCTTCCCAGAGACTGCATACAACTACCTACCTAGGTACCTAGGTAGGTATACCTAGCTAGAGTTACACCTACGACTTCACCTCACCGGCTGTGACAGAGTGGAATTTTCTGCTGCGCTTGGTCGCTTATTCCAAAGTTTTTCTGGAGATACTTGTACAGTAGTAACTTCTATAACACTCTGCCTGAAACCAAACGGTCATATGCTGCGCTCTATGTGTTCTCCGCAACCAGATACCTAGAGCTTTGCCTGGCCCTCCTCAGGTATCTTCACAACTACCTTTCCCCAGGTCTCTCTGCTTCCCAAGGCCTTCAGAGCCTCCGGTATGTTCTCTAGCCCCACGAATTCCTTGTCTGTGAACTCCGTACCTCTGAACTTCCCCTCCTCGATCAACTTCAAGATCTCCCGCCAAACTCTCACCTCAGTCTCCGGTTCCACCTTCGAGTACATGCCCCAGTGAATGCCCACCAGGCTGATGTTCTTCAACAACACCTTGTTCATTGCCACCTTCTCGATATTCCCCGCCGCGAAGCCAATGACCAGTATCCGACCATTCCAGGCGGTACACTTGGTGCTCTTATCCACCATACCGACCGGATCGTAAACAATATCGACACCCCGACCCCCAGGCGTCAGCTTCTTCACCGTCTCGGGCCACTTCTCGTCCCTGTAGTCAACGACATGGTCCGCGCCAAACTGCCTAGCGACCTCCAACTTCCTCGCCGTGCCCGCAGTAGCCACGACCGTAGCCCCAAACGCCTTAGCCACCTGGACCGCCGCGAGCCCGACTCCCCCCGCCGCGGCGTGCACGAGCACCCAGTCGCCCGCCTTCACGCCCGCGCGCACGACCAGCGCGCCGTAGCTCGTGGGCGCCGTCACGAACAGCCCCGCCGCCTCGGTGGACGACCACCCCTTGGGCTGCGGGCGGAGGCCCGGCTCGATGTTGCACACGCGCGTGGCGTACGCGCCCTGGGCCGCGCCGAAGACGCGCGCGCCGACGGGGTACTTCGGGTTGGGGTTGCTGGAGGGCGTGGCGAGGACTGTGCCGGCGAATTCCATGCCTGAGATCCAGGGGAAGGGGGGCTGGTTTTGGTATTTGCCCTGGACCTGGAGGATGTCGAAGAAGTTGGTGGCGGCGGCTTCGACCTTTATGAGGTACTCGTTGGGACCTGGGACGGGGTCTGGGAGTTCTGTGACTTTGAGGTCGTCGAGTTTCTAGAATTGCGGTCAGTATATCTTGTTGACAGTCTTAGGTTAACCTCGTCGTGCCTTAACATATTGTGAAACTTGTATGCCCCTCATCTTGACTGGTCGATCGATGGTATCTGTACTGTACGAAATGCAGAGAAGATGAGACGTTGAGGTGTTATGGTGTCTTCCGCGACGGCCTCGCTTGACTGCAGTCAATAACAAGAGAAGGGTGAAGTTGAAGAACTGGATGAGATCAATTGATCGGTGATGTTGACGGAAAGACCTGTGATCTGGGGTATTCTGGGGCAAGTAACGGGGATGTGGAGAGCCGAGGCACATGCAACACATGTACAAAGTATACACCTGGGCAGTGACAGGGATTGTGTTGATAATACTACTACTACCTTTATCTGCACCTAGGTACTTAAGTACCTAAGTATCTACAAATGTAAGCTCATATGCTACCCAGGTATCTATTAAGTACTTAAGTAGGTATATCTCCATAAGAGTACCTAGGTTATCACAAGTTTCGAAAACCTTCCCAGTATTGATACGGCCAAGTATTAAGCTGGGTATAACCACGTATGTTTGAGAACCGTTGGCACTCACAAAGTATATCTCAATACACCGTCATCTAAGCAAGATCAGTCAATGTAAGCTCAAACATCAATCTTCTGGCCAAAACTGCAAGGTCAATCTCGTGGAATTCCATTCTTCCCTAATTTATAAACAATTGTAGCGGCAGTGAATCCGCCTATATTTTGACATGACGCTATGAACATGATCGAAACCATGAGCCACTGCATTACTGGCTCTGGTCGTCCCTCGCGGTTGAATCCTGACTGGAAAGCCGCCCTCTCCATTACCTGCAACGACTTGTCGACAGTACCACCAGACCTGGCTCTCCCTCTCAGGCCCAGCAGACAGGATGGCGGTTGCAAATGGTACGGCTGTATCATCCAGCCCGGATCGCCCACGAAGCATACCGAGACTGAACCCGAGAGCCCTCTCTTCGCTTGGTTTGCTTGCTGACCTTCGGATCTGTCCCCAAATCCACCAGTCTTCCTCAGTCATCGCGATGGTATCTTAAGCAACGATCGAGTCCCGCTCAAACCAAGTCGTCCTTCAGCTTCGTCATGCTGAATTCAGGCAACCTCGTAGTCGGGTACAAGAGCCCACTGGCGTTCTGCCTCGCGCGCCTCGCCTTCTCCGTCTCCCTCTCCTCCGCAACGGCCCTCTTCTCGGCCTCGTCATCCAGCATCGTTCCCTGCAGACTCAGGTACGTGAAGTCGCCCGTAGACCCGCTCGAGAAGTTCTTGATGCGGAAGTAAATCTTTCCGCTGACCCGGTCACCGTTCTCGTCCACCCAGTGCCCTGAGCTCCGCACCTGGTGCGTATCCGCCGCATTGTCGCCGTCCTCGCCCTCTCCCGCCTCGTCCCCCCCGCCGTTCTCCGTGAGGGGATCTTCCTCTGCAACCGGCTCCTCCTCCTCCGCCACCACCTCTTCCTCCTCGTCAGGCTGGTCCACCCACGTCCAGCCCCTAGGCAGACTCCTCCGCGATATGCTAGCGTTGAACTTCTCAAAGCACACGACGCCGATGTGGCCCTCGCTCTGCAGGTTGATCTCGCCCTCCATCCAGGCGCCCCTCGAGGGGATGAAGAGGTGCAGGTCGGCGGTGAGCCAGGCGAAGGGCGGCGCGTAGCACTCGACCGACTGCAGCAGCACGGGGGTGTCGTCCGTGGGGGGGTCCCTGGGGTCGGCGCGCTGCGGCCGGTGCGACAGGTTGACGTTCTTGTACTCGAGCAGCACGCCCCGGAACTTGGGCGAGTACCGGTTCAGCATCGGGTCGAGGTACTCGCGCGCCGTCTTGGTGAGGGGCTCGTCGAAGGAGGCGGGCCAGATGGGCACGCGCTGGGAGAAGGTCTGGGTGAAGAAGGGGTATTCTCTGTCTTTTGGTGCGGCTGCGGCCTTGCTGCTCGTTCCTGTTGTTGTTGACTTGGGCCTCTCGGGCAGGGATGGCGACTTGGGCTGCTTGTGTTTCTTCTCCTTCTTGTCCTCGCTCTTGTGTTTCTTGTGCTTCTTCTCGGGAGATGCGGCCGGTTCGACGTCGGCGCCGTCATTTTCGACCTCTTCGGACCTCTCCTTTCGCTTCTTTTCCTTCTTGTCCTTCTTGTTCTCCTTCTTGGCAGAATCGGTTGCCTTTGGCGTCTCGTCCACGGCCATCTTGTCGGCGTCCCCCCCCTCGTTCCTGTGCTTGCGCTTCGACTTCTTGAGCGGCTTCTCCTCGTGGTCGGAACCCATGTCGGCTGACATTATGCGAAATCACGTTCGCGGAGGAAAGGGGTGAAGATCAGTTCCGACCGAGTTTGAGCATGCGACTCTCAACCTCGAAACTTTTTTTCTGCCGCTGTACAAACTTACCGGGCGATCGGACTCCAATTGGGCCCACATAAACCCACACCGCCTAGCTGGACGGGTTGCACTTGTAACATTTACTCGGATATCATGTCCATATATTTCTGTGAAAACGACGAGCAAATCTCATGATTATGATGACAATGACCGTTCAACGAATGCCTTTTCAAGAAATAAATTTGCAGTAACAGGAAGAGCCAGCCCTGGTTGTTCTTGCTAGAGAAGAGCTTGTAGACAGAGCTGTCCCCGTTAGTGAGCATCGGCCTCAGCTTCTGGGAGGTAAATACCCATGTGAATATCGAACTGGTATGTACATTTTGATTCTCACCCCAGGATTCTATATATATATATATATGTGATGGTTGCGACAAAATCTGAAGTTGCCTTCTTGAACTGTTTCCGCTTGCAGTTCCAGCCCTCACCCCAGCCTGGTCGATCCGTGGGCATAGAGGCTATCTAGCATCTCCTTCCTGAGCACCTGCTGCTCGGATTTAGGCTGATGTTCGTGTAGCTACTCACGTCCCTTCACGCTTCTCCATCTTGTCAATGGGGAGCCACGATGCTCACTTCTTTAACCGCGTCCAGCCGGACTATCAACAAGCCGGATTGGCGGTGCCAGGACGCCATCCTGGTGAATGGTCGACGGCAGAAACTATCGGTGGAGAGTCGTAGGATAAATGTTCCCATACTCGACTGTGTCTTCAACCCCCTTTAACCTGGCGACGCTTCTCCTTCTCTTCCCTTTGTTTCCTCTTGGCTTCTTTCCTTGCTCGGCGCTCCTCTTTTGTTTCGAGGGCAGCGCCCTTCTTGCCACTTTTCTTTTTATCATCCGTCGACTTCTTATCCTTCTTCGACTTTTCTTGGGTCTTCACAGACGTCGAGGCGTTGACGGAGGCAGTCTTCTTTGCCCGTTTCTCGGCTTTTCTCAATCTCCTTGTCTCCCTCTCGGTCTTTCTCCTCCTCTTCGCCTCCTTCCTTGCTCTCCTCTCTGCCTTCGTCTCCTTCCCCGCGGGGGGCGCCACCTCCGCCTCGGGCGTCGTGTCCGTCGACTCGCCCTCCGTGTTCGGTTTGACCGTGCCTTGCAGCAGACCACCGCTCACGAAACATGCGTAGAGGGCATTCGCGCCGCTGTACTTGCCGGCACCCACGGTGAGCAGCCCAGCCAGCTTGGTGTTCTCCTTGGTCTGCACGACGCTGGTCTTGCCGGAGGTGTCGAGACTTTTCAGCTGCTCGTCGAACGCGTTCAGCCACCACTGGTCGCTCGTGACATGGTTCTTGCGCCCGATTCCGAGGGTGTTGTTCTTCCGCGAGACGAGGATGGGTTTTGCCAGGCCGATCGAGTCGTCGGTCTTGTGCAGCGAGTGGCCGGAGCCCCGCCAGCCCTGGGACTTGAGGAGGGCGGAAGCGTCCATCTTTTGACCTTGTTTGGAGGAGATTGTTGGAGAGGAATTAGCCAGTACGGCGGCTCGTACTGGGGTCCTGTTATAATATGGGCGCGAAGGGAATTATCATGTCGTCGGTTGGGGCAGAATTTCTCAGGGAAGGCGTTCAAGCGCGGGTCAAACCCAAAAGGTTCGAAATGCTGGAGTCGAAGAAAATTTAGTGGAGCATCCCCCGGATAACGGGATTAGATAAGCAGCCGATATCGACTTATACACATTCAATGTTACACACACAGCACAGCAACAGTAGACACTCCACACGCCTACTTCATCTTCTTCCTTCCTCCAACAAGTCACAACAAGCCAACCACTCACTCCAACTGGATAGGAAAGTTAACCCATCAACCTATCTTGATTATTACCGCTTTGGGTTTCAGGCACACCATCTGCTGGATCTTCTGTTCAATTTCTGTGTAAGCCGCGGTTGGCTACACAAGGTGGTACTGGGATTCAAATCCTTCAGCTTACGGCCACGGCCACCACACACGCTTTGCAGTGCTGCCTCCTGCGCCTTGGCGCGCCCAACCTTGGAAGCCTGATCCTTCTCACCAATTTAGAGTAAGACTGCGTCAGAGCTGAGCAAACGGTACTACCGTAAGGTTTTCTGAACATGCAAGTGCCAGGATGTACGATACAACAGCTTTCAACGGCCATGAATTCCAGCCAGGCAGGCTGCCAGGGGATGAAAATCCTAGGCATTGAGTCCAGATGCAGGACGATCAATCTCTCATCAGAAGCAGACGACTTAAAGCAGGCCTCCCCAGAACTAGAAAAATAATCGCGGGCAACGATGTGAACCATGGGCATGAGCCGACCTAAAAAGTAGGCTTTCAAAAGTCAGCCATGGACCCAGCGATCGAACTTGATGGCACCGCCAGAGCCTCTCAGCCATCGGTGGCTCTGAATACAGTTGGCTTGGAGGGCAACCAGCGACACTCTATCCGCAGGCAACCAATTTCGTGTTCCAGGAGTGAAGTCGCCGACAACACTGGGCCGACATCAGCCCCGAACACCCCATCTCCATCTTGGCCTTTGATGTCCTCGGACGGTGCTACCGAATATGAGAACCGGCAAGAACCGACTACAGAGGCCTCGGCAGTTTCGGTTGATGCATCATCCACCTCTCACCACGTCGACGGCAGTAAAATATATCTGCCACCTAAGCAGCTCAAGCCACTGACAAACACGCAAATCTCGTTGCTTCTCGTGGAGCTACTCACCGTCTTGGCCATATGCATCAGCGGAATCAAGGGGCTCACGATGCTACCGAACTTGAACATTTTCTCTGTCCCACCCATTGACCAAGACTGTGGAGGCTATAGCGTGCCGTCAGTGGAGAGGAGTTTCTACATCAACTTGCAGATCGTGAAGAACCTGTCTTTCACAAGAGCAAAACTCCTGGACTTGGGGTGGGATACCATTATCGGCCAAGGAGGGAGGTATCTACACGGCTGGGTCCTCTATCGAGTGGCCGCGAGCCAGCTCGCGTGGATGATGGAGTACACGTCCGTCCCCTACCAACTTCAGCTCGACCTGTTGTTTTCTACAGTCTCTCTCCCGGCGCTCTGGTCAATCATACGGTTCCTGGGTGTGAAACGACCCGCTAGGACAGTTTTCTCTGCTGTCTGGTTCCTCCTCTCTATCTCATATATTCTTTCCTTTTCATCCATATGGAGCGCAGCAACGGGATATTTGAACCCGAGCATCCCTGCATATCGCATGCCGGATCAGACTTATGTCACTATCCACTCAGAGAGCTTAAAACTGTGTATGACCGTCGACACGGAGAGGTTGAATGGTACCGTGCCGGCTATCATGTTTGGGCCACAAATAGGAGAGTTTGCCGGTACTTTATCGTCCCTTAGTAGCTTATTGTTCTTATCTTCTTCCAGGAATGCCTCGGATGACTGGAAGAATCTTATGACCTGTGAGTACAACAAACCAAAAACAACGAGATCCTACGGACAAGCTGGCGGCTTACAGTTTCTAGATTTTGCAACCAAGTACACGATACAGGACTTCTTCGAAAATGCAGTATCTGATAGCGTTGTGAACCAAACAACAGACTTTAATGACTACGGATATCAATACTTGGAGGAAGATGACGGTACAAGCCACGTGGACTTCTATAACCCACGCCAAATGGCTGCAGGACTGTATAAGGAGTTCACGGGCTTTCAATTCCCTGGTGTCGGCCAGCATCCCAAGTTCGAGAACGGAACAGACGCGCCGTGGTTCAACATGACATTTCAGTTGGACACATCGACCAATGTGAGCGGATCGATTCTGAACTACTCGATTTCGGGCTCTTGCCTAGAACCGGTGCCCTACAACTCGACGCTGTGGTTTAACGGCTCGGCCATAACCCTCGACGCGCCATTCCTCTCCCTGCCCGCACATCAGAGCGACTGTGAATGGTTCTCAAATTACGGTTACGCTTCCGGCCCGTGTCTGTGCTATGGGGATACCCTGCTGACGACGGACTTCCGCGAAGACAACAACGCAAACCTCATCTGCATAAGCGAGGAGGGCTACGTCTGGGGCTTCTCAAGCGTAATCACACTAATCGGCATCATCCTCGAGGTCTGCTGGATGCTAGGGTGCTTCGGAATGTGGCTAGACGTGCATATCAACAGCACGTTGTTCAGGATGAACCGGCCGAGCTCGGGGGTGGTGAGGAACATCCTAGACGTCGCGGGTGCTATACAGAGAGACCTGGGCGAGGACATGGGTGCCTACAAGGACCGTGAGCTGAAGAATGCGCTGGCGAAATGCCCGCCTGTCGGGTTTGAGGTCGATGACAGCGGCAAGGTTGGTCGCATTGCCATGGTCTCGATGCCGGGGGTCCGGAGACGACGCAGCCGGGTCAGGATAGAATCTAGTAGGTTGTACGCATAGGCAGGGAGGGTCAAGCGGCACAGAAACATGTACTACTCCTTCGCGTCTGGCCGGAAGAGCTCCGCGGCTAATTCGAGTGATTATGGAAGATGAAGAAAAAGAGATGAAGAAAATTGAATAAGAAAAATAAAAAAAGGAATATATAGAAAAGCGGGCGTTGGTAGTCAAACTTGTCCCATTTTTCCTCCGGGGCCGTCAGCAGCCTGGCTCCGGCCGACCCGGCCTCGAGCGGGCGCCGGTCAGCTGAGCTGAGAACGGAGTGCCACGAGAAGTCTCAGAAAATGTCTTGACGTGGGGACGGAAGGGTCCAATTAATGTGCAACCCGACAGCCCGGCACACACAAGTCTGAGCGGCCCCACGGCCCCGGGGTTCAATGAAAGAAAGCTCTCATCACTTGTGAACGGTAGAACGGCGGCACGGATCAAGCAACAACCATCATCATCCATTTGGATGTTGGAGATTGGGCGGAGATTACAAAGAACCCGAGTTTGACGGGGTCCGGAGGGATCTGCACTGGGCTTGCGCGTCAAAGTAAGCCACCGATATCATTGTCACGAACTTTAAGGATGAAATGGGCGGGAGAGGCGCCCCTCCCAATGGGAAGGTTCCGGAGTTGGTGGGACAGGTTTTGACAACCTTGGAAGTCTGTACTGGTACAAGTCTGTCCGTGACAGGCTTGCATTAGGCCCCTTGCCAGCAGGCGTGATTGGTCTGTTGTACACAAATGCAGGTGGTCACAGGGCGGCTTATCCTTATCTGCTTGTATGTAACCTCGGGAGGCGGCTCGGCGGCCACACACTGCCACAGCAATGCAGGGACGGCCTGGGTCCAGGGGCGGGAATAATGAAGAGAACGCTCCCGGAAGTTCCGGACAGTAGCAACTTTGACAGTTCTTCATCTCCATCTCTCTCTCTCTCTCTCTTTGGTCTGTTTGTTTGTTTCAACTTTGTATTACCCGGGTACCTACTTTACTGTAGATATTTCTATGGTGCTGTTCAAATATTGTGATACATGTCTGGCCACTACAACGCTCACATTATTAATATAAGATGCCAAAGTCTAAAGTCCGAGGCAGCCTTGTTACTCCATCCACTTCGTATATACTTACATAGGACCGAGTAGTCGCACATCGACCGAGGCCTGATCCTTCACAAGGTCCACGAGGCCAAGAGAGACCATGAGACAGGCCCATAACTATCTTGGGTAGCCCACCCTGACCTAACTCAACCTAACCCCCTGTGCCAGCCTGCCAGCTCTTCCGGATCAAGACCCATCAAGGCTTAAAACTTCGGCTCTCATCGTCGGCCGGTAGGTGTCAAAAGATCCATTGCGTCACATAAAGACCCACCCACAACCTACTGTGTACATACACTCAAATCAATACTGCTGAAAGTACTTTGGTCTGTATGTACTATGTATCTAACTAGTACTAGCCGACCTGACCCGGAAGTAAGGTAGAAAGACAAGGTAAAAAGTCGTCTGTTGCTCTTCCTGGTCTTACCTCACTTTACATATCATTACATCCCTACACCATCTCATCTTCGTGGCTGCTTATACTTTGGTATCATATTGATTTTGCAGAACATTTGAGGTCACACAAGTATGGTGGCTTAGTATCAAACTTATTCCTTCTTATTGTGGCCTTCTCCCTCTCCCTCTCGCCCTCATCCTCACCGTCAGCTTCAGCGTCTACTAGGGATCTGATCAAACCTTCAAAAAACTTCTCATTTTTTCTTATTCTTCATCTTCCACTGTCACGGCTGCTTTAACATCTCTTACCCATCATCGAATTATCTACCTAGGTATCTACAGTCATGGCGGCCCTGGCCACATGTGCACTGCAAGTGGTCGCGTGCCTCCTCCTCTCCACCACTCCCAATAGTATCCTCGCCTCCGGCAGCACCCTCCCCCCGCTCCCGGAGAGGGCCCTCGTCGATGTCGCCCTCGAAGTCGCCAGGGCACTTCCCAACTCTCCAAGTGGCGGTTACGCCCCAGCCATCGTGGACTGCCCGTCAACGCGTCCGACCATCCGCAGCGCGGCATCCCTCAGCAAGAATGAGACGGAGTGGCTCACCAAGCGGCGCGCGGCCACAGTGCAGCCCATGGCCGACTTCATGAGCAGGGCCAACATCTCCGGCTTCGACGGCGCGTCGTACATCAACGGCCTGAGCGACAACACCACCGCCCTGCCCAACATCGCCATCGCCATGTCCGGCGGCGGCTACCGCGCGCTGATGAACGGCGCCGGCTTCATCGCCGCCGCCGACGACAGGACGCCCGGCTCGACCGACGAGGGCGGCATCGGCGGCCTCCTGCAGGCATCGACGTACGTGTCCGGGCTATCGGGCGCCGGCTGGCTCGTGGGCTCCATCTACAGCAACAACTTCAGCACGGTCGTCAACCTGCGCGACGGCAGCGAGCAGTCCGCCGTCTGGAAGTTCGACAGGAGCATCTTCCGGGGCCCCGAGCAGAGCGGCCTGTCCATCCTCAACACGGTCTCGTACTGGGATGATGTTGCGGATGCCGTCTCGGCTAAGGCCAATGCGGGCTTCGAGGCGTCTATCACGGATTACTGGGGACGGGCGCTGTCGTACCAGCTGATCAACGCGACCGATGGTGGTCCGTCGTACACTTTCAGCTCTATCGCCCTGGATGAGAACCTGATCAGCGGGTCTATCCCCCTGCCCATCATCGTGACTGATGGCCGATCCCCCGGAACCACGATTATCAGCTTGAACGCGACCAACTATGAGATCAACCCCTGGGAGATGGGCTCCTTCGACCCAACTGTGTACGGCTTCGCGCCAACCAAGTATCTGGCGTCCAACTTCTCGGGCGGTGTGGTTCCTGACGATGGCAAATGTGTGGAGGGTTTCGACAACGCTGGCTATATCATGGGCACCAGCAGCACGCTGTTCAACGATTTCCTCACCGAGAGCATCTCGGACTACGTGGACGTGCCCACGGTTGTGGCCGATGCCATTGAGTCTATCGCGTCCTCGGTTGGGTGAGTACATATAAACCCTTCCTCCTTCTTCACCTGACTGTCAAGGAGGTGTCCCCCTAACGTTATGTCTATAGCAACGACGACAACGATATCGCGCAATGGGTTCCCAACCCCTTCCTGGGCTGGAAGAACGCCACCAACCCCTTCGCGCACACTACGGAGCTGTCACTCGTCGACGGCGGCGAGGACCTCCAGAACATCCCCCTGACGCCGCTCATCCAGCCCGTCCGCGCCGTGGACGTCATCTTCGCAGTAGACAGCAGCGCCGACACGACCTACTACTGGCCCAACGCGACGGCCCTCCGGGCGAGCTACGACCGCAGCGTCAGCGACATCGCCAACGGGACGCTCTTCCCGCCCGTCCCGGACGCCAACACCTTCGTGAACCTGGGCCTGAACAACCGCCCCACCTTCTTCGGCTGCGACGCCTCCAACTTCACCCTCACCGACCCGGCCACCCAGTCCGTCCCGCCCCTGATCGTCTACATCCCCAACGCGCCCTACAACTTCGAGTCCAACGTGTCGACCTTCACGCCCAGCTACACCGACGACGTCAAGAACGCCATCATCCTGAACGGCCTCAACGTCGCCACCCAGGGCAACGGCACCATCGACGCCGAGTGGCCCGCCTGCGTGGCCTGCGCCGTCCTGAGCCGCAGCTTCGACAGGACGGGGACGACCGTGCCGGACCAGTGTACCTCTTGCTTCTCGCGCTACTGCTGGAACGGCACCCTTGACACCGCCGAGCCTGGGTCGTATGAGCCCGCCTATAAGCTGGACGACATCACCGCCAGCTCGGCCGGTGTGCGCACGTTCGGCGGGGTCGGTGCGGCGGGTGGTGCTATCAACTTGGCACTTGCCGTCGTTGTTGGCTGTGTCTCTTTCTTGATGATCTAATAGACTTGGCTCTCTCCTGTATATATAAGAGGTCCTTGTCTTCTTCCGAAATCAACGACGCGACGGTGCCTCTAGTAGCAAAGCCGTGGGCGGTCGACTGAGGCTATTTAGGTTGCCTCTGGAGACACATCTGCGGATAATACCCTAATAGAAAGGCGACCTACGAATGGGGAGGGGGATACTAGGCCGTGTAACATGTCTTGTTACCGGTCATCTGCCAGGAAATGGGCGTTATCGGGCACGCATCGGTAGGAGTAACGGGCAGGGGTCATGCCATGACAGTGCATGCATCGCATATCATTGTCTATTTGGTTTCAACTGGTATCGAAAAAAATTGCTTGCAAGGCGTTGTGGAATGGTTTCGACTTCGAAGACCTTGGTTCAATAACGTTTGTATAGTGTTGGTGTATCAATATGGCATATTGTTTTTCACGAGGCCACCTTTATTGAGTCCAGACTCTAAGGCAGATATGTTTGGCATTGTCAATGTTCCGCCCTGCGATCCAAGCACTCCTGCTCTCCGCGATTATGTCCTCCTTCGTGTATGACTGCAAAGGAAACATGCAATGCTTCATATTCCTTCTACTGAATAACGATATTCAGTCGATGCCGAACCCTCCCAACCCCTTCTAGCATCAATTCAACCCCATACTCGCCTGGCTGAGATATTTTCCCATATGTACTTGCAGCAACAGTGTTGGTGCATCCAGGGTGCCCAAAAAATACTCATGAATATGGCACCTGCAAGACAGGACCGATTTATACTTATGACAAGTTCCCAGGAACCACAACGCACGTCGGGTATCCCAATTCGTCCAAACTGCCCAACAGTCCATATGAAAGGTTGGGGGGGAGAGGGGGGGGGGCGCGTTCAAAGATGACCTAGATTGCTGATAAGTCTTGAGACATTCAAGAGACTTGTTGTTCCGAGAGAACGATCGTGGCGAGACCTCTGGATACGTATTCGAGACTCCTTTTTGTGACCGAAGAGGTCGCATGTTGAAGCCACCAGGCGAAATTTGAGCATCGCACTGTCCTTGGATGGCTATGGTCGGCCAGAACCTTTCAAGTAATATCGACCAACATGCCCGCCTTTGCTTTATCATTTTTATTGCCTTCTGGGGCACGTGGCAGCAGGACCTACGCAGATATGGCCGACCCAATATGCTGCTTGTTGGTAGCTCATGGTCCATGACAAGCTACCCCTGATTGCACTTGCACAGTGGACGTGAACTGGTGCTGGTCATCACCATGACAAGCTACCCCTGAAGGTTGAAGGGCAGAAGCAAGCAGAGCGCATGTTCAAGGATGGCTGCAGGATGGCTGCAGGATGGCTGCAGGTTGGTGAGGAGGTCGGTAACGGATGCTCGGATGGAGATACCCTATTGAAAGTTTGACCGGAAAGGCCCCTCCACCCTGATTTCTTTGACGTCGTCTGGCATCAGTCGTAGCCAATCCACCCATCGCTCCATGTTCGGGTCTTTGTCCAGCTGGAATGTCATGCTCAGCTGCGTACCCGGCGATGGCAGGTTTTCAAGTTTAGGCAACGAACACTGTCTTCGGAGCGGTGCGAGGAGAATGGACGGTACGTTGTTGCTGCCGGACAGCTGCATGTGCAGAGGTGCAGGAAACTTGGTCAAAAACGCTCGCTCAGGGGTCAGGTCTTGGATTATTCTGGGATATTCAGACACGAGCTGTGCGTGCAACTCGGCGGCTGAGAACGGCTTGGGGCGAGGAGCTTGCGTTCGTAATTTGTTGATGAGGGCTCTGGTGAACGCGCAGCGCGCGAGTGGACTGGCGTGCTCTTCGAAAGACCCGGCAGCAAGGACCTCCAATACGCCGCGTTTCCTGATGGCTTCTGGCAATCCAAAATATGGGGCGTCCATGATGATAAGTGTGTCCGAAATAGCCTCTTCGAATAAGTGTTGTATGCCATTCCACCTGATTCCGCAAGCCTCCTCAGGCTCTTTCGAGCCTGCAAGGATCATGCAACGATTTTCGTCCAGGTAGGTATGCCCGTTGTAATAGACAATCTTCAGAACGTCTCGGTGATCATTGTCTCTCATAAATTCAATTAATCTTTGCAACAACCACCCTCTCGAACTTTGGAGAGGTATGGCGTCGACCTCAAACATATAGTGGTAGTGCCCGTCCAGCACCGATCCTAGTTCATCCACAACATCTTTCACTTCCGTGAGCTGTTCATTGTCCCAATAAAGAAGAAGCGCACGTACCGCGCTGTATCGGCTGCGATTCGGGTTGGAGATAATTTTCGAAGTGGCGCTCTGCAACTGAGACCGAAAACTGTCGATGCTAGGCAGAGAGATCACTGCCTGGGCTGTCTTTTCCAGGCGGGGACCGGAAGGTAAAGGAGTCCGCATCGCCCGAGACTCAGTCACGGGCGATGGTTGTTGGCCTGATTGTTGGCTGGTAGGTGACCGGTCAAGGTCCATATCTTCAGGATCATGTGCGTAATTGGCATTGACTGGGCGGAAGGCTCGCACAGAGCTTATTGGGGCCAGATTCTGTTGGAAGGTCGGGCTGTGGGAACCATGCTGGCCCACGGCTTGGTTCCATGTCATATTGTGATGATTTGGAGTGCACTAAAGAAGAGGTTCATGGTCAGCGGTTGGGCCCCGACAAGCAGCTAGAAAGTAAGATTGGTTGTCACAAGCAGGTGAGTTCGAGAGCCCTCGGGTATCCTAACTCGTGATGGTAGTCGAGAAGGAAGTGATGCTCGAGAAGTGGCAGATGCGGCTAGTACGCAAGATCAAGGCCATGGAAAACTTAAAAGCAAGCATTGCAAGCAAGAGGATTGATTCATGGGCCCAGGGAGAACCGCACCCAAGTGTTGATCTCGCTCCATAGGAGGTCGTTCACACGTTCATGGCACCCAGAGGCGGAATGCGGAGACGTCGTAATTTCCAAACAGAAAGTTAAACTTACAGCAACCCTTCTCCTCCGACAGTCCTTGCAGGCCCCTAGTTTCCGCATCACAGCGGCTCTCTCTCGTTGCTCGGGGGTCAGTGGTCCTGTCCGTCTCCGGTTAGCCCGCCTAGCTTGGGACATGTCTGAACCGTCATTGACCGAGAAAACCCCTTGAGAGACGTTTGTTGGTGAGAACTGATCTATGCTGTAACGAGCGGCGGGTGTCTCGGTAGAGTGTGTGCCCGGGGGTGTAACGTGTGTAGCTGGAGATGAAGCTGACGAGTAAGGACCCTTCTCCAAGCGCGGTGACGCCGATGAGGACCAGGATTCGCGCCTATGTTCGGAGCCATTTCCATGGTAGTCATCGTTTCCAGAGACCTGCCCGGGGCTCGTATTCCCAGGCGGCGCCATTCTATGTTGACCCGAGCGCGGGCTGCCTGTCGGATGAGCTTCAGCCAAGCTCGGCGCCGGGTGCGTCCTCCCCATCATGCTGTCATTGTCATTGCCGTTCACACTGGCATTGTCAAAGCCGGTACCATTTCCAGGGCCGTTGTCAGCAGTTGTGCCTTCATGCTGAGGTCCAACTCCGGCATTGGCTCCATTTCCAGGACTTTCATTCGACATTCTCCTATCTTCACCTGTCCATACAATGCAACATACTTGGGAAACAGATCCGAAAGGCACTTGGCCTCTGGACTCACGTCCACGAACTGGTGACCAGCAGCAATTGGCTGAGGGCACCTTTTTCTTTTGTTGCGGGTGACCTTGATATACCAAGGTGCAGGAAGTTCGCCCACGACAAGGTGCTGGATGACCAGACGACGATTATTGCTGAAAGGAGCAGGACGGCCGAGGACGATCGAGGTTGCAGCTGAGAGTATGTCGACCGCAATCACTGTGGACCGGGTCTATACAAGGTAGTGCAGAGCAGATGTATTCGGAGGCCCTCTGGAAATATTACACGCCGAGGGGAGAAGTCGATAGGCAACAGGTCTACCAGTCCAGCTGTATCTAAATAAAGAAGGTGTCTTGTAGATGGTTAGAGCTATGGGTATGAACGATACTCCTGTGGCTGTCTTCCACGAGTTGAAGTTTTTCTCTAGAACTGGCAGCAGAGAGTTTGGTTGTGAGGATATGCGTGGATGTTTCGTTATATCCAGCCCCGAGGTTGAGTTCGTGTGGGGTTGCACGGGTCTGCTTGGTAGACGCCTTGCTTGGCGAGGCGACGATGGCGGTTGCAGGACCAAATGATGAGCAAGACAAGCTGTTTAGGTTGTTGAACTTACCCCAGCTCGAAAGAATGAGACGAGAAAGTCTTCGAGACCCTGAACAAGGGCTGGGCTGGGACAAAACGTGACAGGAAATGGGCTGTGTGTAATGGGCCCCTAAGCGAAAGGATACAGAAGAGAGCACCTTTGGTGGTGAAAAATACAGAGACAAGTCGAGCTTTGGGAAAATAAAAACTAAGAAGTAATAGCCGGAATGGACGCGTTGGACCGAAGAGAGTGTTGAAAACTCGAAACACAGAATCGACCTGGTGTCAACTAAGCAGAAGTGCGGATAAGCCGAGGACGGAGAGGGGTTTGGGATGTCGAGGGGCTCGCAACGGGAGAAGGATCCGGGGAAGCTGGATGTGGATGAAGTAGACGAGAGGAGATGGGACCAGTCCAGACCAGACAGACGGTGGACGGTCGGTGATGGTAACGGTCAACTGGTGGAGTCTGTGTGTCCTGACCTATATGTACGGTACTGTGTACTGCGTAGTATGCAGCTGACATAGAATAAGTTATCCCTTGCCGGCTAAACGCTGCACGTGTGTTAGTTCCTCGAATTCAGGGGTAGTTTTTGAACTTGAAGCGAACGGATACAGACGAACCGCGGACGAAAATGGGTCAGTGAGAGCCCGAGACCTGCCAGGCTGCCTGCTGTATAAAACAAGAAATAATATGCTTCTTGGTCGTTTCTACGACCTCAAAGCCACTTGGAATGTCCTCGACAAGTGACCCTGTCAGTACTGAGGCACAGTACGGTAAGGGACAAAGGTGCCCAGAAAGAATAAAGCTTGTACCCGATCGTTCGTGGTGGGGTTGTCGAGGTGTGGGAAAGGTGCCGCTGTGAGCGTGGGGTATCTTGGTATGGAGTACTGCCCACACGCTACAAAGCGGTTCCCAACGAGCGATGTCCGCCAGCGGCCTGACCACAAAGATGCAATACAAAAGGTGCGCCGAAGAACCCTGAGCTCGGGTCCGCAAGGCTCTTGTTTTTTGACGTCAAAAAAAATGGGAAGCTCGGCGCCGTCAGCCCTGGAGGGAGGTTTGTGACAGGCAGTCTAAGTTGGCCGTGTCCCGATCGATCGGTAGGTGAGGGACAGGGCACGATGGGGGGGCCCAAGCTCCAAAGGTAATAGCCGGGGCACGTTATAGCTGAGGATGTCGTGTCGATCGCCGTAGGGCCCGGGTCCAGGCCCAGGGAGGACCTTGAAGAACAAGAAGGTTCAATGTTTCTCTCCGCCAGTCTGTGCTTTCTTGCAGGTCGGCGGATCTTGGATCTTGAATATCCGAGGTTGATCTCGGTGACGAAAGCTTCCGACACTTGCAAGGTTACTTCAATAAGGTCGATCGTTTAGGAGTCGATGGTACCAACCTTGGAAGTCAGTGCTGTACGAGTTGGTGTCCCAGACCACTTGGAAGGTATGCTAGATTAGATTGATCTGGTTTGATGACGGGGAAAAAAAGGAAGAAAAAACAGAAACTTGGAATGCAGTAACTTGAAAAATTAAACAAATCATTTGCTGCATGATACACCTGGGCAGTGAGTGGAAGAACTTCTAATGTTGTTGCAAGTGTCTGTCGCACGCAGGGGGGATTTACACGTTGGGGGTCAACTGGTCCTGCCCAGGTGAGCTACCCGTAAGAACCTTGGAACCTTGGAAGTACCTAGGTACGTAACCAAGTAACCAAGTAACCAAGTACATGTGTGCCTATGTGGTTTTGGCACCCGTGGACCTCCAGGGCTGCTATAATATCCCACCTGCAGGTTCTGTACGGATCTATGGACGGCAACAGGTAGTATCGCATGTAGACCTCAACTGGGCGTTCCTTCTTCTTCTTCTTCTTTTTTTTTTTTGACTATCTTCTCCACCTTGGCAGCTTGATAAGATCGATCTTGGCCGCTCTTGCCTGATCATGTTGGCAAGCCAGAATAGTTGAAATCGGTGGATTGCAACTGCCATCGATGGCTGAGTATTCTCCAAGTATATACACTAGCTTGAATATGTACTGTGTACATGTAACCCTGAGAACAAGAACGTCCAAACTCTTAAAGGAAGTGAGATCCATGGATTTTTATCAAGTACTATGGGACTTGACTTGGTACTTGGACATTTGTATCTGTAATAAGACTCCCGAGGTCTGACTGCCTGCGTTGTAACAGAAAAGAAGGGCTATGGTTCCACGTGGATCCTATACCTACCTGGGTACATAGAAGAGGTGAGCTACCCGCCGTATCACATATCGGATCTGCCTCTGAAGATGATCAAGGTCTACCAAGTACCTAGTAATACCTGGGTATAGTAAGTAAAAGATATGGGACATGCCAAAGGTGACTAGATCCCTCCGTGCTTTTTCCGCGAGGCACTTGCATGGCACTAAAATACTGCGTACGGACGGCACATACATGTATTGACACCGAGGCCCAGCGAGCCAATGGTAGGAGGTATCGCCGTAGTTTACGTAAGTTAACCTGATGCAAGCTAATCTCACCCGGTGCTCTGGCCCGTGCAGCCGGCCCAAGTTCTTTCCCTGCGAGATGTGCCTAGCCTAGGTGCAGTAACTCTCATGCATTCACTCCTCACTCCTCCTGCTGGGCAGTCTGGCTTGCTGGGCTGGGCCTTCATCACGGCCTGCCAGCCTGCTTATATTGGATCATGGTCTCCACCTCGCCGCTAAGATATCTGCAGAAAGACTGAACTTTGAGAGGCTGGGGCACCAGGGCACCAGGGCACCAAGACTCTCTTGTCCGTCATCAACGCCCAAGCCGAAACCCAAGCTTACTGTGTACTTGATTATCGAAGTCAGAGTGGATACTGCGAGGCTAAAGGCGGCTTACTGGCTCGTCCTTCAGACTTCTCGATATAGGCAGTCTCTCGATATATCACGGCACCTCGAAACCATCGCACCTGCACAAGGACCACGAATCTGATAGCGTGAGGGCAAATGGGTCTTCAGGCCACATGATACTCGAAACCCGATTCCACAGTCTTCCATGGGGGTAGAGCTCCCGGCCCACCAGAAGGAGAGACATCAAGCCGCCTTGACGAGAGACATCTCCACAGCCCATATGCACCTCGACGCTCTTGGTCTGCATTAGGGGCAGCTGTCTTCCAAACGCGAGCCACTTCGGAAACACACAAACACCCTCAGAAGGCTGTCGACGCTACCCTCGCAGGCCTCATACTGCGTCCTGACAAGCATACCAGCTGCACAATGGCCTTCCTCATCCAGACCATGGCCACTCGATTATGCTAAAGTCACACCTCTCCTGCGGCCTGGGATATCGTCGGCTTCTATTAGCCCCTCTTGCCGCCCATACAGCTATCTAGGTTCTCACAATTGCTGCAAGCCAGCAAGCAAACAGCATGTGTTTCCGGTCTTCAGCTGCCCCTATTCGTCCGTCTGCATCTTGAGGTTGCGTCGCCTGCTCAGACGAACTTGACATGGCCCTCGCGGCTGCTTGCCTTCTCGGTCAAGAGGATCCCACATACACGGAACGCGTCTTCCTGTTGACTGCCAGTAATCACAACACGATAGGGCCGCAGGCTGTCATTTGTTCCAGACTCGAAAGACATGCAGTTGAGCTGCAGCCCTGGCCCGCGGGGCAGTGTTTGTGATTCTGCCGTGTTTTTCTCCGTCCTATCACGGTGTTAACTTTCCTGCGGCCTGTCTTGCGCCCACCAGAGACGTCTGTCTCATCCTACCGGCCTCACTTCGCGAGTCACCTGCTCTGGACTTCAAACTCGTATCAGGGGCCGCAGGCGAAAGTCTGGCAAAGCAGGTGGTTGGGTTATTAGCCCAGTTTCAACCAGATGTATACGCGGGGCTGGGGGATGAAAAGGGCACATCAGGCGTTGTCGAGTGTGACTATTTCTGAAAAAGCAAATGTCCCTTTCCGTTTCATGGGACACACTCAACGCTTTAATCCGACACCTACACCTTGCCGCAGCTCCACAAAAAGGGCCATCCTCACATCCACTTCACCTTGCAGGATCGCATCGCATCGGCGGCGGATGTGGGGTTCGAGAACCTCCGAAGCCTCCCCGACTGCGGCTCAGAAGACCCCCGTCGTTCTCGATCGAGGTTAGCGTTCGGCAGGTCACCCTGTTTCTTCCCATCCAGCGTTCGGTCACAGAGTGTTGAAGGAACAATTATCAGCACATGTCAGTATTTCTCATGTCTAGGTCTGGGAACTGACATGATCAGGCAGACCGACTCCATTGACGGTGCGTACGTGTGGGGGAAGTGGTTGTCTCCAGGAGTATCTCCGGAAATTGACCCTGGCCCACCATATGCTCCTGCCCTCGAGTTCAAGTTGAAGCCGCCGTCTTGAAGCTATCCTTGGAAATCTTGCCTACGTCCAATCTCCTCCCTCAGATATGCTTGACCCCATAGGAGGCTCATATTCCTCGAAACCGTCCCCAACGTATAAGCAGCTATCATCACTGCAGTGCCTAGTCTAACTGTCATGGGGATACACACTGCGTCCTCATTTGCAGGAACACCATGACTTCACCATGACTGTGGACTTCGCTAGACGGCTGCTCAAATACATCGCCAATATGTGGCTTATGAAGATCTCGAGGCTGCCGGTTGTCAATCAATAGTTTATGCGCTTTGGGATCCTTCACCTACCCGTCGAACATATCTACTACCCACTGGACATTGATGCTGACAGATCAATACAATGGGCACTCACCCCATTTCAAATTTGATGCCTAAGGCTTTTGGCTGATTACTGCATCAGTAAACGTCGATTTGGTGTAGACCGATTTGCGCAGTGCCCGACCGGCAACTAAAGCACCCAGGTGAGTAACGGACCGCAGGACAACGTCAAGCCGACATGACACTGGATGGAATCATGACCGTGGGCTCCCATCGGCACAGACCTGATACTTGGGCTCATTCCCTGTTACAGGGAGTGATGCCTGAACATGCTGTGCTCCCCTTTCATGTAAAGTGGGTGATACGGCAGATGCCCAAGGCTTTTGGCAGGAGAGGAGCACGAACTCCTACCAGTGAGGTCGGCTTGACTTTGGGCGCAAATAACGTAACTCCTGTTTATGTTGGCAAAAGAAGCTACTGCACTTCAAACCGATTCGGATGGACGAGTGTGCATAAACCAATCTGAATGGAGTGTCATCGACAGTTGGTGGGCTATCAGCAGCCAAGTAGATGATAACCCCTGAGAGGACCAACCAACGTTGCTTCGTTGTACTCACACTTACCCCTGAGAACTCTAAGCCGCGAATGCATTCGCACAACTCCATCAAGCCCTACTGAAAAATTCTACAGCCGCTCATGGCGGGCAAGGGTCTCGCTGGTGGCGCAGTGCTCTCAACTTCATGTGGTGGGCGCACGCCTCGCAGCGGGGCTGCGGCAACCGATGCGCTCTAGAGAACGCTAACTGGAACTGGGGCGAAATCCAGTCTCATCCTGAAGACTCCAAGACGTACTTGCTTCCCTCATCACAGTGAGAGAAGTAGATCATATGCAAACGCAGTACATAGACCTGGACGTTCACGGTACCGACGGGGTAATCGCGGACTCGTTTCCCGCACCATATGGTTCTTTGGTAAACGCGTAGCCGCGGGATCTTTGCAACAGCTGGGGAAGTGTGTCCTGATGGTGAGCTGAGGGAGAAGAGGGCGCTGGGCGTTTATACAAATGTTTCCAATGTTGATACGCAGACGCATTCCAGGAAGTGCCATGCGACAGGATACTACCTTCCTGTTCTCAAAGGTTTGTCCTCGAAATCATCAGAGACAGTTCATGAGGATCCTGTTCGATGACGGTGACAAGTTGGAGTGTTATGAGAAATATTGGGGCTCGACCTACAAAGTCTAGGTACGAAAGGTGGTCACTCTCTCAGCCGGATTGATGCATTCGGCCAAGTCACTCAAGCCTTCAGAGAAAAGGGACTCCGATTTCCTGAAGAGCTTGGGGATCGAATGCCTGGTGAACAACACTAAGTTCCCGAGAATTCTCAAATCAATCCTACGTTTCTCTTTCACATTCTCTAGCATAAATGGGCCTATCGTTTGTCGAACTGTACCTGTCTTCCTTGTTGCGCTCCGATGCTCAGCAGGACGTTCTCCTAACCGGCCTCGACTCCTCGTGAAGCTCAGTTGTCCAAGAAGCTTGGATCTCGGGCGGTGAGTAGTTCGCCATGTTATGACAGCAACAGCCCGCCTCCTGAAGACTCTCATACGAGGTAATGTTCATCTACCAAAAGGAACAATGTACTCTTCAGCGATGAAGGAAACGCTACAGTTTCCCAGTACCACTCATTGGACGACCATGCGCCTTTCATCTTAGATGTGAGGCATAGCACCTCAACCACGGAACCACAGCGCCCATGATACAACATCCATTGGACCACGTACGATTGTTTAAGAGGGCAGGACGCGAAAAGATGACGGCGACCTCGATATACATTTGGGCGAGAACAATGCATTCATGCTTGAAGACTGGGCAGCCGTGGCCCAACGGCCTACGTGGTTGAGCGGTAGCCATTCGTCCAGTACTTCCAACGCCCAATTTTGTGCGTCGCTGACGGCAGTGTTTGAGTGACGGAGAGAACAAAGTGTGGATAAGCGGAAACCCTTACCACGCCGCGAGAGAATGCGCTTCTATCTTCCAGGCGGAGAAAGCCACGGTGAGGTTAGGCTTCCAGGTTCACCTGGGCACACTTTCACTTCCCATCTCATCGTTCGATACTTACTCATCTCGATCCTTCATAGTCCCCTCGGGAACAAAAGCACACATGGCCCGGCCGACTAGTTTCCAATCGAGGTTTTGTTGAGCGAGCACCCGTCGATGAGGAGGGTGAACCTGCTGAGAAGCTGACAGAATTACTCTCTGGACGGTGCCGAGGGCTTTTCCTTTGTTACTGCCCGCAACCTCAAGAGTCATGTCCATACTGTCGCTTGGCTCTCTCCCTTCATATGGAAATCTGGTTGTAATAGCGAGAAATGCCTTCTTTGGGAATCACTTGGATTTTGAACGCACTTCCGTCGTCGTCGCCCACATTTCCGCCGGGGAACGGATTGATGGCTGCGATATACAAGAGCAGACTGGTCGTCCACACACAGCTGGTCTCTCGGCACAACAAAGACATCAAATAATGTATCCTCCACACCTTTCTAGCTCTTTTTTGTGCCTTGTATTAGTCTCGTTCTCAGCCAGAAGGTGTCTCGACTCAGGGTGGTGGATCACCCGGCACCAAGTCCGGCCCACTCCCGAGAAATTTCGAATATAAACACCACGGTTTGGCACGTTTTCAACAATCGGTGAGATGGCCGAGTTGGTTATGGCGGTAAGCATCAGTTCTGACTCTAAGAGTTCTTTAATTCAAATACTAATAAAATCAACAGCCAGGTTAAGGTTCACCTTAACACCAATTTCCTGGTGGAGCAATCCTCCTGGGTTCAAGTCCCAGTCTCATCATTACTTTTTTTTGCTTTTATTTCGCTGTTTTGAAAACCACATACGATATCCTGATGCCGTCTGATGTCCTTGAACTATGGTGTGGACTCTCGGTTGTGCTTCGGAGGGTGGTTCCGGGTGGTGGTGGTGTTGCTGAAGGAGGAGGGAGCTCACCTACACAAGGACGTCGACAGTTCTTTTTTTGTTTGAACGATGTTGCTATTCGTCGTCCTCCTGTGTATAGGCATGTGGAGGTCAGTATTCCCCGAAGGTGTGAAATACTTTGTGCAGAAAGTGATGACTGGACCAAATCCCGGATGAGGGTGAACAGCGTTCGAGGTCATGAATTGCTCATTGATTGACCGAGGTTCTCTCCTCGTGACTTACCCATTACCCAGGACATCTCATACGTCCTTAAAAACCCATGAAATAGCAGGACAAGGGTTATGGAAACGGTATCTGGCACCACCACGCCGGCCAAGATCCGGATGACTCGTCTTACATCAATGCTGCCACCCCCGAGGACAACCCTCAGAAGTGCGTCGACTGGTGGGATGCGACTCAAACTCCCGTCATTGACCCTCCCTCGCCTAGGCATACCGTGTCCTAACGCCTCTCGTATTGCTGCGTCGAAGGGAAATGCTCACTCGTCGGAGTCCCAGCCAGACTCCCAAGCGCATCACTATCCCGCCTAGCAACACCCACTTGGATAAAGCTATCATGATGATCCTTATAATGATACTCCTCGTCCTCGTCCTCCTGCCCCCATCCATCATCCTCGTACCGCACAGACTGATGTTGAGAAGGCAACTCCTCATCCCGGTAATGCTGCGTCTCCCTCTTCACCCCCTTCACCCCCTCTCCCTCCTCCAGCCCATGATCCCCCAGCCGGATCGCCTGCTTCCTATCCATCCGAGTAGTCATCCTCCTCCTGACCCGGCCCTTGGCGGCACCATACCGGTTCCTCCCGCGCGACATGATATTCCCCAGCCCGATCCGCCGCGCCTTCCTGTTCCACGCGCAAACCCCGCAGAGCATCAGCACGCAGAACCCCAGCACCGTCGGCAGCCCGATGTACAGCGCCGCGCCCGTCGGCATCTTGGGCGCCGGCCCTTCGTACCTCGAGTGCCGGGTGACCACCACGGTCGGCCCCGGGTGGACCTCGGCCGTGGCGTTCGAGTCGGGCGCCAGGGCGCGGATCACGAGCGTGATGTTGACGGCCTTGTTGACGGTGCCCTGTAGGAGGCTGGTGTCGACCGTCCAGGCGTAGTAGGACCACCCGGCTGCGATCTCGGGCGAGGAGAAGGCCTGGGAGGTGATCTCGCCTGAGGTGGCGTTGACGTAGGACCCCTCTACGATCACGGTCGTGTTGGGCGAGCTGAAGACCGTGGAGTCCCATGTGACTATAACATAACCAAAAGTCAGCATGAATATAATAACACCTTTGTATGGAACAAATCGGTAACACAATGTCTTCACATACCGTAATAGGTCGTTCCGGGATACAATGAACTATTCTGCGTCGGCTGGCAGAAAGGAGCATACAACCCATCGGGATTGTCACACACCAGAAAAGAGCCCGCCCCATCCTTGTCCGTGGCAGTTGGTCCGGGGGCCGTCGTCCCCGTGCTGGTCGTCATCTCGGCATACTCGGTCCTCGTGACCACCGTGGCGGTGAGCTCGTCCGGCACGGCAGAGATGGTCGTCGCGGTGCCGTCGTCGTCGACGGTCACGACGGGCGTCACCGTCGCGGGCACGCCTGATGTGTCGACGGTGACCCACGCGGCGGTGGCCGCTGGGGCCCTGGCTTCGAGGGCGGGTGTGAGGAGCGGCGGTGCCGCGGATGCAGCTCCTAGGAAGAGTGTTGCTGCTGTGAGCAGCTTCGAGGAATTGCGCATCGTGATGCTCTTTTAGGACTGGATCTGGGCGTTGTGCTGTCGAGCGTCAGAGTCTACAGAATAGATGTCTGCTGCCGACTTCGACTTCGCAAACGAGCATGAACGAACGACTAGCCCGATTGTTTTTCTTTCTTTCAATAATGAGTGAGATGAATAGTCGCAAAAGAATGACGGCCTAAATTCCTAGAGAAGCTCACCAACCAATAAGCAAGAATGAAGGAAAGACTACGCGACACTGGCACGGAGTTTCTCTTTATATCAGTGAGACCTCCCCTCCTCCTCCGGGCCGTCGGCACGCCCTCAGTGGCCCCCCCGAAAGCCGCGCTACGGTGGTTGTCAGGTAGCTTGGCGAGATGACTTCAGGGGCACCGACAGACAACCTTAATTACGAAGCTCCACACCATCACAGACCGTTTGTTCTGTTCAGGGATGCCCCGCGGTGATTTGTGAAAGAGTCCACCACAGGGCTGAAGATCGACAATTCAGGGACTAATGCAGGTGTTGGTAGAGATGTGTCATCTTATGACAGGCATTCTTTGCTGTTGTTCCTCGAATTATACATGCTTTTATCCCTCCAGTCTCTAACGCCGGCCCATTGATGCAGATAGATCTGTTATCCACCCCGGGAGGGGGGGGGTGTTCCAAATGAAGCCCCCTATTTCTTGGGCTTCTTGTGCTTCTTAGATTTCTTATCCCCAAAAGCCTCATTGTACACCTCCTCTGCCGTCTGCCCAGGAGCTTTCCTCTTGGGCTTGGTGCTCTTGAGGCTGACTACTGTACTCCCCTTGCCCTCCTTTGCAGCATGGAGCACTTGCTTCTCTGCGTCATTCCACGCCGCGTTCTCGTCGATTTGGTACCTGGAACACAGTCAGTTATCTGTCATCAGGGAGATTTGGGAGGGTTGGGCTGGGGCCCGGGGAGCTGCTTACTGGTCAAGAGGCAGAGAGTCAATCAACTCTCTCTGCTTCTTCCGCACCTCCTTGAGCGCCTCATCACCTTCCTCGTCAAGCTCCTCCTCCAGCGACTTCTCCAGCGGCATGAACCTGGTGTCCACATTCTCGTCGTCATGTACACCAGTGGCGTTTGCTCGGCTGACACCAATATCCGTTCTCGGCATCTCGTCGTCGTACGCAGCTGACACTAGTGTGCTGAAGTGCGTAGTGACCTTGCGCAGGATCTTGATGAACATGGAAAGCAACTGCTGCGACGGCAGCGACAGCTCTTCCGATACCGCGTCCATATCCTTGCGCTGGAGGCCGATGGACAGAAGGATCGACCTTTGGACGCCGGTGAGGTTGACGTCGGTCTTGATACGTCCCTGGAAGTAGAGATCTGCGATTCTTGGGATGAGATCAAGAATGACGTGGTAGTCAAGCATGTTGTTCGCGTATGACTCCAGACGCTTGAGATCGTGAGGAGTGAAACGCTCGTCGAGCTCCTTCTTGGTCAAAGGAGCAGGTTCCACCTCGTCCAGCACTGCACCTGCACTGGCACTCTCATCGATGCTGAGGGCCAGGACAGAGGGAAACTGCCTGAACTGGTAGGAGAGCAGCTCCATAAATCGGCGGTGGAAGTCGCGAGAGAAGGCTCCCAGCCAGCTTCGGTCGCCATTCTTCTCCAGAGGCCGGATCATGACAGTCGTGTGTTCGCCCGTCAGGTCGTTGGCCGTTTGTCTGAGGTAAACTGGAGCAAATGATGACCGTTTCCAGAACTTGTGAAGAGGCTGCGTCAAACCGTAGCTCACACCGACGTAGTCAAGGTTGACTGGACGACGCTGCGAAAGCACGGAGAACAGAGGAGGCATCTTGGTCTGGTCCCTGATTTTAATATTGTCCTCCAGTAGGCTGGCATCTGCCAACTCTGCGTCTGTGACTCGTGTGATCGTCTCCTCGCCCGCCAAATCCGCTTCCTCGGACAGGTTGGTGACCCTGCCTTCGTAGTAGTCGACCAAAAGCTGTAGGGCCTTTGAACCGTACCCCATCGAGGCGTAGTCTGGGTTTGTGGCAATTCGGACAATTCTTGCTCCGGACAGAGAGGCGAACTCGTCGTCCTGGAACTGCTGGCTGACCAGCCAAGGAATCAGATCACCCGCAGGCCTTCTTCCTCTGCTTAGAGAGTTTATGACACTCTGTCGGCTGATCTTGCCTTCAAGAGCAACTTGGATGACACAGAGCGGCTCCGGCAGACGGCTGCCTTCTGTCGCGCCGGGCGGAACCAGAACGAACAATTCATGAGCGGGTGCATCACTCATGAGCTGCAGGTCATCGGGACTGTTCTTGTAATGACTTGAAACGTAGAGAGCAATCATCTGCTGGAGGAATTTCTCCGGTACGGGGTGGAAACTGAAGAGGGTATCTCGGTTGACGTGCAGCAGTTCACACTGCGCTGGGTCAGGGCAGCCTTGGCTGAGCTTGGACTTCGGAAGCGTCGCATCCAGACAGAGCAGCTTGTTCAGCCACCTTTCCACGGAATCACCCTGTGCATATCTGATCGGCTCAGAGAGCGTGATTTCACGCAGTGTTCGGCCTCCCAGGTGAGATGTCTCCTGGGTCTTTGATGCCCTGCCAGTAGATCTGTCCGTAATCTCTCCGTCCCCATTGGCGACCGCACCCGGTCTTGACTGCTCTCTCAGCTGCTTGATGAGCTTCAATGACAGAGATCGACCAGTTCCTTCGTAACCGTTGATTGTGGAGGCCATGAAGACGAGGTACGGACCCATCAACTTGCGCACAAGCGGCAATGGGATTGCAGCAGCCTCATCGATGACAACCAGTTCAGCCTGTCCCAACACATGCGCATCCTGCGGCCTGATGTACTGGATAGTCTGCCTGTGGTCTCTGTGGATGTTGACCCTGACAATTGCTTTGTTCAGCTCAGGAGAAGTAGCCTGGATGATGGAGTAATCGACGTGATCCATGTACCCCAAGGCATCGAAACCCTTGAAGATGAACTCGAAGAAGGTCTTCAAGTTTTCGGGAGAAGGCGAGGTGACGAAAATGTTGCTGTACCCGTAAGCGACGGCGGCGGCAACTGCCACACCCATGGCTGCAGATTTACCCCGACCTCTTGCAGCAGTCAGCGTTACCGTGCTCCTGAGGGTCTTCTCTGAGATGGCATCGCAGAAGGTCAAGAGAGCCTTGGCCTGGTCCACCGTCTTTGCAAGGGTCACGAGGGAGCCAATCGGTTTCGTGTCTTGCAGTGACTCCTTCAGACTGTCGAGCTCTTCCTGGGTCGCGCTCTTGGGCTGGTCCAGATCCGGTGGGGGCAGAGCCTTGACGTCTTTTCCTCCTGATATGGGCAGGACATTAAGCTCGTCGTCTATGACCAAGCAGGAGTCGCAGCTGCCCAGGGACAGAATGAAACGCTCGTTGAATCTGGCAACAACATCGTCGTAGGCCTCAGTTCGGTATCGCGAGTGGACGTCCATGGACAAGGTGTAGAGACTCTTCAGACTGGGCATGCCCTTGAGCAGGAGCACGACCAGGCCACCACCCTCGACCGTCTCGATACACCGTGCGAGAATGTTCGGGGTCACGGCTTCGAAGTCCTGAAGGATACACATCCCGTATGTGTTACCGAGGACCTTCTCCGTCTCTTTGTAGTAAACATATCGGATGTTGTGTAGTGATACGAACAGTTCGAAAGGGTCTTCGGAGTTGGCTTCTCGTATGCCGCGCTTGATCTCCTTCTTGATCTTGGCCTCACGCTTCTTGCGATGACTGGTGAAGTTCAAGAGCTTGTTCTTGTAAGCCCACAGGACCGACTTGTTCTGTTTGATGTCGACTGTCGAGAGGATGTAGTGGAGATGAACAATCACGTCCTTGGAACGATCGCCAACGACGACGAAGAAACTTCTTTTCTTCTCCTGGACGCCATTGCGAATGAGCGACTGGATTCTCGAATCTCTGGAATGGTTTGATGGTCAGTGAGGCCTAGCAGATGGTGAAGAGACAATAGCACTTACACCTGTTTGCGCGACATGGTGGATGAAGTATTATATGCGCCCAGAATTCCAACTTCATCCGCTATGCGACAGGCGGATACATTGAGTCGAGATAGGAAGCGAAGCTCGAAACTTTTTGGCAGGCGGGCGCTCAAAATTTTAGTGGGTCTTATCGGCAACAAAAGCCCCTGTACCCGGATGCTACAGGGATCATTGCTCCGGAGCCGATGCGCAAAATCGGTGCCGCGCCCGGCCGGCAGTCGAACAACTACACAGGACATCCTCCAAACTATAGAATTGAACGCACAGCTGAGATTAGTATTTGATTGTATGATTCTCTCATATCTAGCTCTCATACTTAATTTTATGTGTCACGGGGATTAAAGCTTGCTCGTCTCTCGATCTCTCCTGAACCGATAAAAGGGCCTCACCACCATGTTAGGGCGACGGGGTTCTGGGACCGACCACAGGACAGAAGCCAACCCTCCATGAGCCCAAGAGGTTTTTGTCGGTGTCTTTGGTTTATTTTTTGGTTGGTATCCTGGCATGAGAATGGTACTCCGTATGGGACCAAATTGGCCACCGCTGGAGGCTGTTTCAATGTATACACCTCTCGACTGACTTCATTCAGCAGGGGGGGGGGTGATGTTTGTGGCTTTCTACTCAGTATGCATATGTCACCATGTTTTTTGTTTCTTTAAGATCCGGTATAATTGGAGCCCAAACTTAGAAAAGCTTGTGCCTCGTCAAGGGAATTGGAAAATTCGTGATGGCTTCAAGAAACAGCAGACACTTAAAGTGCCGACGGCAGAGGGTGGCAAAAAATACGGAGTGGATGTTACCGGCAGAAACAATACAGAGAGTCAGTCTAAGGGGGCAGCCCGCAAGTATCAGTTTACCGTTTTGGTTTCCTACGTGTTTGGGTACTCAAACATGATGAATTGATGAGACTGTGAGAATGCCGAAAGGAGAACAAGGAGAGATATGAAAGAGGGGTGCAACAAGGGGGGGGGGGTTCAGGAGAGCCAGCAGAGTGGATAATCACGACATAGCGATTGTCCCTGGTTCGTTCGTAAGTTGGGCTGTCACCGCATCTTCACATACCCCTGACATACTGTGACCTCCCTCCCCTGAGGACCAGGCAGTACTGGAACGTAGATACTCACGATATCTATTTTCTACAGACATGACTGCTTATATAACCCAGTGCCTTTCGCATCCGTCCATTAGTGCCTGTGATTTAGGGAATCGGCGGGTATGGACCACCTGTCAGATGGTCGCCGTAGGCAGACTAAAGGATTCACAAACTGCGCAAATGCAAAAGAGCATCGTTATCAGAGGAGTATAATTGACAAGACCCTTTCTGAGCCCGCCGGAGCAAGACCACACGGCCCAACAATCTCTAGATGCAATCCACACCGTCCGTCCTGGGAATGTTTCAACAAAAAAGACGCCGTATGCATGTACACAGAGAGAGATTCGATTGCGCCTCCCCCACCATGTCCCCGTAGTCTTTGTTTGCTTATGTCCTGTCGTGCTTCCTCCTCTCGTGCCTCAGCTTCTTCATGAGCTTCTTGTACTTCTTCTTCTTCATCTTCAGCTTCCTCTGCCTCTTGACGCTGATGGCCAGCATTCCGCCGTCCATCCGGTCCCGCTGGCTGCGCGCGTCCTCGTACCGCAGCTGCCGCAGCGCCATGCGCTCCATGAAGGACCGCGGCTCGGCGGCACCGCCGCCCGCGCCCGACCCGCCGTCCTCTATCAGCTCCGGGCTGTGCGCCACGATGTTGACCTCGCCGCGAGAGTCCGTCGTCTCCTCTATCGTGAAGACGGCCTTGTATACCCGGGTCTGCGGCTGCTGGTCCTCCTGCGCCGCCTTGGCCTCCACGTCCTCGGCGCTGGTGGCGGCCTGCGGTTGCGGCAGGGGTGGCGGGCGGAAGGGCAGGAACTGGCCCGACATGGCGTTGACCTGCACGGTGACGGTGGCGTCGGAGCCGTCCGGATGCCTGAGGTCGATCTTGTACACCCCTTGCTCGGAGTGGAAGAGGGAGTCGGCCTCCCCTTGTACGGAGAGGCTGGCCATGGGCCCCTCTATCTCCTCCACGGTGCGAGACAGGGTCGACATGACCTCGGAGGTCTTCTGCGCCCTCGTTCGCTGTCTGAATATCGCGGCAAAGGCATCGTCGGTCACGATTCGGGGTAGGCTGTGCGTTACCGAGATCGGCCTGTGCAGGGAGAAGAATGAGGACAGTGCGAGAGCTAGAATAGGGGAGAACAGGGGTTAGCAGCGCGTTGAGAGAGAGGGTAGGCAGTTTAACGATAGCGGCGCATACAGTCTTTTGGTATGTTGTGCGTGCTGGGAACGCTCGGGAGCTTCTGCTTCTCCGGGCCATTGTCCTTGCCTTTCCGTTTCCTCTTGTCGCCCGAAGACTTTGCGTCACCGGCCTTGCTGGCCACGTTAGACGGCTGGACAGACTCCCTCACGGGCAGGTCCCCAGAGTCATTGTCCCTTGACGGCTTGGACGACGAGTATCTTCTGTTCTGGAAGGGCTTGTAGGAGAGTGCGCCGCTGGTGAGGCCGGCGCGTGGGAGTGCCGGGCCCAAGGTCGAAAGAATCGGCGACTGTGGAGCCGCTGTGGCAACGCGCCGCACCGATGAAGGCAGCATGGTGCCTGTGGATGCGGGAACGGAGGTTTTGAGGGTATCAAGAGGTAGAGGAGGTAGAGAAGGATAAGGAGGGATAGATAAGGAGAGAGTGTAGGTCACGATGCGGGCGAGAAGGCTGGCCCGCTTGTTCGCCCCGGCTTTGTGGTCACAGGTCAAAGTTGGCAGCTGGATCGCCTCATGCGGCAAAGCCTTGTCCGAGTCGCTGCTAATCTTGGCGCAAGCATTAGGAGTTTATCGGGGCAAACGGGGCGGATAAGCGGATAAGGGTTGGGGTTTATCACGGCAATCGAGCCAGTGGGGGGGGGGCGGAGTGGTTTGTGGACATGGAAGTTCTATCAACAAGAAGTGTGCATAACCAAACATTGAACCCCCCTACCTGCATCTCACACTACCTAGATATTTATTATTCCCTTCCACACCAAGAATCCTCCTGCAACTAAAACAACTACTAATCACCTGGGCAGCTTTTAAATATGGAAGGGAATAGGGCGCAAGTGCGGGGTGCAGGATTCTGGTTTGCACACACTCTCAATGTTTGATGGAACTTGGCAGCCCTGGGAGTGGTCCTTTTACCACAGTAGTTGTATTTCTTTGCGTGGGAAGGTGGGGGGGGGGGGTTGGGTGAAAAGGGTCGTCATCAGGGTTGGAATTAGCATTGGACTAGCCTCGTCATTCAACACCGAATTTGGCAATATACCGCTGTGGCAGCACTCCAACATACATACCTAGGTAGATAATACCTACACCATTGACATTTATAATTGAGTGCGCTGGTCTCCTGTCGTGGCCTTTCTTACACAGGTCACTCCGCAACGGTTTTCTTAAAAAGTAACGCTGCTCATTGCGTAATTCCCCACACATTATTACTGACTTTGAACCAAGATCCCACCTCACCTGAGTCACTCACACACCGGCGCCCGTACTCACTTCACATATTCACTCACTTCTATCTTCTAACCAACAAAGATTACGGCGTGAAAGCAAAGACCTATCCTCCACCTCACTCACTCACACACCCACGATGGCCTCAACCACGAACGGGACCAAGGCAGCAGGGAGCGCCGAGCCCTGGACGCCAGGCTCGTGGCGCGACAAGCCCATCAAGCACTGCCCCGAGTACAAGGACCCCAAGTCCGTGGCCAAGGCCACCGCGGAGCTCAACCGCATGCCGCCCATCGTGACGCCCAAGGAGATCCTGAAGCTCAAGTCGCACCTCAAGGACGTCGCCCGCGGCGAGGCCTTCCTCCTGCAGGGCGGCGACTGCGCCGAGCTCTTCGACTACTGCAACCAGTCCGCCATCGAGTCCAAGATCAAGCTGCTCCTGCAGATGAGCCTGGTGCTCATCTGGGGCGCCAACAAGCGCGTCGTGCGCATCGGCCGCATGGCAGGGCAGTACGCCAAGCCCCGGTCCAGCCCCACGGAGGTCGTCGACGGCCGCGAGGTGCCGTGCTTCCGGGGCGACATCCTGAACGGGTTCGACCTCGACGAGAGGGAGCTCGACCCGGCCCGCCTGGTGAGGGCCTACCACCACTCCGCCGCCACGCTCAACTACGTCCGCGCCGCCCTGTCCTCCGGCATCGCGGACCTGCACCGCCCGCTGGACTGGGAGCTGGGCCACGTGACGGACCCGGAGCTCAGGGCCAAGTACAGCAAGGCCGTGGGCTTCCTGACCAACATGATGAGCTTCATGAACACCATCGGCGCCGCCGACGACCGCCACCTCGACACGGTCGACCTGTACACCAGCCACGAGGGCCTGGTGCTGGAGTACGAGGAGCCCCTGACGAGGTCCTTCTCCTCCAACTCCATCCACGGCGGCCAGAAGCAGCGGAGACCCTCCACGTCCGCCGAGGCAGCGCTCAACGGCGAGCAGCAGCAGCAGCAGCAGTACTTCGACACGTCGGCGCACTTCCTCTGGATCGGCGACCGCACGCGGCAGATCGACGGCGGCCACGTCGAGTTCTTCCGGGGCATCGCGAACCCCATCGGCGTCAAGGTCGGTCCGACGACGCCCGTGTCCGACCTCCTGGAGCTGCTCCGCACGCTCAACCCGTCGTGTGAGCCGGGCAAGATCACCCTCATCACGCGGTACGGCGCCTCCAAGGTGCGCGACCTGCTGCCGTCGCACATCCGCGCCGTCGAGGACAGCGAGTACAGGCGGTGCGTGGTCTGGCAGTGCGACCCCATGCACGGCAACACGCGGAGCACCGCCGCCGGCATCAAGACGAGGCGCTTCGGCGACATCTTCAGCGAGCTGCAGGAGACCCTGGCCATCCACAAGGAGGAGGGCAGCTACCTGGGCGGCGTGCACCTTGAGCTCACGGGCGATGCCGTTACCGAGTGTATGGGCGGTAGTGAGGGCCTGGACGAGGATGACTTGTCTACGAACTACACGAGTTTCTGTGATCCCCGGTTGAACGAGAAGCAGGCCTTGGAATTGGCCTTCTTGGTTGCGGATCACTACAGGAGCGAGAGGGATGCTGCTTGATGTGGGGCTTCAACATGTGTGAACGAGCGAAAACATGATGGGTATGATGGTGGCAAAAACATGACGATGAGGAAGGGAGGTGGGCATGGCGTTTGGGGGGCATATCTTTAGGTTTATAATTATACCGAGGAAAAGGGGGCTGGAAAGGAAAAGGCCCAAACAGAAACCAAGTGACGGAAGGTAGATATAAAAGGTTTTTCTTAATCTATTCCTGCGATTCGGTATCAATCATAACTGCGTTACCTTTCCATGGTCATCATCTGAGTAGCTCTGTTCATTTCCCAGGAACCACTGGAACCAACGCTTCTCTCGCCCAGTTCAGAAATACCCTCTCCCCTTCTTCAGATGCACAAGGATATATCACAACCTCCAAAAGCGTGAGCCCTCATCCTCGAGCGTCCTCTCACACCCTCACAGAGCGTAAATTGTCTGCGCGCCCTCGAAGGCATCGCCCGGCTCCAGCGTCTGCCACACCTTCACACTGCCAGCCTCCACGCATATCATGTTCTTGTAGCCATCCTTGGGCTCAAAGTCGCTTATGCCCTGCGCCTTCTCAACCCATGGGTTCCACACCACAAGGTCGTTGAGGCTATCCCTAACAACCGAGAAGACCGGCTTGCCGCCCTCGACCACCTTGACTGGCTCGCCGGGGCCCTTGGCGGGCGTGTACACGCGGTCGGTCTCGCCGGTAATGCTGACAGCCGACGACTGCGTCTTGGTCGTTGCGGCGTCGACCTTGTCGATGTACTCGGAGGCATCGAGGCCCTCGACTGCGACTTGTGTGATGTCCTGCTCTCTCTGTTAGCGTCTTCGCCCCATAACCCATGTCTTGCATGTATTTATAGCAGAACAACGAACCTTCACCCTCAGATAGGTATGCATCAAGACCTGGAAGTCCCACGCCTTCTCATCCTTATTCGTGATCACCATGGCCGTGCCCAGGCTACTCCTCTCCAGGGTGACGCTGTAGATGAGGTGGAACTCGTGAGGCCACAGCGCCTTGATCTCGTCGTCGAGAGAGGAACTGCTAAGACCAAAGTCGAGCTTGACGGACAGGTCGGCCGAGGCGGAGTTGTTGGCAGACTCGCTGGTGCTCTTTCCTAGGAACTCCCACCTGGACGTCCGCGCGAAGCCGTGCTGGGGAAGCTTGGAGGTGGCGGCGTGGTCGGGGGCGGTGCCGAAGACCTGTTTTATGATATTAGAGATAAGGCAAAACCAACACCAAAAAATCCGCATAGGGAACGAGGAGGGTGTAGAAAGGTAAGGTTCTGGTGGTGGTGATCAAGAAGTAAAAGGCTTACAGGGAACACAAGTGGGATGCCTCCCCTCACAGCCTTGGAGCCGTCCAGCACCGCATTTTCGCTCAGCCAAAGCTTCTCCTGCCTGTTGGCGTCCTTCCAGCTGGTGACAGTCGCGCCATGGAGCAAGATCTCGACAGACTCGCCCGTGGGGAGGGAAGCCGTCACGAGGCCGTCGTCGATGCTGACAGTGGCCTGAGGGAGGGGCTGCTGTGGCGTGGCTGCCAGAGCCGAGGGTTTGTTAGGGCGGTCGACCATTATTATTCCTGTCTGTCTTCTTTTCGATGCTTGTTTTGTTTGAATGTCTATGTAAAGGTGGTATGAATTGGTATTTTAAGTGGCAGAAGGAAGGAGGGGGGGGGAAGAGAAGATAGTAGTGTAAGTTGATCTAAAAAAAGAGCTCTTGTTGTTGGTTGTTGTTTATCTATAGGTTATGTCAGTAAGCTTGATTGATCCCCTTTGTCTCACACAACGCCTGAAGATGTCATGGCGGGGTAATCAATGCTCTCTAAACCCTCCTAGACAGGGGTCAGTAAGCAGCAACCCCCCTGCGCACTGCTGCCCTCCTTCCTGCGGCCCCCACTGATGAAACATATCTAACCACCCCCATCGACCTCAAATAAGCCTTTCGAAACGCAGATGCGGCTGCTTTAATGTGTGAGAAACCGTTGGTGTTCTGGTACCACCATCGTACAGTTCACCGCTGTTGACACCTTCACCGACATCTCATTTCCAGGAAGAGAGTAGGTATTAAGTCCTTCCCCGAATATTGTACTGTACTTGTTGTAACTGTTTTGAAGCCATCCTCGCTCATGGTATCTCATTATGAACCTAAAACACCTCACTCTGCCCACCTCACTCTGCCCTCTGTGCCCGTTATTCGACAATGCGTCCATGGTATCCTGTACATCGGCCCAAGTGCCTGAACTCCGAATAAACAAACAATACACGCCCGCCATGCATAGCATAATCTTCAACCCATATCCCATACACACACAAACAGACACACACACACACACCCGCACACCTTATTTTCTGCCACGTTTCTCTGCTTGGTACAGCTCATGCTTCATGTCCATAAACATGTCCTCCACCTGGTAGGTTTCCTCCTTCGTAAACTCAGCGGTCCTCAACATGTTCAGCCCGTTCTGGAGCAAGACCATGAGCCTGTCAAACCTGCCAATCTCCGGCTCTCCGAGCTCCACAGACTCTTCGCGTACGACTTCCTCACGCACCTGTTCCACAGTGTTCTGGGACCCTTGTGCAACCGGCTCATGCTCAGAAGTCGTGGCCTCAACTTGCGAGGAAGTGGCCTCCCTCTCTTCTCTCGCAAGCTGCGACTGAATGGCTTCTTCATCATCCATCTCCTCCGCATCATCATTCAGCAACTCGTCCAGCTGCGACTGCGGCGGTTCAAGTGGCTCGGGAACGACCAGAGGAAGCTCCTCAGAAGCTGACAGCTCGGTTGGGGAGCTGCTCTGGTTAGACTCAAAAGAGATATCCTTCTCGTAGAGCTCCTCTCCTGTTTGTGTTTCAACATGAGGATCTAAGAGAGAGGATCAGCACTTGTAATTTGTAGTACAACGTCCGCAAGAACAGTGGTGAAGTACCTTGATTGGCCGCAGCAGCGGGCTGGCTATCAGGAATCTCCTCTTGGCTTGCCTCGCCGAGGTCCTCCTGATGCCTTTGCTTCTTGCCGCCGCCTTGGACCGAAAATGACCGCTTCCGTTTCCTCAGCCATACGCCACTGCCGGGCGACAAGTTTTCGAAGCTTTCCTGTGCCGCAAGCTGGGTAATCGGTGTGGAAGGCCGGTCTTGCGAGCCCTGCGAGCCCTGGGACTTCTGAGAGCCGTTCGCCGTCGAAGGTCGCCGTGCCTTGTTCGCTGAACGGCCGCGACGCGGTTTCTTAGACTCGCCGCCTTCAACCATAATGCAGGCGTTGGCCACAGCTCCTTCTACTGCCTGGTTTTGCTCCTCTGCTTGCTCCGGTGATTCAGGGAGTATGTCGTCATATGACGGTACGTCCTTCTTTTTGGGCGAGCTTCGTATCTCGATTTCGATCCGTCCCGTCCCGATGTCCCTCATTCCGTCCTCAAATGAGTCACTGACACTGAATGACTGGGTATTGCCCTTGTTCCGAGAAGACCTACGTGTTGCCAGAAGCGGTGGGCTTAGTCTAGCAGCCCTCTGAGTCGGCGTGGGTGGCAGAGGACTAGTCGGCGCATCCACGAATTCCTCTATGTCAGACGTTGGGTTTACCTGATCCGCCTTGGGGCGCGACATGCGTCCGGAAGGGATGATTGGTGACTGGTCCATAGGCAGGTCCGTCATGACATCTGCGGGCACTACCGCCTCTTCTGCATTGTCAAGAATGGTCGTCTCTTCGATCACTTCGGGGTCGACCGCGAACTGCGACGAGGTCACATCCTTCTGCTCAAGTGCGTCCTCGACGGCATCTTGCTCGTCGACAACGTCCTCTCCCTCGTCCAGTCGCAGCTCTTCGTCGACATCGTCCAGGTCCATGCGTCGCGATGCAGATATCGTCTGATGGGCTGGATTAGGTGACCCCAAGACCGGGGATGAAGAAAATTGCCATTCGTCAAGAGAGGTGAGATTGTTGGCTAGTGATTTGAGTTCCGAAAGAAGGCGGTAGCCTCTTGGCTCCGGAGGTGATGAGGGCGGATCCGCCATCTCTTGATCCTGCTCTGGCAACATCACCGGCTGTCCTCGTCGTGGGGTTGGTGTGGATGTCAAGTAATCTTCAAAACCACCATCCTGCTCTGGCGTCGAGGCTCGAGGTGGCCTGGGAGACACAGAGGGCAGCTCCTGATGCTCAACCATAGATTTGGCCTTCTTCGTTGCAGCACTGGGGCTTGACCGCAGTTCTGGATACAAGGCAGCCTGCTCCCGCTGTCGCTCTCTGATCTCCTTTTGCCGGTCAGTGAGCAACTGAGACTCTTGTGCCATTACGGCGGGCGAAGACTCTATAGCTGCAAACTGTACTTGGGAGTCATCGTGTCGGAGCTTTGGCTTGGGAGTACGTCCCTTCGACTTGACTCTAGCCAAGGGAGTTGTGTTCTCACTGCCCCGGACAGTCCCGGCCATTTTAGCTGAACCTGGAGTGGCGGAGCGTCGTGTCGAGCGACGAGAGCGTGGAGTCGGTTCTGATATTGGAAGAGAAATAGCAGGAAGGCTCGCGTCTTCCTGAGAGCCCGCGAAGTTGAGATGCAGATCAGTATTCTCGTCCAAGATATTCAGTCCCGGTCGGACAACATCCACGGAAGAACCCATGGAGTTGAGCACTGTTTTCAGCGTCTCAGGGTACTGTATATGTTCCGCATTTTCGTATATGCGGTTCCACATTTCCGCTGTTATTCTGACGATATCTCGGTGAGTGCTGTTAAATGCAGCGCACAATAGTGGCTCAATGCTGTCCAATTGCAGGTCATTTGCAGATGCATCGTCGGTAAGGTAATTGCACAGCCTCTGCCACAAGGAACGTGTCTATAAGATGTTAGTGATGAGCTCAATATTGGCACCAAAGATGGTTGCTGGAGTATACATACCGCTTCTGTAACACCAGGAAAGTCGGTTCTGGTGATGCGGCGGTTCTTGTCCTCCAGCCAGCAGGCGAGACCGTCCTTAATGGCGACTAGAGCTCGAAGTAAGAGCTGGCTGTTTCCACGGTCGAAGAACCCCTTCACCTCGTCCAGAAACCGTGTGACACTATCAGAGGCGTAGAGTTCGAGACCAGCGTACAGTTTTCCCAGCACGATTGTAAGAAGCTTGTACAGATTGTCGAATGGATCAAACGAGGATAGACGGGCGCCTGCGTTTGAGGTGCCCCACAAACGTCGTCTCGCGGTGTCGGAAGCCTGCTTGTCAAGGGGCTGGGTGGATGCTGCAACGAGCTCGATGGCGGCACCAACACAGTTGGCTGCAATCACCACCCCCGCACCGTTAGGTATCAGGTCCTTGACCACGGCGGCCAACGGCTCGATGACCGAGAAGGCGACACCGGCATCACCGGTCTCATCCTTAACACGGCGGCGGAGCGATTGAAAGAGGTGTTGCCAACATTGCCAAGGTAGGTTTGGTACTGATTTCAAGCCGCGTTCGAGAACCCTGGCAATCTCACGGAACTCGAGACCAAGATTGGCTCCACTTCCAGAAGCTGTCGATTGATGGCTGTGTTGGCTGCTCTCCAACGATGCCGAGATCTTTGCAGCAGCCATTGCCCAGGCGCCATACGGGCAAGGCGCATCCAACGGAAGCAAACGCAAGAGCTCCTGGCCAAGTTCGGCCTGCGCTTCTTCGCTCTTGTCGGCGAAGAAGGGGGCGAAAACCGCCCGGAAGAACTCGGCAAACGTTTCGTCGTCGGGGACTCCGGGTGGGACACTAGACAGCAAGCAGAAGAGATGATGCAGAGGCGGGCGTCTAGATCCCGGGTTCTTCGAGGAACGATGCGACTGTGCCCCGGGAACAACAAGAATGTTGTTCTTGGTCCGCAATAGTTGTTTCTCCACGAAGGGATTAGGAAGGAGACCTAGTCCTCTTACAAGGATCAGGATCAGGTCCCTCGTGCTGTCCATGAACCGAGATGAACTGCAGGTTTTCCCATCGAGTGTAAAATTTGGCCCCTTGATCCACACCTTTAGCAGGAAGGTGAAAACGTTGGCGACAAATTTGGCGGTATCGTCGTGCAACTTGACATCCTTCGTCGAGGCGGAAGCCACGGATTCGACAAGTGCTCGCCATAGCTTCTGGATCTGACTGTCAGGTGTTGACAGCTCTGCAAAGCCGTGCTCCAGAATAGGGGAGACCAGCTCGAAGACGCGGGTTGAGTTGGCCCGTATCCATTTTGACTCAATGGCTGGCAACTCTTCGTCCTTCACCAGAGTCTGGTCTTCGATCCGATTCTCCTTCCATACACGCCGAGTCTTGCAGTCGATCAAGCCTGTCAGTATGGCAGCAGCCTGAACAACACCAGCAGTGTCTTCCTGACCCTGGCTGATGAGCCCTTGCATCAGCGGCGCAACAGCCAAGTCCCACGTCTCGTCCAGCATCCTCAAGTCCATGTCGGGCCTGAAAGCGTAGTAGTATAAGTTGCGAACACTCCCCAAGACAGATTCACGAAGTCCCTTGCGCTTCACCAGCAAGACAAGTAGAGTATCCCGGAGAAGCTTGAGGTTCAGGCGGCCGTCCAGATAAAAGCGGTACGTGAACCGGCTCCAAGCAAGGTTTGCCTCCTTCTTTACCTGGGGGTTCGAGTTATTGAAAGACAACTGGATGACCTTGGACCAGGACTGGAAGTAGTCCCATTGATGGGGTTTCGGGATGAACAAGGTAACAACGCTCCAAATTCGTGGTACAGAGGTTGACTGTTGCGGGTTCTTCAGCATCGCATGAAGCCGTTCTGTGAATTCCTCGACATATTTCTTGCCATCCAGAGAAAGGTTCAGAAGATCCACCACCCGGCTGATAAACCTCCTGTCCCTGTTCAATGTAAAGGCGGCAGAGAGGCCCAGCTTAATGGCGGCCGAGCGTATCTCAGGAATGCCGCTCAGCATATCTGTGAAAAGATCGTGCAACCAGTCTGAATGGACGGCCATCTGTTGCGGGCACTGTTTCACCAGCTTTTCGTAAACGACAATACGGCTTTGGATAGTGCTCTTCCCAGTCAGGTGGCTTTCGAGGTTATGTAGAGCTGCCACCAGACGACCAACGCGGTCTGCGGTCATGATGTCAGGCGGGAAGTTTTGCAAGTATAGTGCTTGCATGAGATGTTTGATGACCTCTTTCAGAGCCTGCTTGTCCTCGAACGACCGTATGCAGTGGTCTATCAAGAAAACGCCGAAGTCGTAAGGGATGCTGGAGGCGATACCGTGGAAATGCAGAAATGTGTGAAGCAGTTTCAGGGCGGAGGTCACAAGTAGGCTGTCGACTGCCCCGTTTGGGGTTCTGGAGGCAACGTCTCGCTGTATAAACTGCATGAAGACGGTCATCTTGTTCTGCAGGGCGATGCGGTCGGGCAGGTTGCTGGAAGCCTTGAGGCCGCGGAAGAGCATCGTGTAGGCATCGACCTTAGACTCCCTGTCGGCCCCGGCTAGCTGCTGTAACGTAGATTCTAACATGTCGGCGATATTGGTCTGGTCCGGCTTGTCATGACCCAGGTACACCCCACTTACTGGCCCGAGTATGTTTGGTGTAGAGGTGGCCTTCAGTATCCCCTTGGAGGGCCTAGAGGTGCTGGATGGCAGGGACAGAGGAGAGGGCTGCTGTCGCCTGGCGATGGTGTCCACGTAAACTGGGGGGTCTTGGTATTGGGCTTGTGATGAGAAGCCGACTCTTTTCCTTCGGTTGATCGAGCTTGTTGTGGATGTTGAAGTCGGGGATGCGACGCCCGGGGGAGTATGCAGGCTGCGCATGTGACCGGCGAACTGTTGAGGAGCAATTAACTGCTTCGGCAGAGAGTCGAGGTCATGGCTGAGGGTTTCTCGTGGAGGAGTCGGCGGTCGAGTTGGTAGAGATCCGAAAAGACTCGAGGGCAGAGGGTCATGGCTCGAACCCATCGCTGCAACTGCTTGTGGTCGGATATGTGAGGCAACCGTAACTTGGGACTCGGGGACGGATGTCCAGACCAAGAGAAAGAAGTTGCTATATCGAGGGTTATCGTCGTCGCAGAATCAAACAGAACCATGACCAAGGATCAAAACGCCGTCGCCCGACCTAGAAGAGAGTTGCCCAAAGCGCGTAGAGAAGCAATATGATGTGCTGTGTAGACGGCGTGCCGTCGTGCCGTCGTGCTCGAGGTATGTACTTTTGAGGGAGGGAGGGAGGATGGATGGAGTCGTCGATTGAAGGGATGGGACCAAAAGTAAAAGTCTAAGACAGAACAAAGCACACGATTTGTGCAGAACAGTAATATCCCAGCCTCTCCTTTGCTAGGAGCTGTCCGTAATTGAATTAGCCAGGCTAGGTAGGTAGTTAGAACCAGTTGACGGTTATGACAGTCAGTCACTAGACGATTCCGGAACTACCAAGGTAGGTATGCTCTGGAGAGCTTGGACGTGTATCTCGACGCGGAGAGCTCACGTCAAGTGGTGGCTTCGGTCAAGCTCAAAGGGAAGAAAGAGTGGGGCCTCGGAAGCTCTAGCTCAGTGCTCCCATTAAAAATCGCGTCAACGGGCGGCTTTCAGTTCTGGACGTGTACCGTGTTGAGACGCGACTTGCAGCTTTGCAGCCGGGAAGTGTCGCGTTTTCAGGCCCCAAAAAGACCCAACTCCACCTTCAAGCCCCCCTACAAGGTGCAGCAGCCCCTGTCAATTGTCAGCGTACTGTAGAAGGGCGGCCCACACGGGCACATCAATTGATTTGATCCAGTCCCAGATGTCCATGTCCACACCCAGGCCACCCACCCACCGTCCCATTTTCTCGCCCATGCACACACAATACCGGTACAATGCAGATCCTATGTCACATAAAGTGATAAAGTAGCGGCCCCAGCCAAAGTTTAAGTCCAATGATGGCAGCAGATACAGACACACGGACTTGAAAGTTGACACAGCCCATGTCTTTTTTTCCCTCTCCCCTTCGAAGTACCTACCTAGGTAGCCAAACCTGCATATTGCAGCCCCAACTGCGGCGCAACTAAACACAGTACAGTACGGAGTACTATGTATTTTCCCGTTTCTGTTGTTTTACTCGGTCTGGCATGAATCAAGTAGTGTCTGCCCAGGTGCTCGCTCTGCTCTACTGCTACTGTACACACTCGGTACTCCGTATCCGTACAGCAAAACCCAAAACCCGACAGACCGTGACCCTTCCTTTTCCTTTTCTTCCCTTTCCCTCTTAAAGTAGAAGCCGTTTCCCTGCTTTTGTTCTCTCTCTTCTCTCTCTCGCGTCTTGACTTTTTCCTTTCCCTCTCCGCTCCTCTGGTCAGAGTCAGGCAATTGGAAGATCATCTCGATCGACGCCTTGTTCTGACGTTATAGGCTCCTCCTCCTCCTCTTGTTAAATTTCATCCGTCAATTGGAATTCTGATTTGTCTTGTTTCTCTCTCTCTTCCAACTTCGTCTGCATATCTCGTCAAGATTCCTCGTCTCACTTCTTCCTCGATATCCTCTGTCCTTTCCACCCTTTCTTTTTCTTTTTCTCATTTCTCTTCTACTTGTCAGCCTCATCTTCATCATCCTCGCCTTCGCCAGATACCACCCTCATTCCTCCACCCCACACGATCTGCCATGTCGTCAGTCAAGCGGAAGGCTACCAGCCAATCTGCTGGCTCCGACCCCAAGAAGCCAAGGCAGAATGCCAGCATCACCTCCTTCTTTGGTGCCCCCAAGTCCTCACCCACTGCTGCTGCCAATGGTGTAAAATCCTCCTTGACCGGCAGCTCTCCAGTCTCAGCTGGAGGGCTCGAGTCTGCTACTCCTAAGTTCGACAAGGCAAAGTGGGTGGCTACCTTGACCGACGAGCAGAAGCAACTCCTCAAGTTGGAGATTGACACCTTGGACCCGAGCTGGTTGGCTCACCTGAAGGATGAGATCATGACCAAGGAGTTTCTGGACCTGAAGAGATTCCTCGACCGTGAGGCTTCCGCAGGAAAGAAGATATTCCCCCCGAGGGAGGATATCTACTCCTGGTACGAATTGACTTCCTAACTTGTCTGAGATCTCCCATCACTGACCCTCATATGCAGGTCTCGTCACACTCCCTTCAACCACGTCAAGGTTGTTGTAGTCGGCCAAGACCCCTACCACAACGTCGGCCAAGCCCACGGCCTCGCCTTCTCCGTTAGGGCCCCCACCCCCGCGCCGCCTTCCCTCAAAAACATGTACACCTGCCTCAAGAACGACTACCCCTCCTTCGTGCCACCTCCCAACCGTGGTGGACTTCTCACGCCCTGGGCAGACCGCGGCGTGCTTCTGCTGAACACGTGCCTGACGGTTCGTGCTCACGAGGCCAACAGCCACGCCAACCGCGGCTGGGAACGTTTTACGCAGAGGGTCATCGATCTCGTTGCCGCACGGCGGACCGGCGGCGTTGTCTTCATGGCTTGGGGTACGCCAGCTGGAAAGCGTGTGCAGAAGATTGACAAGAAGCGGCACCTGGTTCTCACCTCGGTCCACCCGAGCCCACTGAGTGCCGCGAGGGGCTACTTCAAGTGTGGCCACTTCAAAAAGGCGAACGAGTGGCTGTTGTCGAGGTATGGAGAGGAGGGGGAGATCGACTGGAGCCTGGGATCGCACGATACGCCGACCACGAAGTCTGGAATGGCTGCGCTGGCGGCGAAGAAGGCTGTGCTTGAGGACGACGTCGACGAGGACTGGGAGGCCGAGGCCATGGCTGCGGCTGCTATTGTCGATGCGGACAGCAAGGCCAACGCGATGGGTCCACCTCCAACGCCATCCCCCCAGAGGAAGGCCCCGGTTATGATAGACACGAGCGAGGCTATCAAGAAGACGAAGATGGGCGGCGGGGGCAAGGAGAACGAGCAGACCGACATTCCCGCCTGACTCCTAACGAGCCTGTTTTACCGACTCTAATCTAGTGGGCTAACGACACGGCCACGTCAATTCCAACATTAGGGTCTGGTGGGACGGGCTCTGGCGATTGCGATATGCATCACCCCATAACACACCGAATCATGTGTACGGCGTTTGAGGAAACTCAGGAGACGCCGCTGTACGAGAAACTTGAAGAAGCGAAACGAAGAAGCGAAACATGGCGATCAGCACGAGAGCTCGGATGAGCTATGTGTGGAACTCTCTCATTAAGGGAACAATTGTGTAAGGCGTTTTGAGGGTATTGGAAGGACACTGGGCCAAGGACGAAATTGTCAAACACGGAACACGGCGGATTGTACGAGAGCTTGGATGAACTGTATATCGGACCCTCTCATCCGGGGAACATTTATGGCTGGGAAGAGATAATGACGTCCGCTGGGTATCAAGACCCTAACGACTTATGTAACTGTACGAATATCATGGTCATGCCTTGGATCTGAACCACGAATCTTGCTGCTTCCTCTGTTTTCCATGGTGACCTTCGATCCTGTGGATGATGTGAATGAGGTCCAGAGACAGCCAGCCCAAAACAATTGGACAACGCTCTGGGGCTTGACCAATGTTTCAAACTAAGTTGAGTGATTAAGGCTCGTATCTCATGTCGGCCCAGCTCACCGCTCGACCGGCTCCTCCGGGTATAGGCCCGTCCTCCTCCGGCATGACGCTGAGCTACTCGAGGTTCCCTTCCCCAATCCACTCTGATACGTGTCCTATGAGGCCTCGCCATACATGGACTGAACTGTGATTATGGATCATTCGTCATCGTGGACGACCGATGCAGTCCTCACTTTCGCCGGATCCCCAAATCTCGTCCTGGTTCCATCTCTATAGCCTGGCAGCGCTAGTGCTGACTTCAGACGAGCTTCCTTTCTGTCAAAGACTGATGGGATGGCCATCAGCGCCTCGACATACTCTTCAGCCTGAGCTACCAGACCTATACCCCCCCCCCCCAACAGACCCAACCACCGTAACAGTCCGGCTGGTACGATCCGGTCCGGGCTCTGAGGCACCACAAGAACGGTTCCCGAACTCTCGCGCAGCCTGCTAGGAGGCTATCATCACTCCAACGGCCGATTCGACCTTCGTCCTCGAAGCATATTCCGCCGAGTGCCACTAGGCAACCCATGTTATCTCAGGTAGCATACCCCACAGCCAGCATCGAGACAAGCGCGCCAAGAGTTTTGTTATCAGCCCGTCGAGCCTGGGCCCGTTGGGGTCATGTCTGTATGTTTGTTGCATTGCATCGCGTTTCGCCTCGGCATCCCGCCTCCGGACCATTCGTGGGAGGCGGAAGGCTGGGGAACAAGTACAGTAAAGGTCCTCAAGATTCTTGTGAGGCTTCCTTGATGTCGATGTTGAGAGGGCATATGTACCTAGTCTTGATCAAGGTCAGGTTTGGAGTTACTTTCAGGGACAAATGAGTATGGCCGATCAGATTTAACTGGGTAGGCATATGGCCCTTTAGCACTATAGCAATATTCTACAGTTACATAAATAGAGACAAGAGACCACCAACGCCATTTTTGGGAAGACCTCGCTTTCAAATAGCACTGGTGCCGCCCGGTTGTGATGCGCTGAGTAGAAAGCACAAAGTCAAATAAAACAGGTAAACTGAAAGTGAGGGTTTGTCCAGCTGTCAAGGCATGCATGCGTGTGACTGTGTATGTGTAGGCCCAACCATTCCTTATCTTCCCCTCTCTCTTGGGTATCAAACCCCAAACAAAGCAAAACGAAAGCCTAGCTGCCCCAAGGACGTCCCCTCCTCCTAGTGGTGGACATGTCCATCCCCCTCCTCGTGGCCGTGGCTGTGCACCGAGTGACTGCTGTTGCCCGAAGAGCTTCCCACCGCGGTAACGGCAGCCGAGCCAGAGCAACATCCCTGACCCACACAATCATCGACACACTCCAGAAGACAGGTGCCCTCCCCTCTTCCAACACATCTGCGCACCTCACCCGATCCGTCCGTGTTGCCGGCCAGCTCTGCGTCCTCGGTGTGGTCGTGGGTCTCATCAAGGCAGAACTCGGGCTGGATGGTAGCACTGTGGATGCCGTAGGCGTGAAGACACTTACGCACACGCTTGGCAAGAACCATGTACTCCTTTCCTCCAGCCTCGGAGATGGGGAAGGCGACCTGAATGTGCATGGACGCGACGACCTTAGAGTCGGATAGCTGCCAGATGTGCACGTGGTGGCAGGTAACAACTCCAGGGAGGCTCTCGATGTCCTCACGGACTTCCTGGACCTCGATCCCCTCAGGTGTGGCCTGCAGGAGAATCTTGGATGTGGCGAAGGTGAGAGGGAGTGCGGACTTGAGAATGATGAGGGTGATGAACAGAGAGACGGCCGGGTCGGCGTAGTACTTGCCGGGCCAGTCGGTCAACCAGATGATCAGAGCTGTGACAATGACACCGACGTTGCCCAGGGCGTCACCGAGAACGTGAAGAACCATAGCATTCATGCCCATGTCACCATGGTTGTGGCCATGGCTTGACTGACCGGGCTGTTTTGGCTTGTTGTGGTTGTGTTCATGGTGCAGGCTCGAATCCCTTCTGGGGCGCTTTACAGTGGGCTCAACGTGCTTGCCGTTGCCCCCGTTTCCGTTCTTGTCGATCAAAGGCGTGTTCTCCGTAGCCGACTCATCAGCGAGGGCGTTCTCCTCGTCCGACTCGTCCGTCGAGTCCTGAAGTTGGGGCCTCGTCGCGGCAATGATATCCTGTCGGAAGGTAGACGGGTAGATGCTCATATCATCGATGTTGGTCACTTGCGTACGGCCACTGCTGGCGCGTCTACGCGACCTTCCCCTGTGTCCAGACCTGCTGCCAGTTCTCTCGGGCGTCTGTTGGGTCTCATCGAACGATATCCGTTTCGATCCTGTAGACGGGGAGCTCTTATGCTTGAACCTCGACACAGCAACTTCGGGAAGGTGTTCCAAGACGGGACCGTTGTCATCTTCTGCGCCAGCACCAAGTCTGCCTTGTTCCGCCTGGTCCAACTCATCGTGGGAGTGCCCATGTTCTCCGTGCTCGTGGCCATGGTCGTGCTCTTCGTGTTCGCCTCCATGTGAGTGGCCGTGGCCGCCGAGTACGACAAAGCCGACCAAGTTTGATGCGAGACCGAGGCAGCCGACGATGAGAATCAGCTGGGGGTTGGAAATCTCAGGCGGCTCGAAGAGCCGGGTGACGGCTTCGAGGACGATAGAGACGCAAAGGGCGATGAGGAATACGGCATTGAAGAATGCGCCGAGGATTTCAGCTCGCAGCCAGCCGTAGGAATACTTGTCGGTAGTGGCCTTGCTCGCGAGATTGACAGCCCACAAACCAACCAGCAGCGAGATGATATCGTTGAGCATGTGGAAGGCATCGGCCATAAGAGCGAGGGAGTGAACCAGGAAACCTGATATGAGCTCGACTAGGAAGAAGGCGATGTCGATGCCCAGCATAATGCTGATGCGGGTACTCTTTGACCACGCCATCTTTGCTTGCCGTTAAGGGCACACGCCCTCACGACGCCTTTCTCGGCGGTACTTCCTAAGGTCTAGGATTGTTGGGGATCGGATCTTGTTGGCAAACGTTGGCTTGCTTGCAATACTCGATCGGAGGTGGCGTCGCGCGAAGGTGCGCGGAGGTGATGGGTGTAGAGGACTCGGTACCCCGGTCGCGCGATGAATGTTGCAGGTTGATCGGCGGAAGTTTAATGTTGCAGACGAGGAAACAAGGTAGGGTTTGGAGTCGCTAAGGTTTATTTTGCTTTTGATCGGGATGGGTAAAGATAGCACTGATGGGTCCGCCGAAGAAAGAAGGCAGCTGAACGGTAGACTCGCTATCGTGATCTTATCGATAAGACCTCGAGCAGGGGGGGGGTTGGCTAAGTGCCCAGATGACGTCGGTGAAGATGTTAATTGTTAATTGTGCGTCTAAGGCAGGTGAGACGGTGCACAGGCAGTGTACTACCTAGGTACCTAGGTAAGCTCTAGTATCAAACCAAAGAGGTCTTGACAAGGAACACAAGGGTTGTTTCGACCGATTGAATACTTATAGATATAGATTGCGAAGGTATGCAGATTTGTAAGGATTCATTGGCAGCTGATATGTAGAGTCATTCCGGAGGCGCAAGGAGCCGAACTGGATGTCATAGAGTGGAGATGGCGAGATTGTCAAAAATAGAGAGCCGAACCCGAGCACATCATCCTCCCGGATGCCGGTAAACTTTGGCATAAGATGACATAGTCGTCATTTGAATTTTCCATTTGCTTGTTATATCAATCAGTTACCTAGGTAACTTCATGCACAGACAAGTACATATCTACTACCAGATTGAGATCAGGGTTCCCTGGCGGGGGTACAATCTGGGAAACCCTACCCCTGAACACCCTGGTGGGATCTTCATGAGATCAATAACACCTTCTTGCAGGCACATGAGCACCCGTAGCCAGAGACATAACAGGGCACCTTGGCATCTAATGCGAGTTTTCATTGTTTAATACGTACTGCTGTATAAACACTGATAGGGTAACCGGCACTGTAGTGGCAACATGTCCATGGCCTGTTCGGGCAGACCTGGAACCTTGTGACATCCAAGTACTTATCCGTTACTTGGCCACAGGTGGGAGGGAAAGGGACGATACAAATGCTTGCCTACCCGCTACGACCGATACTCCAGCTACAGGGTGAGTATCCCTTTCTCGTCCCCTTGCGAGACATCATCTCTCTCCAGTTGCCTTCCATCTCAATGGCCCCCATTGCAGAAACATGGACTAGAGCGGCTCAACAACCAAAGCTTCCGATTTGTCAATGCTCCTTCTTATATATATACCACTCCCGCCGTCACACTGCGTCTACTACTCTGAAGCTCGTTGCCTGAGGCGTCATCACCGCGAGGAAGGCGAATCGACGACTCTGGTACCATCCTCCTGTATTACGGTGGCATCTCGAAATATGCTTGACAGCCTTATACATAGCCCCATGTTCCAGGTATTTATCAGCGTGTCATCTGGGGGAGGGGGGAGCAAGTGGCTGGTTTCTTCCCTATGCCAATCGTACTTCTTCTTTGGAGGCCTCTTTGCATATGCCTGTCTCTCAAAGAATATAGACAGTCCAGTAGGCCCTGATGATCCATAGGCTCATCACCCCGCCCCCCATCTATCCCTAATCATACGAATGTGTTTCTCGAGGTGCAGCCTCTGAAGCCCAGTCGCATCGGCATCGGCTCCGTCTCTGAAATCGATCGATGTCGACGGGTTATTCAAAACCAACCACGGGAACCTTGCAGCTATCCGCTAGGTGTGTGGCAACGGCTCCGGTATCTTTGGGCGGACGTTGAATCCCGAGAAGTGGTCTCCCGGACAGCCAATCCGCTTCGCCTAATTTAGTGGATCCAGAAGGGGATCCCGGTCCGGCCTGCCGACTCTGAAGAACCCCGGGGAACCCACATGCCACCTCTGACAGCTGGATGTGGGGTTCCAAGCGAACGCAGCACTATTGCGGATCATCTGGAAGGAAAGCGTATTGCAAATCCCTACACGATGACTTCGTCCAGATCATGATCAGATATGGTATCCGGCACGTCGAACTCGCAAATCGCCATATCAAAGCCCTATGAGAAGAGTCGACGACACCGATCTTCCCAACAGAGCGTTTCAGCGTTTTGACTCGGTGGCGGGCTCGAACTCGGCAAGCCGGGCAAACGGTCCCCCAGCGGCCGGGCGGCCAGCCAGCGGCCAAGTGTCCCCTTGTCCTTGTCCCGTGGGAGAACGATGGCGAGCCGAAGGTCGAAGAGATTGCAAGTGAGCCCGGGGGTTGCAGTGCTTATGAATAGTCTACGGCACATCTCAGGTAAGAGCCGCCGGCACTGCCAACCGATCACATCAGCGACAGGGATTACGGCTTCCAAGTGATCTTAGCCGTCTGTCCCGAAATGCCGTCGACTGCATTCAGGAACATCTGGTGTGTTGACCAGGAACCCTGCACTCGCAACTGTTTCGAAAATGTCAGAAACAACCCGGATGGTAGCATCTGCAGGTCTGTTGAAGAGATAAAACCGGACGAGAAAGGTGAGATTGTGGAACTGTGGAAGCTGGCTGGACACCGTTCATTGCTCCTTCTTGAGATTTGGTTCCAACAACTCGGCAGGTCAGATATATCTTCCCTCAGCCAGGCACAACGAGATCCTCGTTCGGTTACTGTCCATGAGTGACGAAGGTCATCCAAGCCTTCACGATCCACAATCCTTTATTGCAGCATGCCTCCCGTCAAAACTGGCTTCCCGTCTCACACAATCCACGCCCGTTGAACGTCTCACAAGTCATACATACTGGGTCCCAGTGGTCCCAGTACAATATCACCGCTCATACGGTCCGTCCCGCCGATATGGTCATCCCCTACCTTGGACAGAAGTGCATCAGATCTTCGGGTGATAAACAGTCAAATGACATGACATTGCCCTAACGCAGGCAAACTGCGATCATGTTCACAGGGTAGAGCCCGAGTACCCACCTTGAGGCTTCAATATTCCTGCTTGAACCTCACTTGGCTTGATGTTCTCTATCTCATACATCTTCTACCTCTGCTGCGAAACATTGACCGAAGGCCGTCCTTTGATGTACCTTACACGTCAGGGGATACCTCGAAAGATCCCAGAGGTCAAGCCTCAAAGACAAGATTCATCGGCTCTGTTGTCCGCCACATACCGGAACTAGGTACGGACGTCCGTTCCTGTTCAGTCACTCCAGGGGCTCTCGGAACATTTTTATTTACGACGGCTAAATATCGGCAGGGGGCCAGCAGCCGCAGTCTAACCCTATCAATCCCCTTTTCTTGCAAGGCTTATATAGACAATACGCTGTGCCCATGACCTGCGTTCTGGTTTAGCCACTGTCAACCGACATATTGTATTTTGTCCAGATCTGGGTTTGTTCTTTGGTCTGCTTCCACCGACCTTGGGATAGATCGCTTGTTGTTGATATCGCCAGTATCATTCCCAATCCTCGGCCTGTATGCTGATGACCTGAGAGGCTTGCTTGCATTCTCAGTTTGACTTTTTCGGTCTCAGAGTCTGAAATATTACACCGACCAGTCACCAACAGAAAATTGAGGCAGAAAAAATAATAATGACGACAGCATCGGAAGCTACGAGGGACATGGCTCTGGATAGTGGCATCGACCTCAACGCATCCCCTCTGGAAAGCGTTGGGGCAATTTCCACTTCCACCCCTGATACTGATATATCTCCACCAAGGAGTCCTATCCCAAAACAAAGGGCCTTGACAAGTGACAGAATGTGGGCCAGAAACAAAGTGGCTCAACTGACGGAGGAAGAGAAGGTGAGCTGAGAGATGTAGTACCCAGATGCGAGTATAAAGTCGCTGCTAATGTCGGTCAGGTTTCGCTGCTTACCGCTGCGGACTTCTGGAGGACAAAAGCGATCACCCCGAAAGGGGTTCCCGCAGCCAAAACGAGCGATGGACCAAATGGGGCTCGGGGAGGAATCTTCGTGGGAGGCACAAAGGTGAGTCTGAAATCCATAAGAACCCTCGTTTGTTGAGGGGACACTGAATGCTCTCCAGGCCGCACTATTCCCTTGTGGCGTCTCCCTCGCCGCAACATGGAACAGAGACCTGCTTTACGAGGTCGGCCAGCACCTCGCCGTTGAGGTCAAGGCTAGATCGGCCCATATCCTGCTTGCCCCAACGGTTTGCATGCATCGCCACCCTCTGGGAGGCAGAAACTTCGAGTCGTTCTCCGAGGATCCGCTCCTGACGGGGAAGCTAGCGGCGCGATACATCCAAGGCTTGCAAGACAAAGGCGTTGCTGCCGCCATCAAGCGTACATAGTGTTCAATTTCGTATATCCGGCGAAGTGGAGCTGACATGTGAAGCAGATTTTGTCGGGAATGAACAGGAGACGCACAGGTTGACAGTAGACTCTATTGTCCAGGAACGACCTCTGCGAGAGCTGTATCTCAAGCCATTTGAGATTGCTGTGCGTGAGGCCAACCCATGGGCGGTCATGTCTTCGTACAACCTCGTCAATGGAATACATGCAGATATGAATGAGCATACTTTGAAGGATATCCTCAGGGAAGAATGGGGCTATGATGGGTAAGTATGCCTTACCCCCAGACACGGGAGGTTTGATACCTGACCTATTTCAAGCACTGTAATATCAGATTGGGGTGGCACAAACTCAACGGTCGAGTCAATAGTAGCTGGTTGTGATATTGAATTCCCCTTTTCGGCGAAATGGAGATTTGAGAAGGTCCTTGCGGCTCTCGAAAATGGAGACATTTCGCAGAGGGATATTGACCGAGCTGCTGAGAATGCACTGACTTTGGTATACCGAGTGACGAATGGTGAACAGTCTAATGAGGAGCCAGAGAGGGAGGACAACCGAGCCGAGACGCGAGAGCTGATCAGAGAAGCCGGCGCCCAAGGCTTGACGTTACTCAAAAACGAGGACGGCATTCTCCCCATCGATCCGAATACCACCAAGGTGGCGGTCATCGGCCCCAATGCAAACCGAGCCATCGCTGGAGGAGGAGGCAGTGCCAGTCTCAACCCGTACTACAACACACTTCCGCTCGACAGCATCAAGAAAGCGGCAGAGAAGGAGGTGATATACGCGCAGGGATGTCACATCAACAAGTGGCTACCAGTAGCATCGCCATTTTGCAAGACAAATGATGGCAGGCCAGGAGTAACAGTTGACTGGTTTGCAGGTGATAAATTTCAAGGGGCACCCGTTGTGCAGCAGAGACGGGCGAATACGGACCTGTTTCTTTGGGATTCTGCACCACTCGCACAAGTCGGCCCAGAATGGTCGGCAGTCGCGAGGACATTCTTGACACCGACAACTACGGGGACACATACCCTTAGCTTCATGAGTGTCGGGCCTGGCAAATTGTATCTCGACGAGAAGCTCACGCTCGACCTCTGGGATTGGACCGAGGAGGGTGAGGCCATGTTTGACGGATCGGTGGATTACCTCGTGGAAGTCGACATGCAAGCTGGCAAAGCGGTTGAGCTCAGAGTGGAGATGACAAACGAGCTGCGGCCTATTTCCAAGCAGAAACAGTTCAACATGACGCACAAGTACGGAGGCTGTCGTATCGGGTTCAGGGAGGAGGACAAGGTCGACTATCTCCAGGAGGCCATCGAAGCCGCGAAGCAAGCAGATGTTGCTGTGGTTATCGTCGGGCTCGATGCGGAATGGGAATCGGAAGGCTATGACAAGCAGACGATGGATCTGCCCTCGGAAGGGAGCCAAGACCGCCTGATCCAGGCTGTTCTGAGGGCGAACCCCAAGACGGTCGTTGTAAACCAATCCGGGTCGCCGGTGACGATGCCGTGGGCCGGTGAAGTGCCCGCAGTCATACAGGCGTGGTACCAGGGGCAAGAAGCCGGCAACGCGCTGGCTGATGTGCTGTTCGGGTTCAAGAATCCCAGTGGAAAACTCCCGGTAAGCATGACTTCTCAGCTTCTTCTCCCTCCATGGGCATGACTGACGACCTTGCTATTGCAGTGCACATTTCCCAAGAGGCTTGAAGACAGCCCGGCCTACCACAACTGGCCCGGCGAGAACCTCGAAGTGGTCTACGGCGAAGGGCTACACATTGGTTACCGGCACTATGAACGCGCCAAAATCGCGCCCCTGTTCCCCTTCGGCCACGGGCTGTCATACACGTCGTTCGAATACGGGCGGCCTTCTCTCAGCTCGAAGGTTCTCGCCGCGTCTGAACCGGTCGAGATGCTCATCGCTGTGAGCAACGTCGGTCCCGTTGACGGGTTAGAGACGGTGCAGGTATACGTGCGGGACGAAAAGTCGCGACTGCCCAGGCCGGAGAAGGAGCTCGTCGCGTTTGACAAGGTGTCACTGCAGGCGGGAGAGACAAAGCATCTGAAATTTGAGATTGACAAGCACGCTGTTGGGTATTATGATACCTCGTTGAAGTCGTGGGTTGCTGAGGAGGGCAGGTTTGATGTGCTTGTTGGGGCGTCGTCGACTGATATCAGGTTCGTTTCTCTTTTATTTTGTGCTTCACCGTAACCGATTTCGGTTCATGATACTGACTTGTTGCTCTCATACATAGACAGACGGTATCTTTTGATTTGAAGGAGTCGTTCACCTGGGTTTTCTGAGGAGACTGATGTCCCTTGGTTGGGCCTGGAGCACCTGCATGGCCGTGTTGTGCTCTTGATAACCATACACCTGCCCTTATACCTATTTTAGTTGCTTGTGTACTTTCCCCTTCCTTCTTTGGTTGACAGAGCAGTTTGCAGCGGGCTAGAAAGGCATAATAGCATCCTCATGTGTACCGAGATGTTGTGCGTCACAGCCAGAGATATGCAGAGGTACACTGAGACTGAGGGGGACTTGCCTGTATAATCCATGAATAATGTACAGCACTGCAAAACTTTCTGCTGCTTTCTCTTTTATTGTATGATGAGCTCTTGCTCTTGATTAAGCAATTACTCAGAAGTCAGCAAATATCCCGTGTAACTATGACTGGAGTGTTTCTTGCAGTCAGCATCTCTCTCTGGGCCCGGACAATACTCGGGTGTCGGGTATCGTATGAGAGGAGATAGAAGCTCAGGGGGACGGAAAGCCCCACTCACCCGGGAGCTCCAGACCCCATTTACTTAGTGTACCGCGGATCGCGGACCCTGGAAAGCCTGCGTACCTGAGTGATACTTGTATATAGATGTACCTCGGTACTTGTACAAGTACTACCCATATGTGTATTGTATATATGACTTCTGGGACCGTCTGCACTACCATGTTCCTGTCCGCCATGCGTCGGAAACTCATGTGACTTGACTACAAGCTTGTTATATGCCTAATTTCGAATCGAGTGGTGTATGATGCTGGTTACAGTGAGTAATCTCAAGTAGAACGAGCTGTGGCAGAGTGGGTTGCCAAGTATAGGAACCTGGGGCCACCTGCTTGGCGGTAGTCGAATACGGTACAGTACGACAACTCAACCTCTGAATTGGGAACCCCAAGCTTAGACCAATACGAACACCTGCACCCTTACAATATTTCTCGACCATCTCTACACTTCGACGACCCAGACACTACTTCGACATTCTCTTCTTTCAGTCCGCTCAATCCACCCCCTCGTCGAGATCCCACCAAGCACATCCCAGCTCTGTGAGCCAACTGTCGTCACCGAAGCCTTAAGCCTCGGGGCATGGCTGCCCACCAAGGGATCCTCCCTCCGTCACATCCATAGGCCACCGACCTTACCTCCACCTCCGATGTCCGCCGCGAGATCGATTCTACACACCTTATATTCTCTGCGCCCCGTGCTAGTCGCGTGATGGCTAGCTACTCCAACAGCAGCAATGGCGCCCCTTCCTCCTCATCCAACTATTCCCCCTTCGTCCCGTCGAACCTCCGCCAAAATCACCCACAGATCGAAGAGGATCATCCGATAACCGACTGCATGAACTTCCTTCAACGGTACTGGCAAAAGCTGGTTCGGTTCTGGGACACCAGTGGCAAGAGGGCGACCATCGCTTTATTGCTGAAGACGGCGCATCAGCTACGAAGGAACCTGGTCTTGAGCCGGCTGTTCAGCTTCCCACACGTCCTGGTGATATTATGGGTACTCGTTTTGATGTGGGGAGAGCGCTGGATATATCATACAAAGGTTGAGAGCTGCCACTGGAGTAATTGGGAAAAATGGGTAAGGGAACCACCTCTGCGCTGCTGCTCCTCCTCCTCTACTACTACTACTACTACAGGGCAGACCACGAGACACAAAAGGCTAACAATAAACTGCACTTAGCCTTCAGGGACTACGCCCCATCACTTAATACTCGTCGCCGACCCCCAATTGATCGATCATCACTCATACCCCGGCCGGCCATGGCCTCTCAGTTCGTTGACCTTCACCATCACCGATAACTACATGCGCCGATCGTACAAACAGCTCCAGGAACAACTACACCCCGACACGGTCTTCTTTCTGGGCGACCTGTTCGATGGTGGACGGGAGTGGAGGACACGACATGGCAGCTACGAAGACCCGAGCTGGAATCGCCGGCCCAAGGGCGAAGTAGGCTATGCAAAGAAGTGGAAGAAGAAGTACGGAGACGACTACTGGTTAAAGGAATACGCGAGATTTAGTGAACTGTTCATCGACCCATGGGTTCAGGACGGAACGGAAGTCGGGCCTGGGCAGAGAGGGAGGAAGATTATTGCCAGCCTACCGGGAAACCATGACCTCGGTTTTGGGTCTGAGGTGCTAGTGGGGGCAAGGGACCGATTCGAGGCCTTCTTTGGAGATGTGAACCGGGTGGACGTCATTGCAAACCACACTTTTGTGTCCGTGGACACCCTGTCGCTGAGTGCCCGCAGCTCAGAAGACAGGGCGCAAGTGGACCTGAGCGGTATCTATAAACCCGCAGAGGAATTTCTGGACAAGGTGCAGTTGACGAAGAGGAAAGCAGTGGAACAGGAGCTGCGGCGGCTCCGCGGCGAGGTTCCAGAGCCATTACAGGAACACAAAGTTGAGGAGGCGTTGTCAGCGGACCTCAGCAATGCCCCGACGCTGAATCCAGGCGAGGGCAAGGCGGAGCTGCCCACGATATTACTGACCCATGTGCCGCTGTATCGACCGCCAGGGACGCAATGCGGGCCTCTGCGAGAACACTGGCCGCCAGCAAACCCGGCGGACCCCCTAGCCAGGGACGACAGGAACGCCATTTCCGTGTCCAGGGGCTACCAGTACCAGAATGTGCTCAACGAAGGCGACTCGGTCGACCTGGTCAGCAAGATCGGGAACATTGTACATGCGTTTTCGGGTGATGACCACGATTATTGCGAGCTCACGCATGCCGAGAATCAGGCGAATGTGAAGGAGATTACTGTCAAGAGCACCAGCATGGCCATGGGCGTGCGGACGCCGGGGTTCCTGATGGTCAGCATGTACAACCCCATCGATGGAGAAGGAAACCCCCTTTCCGGCGATCACGGAAACACTCTTCAGACACACCTGTGTCTACTGCCCAACCAGCTAGGCACCTACGCCCGATACGGCGGCTTTGCGTTCGTCTGCGCTGTCGCGGTCGCAATCCGGGCCTTGCTTGTGCCCCTACTCAAACTCCAGCCCTTCGCGCTGGAGCCGGACGCGCCAGAAGACCAGCTCAACCCCGTCCTCCCTGTGTTCAAGTCCAGGGGCAAGGCCAAGGCCAAGGCCGACGATCACGATGACAAGCGACCACCCTCCGGATATGGACACTACGCAGCGTCGTCATCCCATTCCTCCTCCCCGCACAAGTCCGGTACTCGCGATAGGAGCGCGTCCTTCACGCCGGGCGTCAGGGCAAACGGGCTCGTGGCCCAGGCGCGCAACGCGTCCCCCAAGCGGCCTGGTAGTAACACGAAGGGGCTCGGGAGGCACAGCTCCAACAGGGAGAAGCGCGACCGGTGGGGCTGGGGCAACGGGCCCAAGATCGAGATCGACCTTGGCGATGATGATGAGTATTACTACGACGGAGGCAAGTCCCGCTGGAAGGCGGCGGGCCCGAGGAGGGGGGTCACCGCAGGCAGGAGTACGTTGGTAGTGGTGTGGAGGGAGTTGTGGACTACGGCGTGGAGGGTGTTGTGGGTGGTGGGTGGGTTTTGGGCATGGTTGAATCATAAGGGATAAATAAATATGCCAAGGGAATATACAAATGGGTTGGCTGGTCAAAACTCTTTGTAGACTGTGTGATGTTTTAGTATTGTAACAAGACTGGTCAGGAGCAGCCATGGTATAAGAGTTATATGTGGACTGTCTTGTGGCATAAACTCAGGCCTGGCGTAGATGATGTATATATATTCTTTGTGTTTGCAACTATACATAATACCAAGATGATGCAACCAGGCCACCAGTTTACAGAAAAAAACAACTGGCTTCTTACAAACTTTTGGGACAGTGTTGAGTTCTGATGTGGACGAAACAGTGAACGGTAAGCTTACAACAAAACACCTAGAGGCTGACATCCCCCCCCCCCCCCGCCTTCCTGCCCTCATAGCGGGATCGGGATCAGGGCTTAACCCTTATCTCCACCCAGCTCGACAGCTTATCGCACTCAACCGACAATCCGGCCCCCCCACTCACCACCCACCCCACCCAGCCCGTCATGGCAGCTTCTCACGAGCAACAGCGGGACGCACCGAACAAGTACCCTCCCCTCCAATTCTCCAGCGTCACAACCATCACCGACTTCCACCCGCGCCTAAACACACCACAACCATAACAACAACAAACACCAACACCACCACAGCAAAAGCTACCAGCACCAGCACAATGGCGGAGGAGAAGCAACCCCCAGGCGTCGTCGAGGGCGCCACAGCCGGCGACGTCGAGGACGAGGTGGACCAGGACCAGGCCAAGTCTGCCGAGGACCGCAAGGCGGCGGCGGCGCTCTCGAAGCTGGACGCCAGGGACGAGGACGTCGCGTCCTCCTCGGTCGACCAGGAGGGCCTGAACAAGGCCATGAACCTGCTCAGCGCCAACAAGGCCGAGGAGAAGAAGGACGTCAAGAAGGTCAAGGTTGACGCGGCTGACGTTGCCCTGCTGGTAAGTCAACCTAAGCCAAACCGATCCGGACGGGTTTTTGGGTGGTGGATTGATTGGTAGCGAACGAGGGCGCGGGCTGTCGGTGTGAGGGAGTTGTGTGCTAATCAATGACCGTGGGGATTAGGTTGACGAGCTCGACTTGACGAAGCCCAAGGCTACGGAGCTGCTTAAGCAGCACGACGGCGATGCGGTCAAGGCGATGAGGGCATTCATCGCGAACTGAGAAAGAGAATACTATGGTTTTCACTTTGACGGGGACAGGACAGGAGGGCTGGTTGCATCATCAGGAAAGGCGTTAGGTTTTTACCAAAACAACATCAGTGTTGGGGGAGATAGACAAAATGGTCTATGAAGGGTAGGTTCGCCTTCAGAAAATGGAAAAGAACCCATGGAAAAATGCACAAAGCGCCTTGTTTCTTTCTCTCTCTAGATGCTGACTCTACGGGGGTATCTAACTTTACAGGTTCTACGAACCCAATCACCGCTGTCCCATGATATAATTGATGTTCACACACTTCGGCTCGAAGAGATCCGTATCATCGCCCATCCACCACGGTCCTCGCGGCGGCATCTTGAAGTCCGGACGGCCAGGCCCCGTGCCATTGTGATCAGGAGGGAGAGGAGGCGGCTGGTGGTCATTGTCGGCTTCTGGTGCGGGATACCCGCCTCCTGGCCTACCACCGGGTCCGTCTCCCGGAGGAGGACCTCGGCCTTTTCCAGGACCACCCCCTCCTCCTCCGTGGCCAGGACCCATGTTTCTGGGTGCTATCATCGGCCACATGGGGATATAACACCGTTCATCCCAGGCACACACCTCCTTGCACCTGTAGTATTCGCTCTCCCAGCCCAGCCAGGCCGTGAGCTCGATGATGTTATCGCGCCAGGTGGCTGCTCTTCTGGCCAGCGCTGTCGCATCACCATGTGAACTTGCCTTGTGACCCCTCCTTCTGCTGTCCCCGGTGAAGTTCAGCCACACCTGCTCGATGCCGAAGCCCATGGTCAGAAGCACAGAGCAGATCGTCCCGTAAACCTCCTCGACGGCCAGGCGGATGTCTTCCTCCTCGGGGGACAAAGGGACGCGCCGCTCCTCGGGCACCAGGAGCCTCGTGTATCGGTAGCGGCAGCGGGAATACGTCTCCTCGTAGAGGGCGGATTTCGTAGACCATGTGTCGTGGTCCATGCTGTCGGAGGGGTACTCCAGGTATGCCACCATGAACATGTGGCTCTGGCCCCTCAGGTCGAACAGCCAGTCGTACACGGCTGTCTCGTTGTGAACTTCCGCCGACGGAAAGGAGACAAGGCTGGTGTCCATCATGGTCAACTGGTTCGTCGTCCTCTGCACGATCTCGGACGTCATGAGGACCCAGTCCGCACCAGAGCAGTCATCCCCATCCCCAGGCTCAACCAAGCTCCGGAACGCCCTCTCCGAGTTCCGCCTCATCAACGAGGCCTCCTCGGGCACGACATCACCCAGATGATGAAACCTCCGCCTCCGTGCGAGCTGCTTAACAGCCATCCCCCTATCTCCCTCCTCCCCGGGCCCCACCCACAGGCCCTCAGCCGTCAGGTTCAGGCCCTCCCGGTCGTACAGGGCCCTGTTCAGGGTCTGGTTCGCGAACCGCGGCGAGTAGTAGCTCAGGATGCCGCAGCCCAGCACCTTCGCCCGGGCCTCGCCCTGGCCCGGCCCGCTGCGCGTCGAGCCGTAGTGCCACGTCGCGCTGTCGAACCAGCCCCACCCTTGTGTCTTCAGGAAGGGCTCCCGGCCGACGTCGTGGCGCCAGTTGGGCGGCGGGGCGGGGTTGGACGGCTCGGAGTTGCGTTCCGTGCGTGTGGGTTGTGGGGGGAGGGGGTTGTATGATTGTGGATGCTGGTGGGTGCCGCGCGCCCTTAGGGAGAGGTCGTTGGTGTTGTCGAGCATCGCTGCGCCTGCTGTTGTGGCACCCCTGGCTTCCTTCTCGTCCCCATTGTGCCCCTTCTCCTTCTTGGGCAGTAACGGCGCAGTGACATTGAGCCTCGACATCAACCTCAAACTCGGGCTCGAGAAATCACACCAGATCATCTCGAACCCAGCATTCATCCTCACCACCCCCTCAAACCCCCACCCCCGGCCCCCCAGACCAGCCTCCTCAAACCACCTACACAGGCCATGCGCCCTGAGATACTCAACCCCCAGCCCCATAAAGAACCCACCCCCATCGGGCCCGCTCACGTTCCCAAACAGCTGCAGCATCTGCGTGTCCATCTGGGCGAACCCCATGAGCGCCGCCGACTCCCCGTCGAAGTAGAGCGCCCTGACCGGGCGCGTGGCCTGGTACGTCAGCAGGAACGAGTTCCGGCTGGACCCCATGATGCCGTAGCTCATCTCGAGGTCGAACGCCAGCCACTCCGGGTTGGGCGGCTGCGGCTCCGGGTCCTCGGGCGAGATGAGCCCGTGGTGGAGGAGCGTGTAGGCCGGGATCTCGACGGCCGCGAGGGCCTGCCCGTTGGGGAAGATGGTGTTGCTCCATTGGTGCAGCAGGCTGGGGATGGAGGCGAAGAGGTGTGGGAGGGGTGAGGTGAAGTCCAGGGTCCACTTTGGCGGTCCGTCGTCGCCATCTCCCTGGGAGTCCGGGACGGTGTTGTGGAGGTTGTCGACTAGAGGTTTCTGGGCTGGAGGAGACCCGGCGGTGACGACCCGGGATAGCGAGGCCACGGCGGGCAACAACGGGAGCCAAAACATCATGGCCTCAACGCTGGCTGTTTACCACCGTCCATAATCAGGAGGAAATGGTTCATAAGAGAAGGAAAGGAAAAAGAACGGTATCAACCAACAGAGGCTCTCCGTCGTGATGTTTGCAGTGTGGTGGCGATTTCGAGTAGGCTTATCGAAGGGCGTATGCAGCTGTCGCACGCAGATAACGGATGATACGCGCGTCACCTTGTCGCCCCTGGGTTTTGCCCCCCACGCAGATCCGGGGGTTTATATTCGTATACAAAGGGTTCCTACCCACGACACTTGCAAAACAGTCACTGCTGCATATTGATACCTGGCTAATTATATGTAGGCGAATATATGCGGCAAACTTACCAAGCGCAGGAGTGCGAAGACCCCTACAGCTGACTGCACTTCAGTGCCTATTCAACGTTCATCAGGTAATACTCGACGACGAAGGAGCAACTATGATCAATCGATATTCATTCAGTTGGTCTCTGATGTTCTATGCACCATCGAGACTTCATCCACACCTGTCAACCCCGTGAGAGGTGGAGGAAAGAGTATAAGACAACCCCCTGTACTCTGTGTGTACACCACTAAACGCCGGCCACAAACGCCAGAAGTTCAAAACACCCCCCTTCTGTAGCCATAGGAAACGAGTGAGCCATCCTCACAACAATAAAGCAATCCTGCAATCTCAAGCGAAGCAACCATGCAAAACACGGTGTGTTCACACCGAGCCGCATCTCTCAGTCTCAAAGCCTCAATTCCACTCCTTCCAACTCTTAGCCAGCGGACTCGACACCTTAGGTGCGAACGCAAGGCTCTTCCTCCGCGCATCCATCAGCCGCCTCGCCACGCTCTCGTCCTTGTTGTGGCCCAAGACCCCTGCGCCCAGGTCCTCATACATGTGCTGAGTCTTGGGTGGACAGGTCCTCTGAATGAGCTGCTCGCGCGACAGATCCTCATCATCACCGTCGCCCTCCGTCATAGGCGAGTTCATGTCCGGCGTCATCTCCATGGCGAAGCGGAGGATGGCCTCCGGCGCGGGTGTCTTAGGCACAGGCGTCAGCGGTGCAGAATTGAACCATTCTTGCTCGTAGTTGAACTCCCCGTCGTTCTCATGGTCTTCGTCGTCGCCTAATTCCTGGTCGTCGGGAGAGTGCATCCACATAGTACTGTCGCGGCGGTTGGCGGGCGCAGGCGTAGTGGGCGCAGCTTGGCCTTCCCGCGAGGTCCTGCGGGACGCCGGCTCTGACACCACAGTGCCGTTGACATTTGCCAATGTCTTGGGCTCCATGGATTTTCTGCGGCGAGCCCCGCCACGAGGGATGAGCGAGGTGTCGATGTAGTAAGGGGCTTCGTCAAGCCACTCATTCTCCCGCTCACAGCTGGCAAGAACGTCAGCATAAGGACTAAATTGTAAGAAAGGCGCGAAATGACTTACTCTAGTACCCAACCGACACCGACACATTGCACAACACCACCAGTCTCGCGGACCCTCTCCATTGTGCGCTTGCCCCCATCCTTGTACACTACATGTGTGATGCCGATCTTGGAAGACGCGTCGTCATCATCGGGGTTCCAGGTCCAGTGCTTGATGCAGCGCGCGCCCATCTGGGTGAGCAACTCAACAAAGATAGCGCTAGCATCAGCGCCCTCCATGGTGTGCACATCGACGAAGACGACTGCACCACGGAGCAGCGCAGAGTCAGCTTCACGGCGAGGGGTTTGCACCGGAGTGGGACTGCCCGCATTCGACCAGTTCTCGGATTTGGTGGGAGTGACAGGAGGCAGCGATCCCGCTCGCGAGCGAGAGTCCTCCTCCTCCTCCTCCACAGCTTCCTCGAAGGCAGCCTCCACATGCTTCTTGTGGGAAGGCGAGTAGGAAATGACGGTCGCACTCCTAGTCAGACCGTGAGTCGGCCTCGTCTCCGGGATGCGTGATATGCTGTGTCTGCGCTTCTTCAGCGAGGGCTGTGGTGGCGGAGTGGACTCGTCCGCCGCCTTGAGAGGTATCTTGGACACGGTGTGGAATTCGCGCGTGGTATATCTCTGGGGCGTAACAGGGGGAATAGGGGTGCCGCCATGAGCTTCCGCATCAGGCACCTCGTTCTCATCGCCGTATTCCTGGCTGGCTTCAGACATAGAGTCCTCGTTCTGGTCAAGGATACGCATCGAATCGATCTGCTCAGGTGACATCACGGACATCTCGTTCGACTCGGCGACAAGGTCGAAATCCTCATCCGTAAGGGAAATATCCTCCAATACGGGTTCCTTAATTTCCGGAATCTCAGATAGAGGCCCAGCTTCATTGCCAGAATCGCTGGCCGCCGCATCAGGCCAAGAAGCCATCTCGTCCTCGAAGAAATCATCGCCCATTGGCGAGTCTTTCGACGCAGCTGCCACTTCATCCGAGCCTGTAGATTTCTCAGCCTTTGGAGTCGCTGCCTCGACCTCGTTCTTCATCGGGCTGCGAGTCTGCCATGAGTCAAAGCGCTGAGCCAGGGGCGTGAAGCCGAGACCAGACGTTCTGGGTTTCATCACACTGCCCTTCATGTGCTTCACCGGCGAGGTAGACTGGGGTGTCAGCACGCGTGTGAGATCACCCTCAGACTCTGAATAGCTCTGATCGAACGAAACCTGGTCCTTCTCTCGAAGGCCAAACATGCTCAAGGCTTGCTGAGGAGGTGAGTTGGGCGGAGTAGTGCTGATGCTGTCGGAAACAGTGTTCTCAGCATCCTGCTCCGGCTCATCCACTGCCATGGGTTCACCGTCATCTGCAATAACGTCCACCTGCTCGTGCTCATCTTCAAGCACAACCGTGTCATGGTCGTCTTCTTCCTCCATGGATTGGTGGTCTAGTGACGTGTCCCGGACCAGAGCAGTGTCTGCCTCACGAGGCAGAACTGCGGACATGCGCCCAGTGGATTCTGCTCTAGATGGATTGGCAGTGTCTTCACCGTCCTTGGCCTCCTCTTCCGTATCAGGCTCGGTTTCTGCGTCACTTGCTTCTGAATCCTCGCCCTCCTCGGCCGGAGAAGTTGTGACTGGTTTCGGAATAGGAGACTGGGCAACGGTCTCCAGCTCAGGCTCAGGCAGCTTGGCTGACTTCATCGGCATGAAAAGGCGTCTGGCTGGCGACTGGAACAGAGATTGTTTGAATGGAGACGCGCTATTCTGATCATGCCGAATAGATGAGCCTAGGTCAACAGGCTTGATGGACACAGGACACCGCTTCGCCGGCGACTGCATCAAAGGCGCCTTGGACGGTGACGCGCCCTTCTGGGAGGACTCCTTGACTGCAGAAAAGCCCAACTGCAGTCCCTCTATCCTCTTAGCTGGAGACTTCATGGAATCCTTAAAAGGCGAGGGCGGAGGTCGTCGAACGGGACTACCGAGAATAACTGTAGACTCCGGGGGAGGCAAGTCCATCGTCTCCTCATCTGTGGGCTCTACTTCCTCCTTGGTTTCAACAGAAGGCTTCATGCTCACAGGTGGTTTCATAGGGTTCCTGTGCAAGGGCCTTGCCGGTGTTCTGTCCATAGCCAGCTCGTCCTCGGACTCCACATCCTGATCCCTGATCGCCGACAACTGTGTAACCTTCTTAGGGCTGAGTGGCCTCGGTGCCTTATCGTCGATCTCCTTTGTGTTTTTCTTCGTTTGCCCTTTCGCGCTCTTCTTGGTGGTAGTCGATTTGGCGGCACGGCCAGCCGCGACAGGCTTTCGGACAGGCTTTGCTCGCATGCCAGCGGTGGTGACGACGGCAGGCTTTGTTGCGGGGGTCTTTGCCTTGGAACCGGTAAGTGGAAGCACATTTTCCTTGTCAGGTTCCGCGAACGTAACTGTCTTGACGGGCTTGGAGGCTGGCGCCCTTGCAGATGTGGTAGAACCAACGGGTCTGCCACGAGTTGGCTTCTTGACCGATTCTGGTGCGAGATCGTCCGCGTCCTCGTCATGGTCGACCTTTGCCCTCTTGGCCCGTGTTCGAGCAGACTTTGCTGGTTCCTCCTTCATGGGCTCCGATACAGGCTTCTTTGGTGGCCGACCGCGTGTGGCGCGAGGTGCAGCGGGTGCTAGTGTAGGCGCAGGCTTAGAGTCGATGATTTTCTTGGGCCGGCCAGGACCTCGAGTAGCTCGGGCGGCAGTACTCGAAGCAACTGGCGGCTGCTTGGCAGGTGCCTCGGCCTCGCTGTCGTCTTCATGGTCGTCCGGACGCGTCTTACGCTTGGTCGATGTCCTTGTAGATGATGCAGCAACTGTGGAGGAGCTCGTGGCGGGGCCAGCAGCAGTACGGGTGGTTCTCGTCTTGGTCGCAGCAGTAGCTGTCTTTCTTGCTGCAGAAGACGCGGTGCCTGCTGTAGCAGTAGAGGCCTTTCCAGCTGCCCTTGCTCGGGTCATCCGCTTGGGCGGCTCTGCTTGTGGATCCATGTTGAGCTGGTTGCTGGACCTTGTTTGGTGGGAATTGAGCTGGGTTAGTAAGGATTTACACACAGTAAGGAAAGTCAAACATAAAGCACATTGCACTGAAACCAAATGCAATGCGCAGAAGGAAGTGCAGATGATCGTTTGAGAGGGGAAAAGATGTGGCGCTTTTGTTGACAGGCCAATGTTGCAGTGAAGTTCCAGTGTTGACGGTCAAGTGTGGAATTTGTGGGGTACGCACTGGGAAAGTGGGCCACGTCCATGTGCAGTTGATTGTTGTCCAGGCAACAACGTCCGCCCACAGGTCATCTTGCTGATGACCTCACTGACCCCTTTCCTACTTCTTGGCTACTGGCTTCATGCCCTCTAAAGCGTACACCACTCAGGTCGAGCATAATTACTATTGGGATGAGATCGTGGGTTATATCCAGCTAGTCATAGCAAAATGCTTGCCTCCCTGGGGATTGCATATCTACCATACGGAGCGACTGACACAACAAATCTTATGGGAAAGTAGACGGGGTTTCTGCCGACAACTCCTAGGGTTAGCATAGCATATGCCAATCACCCCCCCCCCCTTCCCCGCCTCCCAAGGCGCCGTTCCGGACGCCGAACCCTCGCAGTGGCAGGCAAAAACCACTTTACGCGTCTTGTCACCACCCAGAATCGACAATGATCCCGTGCTTTCCGCCACTTCGTGGTGGTTGATGACTTATTCTCTTCTACATGGTTCTGGAAGTCGATGGCCTTCTCTTCCCTTTCTTTTTACTTGTTTTGTAATGCTATTCGGGAGATACCTTTTGCGTGCTTGGTTCCCTTTTCTCTTACATCGCGTATCGACAGTACATACCACCCCGAGTTTGTGGTCGCACCCTCCCGTCTCTACCAGTAGCTTGGGTACGATCGCAGTCGCACAGTCGTCACAATGGCTGACAAAAGCGAATACGATGCACTGGTGCTGTCCTACACTCACTTGAAGAGTCTCCCGCGGCAGGATGATGCCCTGTACACTCTCAAGAAGGTCGCGTCGGTTGTGAAGCCCATAATGAGGGCAAGAGGCTGGAAGGTGTCGGAACTTGCCGAGTTCTACCCTGACCAGCAGAACCTGCTTGGTGAGCCTCGGGCTTATATTGCCGGCATTGATCTCGTTTCATACTAACGGTCTGGGCCCACAGGGTTAAACGTCAACAGAGGCCACAAGATCCTCCTGCGGCTTCGTTATCCCGGCGACCGGACCCAGTTTCTGCCCATCGAGGAAGTGACCGACACGATGCTCCACGAACTCTGCCATATTGTCCACGGGCCACACGATGCCAAGTTTCACGCATTATGGGACCAGCTACGCGACGAGCATGAGGGGCTGGTTATGAAGGGCTACACTGGCGAAGGCTTTCTCAGCAAGGGCCACAAGCTGGGAGGCGGTAATAGGGTACCTATGCGTGAGGCGAGACGGCTTGCTCGTGCAGCTGCCGAGCAGAGGGCCCAGCAAGCCGAGCGGACAAGAGGGTCTGGCCAGCGGCTCGGTGGTGCGCCGATACATCGAGGCCAAGATATCCGGAAAGTCATCGTCGATGCTGTTGAGCGGAGAAACAGGGCCGACAGAGGTTGCGGAAGCACAAACTTTACCGAGAGGGAAATACAGACCATCTCCGATACGGCGACCAAGAACGGGTTCAGGACGCAAGCTGAGGAAGACGCGGCGAATGAGGCTGCCATTGGTCAGGCGCTGTGGGAGCTCGTGCAAGAGGATGAAAAGAAGAAGTATGGCAATGACTATGTGTTACCAAGCGCTGAGTTTCCAGGAGGCAACGGTGGTGGCACGTTCACTCCAAGTTCTTCTGGGCCACAAAACTCGAACACGCCGCCTCCAGTGCCAGAATGGTCGAGACCTGGTGGTTCTACTAAGGCAAGGTCATCTGCATCTCAGAGACCCGAGTCGGCACCGTCCGTACCTCCTAAGCCTACGCATCCGGATCCCACACCCGACCCATCGGTACCTTTGGCAGCAAATGGTGGCTGGACATGTGAAACATGTACACTTCACAACCCGCCAACTTGCCAGAGCTGCGATGCGTGTGGGACCGACAGACCTAGGCCAAAGCCAACGTCCAGCCCGTCTTCTGCGCCTTTCCCAGCGGATGGATGGAGCTGCGAGGCATGTACGCTCCACAACGCGTCGAGTCACCTAAGTTGCGACGCATGTGGCACTGAGAGACCCGAGAGCGTGACCCGGCGGCTGGCAGAAGATGAAAGGAAGGAGAGGACTGCAAAGCGAGCACGTATTACGCCGGCGACGACGGGCCGGGCGAGCATAATCAACCGATCCAGCAGACCATCGAGCAGTGCCGACCTAAGCCATGCGAGGATGGTCTCGTTCAGAAACAGCACAAGCGGAGCAAGTGCCAAGCCTCCTGCTGCTCCCACTGGCCCAGCAGTCTGGGAATGCTCGCGATGCGGGAATGTCGTCGACAGGCAGTGGTGGAGCTGTGGCCAATGTGGGAATGTGAAGGAAAGCTCTAAGTGAGGGTGAGTATGTCACAAGTATAATTGCAACGAATGACACGATAGCATATGGAGCGAGGAATCTTGGTTTGCTGCGAATAGGGAACGAACTGGCAGCATGGTAGCCTTGCAAGTTAGACAGCTTGAAGTGGGTTGAGGGGAAGGTATCTCAACAGTCTACTGTACCGAGGTACTTCAAGGAGATATTCTGCTCATCATATCTGAACTCCATTTGCAGACACGCCGGCCGTGTAATCGGTTTATGTCAGCACTCGATGACGTCAGATTATGGCAGGGGCAGCTGGCGGGATGGCATTTCACACATCTTCGATCAAGAACAAGAACTCGATGGCGCATATTTTCCCGCTATGGTTGCGGGAAGACACTGGACCTTGCAGGCGTGAGTGATGAGGCCGCAGTCGTTACCTATTCAGGCCTGTACCGTATCTTGTTCCATCTTGGCACGAGATCGCCGATCGGCCAGATATTCGACCCTGTTCCGGTAGTTGGACTGACTATCCGAATTGCAATTGCACAGCCTGACTTATTACTAACAGCGCGCTCTGGCACGTGCCTGGCAGTCTGGAGAAGCGCCTTACTGTACTTCGTAATGATGTGAGCCTGATGAAGGCGCCTTACCAGCATACATGCATACCTGCATACATAGCTGCATACCTACCTACCCAGGTCCTCTATGCGAAGACGCGGAAGCAGCGGTCAAGTGCTGCCCAACACGAACAATCCGGCAGTCCGGACAGCGAACGAGATTTTTTCTTCTTCTTCTTCTTCTGTTTCTTTTTCTTTCTCCTGACCTTGTCACATCCCGCCAGGCCCGTTAATGGCAGGGCATAAAACCTTTGTCGTGCTTATTTCCAGGTTTATTTTCCCCCATGTTGGGGTGGACATGTCTATACGATGTCAGAGTGTCCGATGCCGAGAAACAAAACACATGGGCCGAGAAGAGCGAGCTCCACACAGTTCGATGATGCTGATGATGGCGAGAGGATACGGACTACGTGCCCTGAGTCGCTAGGTAACTACCTAGGTATGTAGTTAGTAAACTTACAAGATGGTGCGTACAGCCCTGGGTTTTAAGCCTGGCAAGTCACAGCATCTTCCTCCATCACTAACAGGCCTAATAAACTTTTTGGGTGTCCCAGGTTGCCCCTACCTCAGGGCCCACACGAGTCTGGCCCGCTGGACCCTTAATGCTCCATCCTGCCAGGTCCTGCCCTTGTTCGATACAAAATCGCCGGCAGTGCATGTGATTGTCACTGAGTTGCAACGCTTTTTGCAGTGCCCCACCGCGACGCGGGCATGTCATTGTCGTACGACAAGCCCAGATACACACGAGCATGACACGATTCATTGGCCTGCTCTTGGTTGGCTTGCCCATCGAGATTTTAGCCCTCTTTCATGTCGGGGATACCCCGTCATCATCCTGCCCTCAAGCCTTCGGCACGCCCTGCGAACCAAATTAAAGGGTGTGTTACCATGTGTCTTCACTCCCCCAGATCATGTCCACGACGGAGCAACCATCGCTACCGGACTGCGATTGAAATCAGGGTTCCGGTGACGTGGATGAGGCTGAAAAAAATATCCCGGGCAGCAAGTGGCAGCCAGCAGTACCGGAGGTAACAGGGGGTGATCTAATTCATGAGGTTACATACAATGCACGTGTGGTCCCCAAGGAAGGTATGTATCCGTTCTTATTTGGTATCCAGATATTGCCGACGTTTCCGGGATACCACAGGTAGTTAGTTAGACGAAGCGTGACCTCGGTGGTGACAAGCTTTAATAACTTGCTGCACGGCTCATTCATCGAGGTTGTACTACCGGTACTCCAAGAATCGGGATTCTGATGATGGACTTGATGATGGTGGTTTTTTTATGATAGATGATATATGACGCAACCTGCTTTCTCTCTTTCACTCTCCCAAGTTCCACCTCTGGCATAACAACAACACTGACATCCATAAATCCATGAAAAACATTACCAGGCATACCAACATAACACATTAGTCACCGCTCACAAGCCCCAAGCCCCAAGGCCCAGGGGGGGGGGTGGGCTTTATGGGCTCCAAGTCCCATCATACCTACTGTACTCCGTATCGCAAGCCCCAATCCAATGACCGCGCCCGGGCCGTCCGACGGTAATGTCAGTCTATGTAGTTCTAGATTTTATTTTTGCCAGTCCACCGGGCCGTCTTCTGGCCGTACTGCTGTGCTAGAGGACAGAAATGTAGTACCTAGGGGACGCTGGAGGAATGTTCTACATGCATGCGTATCTACCTAAGCCTATGTATGTACTCTCACCTCACCGTATCGGAGAGGTCTCTTTGTCTGTCTCGGGAAATATACACCCATCTAAATAATCTTTAATTTACGCAGCCGGGAACGGACTTGATTCACTTCACTTAAGGCATAGAGAAACGTTTTCCCTCTTTTTTCCTTTTTTTTTTTGGGCTGCCCTTCAGCCTCTTCAAGGTCAACCCCTACACATACACACGCCTTGGTTGTCCTCTTGGCCGGGGCTACCTAGGTAGATCTCCACAACCGCACCAACTACTACCCAGGGTTCCTTCTTCGTCTTCTTCATCAGATGGGTTTTGTTACGTCCAAGTAATGATACATCGTCACCAGGTCTTGTGTCGACGAAACAAATCCCAGACTTGGTTGCAAACAAACCTGCTGCGATCTTTCTCGTTCACATATCAAAATACCCCTTATTCCCTCTTTTGACAATCTTGGAATCCGATTGGAAACTCACGCGTCTGGTAACCCATTTTACCTCCCCACATGATACCCTGCCGACCATCCTCTCGAAATAATGATTCTCACACTGCGCCCCCGCCGGTAACGATGAACAACGACTCGCTGGCGGAGTCGTCTTTGCTCCGAAAACGTCTTGCCAACTCGCCACGGATGCTGCCAGCCGATGGCATTGAGCCTCTCCGACAGGATGGCTCAGGCTCGCCAGATCCGGGTCACGCCCAGAGTGATGGCCCGCGCAACCTGTCGCCAGGCGGTCATGGCTTCCAGCGAGAAAATAGTACTGAGAGACAACCTGTGCCAGGCAGTCCCCTCCGGCTCCAGATGCCCTGCCTCACTACCGGGCAGCTCGCTTTCTCTGCAATGCAGTTTTTGCCAGTGCCAGTCTTGGTTCTCAACAGCCTGAAGACTGTTGTGTTGGCCAACGAGGCTATGGGAAAGCTTCTGGGCATGGTATCGGTCTCAGACGAGGCCACCTGCTGCGACGCAGCGACGGTTGCACTGGAAAGACTCAAAGGGCAGTCGTTATCACAGGTTGGTATCGATATGTCTCAGAACGGACAGCCTGTATTTGTTGCCTGGGAAGCTTACTTGGACACTCTGGTAGAGGAGATGGGATCAGCTCATACGCAAACAGTCAATGGCACACAGGAGGGTGCGCAACAGGATCGTCAGGAAGGCGACAAAACGCCCACTGGCGAGGCATCTGGTGATAACAAAATGCCAAGTCACGGCCAAGAAGCTGCAGTTGAAGTCATCGTCTCCCGACGCGGCTCTGACAAGTCCGTCATTGAACCTCGGCTTATCAATAAGGCTTCCGAAAACCAAGCCTTCGCCAAGATGATTATCAGCGTATGGGAAATAGCAGGGAATCAGACCTACTTCACCCTGACCTTCACCAACACCGAATCAACGTCATCTGTGAGCTCCAAGAGGATGGCGGTGGCTCGGTCGAGCACCCTCGATGCTGCCGAGCGCAAGGTCGATTCTACCGCATCCAAAGGCTCGTCTGTTACGTCCAGCCACGGTTCATCCTCCTCGCCATCCTACCAAATCAGTCCCAGCTCCATCTCCCTCACGTCCAGCCCCTTTCCGCCCTTGGGCCCACCATTCAACAAGTCATTGCAGAGTACGCCTTCGATGCTCCAGAAGTCCACGATAATGAAGGATGCGCTTCTCGACAACACCGAACAGCCGATTATGATCATGTGGAAGGACGGCACCTTGGCTTTTCCGAACTTGGCCGCCAGGAGGCTCATGGACAAGGATGCCACTCTTGATAAGCCATTCGAGGGCTTTGATCTTTTGAGCAACTGGGTCGTGTACTCTGAAGACTTCAGCAGGGAACTCGACTGGAGCGAATTCCCGATGGCCATCTTGCTCAGAACGCAAACACCGTTCACAGGAATGCGATTTGGTATAATCAACCAGGACGGGAGGAAGATTGTCTACAACGCACTGTCGGAAGCGATTCGCGACGATATCACGGGCGAGTTCCTAGCAGGAGTCATCACATGCCAAGACGTGACAGATATGGCCAAGGAAATCGACGAGATCAAGGAAAGGAACGCGGAACGGTTCAAGTTAATGTGTGATACAATGCCGCAACTGGTAAGCAGTTATTGGAGGCGCCCCTTTAGCAGTTGGCGAAGCGCATTTGCTTTACTGTCCCGATTTTTTTTCGCGAGCGGCATGCAGTACCCTTCACCTCCAGAGTTCATTAGGCCCAAGGCCTCGAAGGATATCCCTCGATTTTGCGACCAAAGTGTCTTTCATGATGAGTGGTCGGCAGACAGATGGCCAGTCAGAGTGGTCCTGCCTCTTAATGCTTCTCCTTCTATCATTTGGGTTCCGTCACTATCATTGTTTCCGAACCCAGATGAGCCCCTCGACTGACTGGTTATTTACAGGTCTGGACTGCAACTCCGGACGGTTATTACGACTTCTTTAACACTCGGTGGTACGATTACACGGGCCTCACGCCGGAACAATCTCTGGGGCTAGGGTGGAAAACCCCCGTTCACCCGGACGACGTGGCGCAAACCTCGAAACGCTGGGAAGATAGCCTCAGGACAGGAGAGCCTTATGCCAATGAATATCGCTGTCGAAGCAAAGAGGGGGAGTGGCGTTGGGTTCTGGGACGGGCTTTGCCACTCAGAAACCCGGAAGGGAATATTGACAAGTGGTTCGGTGAGTTGTCCCAGCTAGAACGATTGTCCTCCATGACGAAACTTGTATGGGAGACTGCTGTCAGGTGGTCGCTTCGTCACATGGGTCCGAAGGAGGCGGTTTCAGATGAGAGAGTATTTACCCTGGTCGCTAACGGGTCGGACAGGAACATGCACCGACGTCCACGAGGGAATCGAGACCCGACTTGCCGCACGGCGGATGCGACAACAGTTGCTCAGTGTTATCACCCATGCTCATATCACCATTTTCACTGTCGACCTCGATCGCCGAATCACAATGCTGGAGGGCGCACTCATCTGGGATACCGCTTCATCGGGCCCAGAATCCCCGGGCACCTCCAAGTGGTATATGGGGGGAACCGTCGACGAAGTTTTCTTCCGCATGTATCCCCAATTATCGGAACAGCAACGCCCCGATTTCAAGTCAGCGATAGACGCTATTTTCGCACGGCGATCAGGAAACGTCGTCATCGAACACGAGATTGACAGCCGGTTCTATAGCACCCGCCTATTGCCAATGACCGAGAAAAGATCCCCTGGGGATGGCGTTGGTGACAACGAAATAGAAGGGGTCATCGGCGTCATAATGGACATGACCGAGCTCAAGGCGAAAGAAGCGGTTCTGAAGGCCCAGGCACAGGAGAAACAGCAGCTCCTCGCTCGAGAGGCGGCCGCAAAGGAAGCCAGCCGGCTGAAGAGTCAATTTCTGGCTAATGTAAGCCGGAGCGCTCATGGTTTTGCTAGTACTCGAATACTAACCAGGCCCAGATGTCCCACGAGATTCGTACCCCTATCACTGGAGTCATCGGGATGGCCGAGTTGCTCCTGGACGTCGAACTCAACGATGAACAACGAGACTACGCCGAGAACATTTTCCGGTCGGCCAATGCTCTTCTGACTGTCATCAACGATATCCTAGACTTCTCCAAGGTTGAATGTGGGCGTCTAGAGGTTGAAGAGGTCCAGTTTTGCATGTCTCTAATAGGTGAGTCCAACTTCAGTGCCACAGAACGTACCTCCCACGGTGCAGGTCATCTGGGGATGAAAGTTTTTGATTATATCTAACGTATGTACTCTACCAGTACACGACGTGGCCAAAATGATGGGCTTCGCTGCCCAGCGGAGGGGCCTCGAGTTTATCTCCGACGTCGCTCCAGAGGTCGCCGATGACCTCGTAGTCCTCGGCGATCCGGGACGTATAAGGCAGATCATTACCAACCTACTGACAAACAGTATCAAGTTCACGCACCAAGGCTTTGTCAAACTGTCAGTTACGAAGGGAAAGGAGACACAGAATACGATGGAACTCCGGTTCAGCGTGCAAGACACTGGCATTGGCATCGAGGAAGAGGTACGAAAGAGGCTGTTCCAGCCTTTCAGCCAAGGTGATGCTTCGACGGCACGAAGGTTTGGTGGCACGGGTCTGGGCTTGACCATCTGCAAGAGTCTCCTAGAGCTCATGCACGGAACGATCCAGCTTGAGTCGGTCGTCAACCAGGGAACTACGGCAAGTTTCTGGGTAACTTTCAACAAGCCACACGACACACAGCGATCGAACCTGGTCAACATTCAGTCACTGCCCGACAGGTTACAGTCCGAGATGAGCGTCTCTTGCAACAGCTCGGAATTCGATGCACTTGGGGGAGCTCCTCTCCCTGGCGAATTGCTGGGCAGCCCGCTAGGTAAAGGAAAAGGCGCAAGGCGCAGGGTAGCACACACGCCGTCTACCTCCCAGGAGGATCTCGCGGCCTCGGAACGGTCGAAGATACACGTCCTCGTTGTCGAGGACAATGCTATCAACCAACAGATCGCAACGAAGACGATCAAGAAGTTGGGATTTCAAGTCTCGGCGGCATGGAATGGCAAAGAGGCATTGCAGTACTTGATAGACGCGCAAGGGGGCCAAAATCCCAAACCAGATATAATCCTGATGGACGTCCAAATGCCCGTCATCGATGGTAGGCCAACCCCTTTCAGTTATACGATCCTACCAACACAGGAAAGTGCTAACACCACCGCTAGGCTACAAAGCCACGCATCTGTTGCGACACCACGCTCCATACCGAGCCTACGTTCGGGATGTGCCCATTGTGGCTATGACGGCCTCAGCTATTCAAGGCGATATGGAGAAGTGCAAGAAGGCAGGCATGGACGACTACATGGCCAAGCCGGTAAAGTCCAAACTACTCGAAGGAATGTTGGTGCGCTGGTCACTTCAAAAACGAAGCGCACCAACGCCACAGCCCTCTTCTGAGGCGTCGGAGTGCTCGCATGAAAGCGACCACTGTACCAACTCGGGCATTCCGTGCGTGGGCTTAGAGGACAGTTCCGAACCCGGGGGCCACCTTGGAGGCCAACCTGTCCAACTCCGCGGAAGTCGGCCCAGCCTCTCGCGCTCGCAGGGGGCAGAGGCAGGAGATTCGGGGTCCACCATCCTCACGCCCCGACCAAAGGCGTCACCACTGGCCGCATCGCCATCACCAGCGTCGCCACAACAGGCCCCGCCTGTCAGGAGGCTCGAGTCCGACGAGCTGGCACAACAGGGCAGAGATGATAAGCTCATCGACGCGGCCGGGCAGCCACAGCCGGGGTTGGTGCCGACGCTTCATACGCCGTTGAGTGAGAAGGGGGACTCGCTCACGGAGGCGAATGTGCTGAAATTTGAGAGGGAGGAGGAGCTCAGGAGGAGGAGGATGTCTTGATTGCATCCTTTCGTTTCTTTCCTTCTTCTCTCCCATCTTCCAGCGAAAGAAACAAGCCGCCACTTTTTTGATTTCAAATATTTTTAGTGTTCCTGTTACGGTTTTGATCGTCTCAGCATGGCGTTCGCGGCTCGACTCTGGCGCGAACGCGTACAGTTTTTGTACAGGCAACGGGTCTCGGTTTGCAAAGAATACCCATTGGCGTCCTTGGTACGGTATTATCGCGTGGTTTTCGAGGAGATAGAAAACCGGAAGGAAGGGGAATGGGGGGGGGGGGGTGGGCAAGTGGTTGTTTAGGGAACAGCCCGGGCTAGACGGATGACATTCTTACAAAGCTTCACACAACAGGCATTCGGTTTTACAGTATGCATACTCTAGGTTAAGAAAACATGGCGGTTCGGGTATATATGTGTATACAAAAGTCTCGAGTATCTGGTATGGACGGAGTAGGGGCTCTCTCGTTGGATACATCACCAAAGCAGCGGCATTATGAACTGATACCATCTCATGTCTATATCATCAGTATTACTGGGTGTGACAAAGGGTTCCGCTATTACTGAATGAAGGCACATATTGCTAACAGGGAACAAGTGGTGGGTGACGAAGGAATGTCGTGAGTGTGTGTCAGCCGTACATTTACTACTGTATATGTGATGCGGTAAGTGGGGGAGCGACGCCGACCTCCTCACCTGCCGGATCAATCATGATGCAACCTCGAGAACAACGCGGATCCGAACAGACTCGCCGTCTTTATATTCTCAAGTACTTATCAACATCTGGATCTCTGGACGACGACATACATACCAATATTCCTCTTCTGCCGCTTCAACCTCAAACAACCAGGCAAACCCGCCATCCCACACGGCAACAATGGCAACAAACACATTCTCCTCCCTCGCGGCGCACCTCCGCAGCCACAACATCATCCCCATCACCATCCCCACCACAGCACCGCTCCCCCAGTCCCTCCTCCACAACCCCAAACTCGCCGCCGCCATCGCCCTGGCAATCAGCCTCTCCATCCCGGCCATCTCCTACGCCGCAAAGAGCTACCGCGGCTTCCTGGCCCTCGGCCCCGGCGGCATGCCCCACAACGTGCTCGGGTGGTCCGCCCAGGGCGCGCTGCAGCTCCTCGCGAGGTGGGACACGCGCGACCCGGCGCCGTTCGCGGCGGCGCGGGGGAACCGGGGGCCGTACGAGCCGCACGGGTCGAGGACGTTCCTGGGCGCCGCGGGGGTCCCGGAGAGGCCGGGCGGCAGGCCCGAAGTCCCCGGCTACGTCGCGCCCCAGCGGCAGACGACGCAGCAGGGCGGCGGGGACACGCCCGCCCGCATGAGGGCCCACCTGGAGGCGCTCGCCGCGCGCAACCCGGGGGTCCTCGTCATGAGGCCGTCGGGGCTGGAGGGCGTGGGGACGCCGGCGCTGTGGCTCGACCAGCCCGCCGGCGTCGAGGTGCCGGCCTACTTGAAGGGCATCAAGGGGGAGGTCGCGCACGTGCACCCGGAGGGGAGCTCGCATGTCACTGTCAGCATGGTCGACGCGGAGGAGCTGGTGACGAAGGGGTGGGCGGAGAGGCACCGGCTTAGCGGGGTGTTTGGGCTTGTGCCTTGGAGTTATGTTATTGTTTATGCGCCGAGGGACCAGGCCGAGTTTGAGATCTGGAGGGGGGTTGTGGCGGCTGGGGTGAGGTTTATTTGTGCCGGGAGTGGGAAGGAGGTTGTTGTGTGAGTAGGTGGTCAGGAAGAAGACAAGTCGTCGGTCGTTTTTCTTTCTCAACAGATTTGCATAAGCTTTACTTTTTCACTCTGAAATCTGACATGGGCAGCTGATTCTACAATAATCTCAAGCACTGTTACACTGACGTGTGTTGGCGATCTGTCGCCGCAGCACATTATACGCAACGATCAAGTATTGAAGAAGTATTGAAGCAATATCCAGGAAGTACTAAACTTCATCGACAGACTACACCACTCATTTTGCATAGCATATACTTCCGCCACATCACTCACACCCCACCCCCAGACATACGAAGCCCAAACTCACGATACCAATTTCAAGGCTCAAATCTTCTTGTTAAGGTGACAAAAGGACAATGGCATTCATCTATAGTGGTATCGTTGTATGTTGTATAAAGAAAATGTAACGCCCTTTCCCCTTTCCAATAGGTGGAAAGAAAATGAAATCCCTCTCTCTTTTAAAAGGAAAACAACCCGCTCCTCCTCTTTCCAAGAGGGTAAACCAGTAACGCCGCCAGCGACAGGCCCACCGAGATGCTGATGGCCACCTGGATCACGCTCAGCAGCACCGTGAAGGCCCCCGTGTTGACGTCCGACGTCGACGAGCTGGTCGTCGCCTCGGCCGTCTTGTTCCCCGTGATGGCGTTGGCGCTGTTGACGCCCGCGATCAGCGACCCGGTCGACGCCAGCCCGCTGGGCACCTGCACGAAGATGGCCGGCAGCATCGCAGCCGCGGCCAGGCCGTACCCCACCCGCCGCGCCGTCGTGTCCGGGTCCTCGTTGGACTTGAACGAGGGCGGGGATATGCCCTTCTCCAGGTCCCGGTTCACCTTGCGTATCTTGAGGTCCAGCCAGAAGTTCTCGGCGTGCCGGCTCATTCGGGAGTAGAGGTTCGCCAGCACGCCGATCGTCAGTGCCCCCAGCGTGTTCGAGACCGTGGACGAGTCCAAGGCTTTGTTGGTGTAGCTGCTGACGACGTAGCCGGCAAACGAGATGAAGATCATCACAGGCAGCTGTTTCCATTTTGCCTGGTTGATGACGCACAGGCAAAGTGTGAATAGCGGCACGAACAGGAGATACCAGTTGCTGTCCATAGGGTCCGAGCATGTCGTTGAGCTTGTGGCGTTTTTATCCATCAAGCCGTAGAGCACGGCTCCAATCGTGATACCGTATCCAAGGAAAAGCGTGTAGATCATAGCGTACACCATGCGGACAGAGCCAGCAATCTGTAGACGGCAGGAGTTAGTAAAGCCATCTAGAAGGATGAAGAAAACACAAGGGTACATACCATATTGTGGTTTTGAAGCTCAAGACTTCCACATAGCACCATATAACCCGGGAGAATAAGAGCAATCGACGCTTGTGAGAGAGCCGAAAAGCAGAATATTGTGTCGCCCTGATGATTCCGGATAGATCTGTGATGTCCAAAGTTAGCAGTTTGCAACCAACCGATGTAATGGACCGATGAGCCATGAGCCATCACCCAGAATGCTGTTACATACCCAAACATCCGTCCCAGGAACGACATCAGTAGGGATGCTGAAATTTCAAAAACGTTTGAATAAAGCTCACTGGACGGAGCTAAAACCAGTTGCATCAAGCCGAGGATGCATCCCATGATAAATGCAATAGGCAAGTCGATCCACCGGCCGTCGAATGCAAATGGACAAACGCAAACTGCAGCAAGGCCGTAGACCACAACTCGGACCCTGATCGTACATCGTTAGCGGTTGCCAAACAAGCAAGTATGAGGTGGTGAGGATAAAGGTCGCACGGGACAACGTGGACGTCCATGGTGAGGCACTCCCAGGGAGGCTGTTCCAAAAAGGAACACCCGGAGGCCATCCTAGGATAGAACCACCCACAGGGTTACCCCAGAAGAGACCACCCAGAAAGAGAGCGAGGACGACCCCAATGTCGAGAGGGCACACTGCCCAAAGAGAAAGTGCCACGTGACACGGGAGAAGGAGAAGAACGCGATTGGATGTGAGAACGTGGATAATTGAACCGAACGTACCATTTGTTGAACTTGGGCTTCATGGTGACCACACAGTCCAGTCGACTCATGGCTTCATCAACGGAAATAAGGTCGTGGACGACGAGCTTGTAGATCTCGTGGACGTCTCGAAGCTTTCCAAGGTCCACGCCTTGTGCAGACCGCACAATCTTCACCTCAGTGGTGTGTGTCTCCTCATCGTCAAAAGAGATAATCATACAGCCGGGGAGGTAAAGGAACTGTCCTTTGATGGCCAAGACCCTGTGCTTCGGGTTAGTGAAATTCCCTTCCTGCATATAAGGCTGGAACCTGTCACGGAAGAACATACCTTGCGGACATAGCCATGTACGCCTCGAGCCGATGCGTTGGGGCACCAAACTCCATCAAGGCCCGACATAGCTTGACCAGATACCGATGTCTGCTAATGATCTCCGCGATATGCTTCTTGATAAGAAGCTGCTGGGCTTTCTGCTGCTTCATGGCATCCTTGGATGTCTTCCGCCTGTGCTCCTTCTCCTTCTTGCGTGGTTCTCGTCCGGTATCACCAGTACCAGTTCGGCCAACCCTCAGCTTCTCCGACACCATGTCGGAGAAGTCCTTGTTCGCGGAGCCCGGAGCCACCAGACTGCTCGACGACCCGATAAGTTCGGCGAGAGTCGATGCCGAGTTTCGATTGCCCAGTCCAAACAGGCCATGGCGTGGCCGTCCACCGCTGGGCGTACTGGGGCGACTAGGCGCAGCACTAGACGGGGGTGAGGGCCGTGGCGTCCTGTTGGGGGTGTTCAACTGTGTGCTGGAGCCGCTCCCCTCGCCGCCGTACTTCTCCTCCTGGTTGTAGAGCTTCAGCAGCGTTCCCAGAATACCTCCATGGTACTTTGTGGGCGCCGGCGGGACGAACTCCAAATCATAAGCGACCGGAGTGACGACGCCGGAACGGGGCCCGGCGTCAGGTGGCGGCAACAGTGGGTTCTTCTCGTATATTTGACCACGGCGCTTAGTGTGATTCCGTACGAGCCTGTCCGCATCAGCCTCGACCTTTTGTCGGAACCTCAAGCCCGATGCGTCGAGGTCGTCCTCATGGGCTGTCCCTGAAGTTGCCGCATAGTCGTGTGCCTCGGTACCCGTACCGTGGCCACGGAGAAGACCTACACCGTCGAAGGTGCCCATATCTGGCCGCTGGTCATCATCATCGTCGACGGAGGTCCTGGATGCGAGACCGGAGACGCTCTCGGCCAGTCGCCCTGCCCGGTTTCTCGCTTCGATTTCGGAGGGGTGAGCGTGGCCCTCGATGGGCTCTGCTGGGTTGTATGAGTAGTGGTTCTTCCGCAACACTGGCCGCGGGATGCGTAGGTTGAGGTTAAGCTCGGGCATGGCGTTGGGTCCAGAGTGGTCCTCTGGCTTGAGGATCTTCTCGAGTGCCTCTGTTAATTCTTCCCTATCGAAGTCGCTCCTGTGCGCTGGTCCAGGTGATTGTGCGTCTGGGACACCTGGCGTGCTATTGCGGGAGTCGACGGCAGAAGCATGGGAGAAGTAGTCGTCCTCTTCCTTTGGGGGTGACCAGTTACTGTCGCCCACCCAACCGACCTTCTTCTTGTTCTTCTCTTTCGGGGTGGTGATAGTGACGATGGGGTTTGTCTGAGATCGATGTGGTTGGCTTCCTTCTGGCTGTCCATTGTCCGGTTGAACGGGCGAGGCAGCTCTTGATGGGGATGTGGCCTGGGAAGACATGGCTGTAAAGAATGATTCAGAAGGGGGTCACCGAGATGAAGATATCTCAGGAGGGAAGATCCCGAGGGGAAAGAGGGTTGTCAAGAGATTCCCAGAGGGGCGTGCTCTTGAGGATGAATGTCGCAAGAGGCAGGCGCCCACAACTGGTGTTTCTGGAAGCGAAGATGCCCGAGACGTCTCGTGTGTCCAGAGCTTTGAGAGGGCGTACGGGTCCCAGATAATGTAATCCTGGGGGGATCCAGCTCCCCAGTCGCGCGCGGATGGCCAAGGAGTCAAGGTTCCCAGTTACGCGAGGATCGAAAAAAAGGAGCGGCTACCCCAAAGATGAATGCAAATCAGGACCTCCCTGAAGTGATTTTGGTGCAGACGATCCCCCTCTAAGGTCCTTGGAAGGTTGGTGGGGTATGGGACAGTATTATGGAGTCCAGGAAAATAGGGTGATGAGAGGTGAAGGGTTTAGGGGAGACAAATATAGATGGATAGACGCTGGGACGGAACTATGCGCCCACCGCCAGATGCTGTTGTTTCAAAGCTCGTAATCTCGCGAAAGAGGTTGGTAACAAGCTGGAAAGTAGTAATAATATTCCTAACGAGTGACGATGATGATCCAACAGCGGAAGGGGTCCTGGGTGGGGATTGGTGTATGTATGGTTATGGTGTTGTGGTGTTATAGTGGTATATGTATGTATGTATGTATGTATGTATGTATGCATGTATGGTAGCATGTATGGTAGCAGCCAACGTGTTGCACCAACTGGTGGTACGCAATTAAAGTCAACAAACTTGGAACACGAGCATAAGTGACGGAAGCGACGGTGGAGCAGCAACGGTCTTTTGAGTGTCCGACCTGAGCGACAGGGCGACTAGAGGTGACCCGTTGAGTTGACTTGATTGGTGATCAGGTGATCAGTTGATGGGATTGATCAGATTTGATCAGAAGCAGCGGCTTTCCTCTCACACAACAATAATGTAATGTACGATGATGAAGAAGTGGCTGGAAGGGGGGGGTGGTAACGGGGGGTGGTGTTTAGGGAAATCAATGGTGAAAATCATCAGTTCCCAGTAGACAAGACAGACCCTGTACTGTACTGCGTACGTAGACAGACAAGACTGACTACCTAACCTAGAGGTAGGTAGGTAGGTACCTAGTGTATCCAGTCAAGAACTCAAAGAGTCAAGACAAGTCCAAGTCCAGTCTAGTTCCGTCCGTCGACTCCGGTTGATGGTCTGCATGTGTCTACATCTTTCCACAAAAAACGGGTGTACCCATAATTCGAAGACCAGGAAGGAGGAGAAGCCTAAGGAGATACGGAGACTTAAAAAAAAAATACACCCCCAAACCAACCACAAGACACGGGCCTTTGGCAACCTCAAAGTGCTTTCTGGCTTCCCAGTAGTAGCAAAGTGGCTCTGTCTCGACTCTTCTTTGGCCCGCTCAGTTGTCCCCCAGAAAACGTCACCTCCGCGAGAACAAAAGGCACTAGTAAGCTATGGTGGGCCTTTGGGAAGGAGCCTAGAACACCCGTGTGTTGTTGCTGTTGGCTGCGGCTCATCACGATGATGTATGTGATGGAGTTTTTTTTTGTTATCGGCTGCAATCCGGTTCACTGCTTTTGCGCTGCTGCGTTGCATGTTACAGATTCAATTATCACTTTAGCTTCGGCCGGGTGGGACCACCGAAACAGCTGGTAAACCGGGTCAAGAAGGTTCCCCCCCCCCCCCGTCTTGAAGCAAAAACTGGTGACATCCAGGAATATCTGGAGTGTTCTGGGGGAGACGGACAAAGGGAGCAGCGCTTCCAAGGTTGGTAAAGAAGAAGTTGTGTGGTGGAAGGTGTGAACGAGCCGCCATCCCGAGGTAGGGATCGGCCCTATTTCGAGTTGAGCCTCCAGGCCTCGCACCCCCCCCCCCAAACCCCCCAAAATGCCAAGCTACTGTGAAGCCCCCCGTGCTAGTAGGCCTGTGGGTTTGCTTCAGCTGTGCCACCCACACCCCAGTCAAGCCAGCCAAGCGTGGGATGATATGAGGTACCTAGGTACCTAGGTAGATATTACAGTACACATAGATGCACGTTTCCGGGCTAGAAAATCTCGAGCACGTCCCGGTTCATTGCTCACTAATGCACCGGCGATTGCGAATTGCATGATAGTCTACTTGATACTTTTTAATTCGTACCGTACCACCCTACCTACCTAGGTACCTAGGTACCTAGGCACGTATTGAGGTAGCACCTAATATAGGCGATATAGGTCCTCAGCCCTGTGCACAGGGACCAGGTACCGTAATATACAAGGCACCACCACACGAGTTTATAATCGCCTGGATGCATAATATCGACTGGTCGCCGGGTAACACATTCCGAAATGTGTACGTACCCAGTGTCACTAAGGGAAAAAACAGGTGAACATCTGCTCCGTAATTAAGAGAGGGGGGGATAGGGTGACAAAGGAAGCAGTGTCAACAAAAAAACAACAAAAACCCTAAGAACATCCCAAGAAAAAAATATGTTGCAGGGGCAAGAAGTGATTGATCAGAACTGCAGACTGGAGTGTTTGTTACCGGTGGATTGGGAACGAAAACCTAACCATACACTAACTTCATCGACTCCTCTTGTTGGAGTCGTCAATTCCGAGGTACCGGATGATTGGATGATTAGGCCAGTCTGCCAGTCGGGGACTTTTTCACATGCGAAACTCCGTTTTATGAGAGACTTTTTTCCTCGATACCTCAGTACCCCAATACCTCAACCACTGGGTCCAATTCTATCCAAGTCCGACTTTCCTCGTTGCTGCTCAGGTATGTCATGCAGCATGGGTTCCTACATACACATAATATGTACCTAGGTAGGTTGTATCTAGCTGCTTAAGCTGCTTAGTAGTTGTACGGTTGTCAATTCCCAATGGTCCACCAATCGCAGACGGCTGTATTCACATACCTAATGCAGTACATATAATCAATGCGTCAAGGAACTCCATCCCAGTCGTCATTACGCAACTGAGGCTCTGCTTACATACCAACCGTACCAGCATGAAACTTCAGTCGACTGCCACCCTCATCAGAATGGAGTTAATGGAACCACTCACCCAACAACCCCCGTTTGCCAAGGTACATTGGTGACGTCTACATCGTATCTCTTCATTCGCTTCTGTCCCACATCGCCACCAGTCGCCCGCCCGTCCAGCCCGTCTCACCCCGATCCCACCGACACCATTGGACGAACAAATATCCACCCTCCCCCTTTGTCCTGACGTCGCATCGGGCATGCACGGCAGATCTGTCACTCCCACCGTTCGACCCCTGACCCCGACCACGGCCCAGCCAGCCAGTAAGCCACAACAGAGCCCTGCCCGCCGGCCGGCGGTCGCCAATCTGGCTGCGTCCGAATACGGTAACCCGAGGAGCGCGTCGCAAGTTCCACGCTCATCAAGCCGTGGCGAGGCGCCGTTCCGAAAATAAGACAGCCTGACAAGGGCCACCACGGTCGGCAGAGGGCAAGGCCGACAAAGAAAAGGAAAAAAAAGGGAAGAGGTCCACTGTCGCCCGCCCTGCCCGTACCCCCCATCCAGGCCATCATCATGGCAGATGGGCACAAACTGTTAGGATTTGCAAGAACTGCCACGATAGCAGATCGGTATCATCTGGGCGGTATCCACAGGCAACGTTCTGGGCCATGTCCCAGCTGTCCTCATATCCTGGTATCCTGGAACAAGAGACAGACAGGTGGGAACGAGACGGGAAATTTAACATCTTCCAACTATGCTTGGGTCTTGTCTTACTTAGGATACAGTGTTCTTGGCGACGATGCCTCGCGCAAATTCACCAAATGTGATGTGCTGTTCACGATCCACTTCCTCGTCCAGGTTGGGCTGCGTGAAGACGGCCAATGTGTTCCGCGCAATCCTTCTGCCACCGTTACCACCAATGCCATTTCCACCACCACCACCAGCAGCGCCGCCGCCGCCGCCCAACGACGCATCGTCAAGCCCCCGGCGCGCGCCCCTGACAAAGTGTGGGACGGCCCTGAACTTCCCTCCAGTGATGCGCTCTAGCGCCTCGCCGGTCTGGAAGGCGATGCAGTCCCTAGGGATCTTCACCTGGACCGTCTCGCCGGTTCTGGACTTGATGTACAGGCCCGCCTCTGGGTCCGGAGGAGCTGGGAGCTCGCCCAGCGGCTGCAGCGCCTCGGGCAGGGCGGGCTCGAACTTGGGCGCGCTGGGATCGGCGATGCTCTCGTCCACGAACATGGCAGACGTCAGGCCCGTGAGGCACCCGTGGTCCAGGTGCGTGGCGCACCAGTCGTCCTCGTCGCCGCCCCCAGCCGCGCCTCCACTCTCCCCTCCACTTCCACTTCCTGTTTCTGACGCTGCTGTTCCTGCCGCGGTAGAGCTGGGGGCATCGGCCGGCTCGGGGAAATAATGCAACAGCCTCGCCTTGGTTGTCATCGACGAGCTGACCATGCGCTGGAGGTACGCCTCTGGGTATCCGGGGATTTCCTTCTCGGCGTACTTGTCACAGGCACCCGCGACGAGCACGGCTACGTCGATGATCAACCGGCACAGTGACTCGACCGAGGCCGCCATGCCCGGCAGTACGGCTTCTGCCGGCCACATGTTTGGGCTTAGGTACTCGGGGAAGTTGTCCTCGGTGTACTCGCCCGTCGGCGGCGCGCATGACAGCTTAGGGTCGATGTAGAATGCACAGTTGGCGTAGAAGGAGCCCTTGAGGTTATCGACCTGGCCATTCTTGAGCGTTTCCTTGCCCAGTGACCAGCCGGTCAAGTACTTTGCCTTCTCGTTTTCCAACTTGTCTATGTCATGTCGTACAGATGTTAGCCTTCCTCTCTCTAATTCTTGTCTGGACGGTTCCGCCAGAAATGGGTAGCCCCTCGCGCCATCAACCTCTTCTTCGCACGGATGGTGAGTGGTCCACTAACCTAGCTCAGATTTTGGGAGATTGCCCAGATAAGATGAGTAAGATAGCGCACGACGTCGCAGATCGGCAAAGTCTTCGGGTACGTCCCTGACGATGAGGATTCCCAGAGACTCCGGGCCGAATGCCTCCTGTAGTGTCTCGAAGGGCACAGAGCCTAGAGAACACAACCAACGTGGACGTGTTAGCTGGTGTGACGACTGGTAATAACACTTACCCACCGCGATAATGAGACGAGTGGACTCGCAATACGATAAGTACGTACCCTTCTTCAGATCGTCTAGCGAGACGGTGACGGCCTGTGCGGTAGGGGACATGATGAGTTTCGTGGTACAACAAAAACTTCCGATGAGGTCACGATCAAAATCCTATAGATAGATTGTCGTGATTTCTGTGTAGCAGAGAATAATTGCGATCCGTGAAACACAGGAAAATAGTTGAATATGCTTGCACGAAGGGGTCTCCTGATTATTTGGTTGTCTCGTGATCGTTTGGGTACAGTATGATCTACCTACCTACCTAGATAGGTAGGTGTTGTATCTAATCCGCTTGCGCCGGCCGGCTCATGCTGATGCCGTTTTTTTCAACTGCCCAACTTCCAAGGTTGAGCTCGGCAAGCCTCGGCCGGTGCCGCATTTTCAATCACGGGGATGAGGAGAGATGTCTGTCCTGCTTTGCAGTGCGTGCACGGACTTGGAGCTGAGGAGCGGGTGTATGACAAGCATCTGCCAAGGCCTGCTCATCGATGCTCCAAGGCACGCAAGGTTCTCCCCCTTACTGTGGTATGTTAGATATTAGTAATCATAAAACCGCCCCCCCCCCCCTTACCCGGCAGCTGCCCCCTGCGAGTGGCCCCAGAACGTGGGGGCTCGAGCTCGCCAGGCACTTGGCACGCGGCGGCACCGCGCAGGGCAACCACGGGGGCTGAACGGGGGTTGCAGCCGGCAGCTCGAGCTTTGTCTTCCGTGCTTCCTTCCTTCCTTCCTTCCAAAAGGGCTGGCTGTTTTCGATCCTCGCGTGGATCGTGATCTTGATTGACAAAAGCGCCAAAAGAAGCTCGGAGCTCTCTCAAACAAGAAAGAAGAAACCCACCCTTCACTCCTCCCGCAATCAAACATTCGCTGCCCAAGGCCCCACGACCGTTACTTCCCTTCATTTCTCAACGGCCTACACGAACGGACCGGGCCCCCGCGCGTCGAAATCCGCCCCCTCCACTCTCCAATTTCTTTTGTTTCTACCAACAACAGACAAACAGGCACACCAACAACCCCAGCCCAGCGAAAGCTCAAGCCCAAGCCCAAGCCCAGTCCAGCCGGCGAGCCCAACGCGACCATGGTCAAGCCGCTCTCGTTCAAGGGCGACAAGAAGGCCAAGAAGAGGAAGAGGGACCCGAGGGAGGAGTCCTCTGCCGGTGGAGCCGCCGAAGATAACGGTGGGAAGAAGCAGCAGGTCGGCAAGGTCGCCAGGGCAGCCGAGAACGACGACGATAACGTAGAGAACGATGACAGCTGGGTCTCGGCCGACGTTGTGTCCGACGTCTCGGGCCCGGTCATGTTCGTCCTGCCTACGGAGCCGCCGGCGGCCCTGGCCTGCGACGCGAACGGGAAGGTCTTTACCCTGCCGATCGAGAACATAGTCGACGGGAACCCGGCCACGGCTGAGCCTCATGATGTACGCATGGTGTGGGTCGCAAACAGGATCGCTGGCACGGAGAATTATAGGTTCAAGGGGAGCCAGGGGAAGTAAGTTCCCGACATACGTTAATTACCCTTGATGCTTGGCCTTGTACTGTGTGTACACGCCGGATTAGGCAATGACTGACGCTATGATCTCCTTCCCCCCTGTACATAGGTTCCTGGGCTGCGACAAGTACGGCATCTGCAGCGCCACGTCCGAGGCTGTGTCCCCCCTCGAGTCCTTCGTCCTGTTACCCACCGTCGACACGCCGGGGACGTTCCAGATCCAGACCCTCCGCGACACCTTCCTGACCGTCAAGGCATCCGCTTCGTCCAAGGCCAATGCGCCCCCGGAGGTCCGCGGCGATGCCACCGACATCACGTTCGATACGACGTTGAGGATACGCATGCAGGCCCGGTTCAAGCCGAAGATTAAGGCTAACAAGGAGGAGAAGGCCCGGGAGAAGATCAGCAGGAAGGAGCTCGAGGAGGCGGTGGGGCGGAGATTGGAAGAGGACGAGGTCAGGATGTTGAAGAAGGCGAGACGGGAGGGAGATTACCACGAGAGGCTCCTGGACATGAAGGTCAAAAATAAGCACGACAAATATGGCTGAATTACAGGTGCGTCGTTACATGTTCTGGAAATCACGAGCTGGACCTTCTATGATAGTGATCGTCCATGATCGTCTAACGAGGCGTTGCACAGGTCGATATTAATAGTTACTACAACCGACTATCCGGACGACGATCATCCCGCCATGCACGTAGTGTGTCACGAATGTCAGAGACTCGCATCCCTGAACCTCTCACCACCTTGCTTGCTGACGCATCCCATCCAGCTGTTGATCACCACGTGTACCGCGACTCCAAACTCCAAACCAAACTCACATGCCGGGCTTCCTACTATCTAGGTGGCTATCTGCAACGCGACTTGTTGCCGTGATTCATCTTAGACATAATGCCGCTGATGTCGTCGCCGCTGCAAGAGGTAGTGCCGGACAGACCGCACTAACTTCAAACTGACCGTCCCGTTTCGAAATCATCGACGGTCTCGCAGTCGTGCTATACAACATTAGTTCCCGGGGACGGTGGATGATAGGGAGAGAGGGAAACATGGAGGGCGTGGATAAGCAGTACACTTCGGGTACAAAGGGAAAAGCCGAAAAAGCGGAAGTCGCACTCACCCTAATCAGATTTACATCTGTGGCCAGAAGTCTTCCTCGTCCTCATCGTCCCCATCCTCCTCATCCTCGTCCCCGTTCTCGTCCCCGTTCTCGCCCTCATCCTCGTCCTCATCCTCGTCACCGGTCGTCGCTGGCCAGTAGGCCTCCTCGGCCGCGGGGACGCCGACGACGCCGGGGAGGATCTCCGCCAGTGTCTCCTCCCGGACCTCAGCGGCGGCCGTCTCCGTCATCTCGGCGGCAGCCACCTCTGGCCAGTCGGCCCCCGTCGGCTCGGCGGCGAGCACGTTGAGGAGGCCGTATTGCGAAGTGGTCGTGATGAAGAAGCTGGAGGTCTCGGTCGTGACTGAGATCTCGACCTCCGTTGTGCCGGTGACGTAGATGGTTGTCGTGGAGGGGTGGGTCGGCTGGTCGGTGATGGTGGTGGTGCCGGCGGTGGTCGCCGGCACCAGGGTGATGGTCGTCGTGGTCTCCACGTCGTCGCCCATGCAGTAGATCACGTGCCCGTTGTGCTCGTAGCACTCGCGGTTGATCGCGAACTCGGTGTTGAGCTCAGGGGCGAACTCAGGGCCAACCTCGGGGGTGGGTACCAGGGCCCGCCCGCTGACGAGCACGAGGAGGGAGGTTATGGTCAAGGGGAGGGCGGAGAGAAACATCTTGTGAGGTGATGGCGGTTGATGAGTTCAAATGAAGGTTGGGCGGGAGGAAGAACATTTCTTGGAGAGGAATGGGTGTCCAACTCGGATTTATATAGGTACTGGATGCCTGCGGAGCGCATTGCACTACTGGCCATGCTATATACATAAGCATGGCGGCGCCCGTGTGTTCTTCGCTATTAGGAGGTCGAAATTGTTGGTGCGGCGCCCGAGCACAGAATCTGGCTGGCGGTTTGACCGCGACATAGGCTGAAGCGCGACCACAAATTCGATGGGGCTTCGGGCCGATCCAGTCTACTGCCACTACTTGGTGCAGAGGCGCTGCAGCACGAGGTCAATGGGGCCGAACATTGGGGCCTGCAATCGGGTCACGAGAAGGCTATTTACATACCCGGCAGAATGGGGGATGTCGGAGTTGCAGTAGTTAATGGTCACGGCTTTGCGGCCTCGGGGACGAAAGCCTTTCCACTCGAGTACCTGAGCGCTCAAAGCGACACGTACAGTATTGGGGGGTAGGGTTAGCATTCCCTAGTTGCTTTAACTAGGCCTCCACGCAATTATCTGACCGTCCTCTCCTGCAGTAAACACCACCTGCTCCTGGTCTACGAAGCAGAAACTCCGGACTAGCTCTGATCCGTGGGCACCTGGGAGCCCGACGCTCGTCTCGGCCCTGAAGCCCCAGGTGGGGGATTTGGACATGTGTACCAGCTGGAACAGTTGTTGGCTAAATCATGGTCAGAAAAGCATCAAACTCAAATGTCCCCTGAACCCCCAAAGAGAGCCAGAGGAAGGAAGGGCTTCTCGGACTCACTCTTGCGTGCCGGCGCCAACCACAGCGCCCGTGTCACCAAACTTTGGAGTCACGTTAGCGACGTACTGGCACTTCAGTGCGTCCCTGATGTCGCCGACATCCCATGACGCGGACCCGTTCTCCTGGCTCTCGGCCATGTCGTACAGCGCGAACTTCTCATCGTGGGACACGGCGTACACCTCTGTCTCGTTGAGGAAGCCGGCGTGGTGCACGGAGCCATGGTTGAAGGCCTGGATGACGACCTCGTCCTCGTCCGCGATGCTGGTGTCACAGACATTGACTAGGCCGTCGGTAGAGCCCGAGAGGAGGATGTTGGCGGATGTGGGGTGGAAGTTAAGCTGGGTTTGGGGTGTTAGCACAGCATGGACACCTGAGATACAGTGATACGAGGAAGGTATTGGTGGGGGAAGGGAAAGGCAAGGCTCTCACCTCAGTCACATCGTCGCTGTGAACTTCATCATAGCGTATCCGTGGGGCCGAACCCGCCCGAGCGTCCCAGATGAGGATGGAGGCCTGGTGGTTTGCGTATTCCGTGCCCGCCGCGATGGCATTGCCCGACGTGCTGCACGCCAGCGAGACAATGGGCGAGTCGCAACCTGTGGGCGCCGCCACCTGTGCCTTTGTGCCGTCCAGCCGCAGGTCCCACAGCGAAACAGTCCCGTTCTCCCCCGCCGTGCAGACGATCGAGTTGGAGGCGTCAAACGCCCTTGCGCACGTGACGTTCCCATGTGCCGTCCGGAGGGTCTTCTGGGGCCCCTGGCTTAGCCTTAGGGGGTTGAAGAGTGTGAGTTTCTGGTCTGAGGAGATGGCTGCGAGTCCGCCTGCTACTGGTAGAATCTCCAGGACGTAGGCTGGGTCGGAGCCTGGGTTTCGGAAGGCGTCTGCCTTGCTGAGGTTGTACATCTTGTCACTATGGGTTGTGGCTTCCTTCAAAATGTGACTGGGGCTGTGATATGTGCACGCCCTTTCCGTGTAAGTCGTGTGTTGTGGTTCAAGCTTGCAGTGAAGCAGCCTGATGAAGGGGTTTGCTGTGACTACAAGTCCTCGTCCGACGGGTGATCTGGGATGGAACGGTCTGATGCGTTATATGAAACAGCTGTAGTGACCTTCGCAAGGCACAAGTCGTTAAACGTCCGGATGAATGCTGTTTGTCCAACTCTTACAAAATTTCCTTCACTGTGAGATTTGCAGGTATAGAAACCCTGAGTCTTGAGCACTGAAACTTGGAACCTGAACCCTAAAGCCTTCAGCTTGCAGTGTCCGCAGCAGGCCAATCAGCGTTGTTTCCGTGAACCAGGTACCGTCGTTTAGCGCATGAGACACTGTGACGGCAACATCTTACCAACGGATTACAGGCGGCCAGGCTTCCAGGCGGGACATCAGGACAGCTTGTAATTGAAGATGACACCACCACGCTGATTTCCTTTACTGACAAGCTGTCTTCCAACCCAGCCGGAAGACATGAACTAACCCACTGCTATGCGTTGCTCTAACGGACATCATTTACAATGAAGCCTCTTGTCTGGCCATTTCTCCGTAAGTCACCATAACCCCAAGCTATCCATCCACCTTGGTAAACACAGTACCTTGGTTCACTCCAGATCCGGTCCGGTCCTCTGACATCAGTCGCCAGTGCTGTTGCAGCTTCTCTCGCCAGCATGGGCAGACCAGGACCAAACCACCGCAGCTGCTCAGGCAGATATCGTACACAGCCATGAGAACGCCCAGTCGTTCCGAGAGCCCGGCCAGGACCATGTCGACGCCGCCATCGCGAAACTCCACGAGATACATCCTCCCTCCCACCACCACAAGAGGAAGAGGAAGACTGGCGTGCTGAGCGCGATTGCGCAGGTAGCATGGAAGGCTGTTCCGAGCCTGCGCATGAGCGCACCGCCACCAACGACAGAGGATGGCCAGGATAACCACAACAAGTGGACCGACGTACGACTCATCGAAGCGGTCAAACACCTCGAGGCCGCGACGCACAAGAACAACTCCGACGCGCTGTACCTCCTGGGCCAGATGAACTTCTACGGCAACTACTCGCACCCGAGGGACTTCAAGAAGGCTTTCGACTACTACCACCAGCTCGGCGTCTTGAACGGCAACAGCTCGGCCATGTACATGGTCGGGCTGATGTATTCGACCGGCGTTGGAGATGCGGTCCAGCGGGACCAGGCGAGGGCACTCCTCTACTACACTTTTGCGGCGGTCAAGGGACACACGCGGGCCGAGATGACCCTTGCTTCCCGCCACAACACCGGAGCAGGCACGCCCAAGAGCTGCGAGACGGCCTGCAAGTACTACAAACGCGTTGCGGACAAGGTCATGGACTGGTACCGGTCAGGCCCGCCCGGCGGCATGAGCTGGACTAGGGAGGCATACCGCATTGCGGATGACTCCGGCGGGCTGTACGGCGAGGGCGCCAGTGTTTCCAGCTCGGGTATCAATGCGGTGCATCATCATCCTAACTCCGATGCTTATGCCTCTATTGAAGATATCATCGAGTATCTGGATCTGATGTCCAACAAGGGCGATTTCAAGTCTTCGTTCAACCTTGGTCGCATCTACTACGAAGGGCAGAGGGGCCTGGACCGAAACCTGGGCATGGCCGCGAAATACTTCTTCATGGTCGCCAAGAAGTTCTGGAAGCCTAACGGGCGCACCGAGGAAACCTTCAAGCCGGGTCTCGACAAGATTGCCGCCAAGGCCGCGGGCTATCTGGGCAGGATGTACATGCGTGGCGAGGGTGTGCAGCAGGACTTCGACCGGGCGAAATACTGGTTCGAGCGCGGCCAGTCATATGCCGACGCCCAGTCCCAATACTGCCTAGGACTGATGCTGCTGAACGGATACGGCGTGTCCAAGAACATTGGAAAGGCTACGGATCTTTTCAAGGCTTCGGCGGATCAGGATTATGCCCTGTCACAGGTACAGCTTGGTGTGCTATTTCTTGACCGCGGACAGCCCGAGGACGTACGCATTGCGAATGATTATTTCGAACTGGCTGCTAGATACGGTAATATCGAGGCCCAGTACTACCTTGCTGAGATGATTCATCATGGCATTGGCCGGGATAAGGCTTGCGCTCAGGCGTTGGGTCTGTACAAGGTGGTGGCAGAGAAGGCTGAACCGCTGGTGTCGACGTGGAACGAAGCGAACAATGCTTACGAAGACGGCGACTACGAGCTCGCATTCCTGGGATACCTCCACGCTGCAGAGGAGGGGTATGAGTCGGCGCAGAACAACGTGGCTCACCTGCTCGACTTGAGGCAATCGATGCTTCAAAACGTGCTTAGTATCGGAGAGCAGCAGCAGCCCAAGTCGTCTCTCATGGACAACCCCTCCCTCGCGCTCATCTATTTTACTCGATCCTCGAGACAAGGAAACACCGACTCACTCGTCAAGATGGGCGATTACTACCTCGATGGCATTGGGACCGAGCTGGATGTCGATAAGGCAGTCAAGTGCTACACGGGTGCTTCCGAGTACCAACAATCAGCCCAGGCCTTGTTCAACCTCGGCTGGATGCATGAGAACGGGGTGGGGCTGAATCAGGACTTCCACCTGGCCAAGCGCTACTACGACCTTGCCCTTGCTACCAACGAAGAAGCATACCTCCCGGTGAAGCTCAGCCTGCTGAAGCTCCGGGCGAGGAGCTACTGGAACACGGTGACCCACGGGCGCATCAACTCGATCCAGGACGAGCCCGGCAAGTACCCTCATCGCATGACATTCATCGGCCTGCTGAACCGCCTTACTAATGGCCGATTATTAGAAACGAAGAAGGACTGGTCCTTGAGCGAGTGGGTCAACAACTTCCTGCAGGACGAGGGGTATTACTACGACGACGTGATGTACGACGACATTTACGACGACACCATGCCGGGGGGCGATGCCCCTCACTACCCGGGCGCCGAGGGGGAGGATGACGGGCTCGTGGACACCATGGTCATCATGGGGCTGGCTCTGTCGCTTGCCTTCTTCGTCTACTACCGACAACAGCGGGAGCGGGCCGAACAAGCTCGACGGCTTCGAGAGCAGCAGCAGCAGCAGCAACAACAACAGGGTGGGATTGCAGGAGGTGCACCACCAGCTGCGGCGCAGAACAACGGTGGATTGTTCCCGCCGCCTGGCGATCCAAACTTCAACCAGTGGGTTGCTGGAGGGGTTGGACATTGATGATTAGAGAGGGGGAGGTGGTTGGACAACTGTACATATGTTCTTATTAGTGATATCTGGTTCGACAAAACGAAGCATAAGCGTTTCAGCGGTTTTGTTTCATTTTGGGCAAACAGATCTTGGGGGAACATTGAAAAGGGGGGGGGGTATGTTTAGTAAGGATAAGGCTAAAATTGGAACCCCTGCCTGCACCGCGCGCTTTCCCTGCAACGTCCACAGGACGTCAACCTCGACTTGTACTGTATACATACCTACATACACACATACGTACATACACTGCTGCAACTTGAGTGACCACTCTATCAAGACCTCAAATCTCGAAATTCAACCATGGAAGACAACAGGCCTTCTGTGTATGTTGGCGTCGATTGAAGTTCTCGCTGCTGTTTCCTACTGGCAATTCTTCTTTGTCCGTCTCGGCTATGTCAGCCAATATGTCAACCCCAGCAGCCAAGCGAAGGCGTGTCAACGCTGCGAACGCGACCCTCAGGAAACCGTTCCAGTCGCCAGTCATCAGGCGGCCGGCCCCAGCAGCAGATGGGACGCCAGGGTCCGGGACCAACAGTAGCAAGACACCGGATACTGCTACGAGCAACAGGTCGTTTGATGAGGTCTACTCGTCCAGCTCTCCTCCTGTGCCAAGCCGATTGGGGGCTCTGCGACAGACACGGCCCGCCTCACCTCTGCTGAAAATCTCCAGAACATCGCCCGGGTCAGCCAGGCTGGGAAGCAAGAGGAAGTCTTTCGGAACTCGAGCGGGAGCGGTTGGGCCGGATAACGGCAATGATGATGATGATGATGACGATAACAACCCCTTCATGGCGCTCGTCAAGGCGCACAGGACGACGGGCCAGGATGCTATGATCAAGGACGTCGACAGACAACTGGAAACCGTCCAGCAAGCGAGGAAGATCGAGGGCGCTTCTGAGAGGAGACACCCCGGAGGGCCAGTCGACCAGGAGCTAAGAGACCTCGTCGTCAAGTGGAAGGGTGCCAGCAGGCTGGCTGCCGACGAGCTCTTCGAGATGGCCAAGGAGAGGGTTGACAGCTCCGGTGGTCCCAAGGCCTGGAAGGCGATGCAGCAGAGGCAGATGGAGTTCTATCGGGGTTTCGACCAGGAGTCTTTTAGTAAGTTGAAGACTGCTGGTAATGGTGATGATGATGAGGGGGAAGAGTCTCCTCAAGATGAAGTCGAATCTTCACTTGAAAAGGAACAGCGATTGCAGGGCGACGGGAGGGCGGAGGAAGATCCTGAAGATGATGAGGACGGACCCGTGAGCTACTCCGTTTCTTTTCCTTGTATCGTGATAATGGCTGACTTGCGCAACAGGGGTTCAACATGGCAATGATGCTTCGAAGCCTGAACATAGACCTTTCACTTTTGGGATATGATGAAGCAGAGGAGAAATGGATCGATTGATAACCTGGGTATCTTACCCTTCTCCTGACAGTAATTTCCTTCGAATCTCTCTCAGAGCGAGGAACCCTCTAGCGAATGTCCGAGGCCTGCATTGCTATGGACCTGCCAGTCTGGGAGGCCAGTGATGATGTCTCATCGTCCACGACTCGACTTTACTGGATGGTGTTTAGCCCCTAATCCGTATCTGGAATGGGCTTAGGACGACTGTATCGGAAGCATTGGGACCTTATAGACTGTTATTTGTTGGAAAACAGACAGCAACGGGTGTACTACGTTCCACCATCGATACAAACGGTTTCGACTTGCCCACAGGTGGAACCCCACAAACTTGATCGCCCATTGTACTAAGCAAGCACGGTACACTCTCAAGGTCAGCTCATATCATTGTGGATGTCGCCTGGGTTGGATACCGAGGGAGGGACTTGCTGGTCGGAGCCGTACCATTACCCTCGACACCACCTATGTAATCATGTCCACCCCGAGGCTACTCAACAGCACCACTTACCTCTCGAGAGCGAACAATTCTACCACCATCCAACCATGGAGCCGGCAACATTTGTGCCGACGCTGGCATCTGTCGCCTCTGCCGTCATCACCCACCACGGCCTCAGCCACAACACACTCAACTTCCCCTTCCCCCTCCCCTTAACTTTCACCCTCGCGCCGAACGCAACCCAGACACTCAAGTCCCACAACCTCTGGCTCCCTGGCGCCGGCGAGTTGGGCGACCGAAACACCACCGACTGCACCGCCGAGGCCCGGAAGTTCGCCGCATCCGGCCGGGACATCAACGACCTCGTCCGCGTCACCATCGACAACACGGCGGCGGCGGGAATCGGTGGCAGCGGTGGGGGGCTTGGGCTTGGGCGGAGGCGGCAATGTTGACAGTGGTAAGGATTGTACGCGGTGCGGTACATTGCCAGAAGGTCTGCTTTGGCTCGTTTCTGGTTCCTCCCGCTTTATGCAATGTGAGTCTGGCCGGGTCACGCTCCATAGACGAAACTACCCCCTTTTGTTTCCTCTTTTCTTGATTTCTGCTCGCGGAGACCTCTTGTTTTTGAATAGATGCCTTCCTTGGTGGGTGCTTTGGCCAGTCGTACTGCGATGATTGCTACTTGATCTGAGCCGGCAACCATGCCTGGACTTGTGAGTTATGATGTGGCATGTCTCAAGATATGCGACTCCAACTCTGTGTAGTTCTCGGGGCGGGGGCAGAGGCTGATGGCGAGACTACAGGGAGGGAGTCGATGTACTGAACATAACTATGTAGTCGCAAAGTTGCTCTGATGTCGACTCTTGACGGGACGAGTAGAGACAGGGGAAACGGGATGATGCACCATGTCACCTCTGCCTCCAATCTGAAATATTGACAAGATCGCCTTCCTTCATGTTGTGACCGCTTCTTCCCATGCCGAGAGCCAGTCAAGGGCGCGACCAAAAAAAAAAAAAAAGGACATCTCATAGAAATCCACACAAGGCTGAGAACACGGATGTTGGCAGAGATGTACCCTAAGTAATGAAACAGCAAGAGATTGGTGACAGGACCTGTGTTATGCGTCCGCAGTGTTACAACCGTGCTTGCTGTTAATGCAACTTGCGGGCTAGGCCTCCCGAGGTCACTCCTGGTCACCGACAAGACGATCGGTCCAGTGTTATGATCTTCAACATTATCGCATGCGATGTTGCTAGCCAGCCTTGATGCCCCTTTCAGACCAGGCCGCTTCAAGGCTACTCACGCAATACTTCCCCTTTAGAGCACACTCCGCCCCTAAGAAGCCTCGATCGGAGCAAGGGGGTGGGGAGGGGACAACAGAACGCCTCACGTAGATGAGGAGGATTTTAGAGAACACTTTTGATTTCCTTTCGCATCGGACTGAGACGATTCTGTCTCACTGGCCTTGACACCTTCGTGCGTACACGGTATGTAGATACTCCTCTGCTGAGTCGAAGCGCCCAGAACACCGTAAAGAGAAGCGTGGTATCCCAAAACAGATCCGCACCCCCCACCCCCCAAAGATTTGATATCATGACCCCTTCCTATATCCCGAACCTGATAAATAACATATACCTTCCCTGATAACTCCACTAGATGATAAACTCCGACGCTGATATTCCACTTCGAGCATGTGGCCTAAAACCCCCAGAAGCGACCGACGGCCGTGCCGAGGCATACGTAATAACGCAGTGTGATGATGGTAATCCAAGAAAATATAAAAATGCATCAATAGCTGAAGTCGACGTGCCCCAATTGTGATATTACTTTGTTCTCGTCGCCGTTTGCGGAATTCACAACCGTCACCGAGATGCTCGTGCCCGTGTCGGACTGGTGCGTCGTCGTCGGCTCGAGCTCCTGCTCCTGCTCCTGCGTTTGTACGCCGCTGTCGCTGTATCCCTGGTCTCGCATCTGCTGGAAGCTCCAGCTCGGCTCGAAGTTCGCGCTGTTCCATGCAAAGGGCACCCGCTCGTACATCTCGTCGATCTGCTCGAGACTGATCTTGCTCGTCTCGTATACCAGGCACCAGACGAAAAAGGCGGCAACGGCACAGAATGCGCCCCACACAAAGAACACGCGGGTGCCCAGGTCTGCGTAGCCTGCTCCCTCCTCAACCATATACGGAGTGCCGTAGGATATGCCGAAATTCAGGAGCCAGTTTGACGCTGTCGATAGCGACATAGATTTCGCTCTCACTTTGAGGGGGTAGATCTCAGAGGTGATGACCCATACCACCGGACCCCAAGAGGCAGCATAGAAGAAGATGTCGATGGAAAGAAAGATTATGATGATCTGATTCGCCGTGGAATGCATCGTGTTTCCGACGGCGGCAGTGAAACTTGCTATGAGCAGTTGGCAGACGGCCATGGCGATGGCGCCGTACATTAGTACTCTTCGACGACCCCAGGACTCAATGACAAACAAGGCCGGGAAGGTGGAAACCATGTTGATAATGCTGATTATCAAGGATATGAGGAATGCGTTTTGAATGCCGGCGCCGTCGAAGAATGTGGTCCCGTAGTACATGATGAAGTTAACCCCGGTTAATTGTTGCAGCATTTGTAGTCCGCAACCCGTCAACGTCCGTCGTCCCAGATGAGGTGAGCCGAAGATAATGTCTTTGTAGGTAGCAGGTCCTAGGGCCAGTTCGTATTCGTGGTTGGCCTCAATCTCAGCCAGTTCCTCGAGCAGCGCCGGATGCAGCCGATCCAGGCGTCGTAGTCGACTAAGAGAAACGGCAGCGGCCTCCTTCAGTCCACGTTTGATGAGATATCGAGGTGTTTCGGGTAACATGAGAAGGCCCAATGACAGCACGCAGGCCCACGTAAATTGAAGGCCCAGGGGGATGCGGAAAGCTGCAGAGCCGTCCATCTCGGATGTAAGCATATTGACGATGGATGCAGTGAGGAGGCCAATAGTAATGGATACTTGGTAAAAGCAGACCAGGGTTCCCCGAATCCACTTTGGAGCCATCTCAGCCTGGTAAATAGGGACAAGAACGGATACAGTTCCGACTCCAACGCCAGCGAAAAATCTATGGACCCATGTTAGCAATGCGCCACGCATGCCGACGTGCTTCCTAGGATAGTTCCGGCCTACCTTCCGACCAACAGCATTGGTATAGCCTGTGCACAGACCTGGAATATGACGCCAAAGTTGAAAATGGTAACGGCAGCGATTAAAGACAAGCGACGACCAAAGTAGTCGCCCATAGGCGCAGCGAGCAAGGCACCCAAGACGGTTCCAGCACTGAGGATAGCAACGATGATGGCAGTTTGACTCGGCGAAATGGCAAGATGGCCGGTGACGTCCCTGTATCCGGTCGAGAAGGTGTCCTTGAACGAGTCCATGGCGAGGATTCCATTGATTGTCCTATAGATGCATCACGTCAGCATGCGAGCCACGATCATCCTAGACTACCTTCCAGGAACGGTCGGTTGTCCTCACCCCGTATCATATCCGAACAATAGACCTCCCGAGGCGACGAAGATGCCAATCATGATGGCCGGGGCAGAAGAGCCGGCAACATTGTCTGGCTTGCGCCAGCCCATGGCAATCGCCATGGCGAGAGGAGTGAGGCCTTCAAACCAGGTTCGGGTTCGGATTCGATGTGGTGGTGTCGTCGAGAATGTCGAGTCGAGGGGAGGGCCGACGGCGAGTTTCGTGGTCGAGCATTTGAGGGAGTTATGGGTAAGGTAAGGCAAGGCAAGGTGAGGCAAGGCAAGGCAAGGCAAGGCAAGGCAAGGCAAGGAAGGTCAAGGTAAGCCAATATAAACTAAGGGGCGGGCTGGCGGTGGGATGTGGTCGAAGCGAGGCAGCCCGGCAGAGGTTCCGTTGTCGAATGGTGGGTGAGACTGAGGCTGAGACTGAGGGTGAGGTTGAAGTTTAAAGGGTGGAGGGTGAGAGAGTGGGCGTGAATATGGTGGGCGTGGGCGTGGGCGTAGGCGTAGGGTGAGGTCGCATCCAAGGGTCGCAATCGCAAGTCGCAGTTGCAGTTGCAGTTGCAGTCGCAGGAAAATGCGTGCTGGGGAACGCGGAGGGAGACGGAGATGGAGAGGCGGGGACGAGGATTTGGGATGACAGTACTAAAGTAACATTGATTTAGAACATTTGGATGGGAAAAAGGCGGGCAGCGGGTTGAAAACATGGGGCAGTTTGGGGGAGGATCAGCTGCCCAAAAGGTTGGACCGTCTGGGGGGAGCGCACTGTGATTGGCTTCCATGCGGGGGGCCTAGCGGAATGGGGAAACACACTAGAGAGAGTCCAGGTTTAGTGGCATTTTCAGTCCTGGGCAGGGCCTGGCAGGCATCTGGGACTGTCTCTCTACAGGGCTTTGCAGTTGTTGGTTGGCTGGTTGGCTGGTTGGCCACTCACACTTTGACCTGACCCTCTCTCTCTATCACCAAAAAGCCTGGACCACAAAGTCTCCTCAAATAACGCCCCCTATTAGTCTACACTCTTTTTTCCCGCGAAGAAGGCCGACGTGACGAGATGGCAACCGTGTTAGTCTGACGATTTCTTGCTTGGCGTCCGTCACACCAAGATATAAAAAGTAAACTGTGTAGTAGTTGCCATCGAAACTACCTATAGCGCTGTCTGTTGTATCAACGACCTATTGGTACTGGTACTAGTACTGAGCAATATGTCTCGCTCGGGTTTGTGCCGGATCTTAACAGAAGAAAGAAAAGGGAAGAGACAAAAGAAGGATGAAGAAAAAGAAGATAAAAAATGTCAAGTCAATCAATGGTGACATCGGTCGGCCTGCAGGTACAACCTCATCCATCTCATGGGGAATTCGGGTACTATTCTACTCATCCCTTGCGTCGAAAAGTATACCTCTGGACTCGAACTTTGGAACATGAACCCTGGATTCTGATCTTTTTGATCGAGAACTCGATAGTCAACGCGTCATGTTATTGGCAGTAATTGTTTTGCTCGTTGCGGACTTTGAAGTTGGGGGGTTTTTGACATGTGTAGTATAAGTACGTACCTAGGTAGGTAGTATCGTGTGGTAGATAGGTACCTAGGTACCTATGGACATGCCGAGGTCGATAAAAGGGTATCGCATCACTGACCCATCAAAAACGCCAATCTGGGAGCGGACCCGACTTTGCGGGGATGGGGCTCCAAGGTTCTAAGGCTTCTATGTACAGATGTACATGTACCACCACTGAATTTACAAGCATATCTAGGTATCTATGCAACTGCAGAACCTAGAAGACCCCGGGGCCGGCATCATGGCTGTGTATACAGTGCGTCAGTGCCTGTGAGGCCGTCCTCGCTCGCACTGGGCCCCATCTCCACCCTCCTTTTACCCCGGAGTCGGCGTCTACTGTGTGTGTACTTCGGCACCTTCGGCCTCCATGCAATAAGATGAAGGTCTCTTCATTATTACAAACTCCGCCTGGCATGCGACCTACCCAGGCATCTTGACCGGCTGATCCTATCGATATAAAGTTCCTCCACTGAACCTTGGTCACGATCCTTCTTCCTGTCAGGCTCTATTTGCTTGCCGTGATCCTATGAGAGATGGACGCTTGCACGCTCTCGTTACTGCCCGCCACGAACCTGCAGAAGCAACCCCAGAGGGACGTTCCGTGCCATACGAGTATGAGTAACAATGACACCTGATAGGAACAAGACACATGCAGACCGCGCAATCGCAGGCACGCAAGGGGTCCTTGCCAAGTGCTGTAGTGGCTGTTTCCCATCACACAAGACGGGCTGACCGGAATCCTTCGCTTCGTTTTACTCCCCCAGCTCATGCTCTCAACCGCTCGACAAGCTCCAACTAGCGCCTCACACCTGCATCGGGATTACATCTTCCTGAGCTGAGCTACCGGGGATGACCCCACTGGATCATGTTTGTCTTCGGCGAGCTCTTCCTGCTCCTTCCCCATGAGCTTGAGGTTGGGCGAGGTGAAGGGGAGGGGGGTGTGGCAAGAGCACTGTGCTCAGAAGATCCAATGCGACCAGTGAGAATGCATTTCGGGCCCCATTCAAGAAGATTCGTTTGAAGAAGCTGGGGTCGCCATTCTGTGAAAGGTTGACAATCGAAAATGATACTGGTCCCAGCTGTGGCACCAGCATGCTGCCTTCCCTGCCCCGGATCTCTTTCGTCTTCTACGTCGTCGCCGCCTCATGGCTGCATGATGTGCCCGCCGCAGTTCACGAGGACTTTAGTCGAACTTGCTCCTCATTTACCTACGGGCTGTACTCCGTACTGCTGTCGACTTACCCAAGTCTGGCTTACAACGGAGGGAACGACCGTTGCCTCCACCCACTGTCTCGGAACACTCAACCAGCAATGGCTCGAGCATGTTATCGGCCACGAATTGCTCGACAATCTGACAGATATCAAGCTACATTGTCTTTGACGGGCTCTTGGCAGGGCTTCCTTGGTTGTAGTAGGGGCTAAATACAAAAACAAGATGTCAGCTAGCTCATGCCACTGGACTCAGCTCTCACATGCCAACCGGGACTCTCAACCTGACAAGCAGTTATCCTGTGTATCAGGTCGATGACGGTAGGAAGTTGAGCCCCCCACGACTACAATGCAGCAACAAGCCAGTCCCATGGGCCGACCAGACGAAAAAGCAAGACCCTCCAAGGGCAAACTCGAACGTGTCTGCCTGACAGCCCCGGGAAGACAGAAGCTGCATGCATATACGGCTTGCAAAGCAAAAGCAAACGACGATCAAATCTTCAGCGAAGCGGCAGGCACAACCTGCAGAAGCCACCCCGTGGACTGGGGTGATCTGCTGCAAAAGATGTAAAACAAGCTGGCCGTGCATGCGGATCTGTAACTGACGGGATATATTCCACCTCATAATGTCGAAGCACTAGTCATGGGTGTGTATCACTCGACTACTGGGTTACAGCGGGTGGGTGAACAACAGAGTACTTATTCATCTGACAGCCGATGCTGACCAACGGACTTTCGCACCCACCTATTGGGTCACATTGGACTGACGGCTTCAATTCCGCCAGAGTGTAGATCGAGTAAGAGATTGCGACTGCCAGATATGATCTCAATCGGCTTCCCGAGGGCATGGAGGGGGGGGGGTGTGTGTGAGAGGTGGGGTGGCGTCTTCGTCCTTTTTTTGTCTTTTGGAGAAGACAAGCAAGAGGCTGCCTTCCACTCGACTAGCCGGATCTTACTTACATACATGCAAATCTTACCCCTTCCCTTCCCTTCAGCCCAGTGACGGGGGCTGCATGATGCATGCTGCAAGCTGCAAGCGTGGTCTGATTCATTGGCATCCTAGAACTGGAACGACAACAGGTCTCTCCCTCTCTCTCTCTCTCTCTCTCTCTGTGTGTGTGTGTGTGTGTGTGTGTGTGTGTGTGTGTGTGTGTGTGCGCGCGCGCACCTTCCACTTAACTAGCCTCCCATCTCCGATATGGGCTGGCTTGGCTGCGATCGGGTGCAGCCACTTTGACGACAGCGGCTGGCTATATATAGTATGTATCAAAGGGGAAGGATGATAAGAGATCAAGAACCCAATCTTGTCTGGAGTAGGATGATGCCCAATGATCATTTTGACACGGATGTACTGTACTTGCAGGCTTGACACCCGGCTTCAGGATGTAAGCCAAAGTTGCGTCGTACAAGACGCTCCGGCCCTATGATGGTTGATATGCAGCCTGGACAGGTTTTCCCAAGCAAGTCGTGTGGATCTGACCCACTGCCTTCGGGGTGACATATTCCGGGAATGGTAAATAGAAAGGCCCCGAAATTTCCCATGCTGTTGCTGGAATGTGATGAGCCGGCTTTCGTCACACCAAATCCATGTTCCTTTGCAAGAGGCGACGAACCCAAGCCAATGCCGCCGTCTCCGGGGACACGAGGCTCAAGGATCTCGTGGAGGGATGAGGCCCTGCGACGGACATCTGCATTGTCTATCTTCAACCAGGCAGCCAGGGCTGCCGGGATGGGAGGGGTGTGTGGTTGTGGACTTGCGGGCAGGCTAGCTGTGCTTCAGCCGCGCAATCTGATTACGACCTGTCAAGCCGGGTACTGTACACCGTCAAGATTATAGACATGTGGAAGTTATGGAACCCCGAATGACAATTTCTCCAGATAACAAGTATATCAGGCTGAGAGGGCATTGCAGAGGAGAGAGGCCAAGTCCCTGCTCCTCCCTCCCTACACACACAACCGAGATATACGACGATTAATGGGATCGCAAAGAACACGAGGGCCAATACGAGAACTGAACCAACCGAGCTGATAGCATATATTGTGCATAAATAATACAAGTAGAACACACCCGCTTCATTCGAATGTAAATGAAAAATTATCGTGTCCATTTGCCATAACGCAATCATTCCTCGTCATCGCCACGCGGGCCAAGAGCCGACGTCGTGATACCCAAAAGTACCTCCTTGCATGGCGTCCTGCATACCGCCAATGCCGGTCCACATCTGTTGTACGTACATAGAGTCCACATATCATTTCTCACTCTGCACTTCCCTTAGTCAGCCTGGACAATTCCACCACTAAGCGCCCATCAACCCCCCTCCTCCTCCACCACCATCATCATCCGATGAGACTCGGTTGTTTTTTTACAGCTCCAGGCTCGGCGTCTGCCCCTTGACCCTGCCGATTACCTGTTGTGGCGCATACTTTGGTATGACCTCATCATCGTGCAGCATCTCAAACTCCTCCGTGGCGTCCCGTCCCATGAAGTTCATGATGGCCTGGGGACCACCCGGGTGCTCGTCTAGCCAGTTGGTCAGGTCCAGCACGACACCCTTCACGACGACCCACAGGTCGCCCTTTTGGTTGTGCTTGGCCACCTCCTCCATGCTAAACTCCTTCTCGGGGACTTTGAACTCCTTGGGGTTGTTGGGCTTGGAAGCGGCCTTGCCCGAGTCCGTCGAGGGTGAAGGACCCGCGTTGGAGGTGCTGGGTTGAGATGTTACGCCAGACGAGGAGGAAGAAGACGCGCCACCAGAGCCCCAGTCTAGAGTAACCTTGCCGGCTGCAGGATCCAGATGCAGAGAGATCTGGCCCAGGCGTGCGGCGGGACCACCAGCGGCGGTCTTGAGGGCCTGTTGGAAGAGGTAGTTGCTGGAAGTATCACCAGCCACGCGACCGTAGACGACACAGCCGAGGAGAGAAGAGCCACCCAGACGGTTGGCACCGTGCACGCCACCAGCCAGCTCACCACAGGCGAAAAGGCCGTCGAATGGCTTCTGCTCGCTATTGAGCACCTGGGCCTTGTCGTTGATCTCGATGCCGCCCATGGTGAAGTGCAGGACGGGCTCCATCACGGAGACGTGGAAGTCGTCATTGATGTCCAGGGGCATGTTGTGGAAGAACTTTTTGCCCCAGGGGTCCTTCTGCTTGCCCTCGGCGATGGCGTTGTAGGTCTGGAAGGTCTTCTGCAGGTGGTCGGGGGTACATCCGATGTCCTTGGCGAGCTCCTTGCCCGTCATCTTCTTCATGAGGCCGCGGCCGGAGTAGTGGCGGGTGTGGAAGTCCAGGGTGTTGGAGGCTTTTGAGTTGAGTATCAGGCGGACGGGAAACTTGCCATTCTCCTTCTCCTTCCACATCATGCCGGAGACGTAATCTCTGTGACCCAGTTCGTCACAGAACCGGTCACCGTCGCCATTCAAGAGGAGACCGCCCTCGCCTCGAAGGGCCTCAGCTGCCAGGAACTTCCACTTGGAGCCAGGGTCCTTGGGGTCGACAAGTCCGGTGGGGTGCACTTGGACCTTGTCCATGTCAATTCCGTTTCCGCCGATGGCCATGACCATCTTTTGGCCGTCACCAGTGGCGTGAGAGCCGTTGGTTGTGGCAAGGCCGTAAGTGTCTGGCCTGTGCTTCTTCAGCAGCGAGGTGTCGCTGAAGTCGGCAGCATAACCACCGGTGGCGAGCACGACAGGGCCGTCCAGAGAGAGCTCCTCACCGTTGGACTCGTATTTGACACCGGTTACCTGGTTCCCCTCCTTGGTCAAGCTCGTCACACGGGCCTTCTTGATAATCTCTACCCTGTCGGGCTCGGTCTCGGCAAGCTCCTCGAGTCTTTGCATGAGAGCATATGTGATGGCCATGCCGGGGAACTTGGCATCGTGCCCTCGGTGAGTTCGCGGCTGGGAGTGACCACTGGAAAGAGGGAAGTCAGTCGTGCCCGGATCTATCAAGCTACAGGGGGAAGCGTCACATACCCTAACCGGGAAACCAGAGTCAAGTCCAGGTTGAAGACGTCCTGCAGCCACTCAACAGCGGCGGCGGATTTGTAGGTCAGGACCTTGATGAGGTCTGGCCTTGCCTTGTCTCTGGCGGATTTGAGAGTGTCATCGTAGAACTGCTTGACGCTATCCTGGATTTTGTTGTCGATCTGTGTCCTGGTCAAGGCACCGTTGATGCCGGAAGTGGCCTTGGTAGAGTTGCCTCCAAAGAAGCCTAGAGACAGAACACACAGCAACAGGTCAGATGATGCGATTCTTCTTGGGGCTTTCAAGGCCATGAGATCAGCTCACCTTGCTTGTCGAGAACGACGACATTCCCGCCAGCCAGATAGATGGTATGTGCAGCGCTCAGCCCGGACACTATGACAAGTTGTCAACACAAGTTGTTGGCACACAATGGTGAGGGTGGTGGCATGAGATAGATTGAACCCCGGATTGGTCACGAGTCAGCGGGGGAAGGGGAAGACTTACAACCGCCGCCCACGACGATAACTCTGGGTGCCATTATGGTCGATGCTCTTAGTTAACTATTTAGGGGGTGAAGGGAAGCAAAAGTAAAGCAGATGGCAGGTGGGAGGTTGTCACAGAAGGAAAGAAAGAGGTCTAGAGGAGACGTGTTGAAGAAGAGGGATCGGAACGCGCAAGGCAGGTTGGGTTGGAGATGATATGCGCTGTGGTCAACTGGTGTGTCTGGGGTTCGCTCGGTGCCAGCTGCTGCTTGGTTCCTACCCCAGACTTGGCAACAGGGGGAGCAATAAGCCGATTTGGTGTTACTCTGATTCGTGAGCCGAGGTTCAAACTTGTGGTCAACTGCTAGGAACCTTAGAAGCTGCAAGGGTGCTTGACCCAGTCCTTGGGGATCCGGAGTCGAGGACATCATAACCACCAGTTAGTAGAAGGGGGGGGTCTTGAGACAAGCAAGCCCTTTGTCCTTTTGTTATTCCTGATCCTCATCCCGTCTTCCCGCATGGAGAAGTCTCTCAATTTCAGCAATCCCAGTACAATGCACAGTCTCACGAATACAATCGCAAGAAATACACAGTAGGCAATTCGCGGCGAAACTTGACCGACATGGCCGAATGCTCTACTGCGGACGGATCCGTAGTGTACATTCAACGTCGGCCCACGCTCCACTTCTTACTTCGGGTCGGGGTATTTCTGCCGAGGCAGCAATCCCAGTCAGGCCAGTCCCGCTGCTGCTATTACACAGTACCTGGCAGTTCCTGGCAAGCCTGGGCAATTCTCCAGACCCCCCCGGGTCTTGTCCGAGTGTGGGGAAACAGGCACCGGAAAGGTCGACCCAGCACTTGAGCTCCACAATCATACGGACCCTTTTCTTAGATGTCACAGCTGTTTTATCATACGAGTCGAGAAGGGAGTGCAAGGCGAGACGAACCTTGTAATTGTCTTCCGAGAATGTTCTCAACAACATTGAAACCTCAAGCGTTCTTTGTGGCAATTCGGCTCCAAGCCTCTCAATGGCTTTGACTTCCTGGACCGGCGGTGACTGCGTGTGTGGTCACGAGTGACGGTCCCCTTTCACATGTGAAAACCGACCTCGTTCTCCAATTCCAGCTGCTCGGGCATCAGCACGCGCCGGCATTGAGCAAGCAGTCCGAAACCACTGCACTGAGTTGCAGTCATCTGACGCCCACTAACATACCCCACGGGAAAATCTAATGCAGCGTTGCAGGCTCGCTGGACTGTCCGTCCTCCTTGGCATGTGAAAGGTCTTCGACATTGAAGGCGTTGTGAATACGGACGTAGGATCGAGCCGAGACTGCATTTGTCATATAGCCGACCCCAAAGTACACAGTCAGCCCTGTTGAGTCGTATATTGAGCGTCGCGAACGAAAGATAGTCGTTGGTATTGGGCCTTTCCAGCCATATACGTTGTATCTGGGCTTTGTCACGGGCTCCCCAGTGCTTCAACTGCTATGCTTTGCGTCAGCGTAACTCAGTGCTCGAGGATGACGGCCTAGGCTGGTAATGGGGGAGGGTACAACATTCTTTTGGAGGGTTCGGGTACCAGCGACGTCTACGCTTATCAGCTGGGCTACGTCATACCCTTTGCTTATCAGTCTGCAGACGAAGGCTGCGTGTTTCAACGGCATTCGTCCTACAACACCTAATAACTGTTATTCTCGATATCGGTTGTCGCTGGCATCAACCTCCCGAACATGAGGCCTGCTCACCTTACCCTACTGCTGTCGTCCGCTTACCTCACCCACTCCCTCATGCCCATTTCCATGCCCCTTCACAAAGGCAGAGGCGGCAAAGCAATCCCACCACCTCTTCGCGCCGACGCAGCCCAACTACCCATCATGGACGGTCCCGGCCCAGCGTTGCCTCCAGGAGACAGCTCGAACCCTCCAGGAGATCCTCCCGCCGGTGGCCCAGGGACGGTTATATTGTCAGACGTCATGGGAAAAGATAGAAGCATGAACATCTTTGCCAGTCTGGCCCGGGACGTCGAATCCGTGTCGCTAAGGCTAGACGACTCGTCGCAGAACTCGACGGTTCTCGCGCCGCTGAACTCGGCCATGGACAAGATGCCCCGGAAGCCATGGGAGGATCCTGAGGACTACAACAAGCTGGGCGCGGACGCGTATGAGGGGGACGACGGGTGGCAGCGAGCACAGAGGAACCTGAGGAGGTTTGTGGAGGCACATGTCGTTCCAAGAAACCCGTGGCCGCAGGGGGAGAAGGTCAAGGTCCTAGGTGATGATAACACCGAGGTATGGTGGGAAGAGAAGGATGGCGTAAAGGTGATACAGCCGGGCAACATCGAGGTCGCCAGCATAGCAAGCTCGGTTCAGAACGGTCAAGTTGTAAGTGTCACTTGCTTTCCTCGAAGTCCTTTGCATGTTGCTAACCGCATCTCTGTGCAGTGGATCTTGAAGAGCGTTCGTAACTACTCGTGATATATACAGATATCCGAGACGGAGAATACATCAAGATACCCTGACCAACGACCATACCCTGAAGAAAGATTGACGTAGTTCGAAAGTTGGATGGCTTCGCTGCTGGCTTTTGTGGAGATCCGTGTCACGAAGCCGTTTGTTTCCTCAAGACACATTGAAGTGCCTCGGTGTAGACAGTGAACAGAGTCGAGCCCTGAGCTTATTGTAAAAATAAAGCCCAGTCCTTGAGTATAGCAATACAATGCCACATCACAATACTTCTTTTGAAAGGTTTTGTGCTTCCTACCAAGCTTTCTGGTCGAGGGCCACATGCAGATGCAAGAAAGCAAGTGAAATGTGAGTGGTACAGTGCAGCCCCTGAATATGACAGGGACTGGTTGGATTTAGCAGGCAAGCGGAACATTCACTAAGCCGGGTGCCGATTAGTCAGTGGGGTTAGTTAAAGGCCGAGTCATAGACTAACAGCTTGTCAACTGCTGCAGTATCATAATACCACGGACTGCTGTTAGCTGTTTTGACTCAATACTAACACTCTTATCGCCATGTGACCTGTTAGATTGATTAACATACTCGGCCGCTGTCGCACTCTGTGATCACTGATGACCTTGTCCGAATGACAATCCTAGCTTGTCGGCGGCCCAAAGCAGGTCCTCCCGATTCATCTGATCTTCTCTGTCGCCATTCAATACTTGCAAATCATTTTGCACAACCACCACAACAACTCCAACATTGTCGTCACCTGTATTCTTTTCTTCCAAAGCCTTTGAAGTGCTCGACAGATGCATTGTTCTTTATCTGGAGTATCTCCTTGTGCGACTGACAGCGAGGAAGTAGTAAGTCTCCACCCGACCGAGCCCCTGCAGCTTGTTCTTCACAGCCCTCGAGCTCCCGATTCCAAGCTTGGTAGCACGCGACTGGCACAATTTTCGGCATCTCCTGCCTTTTTAGATTGGTTATGTGGTAAATGGTCAAGCTGAAGAGCCGATGCTGACATTCTACAGTCGCTTTGAGGTATAGGGATCGAGCCGCGACCCTGAGCATTTGCCTGACAGTTTCCACTGAACAAAAGCCCCAACCGTCATGGAGGAGCAACGGCACCGTGCCGCTCTCCTTGAGCAAGAAGAGAGGATCAGGGAGAGGGAAAGGGAACAGAGGGACCGTGAAAGCGAGCGTACGAACCGCGAGTCTTACCAATCCAACGCGCCTCATCACAGCAACGCCGGGTCCATCCCCATCCACCAGCCCGTCGCAAACCGATTTCCGGGTACAATACATAGTCCTGGTGGCTTGCTCGCAAACCATGGAGCAAGCACATCCAACATACCACTTGGCGCGCCTTCTGGGCCAGGCGGCGGTCCTGGAGGGCCCATACATGGCGAGTCCAACAGACAGATGCCACACGGCGGCCAGAACGGAGCTGCGCCATCGCAACACCAGATGTTCGCGCCCGTGTCGCATGGATCTATGCCCCCGAACGGCTCGATTAGCACATCTAGCGGTTCAGCGGCAGTATTTGGTCCTCCATTGCAGCCCGAAGGAGGTAGAGGTGCCGGCCAGCCAATGCCCTTCGGTGCCAGTATGGCCACCGGCCATGCTATGGCGCCCGCTCCGGGTGGCATGAACCAGGGACAGCAGCCCATCCTCAATGTGAGACATGACCGCAGTCTTGATGATAATGAAAACCAAGCTCATGAGAAGCTGCTTCCTCGGGGTACCAATGCTGATGCCCATCTCAAACAGGATGCACTGAGCTATCTTGACCAGGTCAAAGTCCAGTTCTCGGAACAGCCCGACGTATACAACAGATTCCTCGATATTATGAAAGATTTCAAAAGCCAGACGTAAGTCACACGAGCCTTGGGAGTAACGATATAAAGGTAGCTGACGATGGGTAGTATCGACACTCCGGGAGTCATCAACCGTGTCTCCGAGCTCTTTGCTGGCCACCCCAACTTGATCCAAGGGTTTAACACGTTTTTGCCTCCTGGTTACCGAATTGAGTGCGGCCTTGAGAACAACCCCAACAGCATTCGAGTGACGACACCGTCCGGAACAACCCTCCACTCCATCGGTCCTGGTAGATCGGTGAACGTCGAATCTGGTCCTGCTCCTTCGTCTGCGCCGAGCCAGCGGTTTGTGGAACAACAACGCCCGGCAAATTGGCAAGGCCCTGTTCAGCACAGCATCGAGAGCCCAGAGGTGCGGTTCAGCACGCCTGCTCAAAGTGGCCACGGTGCCATAGCGCACGGATCTGGTCAGAGTGCGCCATTCGATAACCACAGCCCCGCGCAACAACGAGGACAGCCACCTGCGCAGAACAACTCGGTGACATCCCACCCTCCCGTCCCCCGGAACGCTCACACCCCTACCCCAGCTGCTGCGCAAGCATTGAATGGGAACTCCGCCCAGGCGCAGGCAAATTTGGAAAAGAGAGGCCCCGTTGAATTCAACCATGCAATCAGCTACGTCAACAAGATCAAGGTAAGCAGCTCACCTGTAGCTTTATTTGGAAAGCGTTGCTTTCAAAGTTTATGTTTTAGTGAATAGTGGGGTTGTGCTTTGCTTATTTTAGTATTGTTGCCCTCCAAATTTTACTTCGAGTCTGGGTGCCTGGCTGACTTTCGGTCGCAGAACCGTTTCCAGGACAAACCTGAGATCTACAAGCAATTTCTGGAGATCCTCCAGACGTACCAACGCGAGCAGAAACCCATCCAGGACGTTTATGCCCAGGTTACAACGCTGTTCAATGCCGCTCCAGATCTACTCGAAGACTTCAAGCAGTTTCTCCCAGAGTCGGCCGCGCAAACAAGAGGAGGAGCCGCGCAACGACCCGACGAATTCAACGCCATGGCTGCTGCTGCGCAGGCACCACAGCTGGCGCACACGCCACGCGATGGGCCGAAAGGTCCCCCCGTCGGAAACTTTGCTCCCCCAGCGAGTGCAAGCAAGGAAACCAAAAAGCGCGCCCGCCCAGAGAAGCAGCAGCCAGGTCCTGCCGCGTCTCCCACAGAGCCTCCTACCTCGAATGTGCGAGGAGCGCCCGCGGCCGGTGGCAATAAGAGGCTGAAGACGAGCCACCCCAAGCCCGGTGCTGCAGACAGTGTCCTTGTTGAACCTACTTTGACGCCAGTCATGCCAGAGCCGCTTGCACCTGCGACTCCCGCAGTCTCCGCTTCCGATGAGATTGGCTTTTTTGATAAGGTCAAGAAACACATCAACAACAAGACGGCGTTCTCTGAATTCCTCAAACTTTGCAACATGTTCACCCAGGAACTCATCGACAAGGACCTTTTTATTTCTCGAGCATGTCAATTCATCGGAGGCCATACCGAGTTGTACAGCTGGCTCAAGGAGTTCATCACATACAGTGGCGATGACGTGGTCGTCGAGAACCGTCCCGAGCCGCCGACCGGACGTGTGTCACTGAGCAACTGCCGTGGCTACGGCCCCAGCTACCGTCTCCTGCCAAAGAGAGAGCGCCTCAAGCCTTGCAGTGGTCGAGATGATCTATGCAATTCTGTCTTGAATGATGAGTGGGCGTCTCACCCCACATGGGCCTCGGAGGATTCTGGTTTTGTTGCTCATAGGAAGAACGCATTTGAGGAAGGCCTTCATCGAATCGAAGAAGAGCGTCATGACTACGACTTTTACATCGAGCTCAACCAGAAGTGCATCCAACTTCTTGAACCGATTGCGCAGCAGATGTTGACACTGCCACCGCAAGAACGTGCCAATTTCAGAATGCCTACCGGCCTAGGCGGTCACAGCCAGTCTATCTACAAGCGGGTCCTGAAAAAGGTCTACGGCCCCGAACATGGCCCGTTGGCTGTCAACGACATGTTTTCCAACCCCTTCAGCGTTGTTCCCGTTGTCTTGGCCCGCCTCAAGCAGAAAGACGAGGAATGGAGATTTTCCCAGCGCGAGTGGGAGAGAGTGTGGCAGCAGCAGACGGAGACCCTCTATCTCAAGTCACTCGACCACATGGGACTTTCAATCAAGACCAACGACAAGCGCAACCTCTCAGCCAAACATCTCGTCGACCTCATCAAGACGAAACATGAAGAACAGAAGCGATCGCGGGCGGCCAAGAACAAGGTCCCTCGCCATCAATTCCTGTGGGCCTTTGATGACAAGGATGTTATCCTTGACCTCCTGAGGTTCATGATCATGTATGCTATGAACAGCGGTCAGCATGGAGCTACAGAGAAGGAACGCATCTTGGATTTCTTCGAGACATTCGTCCCGCAGTTCTTTGATCTCCCCGAGGACAAGGTACAAGACAGGATTGCCAACATTGATCGAGACTCTGGCGATGAAGACGCCGAGGAGCTGCCCCCTGCTGAGCTCATCAACGGAAGGTCGGGGCGCCGCAATGGCAGAAAGTCTGATCTTCTTCGCGGGGTCCTTGATCCGGGTCGCAACGGCAGCAAGTCGCGTAACCACAAGGAGGGCAGCGCGGCGTCAGGAAGCAAGGAGACTACCCCCGATGTCGTGTCAGGCAACGAGGAAGAAATGCCCGATGCCCCTGAAGATTCATCGGTGCCTGAAGTCGGTCCCAACGACAGGTGGTTGGCCACTGCCCCGGTGCCCACAGTTGTTTCTGGCGATAATCCTTTGCTTGACGAGGATGGTGACTTGAAGGCTGATACCTACTTCCGTCGCCCATGGTACAACTTCTTCTGCAATCAGACTATCTACGTCTTCTTCAGCGTTCTGCACACTTTGTACAAGCGTCTCAAAAGTGTCAAGGACAACAAGGAAGGCGTCCTCAAGGAGATTAAGCGTGAGCACATGGAGAAGCCGGCCAAGGTTCTGGGTCTCGTCGCGGAGGATCTCAAGTTCTTCGAAAACCTCTCCGAGGATCAATTCTGGGGTCGAACTGTCGAACTGGTTGAGGAGTACATCAACGGCGACATCGACGAGAATCGCTACCAGGATGTCCTGAGGCACTACTATCTCAGCAACGGCTGGACGCTCTACACGATCCAAGACCTGCTCAAGACTCTTTGTCGCCTTGCTCTGGTTTGCAACAACAATGACAACAAGGAGAAGACGCCAGATCTGATCAAGCAATATATGGCCAGTCGCCACCACGAGGAAACAAGCTACCAGGTCGAGATCAGCCACCGCAAATTTGCGGAGAAGTGTATCAAGGATGGCGAGATGTTTGTCGTTTCCTGGGTAAGTACCTTTTTCCTCCATTGTCCACTGTTCGAGGCTGACCTTTTCGTAGTTCCCTGGCAAAGAGGAAGCAACAGTCCGCTGGCTCCGTAAGGAAGACACGACCTTCCACGTGGATGAGATGGAGCTGCGTGACCACTGGCAATACTACATCTCCTCCTGGACCCGTACAGAGCCGACTGAGGGCGTCCCCCGCTCCCACATGCAAAAGGTGGTGTTGACGCGTAATCTCCCCTCCGGAGACGCCGACTCGGATAGCGATTATCAACCCAAGCCCATCTTCTACAGTGAAGGCCTGGTCTTGAAGATCTGTCTCAACACATACAAGATCAGCTACGACAAGAACACCTCGAACTACTTCATCTATAACATTGCTGGTGGTTCGTCGGAGGATAGAGCTCTCCAAGAGAAACGATCACTAGCCGGAAGGGAGGCGCGCAACCAGAAGTTCACGGAAAAGATGGCCATGAACAGCCCTTGGATGAAGGACTTGAGCCAGGAGGAGGTCCAACACGCCAAGGAGGCTTTTGAAAAGTGGAAGACTGAGGGTATTCCCCCACAGAAGGAAGACGATGACGATCTAATAATTGATGTCCCACGTCGCCGTGATTAGGACTTGACTGATCATGGCGCTCTGCTTGAAGTATCGGACTTGGGATGTGCCAACTCGCGTGGGTGGACGGACGTCTTGGCAGCTTTCTTCTGGCTGAACCGGGACGCTACGGTGGCCATCGGGGTAGGGCCCGTGGACGTCGACTTCGGGGCGGTTGGCGCGGAAAGGACGGGGTTTTGTGTCTTATTGTTTCTTTTTCTTTGTATCCAAGAGCGTTTCCATGATTCCCTCTGCACAAGGGCAAGCTGCGACTCGGTTTGAAGTTTTTAATCTTGGCCCCTGCGCAAACGCAGTTTTAGGAGTTTGAGGAAGACGAGCTTGGCAAACCAACCGGTTTACATCTGGATTCAAGTGGTGGAGGTAGTATTTGAAGCCGCTACTGGGCCGATACAAATGTATTCTATTTCAGGCATGTCCCCATTGATGTTACTATGCGGTGGTGGTTGATGTAGGTGATGTCGGGCTGCGGCAGTGTTTCCCCAGGCCTATGGATGTATTGATGTGTATGTATGCATGTAAGTATGTTTGCTGGCCCCAGTTTCCCTCCACCGAGTCGATGGCTGCCAGCTGTAGACATGATGTGGACGACTACATTGAAGCAAGACTGTTGGACTGTAGAGTACTAAGTGTATACTGAAGTTTTCGCTCGGAGGTATTGCCCAAAACACCGATATAAAATGGCATTTGCCGACATATACCTACATAGTTGATCTTATGAGCGTTTTTGTTGTCCTTGACCTGTTCCTCTTATTCTCTGATCCATTCTTACCCTGTACGAATCAATGAGGGGTGTTCGGTTATATGTTGGGTGGTATTGTGCGCGAATGAAGACTGCTCTGATGCTCTGATGCTCGGCTGCTGGAAGCTGCCTTCCACACGGCTCAGGAATGAGACGAGTGACTATTGCGCCATGGTTGGGTTCTGACAAGATGAGATGGGTTGATTCTCCCGATACGTGCGAGGGGGCTCAACTGCTGCGGTACCTTAGACCGTGGGCTCCCAGTGTAGGTTACTCTAAACATTTCTGTCCCAGACGGGTTTAGCTAGCTAAGGAGACTACCTACTTGACTGGTACGGAGTCTGGATATAGGATGGCTTAAGGAAAGAAGAAGGGAGGACTGTACACGCATATTGAGGTATTGAAGTGAAGGTAAGCGGAAGACTTGGGAATGTAACATTTTGAAACTGAGAAGTGTCTGAAGTCAATACCACTACAAGTGTAGTACTGAGTTCCGTGCCTCCAACTTGAGCGAAACTTATGATCATACTATTGCGCCCGGCGCGTCGCGTCGCATTAGCTTTGAGTTGAAGCAATTGCCATAGATGGCAAAGACGCGACCTTACAGTTCGCGTTGAACAAGTGTTGGCTCCCACCAGTACACCAATCTCAACTTCCTACGTTTCCACACTTCCTCTCTCATCAATAAATCGAGACCTTAAACCCTTGAGGAAGGCGACTCCTCAAGACCATCATCTCAACAAAACGTGTCGCTTTCTTCGACCTCCCACATGCAGTCTTACACCCCTCTACACCAATTGCTGCACACTCAACAATGGAATTCACCTACGCACACGCGCTCTATGAGCGACAGGACGGCCAGGACCCGTCGGGGATGGCGTATGGTACTACCGTCATCGTCTTTGGTATCTTCGCAATCTGCCTCGTGGCGATGACCCCTATGGTGTGGATGTTGATCTGGATGAGGAACGACGACAACCGTGAGTTGAAAGAAAGGAGAAAAGCAAGTCCCACTGAGACGGAGAGAGCGCCAGCTGAAAAAGTGCCCAAAACCACAGCTGGTTCCATCCGCCGACAACTGCAGCGCCAGGGGAACCTCCCCACCACTGAGCGACCCACCCAAGAGAGACTGCGAAACTCCCTTCCCCTTGCGGACAGGGTGCGACTGGTTACGTCGAGCCTGCGTGGACGTGCTGTCGCCGCGGGGCACGCCATCGCCTCGCGCTCCCAGAAAGCTTACTTGAAACTCCAGGATTGCCTCGCGAAGCTCTCTCCTACCTCCCTTCGCCGTCGCAACACCAACACCAACGCCGACTCTACCTACGGTATGTCTGCAATCTCCCTCACAGCACCGCGGTTGACTCTACTCTCCACCAGTAGTCACCCGACAGCTTTCCGCTGACCTTGCATCACCCGCAGACCTCCCCATCATGCGGAAGCCAGCCTGGCAGAGACTCGCCGAGTCGTACACGAGCGGCACCATCGGCAGATCGAGGAACGTCGTCGAGGAGTCGTCCAGAGCCGACGACGACGCCGACGCCAAGGCGGGGGACAAGGCGGATACTTCGGGGGCGAGCGGCGGCAGCGAGGTTGAAGTCGTTGTCGATGTCCAGAAGCCGAAAGCGGTCGTGGCTGTGGGATGGGGCGGCTTGACGGAGACCTAAAGTAAGGTTCTCATGGGACTTGCGAGGATGCTGGGGACAAGTGCTTGGTAAAAGAAATGGAGTGTACGTACGTATAAAACGGGGTTCGCGACAATTCTCACGACGGGAGATGATGAATCCTGCCGGTAGATCGAGGGCCCAGGGCCGCCGGGTGACAGAAGTACTGCACAGCCGGTACTCACCAGGTTTGGCCATTGGATCGATCGGACGGACAGGTCGCGCTGGGAGTTAGACGGCGGGAGCCTTTCTGTGTTCATGCCAAAGGGAGGAGACAGGTGATAACCAGCCAAGGTGGCTGAGTTATGTATATCACAGGTAGTAGGTACTACTAGTATCTGGGCTAAGAATATGGGGGAACATATGGGGTGAGGATGGGGGTAGGGGAGGGGGTGTTGCCGAAAGAAAAAAAAAGGCAATGATATCGCAACGATATCGCTTCATAAATTCATCATCTCTGCATTACCCATTCATTGCATCCCGCGCTCCCGGCCCAACTGATGCCAAAATGCCAAAATGCCATTAGAAAAAAAAAGTAGGTACTATGCTCCGAGCGCCGATGCATGCATTCATTACCCGTTGAACACAAAAAAGTCCAAAAGTGTTAATCAGTGCCAGTATACCCGATGAAACCTCTTCCGTTCCCTCTCGTCGAGGAGTGACCGGTTTCGCCTCTTCGCCCTCCTCCCCTCCGCCGGGAACGAATCGACAATGGGCGAGTAGGCCACAGGCGAGTCGATGATAGGCGGCAGCGAGGGGAGAGGCTTGTCGGGGGGAGGGTGGGGAGGGGGCCCGCAGGACTCGGACACCCACGACGCGCGTAGCGATTGCTGGCTGGTGGGCTGCCGGGGCTGGAACTGCGGACGGCCTCTCGGGACGTGCTCGACGTGGACGACCGTCTCCTTCAGGGGACCGACTGTTCGTCACGAGATCACACGGGATTAGCCACACCTGATCGTTGAACCAAACCATACCCAACGTGAAAGAAAAAAAAAGGGGGCGTTGCTTACCATCCCCCCTCTGGTTCTGCTGCCTCGCCGTGGACAGCGACCCCTCGGAGTAGTACGCCCGCAGGTGGCGCGACCGGGAACACCTCCGCAGCGACCGCGGCTTGCCCGACCTGGTGCTCGAGATGGAGCACATGCTGGACCTCTTGAAGCTGCGGCCGGTGGTGGTGGTGGTCGTGCTCGTCGAGATGATGGAGATGGGCCGGGCGCCCCGCCTGCTCGCCGCCCTGCTCGCCGCGAGGTACTCCTTCCACTCCTCGAACCCCCGCAGGATGTCCTCCCTGGGCGCCGCGGGGGGCTGGAGGGGCTGCCGCCTCCGCCTGCTGCTGCTGCTGCTGCTGCTGCCGGGCCCGTGCTGCTGCTGCCCGGATGAGGACGTCTCGGCGGCCCGCCTCCACATCAGGTAGTCTTCCCAGTCTTCGCAGTCGAGTGGGAGTTGGGGCTTGGGAGGGGGTGTGGGCGGCCTGGCTGTTGGCGTCTCGGTGCGGTGGGGTTGTTGTAGCTGCTGTTTTGGCTGTGGTACGTAGTGTTTTGGGAGTAGCTGTTCTGGTTCTGGCAGTGGCAGCTGTGGTAGTGGTCGTTGCTGCTGTGGAATTGGCTGTGGCTGTGGCTGTGGCTTTGGCTGTTGTTGTTGTGGTGGTTCCCGGCCTTCGTCAGAGACAGGGAACATGAGAAGGTCTGCACCCTGTTGCCTCTCGTCGTATATGGGGACCATGAGGACGGCGGTGTCGTCCTCTGGACGTCGTGACCGCTTCATGCTTGACTGAGAGGGTGTGTGTGGGATATGGGCCCTTGCTCGGGCTGCGAATGAGGTTGAAGACGGACGATGTAATATTTGACTCATGTTGGTTTGATGAGTGAGTCCTTCTCTCAAGCTGTGGCGGGACAAGAGGTGTGGGAAAGAGACTCGAGACTGACGAGGGGACGTCAAGTGTATGGGAGAGTGTGTTGGTGCACGGTGGTGTTGGTGATTATGGGGTTTGGCTTGAAGAATTTCTTCGAGATCAGATCAGAGGAGGGGCATTCTGGGCTGGTGGTCGACTAAGTCTTTGTACTCGGTAGAGAGAAAGGCCATCATATCACAGCATTCGTGGTAATCCCAGACCAGCCAATGGGGATGGGTGAGTCACTTTGGGCCATATCTGTGGTCCGGGGGTTGATTGAGTGAGTGAGGTACGGTACCGGTATGGGTGTTGTTGGTGGTGGGAAGCTGATGAGTGGCCTTCTTCGATCAGACCAGACCAGACAACCACCAATTCCTGTTACTGATGGGAGATCCACCGACCGATTCGTGTCTAAGACACACAACCATGATTCAGGTATTGACTTAAAAAAAAAAAGGTACCTACCTATGTACTTAGTCTGGTAATGGCCGGACACACAAGGGAAATAACCGGGTACTCGCCGACATGGCGGTGTCTCCTCGTGTGTATGTATGTATGTATGTATGTATGTATGTATGTATGTATGTATGTATGTATGTATGTATGTATGTATGTATGTATGTATGTATGTATGTGTGTGTGTGTGTGTGTGTGTGTGTGTGTATGTGGTGTATGTATTGCTAATCGCGCTCATGGAAATGAGGCGCTCTCGAAAAGCCGCGGACGACGAAAAGCGCCGAGCGATAAAAACTCCCTAGCCGATGGGAAATGTCCGGTCCAGGTGCACTTGGCTCTTGCCAGATGGTCTGTGATGCAATGGCTGGGTGGAGACAGACGATGAGCTGTTCAAGAAAGTCCTGCAGCTACATACTACCAGCTAGAGGTATCCAGGGTATCTATCTACATAGTAAAACCCCATGTATGTACACACACTACAAGTCCTGGGGTCCCCATAGATCGGGTCGACCAGGCATATCTCTGCCAATCAGTACACCCCGGTAACCCATGCCGAGCGGGTGCCCCAGTTTGGGCACCTTGTTGGGAGAGAAACCCTGACACAAAGGCCTGCACAAGCTGGTCTCAAGTTTTCCTTCGAGAAGGGGGGGTTTATTATGTTTTTGTTGCGTCGACAAACACCACGAGCGAGTCGTTCCCTCGGGGTTCGTATCCACTCTCGTGAGCGACTCGCGGCGGAGGATCGGACCGTACGGGAAACAGCCGTGCCTGGATCTACGATGCTTACCCCACGAGAGGAGAAGGCGATGGAACTTGAAGAAGAGGAAAAAGTTATAAATCCTCGGTCAAGTGTTTGTGTGAAACAAACCAAGGTGGACCACACTACTCAAGACCCTGGGGAGGATTCACACCCTTGACGTGTAATCCTCTCTCTCTCGTACGGTAAACCTGGCAGCCCGATGTCGCGGCCGAGACTCGGAGGAGGGGAAGTCTTGTCTGTCTCTCTCTCTCTCTCTCTCTCTATATTTCTCTCTCTCATCATCATCATCCCAAGCCAGGCATGAGGGCCCAGGGCAAAAGCAGAAGCCTGATCAGGATACGTTCAATCGTCAACAGGGCAGATCTTCCGGGAATTGACCTGCTGAGCTGTCAAAAAAAAAAAAGACATAAGGTTCACCGGCCGAGGCACACGCGACCTTTTCCAGCTCCTCCCGAGCGAGAGAGCGAGAGCGAGAGAGAGAGAGAGATAAGGTCGTGACGTGGGTTATGTGGGTCGATGTGGTCCAGCTGTATGTGCGCGGCACAAGACGTCAGGACCTCTCGGGACTTCAACTGCTGCTCATTTGTTCATCAGTGGGTTTGTTGTTGTTGAGAAGAGAGTTCGTGATGGGGAGGATTTTTGTTGTCCGTCCTGCGGCCTGTCAGCTAAGCTGTCCATGTATCAGGTCCAGCCCAGTCTATGCTGCTGCACTCGCTCTGTCTCTCACTCTCATTAGCAAAATGTGTCGTCCTCCTCACTAGCCGCCATACCAATCCCTCATATGCCGTTTACAGCATATGTATGCACATGTGTGCCGGATGGGCTGGACTTGGGACACAACACTTCACATGTTGACACAAGAATCCAATTGGCCAATCATCTTATATCAATTGGGGGCCTCCGGGAGTTGAGACATACCTCTTAAACGCAACGCCAGATCAATGGCCGACTAAACGGGACAATGATACCCTACCTGATATACATATACCTACTTGAGTAAGTAGGATGGCATGAACTTACGAGCGTGCCAGTTTGCATCGAGCAACGCAGGGTCGTGGCGGTCCGTTGGTGGTCGAAACCCAATCTGATGTGTGTGATAAGTACATACACTCAAGCAGCAGGGCGACCTTTCGGGATTTGGTGCTTGCGAGTGAGTGAGTGAGTGCCCAACCAACCAACCAACCAACCAACCAACAACAAGCCACCGGCAGTGCCTCGTATGCTTCCGCGTTCGGTTACAACTGCCTGGCACCACTGATCGGTCTTTTTGCTTTTTGGTGTTTTGGGGGGAAGGGGAAAAAAAGGAAAACACGAACAAATAAGGACTCTGCCTTGACCAGCTTTCTGGCAGCGTGGGGCAATCGGAAGGGGAGGAGGGAATACCGGATGTCTGGCAGGACGTTTTTAGGAGGCCCCAAGGGACGGGACGCTCACATCCCTGTTTCAGTATGTACTGTATGTACATGTAGAACCAATGCCAACCCTGTGATGTACGTATAATACACTTCACACCCGGGGGTGTTTGTGTTTGTGTTTGTGTTTTGTGTTTGTGCTTGTTCTCAACCATTCTCAAAAATACGCGCTGGTGCCGCCAGAATTACGTGCCCCTCCCTCGTCACACATGAGCGGTGAGAATATAACACAATCAATCAACGCACCTGCTCTAAAATTACGAAATCCTTCGAAAACTACGCAGCTACTAAGTATACTCCCCAGTACAGCACTCACACACCCCCTCCCACATGCCCCGTTAACGAAATGCATGTTGAATTTCTGCCCGGTTCCTCGGAGACAGCTCTGCAGAGCACGTGCTCGATGTGACACCGCAGCAGGGCCATGTGCATACACAAGGTATAACGGCATCGTGACTTGTGGGGGCGTTTCAAGTGTCACAGGGCGCCCTGATCAATGAGCACAAGAGATGGGGACTAGTCCGGGGTCCAAAGTTGCTTAATCATAAGGATATCAGTACGCCTGACTTTTCATTTTGGGTATGTATCAACGTTAGGCTCCTTCCAAATTCAATGTCGTGAGAAATGTCTCGTGATAACAATCCGCCATATCAAGCTTGAAATGCAACCCAGCTTGCTCGCCTCGACAAACGTCTGGCTACTGCCCCCAGAAACCCCGGAGGCAACCAACAAGCCAACACGTCAACCTCAGGCTTCAGCAGACGACTGAGCACCACCAGCCGTCTTGGCAGCATCCTTGACCATGACCCGTCGGTATCCCTCATCGTCGTCAAAGTCGATGTCCTTGCTCATGAAGAACTTGCCGGTGCTGTAGTTGATAAAACACGCGATAAGCTCCACCTGCCATCACATCTTGGTTAGCATGATCCATTCCGAATACTCCACATTGAGTAGGAGCGGGATTCCCCATGACACCTGCTGTGTCCGGCACGTACCTCTGTCTCATCGTTGGAGGGCGGAAGGTAGAGGAACTTCCTGACGAACATGACCCTCTCCGCAAACTCGGCGAGGCCCATTCTCACCAGACAAGCCTGCAGGATCGCCAGGCCACGTGAGTTCACACCAGAGGGCATGGGCGTGATCCTTGCTCTCCCCAGGATGGCTTCCAAATCAACGTCTCCAAGCTTCTTGAACGAGGCAGATGACCAGGGCTTCAGTCTCAGCAGGCAATAGTTGATGGTATCCGCCAGCATGTACTCTTCGCTCTTGGGCATCGTTTCCCACTTCGAAAGCTCAAGCGCCCAGGCCTCCGTGGGAAGGATGCAAGTCTGGAGACTGGGAAATTGCCTTAGTAAAAAGCCAGGTTCGAGAACGTCCACGTGCTCGGGACGAGCCCTGGTGAACTTCGTGAGGACCATGAAAAGCCAACGCTCGAGAAGGCCCAAATGCTTGACATGAGCCTTGGTGAAGTCCGAGGCTCTCTTAATGGAATCAAAATGGTACCGGATGTCGAAGCTCATACGAATTTCTGCGCAAAAGATAGGTCTGGCCTCGTCGTAGGCCTGGCGACAGGTAAGCAGTAGCTGCCACTGATCGGTACTTTGGAAGGTGTCTGTGCCTAAATCCTGGACGACCTTGGCTCGTTTGAAGGTGAATCGATAGATCATGTCGCGGATCTCTCTGGGAATGCCATTGAGCAGCAGGCACGAGGGGGGCTGGGGCAACGGGTTGCGGATGACCGCTCGGTCGATTGGGCTGGCCATGGTTGAATGGGTGGATGTCGCCTTGGGTAAGTACTCGTAGGTAAGATCGAGAACTGTTGGGGTGTTGAGGATTGAGAACCGATCAGGGGCAGTATTGATGTGGTGTGAGAGTACGAGGGAGAGCTTGAGCTGAAGGTTTGGACTGTCTGGGAACGGCGTCGTTTACCTGGAAGCTGCGGTCGCTCTGAAGTTGGTCTATTAGCTTTGCACAGGCCTATTGTTTGTCCCGTGGTCTGTTTTCCAGAGAGCTCTCTTGAAAGTTACCTCTTCACACGAGATCGTGTAATAGAGACAACTTTGGTGGATGGGGAGACGTGTTAATAGCCCCCAAGTGCGTGGGTTGGTAGCGTGGTGTTTGAGGACGGGAAATCAAAAGAGCTGCGACGAGTCTTGAAATAGGGCAGTGTCTCTGTACGGAGTACATGGGTAGCTACCTAGGTAACTACTTACCAAGCATAGGTACCTGAATAGGTAATCGCAAACGACCGAGCAGGGCTATTGCCTTCAAACCCTTGTGGGGGAACGGTGGTTTAACGGTAAAAGTCTACGTCCCAAAACAGTACCTAGGTAGTTGCAACCAATGTCGGCAGTTAGAGACCCGCGCCTGTGTACATGGCATTATGTGTTTCAAGGCCAATGGAACATCTACCGAGTTGTAATTCGGCCAGTATAGTCCTCCCCACAACGCCTCCTTCGATGTCCTTCACAATCCTCAACAATAGTCAAACAAGAACTGGGTAGGCCTGAGCTCAAGTATTAAGATTGAACCAGCCCTGGAGCCATCTACATATCTAGGTATACACTAGGAGGTTCGTTGGAACTATAATTTTCCAAGTTTCTCAGGAAATGTAGGTTTCTTTCTCAAACAGTAAGCTATAAAGCACTACTCATCAGTCCGCTAGGGAGTCCAACGCCTGGGCAAAAGATGCCTGGACATCATGCTCATGTATCCACGACGGATCATATCGATTCTTCATTCGCGCTCTCAGCTCCTCGTCAGTCTGCACCTCACCAAGCTTCTCAACCTTCTTTGCGTTCTGCGCATGCACCACCGCCATGACCTTGTCAGTATGCCCCTTCCGCGTCCTCTCATAGATCCGCAGGGCCCTGGCGATATCCTCCCCGGCAGGCGGTATCGACAAACCCTCTCCCGCACCGGGCGGGAAGACATGCGAGATCGACGCCGCAAAAGCCCACGCGTCGTCGAGCGCCAGGCTTCCACCCGCAGCAAAGGCGCCCCCATGAGCGTGCGCCGCGTCCCCGGCAAGACTCACCCTCCCGTCGCCCAGGACCCACGTATCAAGGGCGTGCGCCGCCGAGTTGGGGTACACCCCCGTCCAGGGGGTCGCGTCGACTATGGCGCGGTACCTGGGGTGCCAGTCCCTGTAGAAGCCCCGGAGCACGCCCACGTCGCCCGTCGAGTCCCACGACGCGTCCTGGTAGGGGGCGTCGGGGGCGTCGGGGTCGCTCTGGTGGGACCCCACGACCGTGAAGAGGTCCCGTCCGAGCTTGGACACGAAGAGGGTCCGTCCGGGCCCCCAGATGTGCTCGGCCTCGTCGGGGATGTCGGGGATGTGGGCGAGGTGGGAGGTGGGGAATACGGATCGGAATGCGACCCAGCCGGTCCATGCTGTTCGGGAGGTCGGCACGAAGAGGGTCCGTACCTTGGAGTGGATGCCGTCTGCCCCGAGGATGATGTCGGCGGCTGCTGTGGTGCCGTCGCTGAAGGTGATGGTCTGCTTGTGAAGGGTTTCGTCGAAGGCGACTGACTGGAATGTCTTGTTCAGATGGATCCTGGACGGTTCGACATGCTCGGCGAGTGCTTGCTGAAGGTGAGCTCTGTAAAACCGCGCGGTCAAGTGGCGCTGGTCGACTTCGCCCTTGTGGCTGTCTGCTGAGACTACCTCGCCGGTCTTATAATGACTAAGGCCAGCCTGTTAGTATGCAAAGCTACAGTCCTCGACATGGACGAGTGAGGCCGAATTACCGGTAGATCATGGGATGCCTCGATTTGTTCCGGAAGGCGATATCAGGGCTCAGAGCATTTTCCACACCGATTCTATCCAGGGTCCTCATTCCATTCGGGCCCAGCGCAATCGAAGCCCCGATTTCCCTGAGCTCGCCCGCCCGTTCATAGATCTGCACGTCGATGCCTGGGTGGTTCTTGAGCGCGATGGCGGCGCCGAGGCCGGCTATGCCAGAACCAATGATGGCGATTTGGATTTTGGGTGTTTCTGCCATGGCTCGCTTGCTTCAAACTGGTCTTGGCTTCACAGCATTATACCTTGTAAATCGTTTACGGGGCTCATTATACTTGTAAGTCACAACGTTGTGGCTGCTCCTGCGTTATCGGCACCCGCGATGGCGTGAGAGGAGACAGGTATGGCGAGGTCTTATCAGATCAACTCCCATATCATCCCACCACATTGGACGCATAGTTGTACTCAACTACCGGTAGATAGGGGGTTCCTTCGCCATTCAAGCGGGGCATCGCGAGCGATGTGCCAGGGAGCCAGGCACGCTTTTGGGAGTAAGTTCAGCGAAATGATAATCCGGGATGCTTCCTGAAGTCGCCATTCCTGCAGGGTGTCGCGAGTGATGGTGTCACCAGCCATGCTGCTCGAGAGCCAGATAGGAAGAAAGAGGCTCCAATCCTCTTGTCTGTTGAAAAAGGCTCAAGGAGCTTGAACCAGACCAACGACGTTGCTAAGCCATATTGCCATCCATCGCTTTACCTCGAGCTGTATGTCCAAGCCCCAGCAAGCACACGTGGCAATGGCGTCGTCCAAAGCACCCTTCGAGGCGACCACCTCTAGCGAAGATGGGGAATCAGCCGTGGTGGTGCCAAAGCTGCTTGATCGTTACGCAGATGAGAGTTATAAGCTCCTGTCCCAGGTCAAGGTCGAGCCGCCCACGCCGGAGGAGGTAGAGAGGATACGCAAGAAATGTGTCCGCTGGGTGATACCCTTTATCTGCCTTGGATATCACTTGATGTATGTGGACAAGCAGACTGCAAGTAATCTCCAAGTTCATGATAATTGGCCGATACTGACATCCTACTAGCTCGGTAGCTCTTCCATACTCGGGATCCTCGACGATGCCCACCTGAGCACTTCCCAGTACAACTGGCTGTCTTCTGTCTTTTATATCGGCTATTTAGTGGCAGAGGTGCCGCAGAATATGGCACTGCAACGCTTTCCCGTGGCGAAATACCTGGCAATAAACCTCGTCATCTGGTGAGTTACCGACAAGACTATAAACCCATTCCGCTTCTCTGAGGGCTGGAGCTGACTTGCCACTCTTCCACGATTCAGGGGCAGCATTCTGTTGCTACACATCCCTTGCAACAGCTTCGCCTCCCTCCTCGTCGTCCGGATTCTTCTAGGCCTAGCAGAAGCCTGTATTGTGCCGGCTTTCCTGATCATTCTGTCCATGTTCTTCACCTACGACGAACAAGGGGTGCTGATGCAGATCATGTGGGCTTGCGGAAACTCCAGCCCTATCACGTCTGGGTTGTTGTCGTACGGGGTCCTTTTCATCGACACAGGCAGCTTTGCGCCTTGGAAATGGTTTATGGGTTCGTGGTACCCTTCATTCCATGCAGACGCACAAGAAAGTAGCTCACACTCTGCTTATTAACCACAGTTATCACAGGGAGCCTCACGGTGGTGTACGGCATCCTAGTCTGGTTCCTCTTCCCGGACAACCCAGCATCCGCTCACTTCTTGACCAGAGAAGAGCGTGCACAGTCCATCATGCGTATCGCCTCGAATCACTCAGGCATTGAGCAGAAGCGCTTCAAGAAGTCACAGTTCGTCGAGGCCATCCAGGACCCAAAGACCTGGCTCTTCTTCCTCCACGCATGGTCTCAGGAGATGGCCAATGGCATGACGAACCAGTACTCTCTTATCATCAAGTCCTTTGGCTTTAGCACGCTCGAGACGACCCTTCTGGGCTGCATCAATGGTCTCACGGCCATCGCATCCCTCGGAGCAGCGGCCATTATACTCTCCAAGACGAAGAATGCGCGGGGATGGTTGTCTGCTGCTGCGTATATACTGCCGATTGTCTCCTGTGTCTTGCTGATTACGCTGCCTTGGAGCAACCGAGCGGGCCTGTTGGCTGCTATCTATATCCGGGCCCCTGGAGGAATCGCGTACAGCGTGGTAATGATATGGGCCGCGAACTGCTCGGCCGGGCACACAAAAAAGACGACGGGTAAGTCATTCCGAATATTCCAAAAGAACCTCCCCGATTTTTCAATGAACAAAACAAAAAAAGGACGTGTCCGCTTTACCAGTCTTATTTCGAAATGCTAACCTTTGACACTCAAGTGATCGCCCTCTACCATGTCGGTTACGGGCTGGGCAATATCCTTTCGCCTCAGTTGTTCCAGGGCAAGTACAAGCCCAGGTACATTGTCACCTGGTGGGTGATATTGTGGGTTGCGTGCGTGTTCCCAATGTTTCTGGTGTTGTACCTGCGTTACTACTTGGACAAGGAGAACAAGAGGCGCGATGGTCTTGCTCAGAGGGGGGAAATCAGGGAGACGGGAGTTGTAGAACACATTGACGAGAGTGGCAACCGGACGGAAGAGGTGGTTGATGCGAGGCAGTTGGATCTCACGGATCGGGAGAACCTGGCATTGTAAGTGACACCCATCACCCCCCCCCCCGGCGTCTTCCCGGTGAGAGTCGATTTGAGAGCACCGTGTTCTGACAGCCAACAGCCGTTACGTCCTGTGATATATACAGATCTTGAAGAGCCTGGAGCCTGGAGAACTCTGATCTATCCCTCCCGTTAGCTTTAAAGTCAGCTCATCTCATACCATGAGCAACATTTGTTGATCCCCAACAACCTCCAGCATATTATTCATTGTACCAGATCTGGTCGTGACTTGTTCCGTATCTCGAAGGAGAGGAGAGAGACCTCCCAAGTGTCAGCTTGTCCTGTTGCTGATATCTTGCCGCGTATACCATTGCAGTATGGTGTATATATTGCAACAGAACCCTTGTGGCGCGCATGTTATGATGGATGTGAGCTGTGAAGGCTTGTTTGTCAACACGTGAGGTTCACGTGGCTTTCCCGTCTTGGTCTCCCGCCCGGGCGAGTATATCACTTGACTGTCAACCTCGCCTCCTCATACATCGGACACCCTCGATTTTTACTGCCCTGTCTGCTGTTTATGTACTGGTTTCGGCAGCGTCTCGGTGGCCATGTAGGTAAGGCAGAAGAACTCTCCGGTGGTTGGCCGCTGGAATGGAGACATCGAGAGCTCCGCTGGTGAGTCTAGAGGCTCGAGCCTGCGTTGCTTCCGGTCCCATAATGTTTTTCAAGGTCCGGTACGGCCCATAAATACAGTCAGACCAGCGGAATACGATACCACGGCTTACACGGGTGCGACCCTGAGGGAAAATTGTCATGAAATCCAGGATCCAGGATCTACTGTATGTACTATGCACCGGTAAGCAGCCGAGCAGCCGAGGGACGGCGTTGATTTGATAATAACATTTAGGACATTTGGTGGCGCCCTGGCCTGGTCTAGAGCGTCTAGACCAGGTGCAGACACCCTGACACACCCAGCGACACCCCTGGAACTGCGGCTGATTTTGAGTTTTTAGCGGCTTTCCTGCCTGGACTCAATCTCGCTTCAGGCCGACTAACCCACCCGGCATTATTTCAAGCTTAACATACGACGTTGCTTAGCGCCGCAACCACAAGAGGAATGGGCAAAGAAAAGGCGTGCAAAAAAGGACCGTCCAAAAACGTCCAGGGTCACGATCTTGCATGCTGGTGATGACTGACTATGAAGGGTGGGTAATTTGGTTCTGGGTTCTTTTTCTCCTTTGTTGCCTATTCCGTGCCAACGTTCCGTCCAAGTGGCAACCTTGGAAGGTTAGTATGTTGAGTGAGTACACACATACATACACCATGTTCACGGCATCGTGACCTTCATCCTTCGCCTTCACCTTCACCTCCCCGCTTTCCGCCCCCTCTCTATTCTCACTGTCTCCCCCCCCCCCCCTCAGCAGAGTACGCGACTCCCTTCGCTGTCACTCGTTTCCTCCCTGTCCTCCCATCGCCGTCTTCAGTATGAAGACATCCATCCGTTTGGTGCTTATTGGCGCCTTCATAAACGCAGCGACAGCTGTGGTCCAGTTTCCCTTTGCTAAGCATGCCAACACCGGGCCCAAACCGGTCTCTTCCACAATTCGTCGTGCCGTGAACACAGACCTCTTCTTGGGTGACTTGGCTTATGTCGTCAATGCCTCGATTGGGACGCCAGGCCAGACTGTATCACTTGTTCTTTCGTCGTCGACAACGGACACATGGGTCCTCGATACTCGCTCGGAAGACTGTGGATACTACTACGATAACGATGACGATGACGATGAAGACAGTAGCGATACGTCGGAAATGATGTCCTGTATCTGGGGTACTTGTAAGTCAACCATGCGAGACAGGACTTGATCATCGATCACAGAGTCATTGTCATCATTCTTCAAGGGTACTCTGGCGGCAACGTGTGCTAACTACCCACCAGTCTCGTCGAACCTGTCGTCTAGCTATACACCGCAGACTTCAAGTTACAGTGACGATGACTACTCCTACTCCTACTCCTTCGATGTAACATACGACGATGGCACATATGCGTATGGCGACTATTTCAACGATACTATCAGCCTGGGCGGCGCCACTGTGTCGGACTTCACCATGGGCTTGGTCAACAAGACGAGCAGGCATATCGGCGTACTTGGCATCGGCTATAACGATAGCACATACTCCAACCTACCGGATCGTCTGCAGCAACAAGGCTTAATTAACAGCACCGCGTACTCGATCTGGGTGGACGACGAGCAAGCCAGCTCTGGAAACCTGCTATTTGGCGCCATTGACACGACCAAGTTCGACGGCAGCCTGGCCCGCCTGTCGTCCTACTACTCCACCTCCCACGTCGAGATGACAATTGAAATCGCCGGCATCAATGGCACGACGAGCGACAGTGGCGGCCCCATCACCATTACGTACGACGATACCGACGACAGCAGTTACTACAGCTCCAGCAGCTCTTCGGGTGACTACTTGTTCACCGCCACCTTTAGCCCACCCGACACACTCTCCACCCTTCCCACCGATGTGGCCTCGCAGATATGGGACATGGCCGGTGCCTACTATGACTCAGCCCTGGAGCTGGCCGTCATCTCGTGTGCAGCTGCCGACGACACCACGACGAACTTCACCCTGCAGCTGGGCAAGGGCATCTACGGGCCCATCATCACGACTACCATGGCGGACCTGGTCATCCCGGCCGAGGACATTCAGCTGTCGAGCCTTTACCAATCTTACGTCGACGACGACGACAACCTCTGCCTGTTCGGCGTGCAGAACGGCAGCGCGAACGGCTACTCGTCCTACAGCTACAGCCTGGGAAGCAGCCTGCTCCGTCGGACATACGCCGTGTTCGATCTCGTCAACGGCGAGATCGCCGTCGCGCCTGTCAAGTTCGGCGCCACGGCGACGAGCAACATTGTCGAGTTCGCGGGGTACGGTGCTTCGGTCCCTTCGTCGACCATGCACTGTATCTACTCGGACTGTTACGAGACAACACCAGACGGGACGGACTCTGACGGCGATTCCGAGTATGCTGACGGCGCGCTGCCTCCGGGAGTCCTGTCGGTGCCCGCCCTCATTGGGATGAGCTTGGGTATCGGCATCGGTGCCCTTCTCCTGGGAATCATCGGCTTCTGCATCTGGAGACGCCGCTTGAACAAGAACGAGGCCGGTAGAGAGATACCGTCGGTATCCAGTGTTGAGGCCGGCGAGGCTTCCCCTATGATGCAGCCGAGTACTGCTGCTGCGGGAGGCGCTGGAGCAGCCCCTGAGATGACTCAGGGCGATGTGCCACCAGCAGTGGTTGGGGGAAAGGGGAAGGCGCCTGAGGTTACCACACCAGCCGCCTTGGCCTCTGTTGGTGAAGAGCCGGGGTCTTCTGCGGCTCCCGAGACCTTTGCAGCCCACGAGACTGGTGGTGTTCACGACGCCGACGCTCTCCACACCTCATCAGGCCACGATGTTTAACGTACCTAATTTTTAATGTTATTCTAGAGGCAGTAATAGATGAGAAGGAAGTCCCTTCTGGATATTTGGCATAGCCTAGCGTTGCATTACTACAAATGATACCCTGTCATATACTCACCTACTGAGGGAGCCAGTACTAGTCTCCAAAGTATTAGACGTGACCGACCAGCTACAAGAACGAGGCAGCACAAGTCTCCTTCTAGGGGAGAGAGACCTATGACTTCACACAAGCTTGCTGCCTTGGCATACGCAACAGACAAAGCTCGCTGCTCTCACGAGTTTTGGGGTCCGCTCCTCGGTATAACATTTCTACAGGCAATACAGCATGGGGGTATACATCAGACTGCGTAGCTCCTACTCATTCACAACAACTTTCTTCTCCGTCTCACCAGTACTGCCCTCCGCCTCATCCACAAGGCCGTCCCTCTGTTCTCCAGTCAACACATGCCCGGCAACCGCCTCAACCTCTTCCACCGTGGTCTTCGGGCCAGTGAACCATTTCCTGGCATCAACAAAGTAGTAAATCGTAGCACCGCCCCAGACTGCCATATTCACCACCACCGTATAATTCATAGAATCGGCCGTGGGGTCCGGCCCGCCGTCGGGGAACATGGCCAGCAGGATCCCGAACATCAGGAAGATGACGGCGGCCCAGGCGATGGGGAGACTGAACTTGTGTCCGGTGTAGAACGGACCGGGCGTGAATTTTTCGCGGCCCCAGACCGCGCGGGCGAAGATGGGGAGACCCCAGGCTAGGTTGTTACCCGCCACGGCGAGCGAGAAGAGCGCAGAAGCGGCGGCCGAGGCGATTAGGCACAAAAGACCAAGGATAACAGCCACAAATACTGCGCCCCAGACTGCGCGGAGGGGAATGTACACAAAGGTCTTCGACTGAAAAGGTGTCAGTGTTGGGTCTTTGTGGCCACCACTAGTCAGGGAAAGGAAAGGCTGGATAAATGAATGAACTTACGATGGGCCGGAAGAAGGAGGAGAAGGGGAGAGCACCGTCCCGGGAGAAAGCCCACATCTGGCGAGAGGCAGCAACAAGGATGGAAAGGCCCATGAGGTATTGGACAATGAAGAGGAAGGCTATGAACCCCATGGCTCCGTGCTTTCCGAGAGCATCGTAGTAGATTTGGGCCATCTGGAACAACGACTGTCAGGGTCATATGGCCACCGATGACACCTGGAGGTAGAGACAGGGAAGTGGTACAACTTACAGGCTGCCCGAAGGAGCTTCCCAACACGTTCTCAATATTAGGGTCGATGCACGCCGCCAAGACGATGACAATCACAAACCCTAGTCCCCAGCACATGCCTATAGAACCGAGGATACCCAGTGGCACGGCCTTCGCAGCGTTGCTCGCCTCCTCGCTCATGTGGACACAGCTGTCGAACCCGCCGATGGTCCAAATTGGGGAGAGCCACGCCAGCATGAACGCCCAGCCCATTGGCCATGTCGTCAGGTTCTCGACATTAGCAAAGATAAAGTGTCCGTCGTTGCGCTTGTTAGCCATTCCCACTGGCAAGGCAATGATTGTTGCGAGGATGAGAGCAATGTTCTGTGGGAAAGAGTAAGCTTAGTACTGGTAATGTTGACCAGTCGGTGGGGAAATGTACCAGAAAAACAGCGAATGTCTGTAGCTTATTCATAATCTTGGTCAGGGTAGACGCGAGAACGCCATGCGTAAGGGTACAGATCAAGAACACAACATAAACGATGCCGTTGCTTGGGCTCCAGTCCCCATCTTTAGAGATGACGATAACAGCACAGAACATCAAGGCAAACCCATAATTGATAGAACACAACCCTCCGATGAGGCCCAGGCTATTACTATACCCAACCAAGAAGCAAAGATAATTTCTCGTCCTCGCCGAGCTGAAATAATGCGTCCAATAGTACAGCCCGCCCGTCGTGGGCATGGCGCTGCCCAGGTCAGCCATCGCCAGCCCGACCACGAAGATGCACCCGCTCGCCAGGAACCACGACCACACCATTCCTGCTGGCCCGGCCGGGAGGGAGAAGGACAGGGTGCTGGAGATGGATGGGAGGAGGCCCATGATGGAGAAGGCGATGCCGAAGACCTCGAGCGTGGAGAAATTGCGCTTGAGCTCCTGCTTGTAGCCCATCTTGGCCAGCAGCTCGGCGTCGGCTTCGCTTGCGAGGACTATGCCGTTGTCTCCGGTGATTATGAGGTCTGGATGGTGAGGGGGCGTTTCCGCCGGGGCGGCATCGGAGGCGGATACTTGATTTGTGGTTGACATCGTGATGGCCTCAGCGGGATGCCGGAGGGTGGTTGCATGTAATGGCTGATAGCAGATGGCAGAGTACCAACCTCTTTCTCTCAAGGTAAATAGTGGTGATATGAACAGTGATCTGGTATCATTCAAGAAAGAAGGCCATCGCAGGAACCAGCGGGACGGTAATACCACTCAGATATCACTTCTATGCCGTGCTACCCTGCAACAAGCATAATGATAAAGCTACCATCACCTTGATGGTAGCAAATGAAACAGTTATCTGTCCACCCCCCCCCCCCGGGGGCCGATAGATAAGACATTCACGTGTGCGAGTGTACGTCAGAGCAGCTTGGTGCTTACGCGGGGCAGAATCTGGATAGAGTTGCCTTCTTGGGGAAGCTTTCCAGATGTCGGTACCACCCGATTGAAGGAGAGATAACGCTCCAACAGCCCGTCACCTATACAATCAAAATATTCACACTTGTACGGACCACACTGGATGTTATTAATAAGGCGACTAATTTAATACGGATTGTATTACAGGGGCAGCATACGTGGCGTTGCTAGAAGTATGTATATGTTCTATATCAACCCCTCCCCGTTTGAAAGGGCGAAGTTCGGAGCGAACTGGTGTGACGGCCGCAGATGTTTTGTCACGGTGAAAGCTGTGAGAACTAATGGTCTAGGGTATTACGTGGCTGCTGTGATGGCAGAGGCATGTGGGTCAGGGAGGAGGACAAGGGGATGGGGGAAGTGGAAGAGCGACGCCGACCTCAGTGTTGTTGTTGATGGGAGTTATTGTGTGGTTTTTATGTTGGTGTGCAAGTGTGCCAAGGAAGTAATGCAATCGGGTTGCATTTATGGGATGATTGGTGGTTTGTGGTGGGTGAAGATGAGAGAAGGGACAAGTGCAGAGAGAGGTGAGGTGAAGGGAGAGATCTAGGACCACGGAATTATATACATATGTATTGTCCAGTTTGAGCATGCCCATGAGATACAAACTGGGAAGTCTTGAGCCAACTTCAAGAGCCAACACGGGATGAAAACCCATCACTTGTTCTGCAGCGAAGTATACAAGTAAAGACCCAGTTGCATAACGTCTTGTTTGACGCACTGAAAGTCCTGGGAGACTGTCGCGCCATCTCCCTACACCAGGAGAGGATTGCTCAATTATTAACACGGCTGGGGAAGCCCAGCAACTTGCTCTCGACAGACTGTCGATGATCAATATGGGTGGTCTCTTGGGTATTGGTTCTCCTTCCCTCCCTTCTCTGCGTTTGGAACAATAGAGAAGATACGTAGTCGTCAGGGACCAAGAACCTAATAAGTGAATTATCAACTGTTGTCTGTCCAGAACGGCCTCGGAACCTCCCAGTACCGTAGGATGTCCGGGAGGTTGAGTTTGGATACCGAATCCGAGGGCGGCTGTGCTGTACAGTACAGTAAAGGAGGTACTTGTAGCTCTGAATGATTTCAAAACCTCCGGTAATATGGGGTAGCAATAGGCAATGCAACATGGCTGCATATCAAGATCGACTGTGGTACCAGAGTCCAGGGTTATTGCAGCCAACCACCAGCTGATCGCCAAATGGCCATGGAGGATCTGTGTTACAAGATCGTGCAGCGGCAACGTAAATCATAAGTATTTCAAAATAGATATTCCATAGCTATGTAATTACTGAGTATATGGAGAAGTTCCTGATTGGCCTGAGCAATAGGACTCGGGTGCAACGGTCAGCAGGAAGGATGATAGTGTGCTTCGAAACAATTCTGTATTAGAAGTAAACTACCCCGGGCCTTGGGCTTTGTCCAATAAGATAACGTCGAATACAAATACAGTACCACCAGGCTTGAGTGAAATTCTCCCCGCTCCGAAGGTTGACATGGGTTCCCTACTCCGATCTAATTTTCTCATTTAATTAAATATTTCAACTCGTAGGTTCATGGCTCATGGCTCTCGTCTCGAGACTGCCTCTGGTCAACTACTGGATCTTTGCCAGGGAATTGAATTGGGCTGCAGTCCCAGTGATCAGGAAAATACATTTTCTAGGCTTTGCATAAGCAGATTACTTACCAAGCTATTGTTCGTGTCATGGCAGAGTCCTAAATCCAGCGAATTCAAGGATTTTGAGTAAAGCCAGAACAGATAATGCTATCACGATCGAGACGAAGAAGATTATGGTGATCGACTTGTTCGAAACATCTCGGGTGTGTGACTCTGTTTTTGTCTTCGCCGGTAAGATCAGATTTGCGCACCATGATAGTAGAATGATAGGTCCGATAACGAGTATAGAGATAGCCCTGGGTGCGATATCCATAGCGATAGGTGGTCGTTTGTATTTCGTACGCTGCTTGGAGCCGGAATATAGTGTGATATTTGCCGGTCGATTAGGCTTCTGTTGTATGATAGAATGGAGACAGTCCGGGGGGTGATGTGTGATTCCGCCCGTCTCCCTGGGACTTCTGGGCTTTTGTACTACGGCCACAGTCTGCCATGTTCGTTCATCTTTCCAAGGTTTCTGGATATATATTCCCCTGCGCACATGGTTCGAATCCTTTCCAACAGGTTGACTGCAAGCACTCAGCCAGGCCTAGCTCTATCAAATCAGAGCTGATGGAGCCCTTGTGGTTTGTAGGAGTTCCTCTACCTTGATTCGTCCCCTTTGCCGGTTGTGGATACCTTGGTGATAGCGGGCGGTTGGCTTGCATGGCCTATTCCTCAGCTGCTCCTGAACTACTACGGGGAGCGGGCGACCCCTGTTTCCTTAAAGCATGATGTTACAAGCCCCCACCTCCATCATGATTTCATATTCATCCTATGAGCGAACATATAACGGTCTGTCTCGGAGGTTTATAGTCATGTATAGCCGAGCGTTTGCTTATATGGACCATCTAGGTTCTCATAGGTAGTTATATTAAGGTATCTGTCTTCCCAGAAACTTTTAAGCTTGTAACTTTCTTCCACCTTCCCCCACAAGATAGCGCGGGCGGTTGGACAATATTGCATCTTCAAATCATCGACATGTACGAGGATCCCCGCCCCACGACACCTGATGTTACGCAAGCTGCATGATGAATCCCTGCATGCTGTCTCTCCCCAGGGCTGCATTATCTTACAGGGTGTGGGCAGAAGCACAGTATGGCGCGTAATTCGTTGTACGGGGTACTTTGCCTATTTGTGCAACTCTTCAGCTTACGTCTGTGACACCCCAGCTGCACCATCGATAAAGACCCTGAGTGGTTTGCCGCGCCAACTGCATATAGTAGACGAGCCTCTATTGGTGTCAGAATGGGGGATGATACCCCACGTTAGTGGACGACCCGAAGGGTAAGTATTAAGCCCACGATCAGGACCGGATAGAGAGCCGTATAGGACACACGCGGGGTAGCAATAGGAAGAGGGGCACGAATCCTCCGGGAAGCAAAGCCGGCCACGAGATGGCTATCAAGCCGGGATTCCGGAATCGCGGCCCCGGAACCGTTCCTTATGAAAAAGCATACCATCTACTCGGTGTGTATGAGATGGCCACTTCGATGTGTGGCACTACTTTCATAGCAGAGCTGAGAGACCACAAGAGGTATGCAGGTCGCACGAAAACCCCGGACACGTCAGCCCCCATCAAGTAAGACTCACCGCAGGACGATTAGCGCAACGGCCAGGACACTCCCCCGGCCTTCGCGCGTCTTGGGGTCACGAATGTGGCCATTGCTGATATCGATGGTGCGAGAGTTCCAGATAATAAAAGAGCCTCTTCGACAACCGTTCGATATGGGCTGTACACCAAAACTCTGTCACTAACCGTGCCGCCGGAACGTCACGGTCGACTCTGTCAGGCTCCCTATACAGGGAGACTGTCATAGCCCACTATTGGCTTAGTCGCGCGAATAAATGTCCAGGTCCATCGTGTATTCCCTCAGGGAACCCCAGTCAGCTCTCTTCCGCTTCTTGCTGGGGTTGAGGTCGTCCCGCATCGTGTCAAGCCACCTCTCAACTGCATCATCTGGCGTCTCTAGCCGTGGTACCTCCCAGCGACGCTGAGAATCATCCGAGACCTTGTACCCTTTGATCTTCCCGTCCAGTGACGACAGCGTCGGGACGCCCTCGAACTCGCATATCTCGCTGTCCTTGAGCTTCGGAATGCCGTTTGTCTGATCCGTGTTCGTGTCTAGCATGTCGCCTGCCCACTCAGGCACGCGATGGCTGCCCCGGATAAGCGCGCTGTACCTGCTGGGCGGTGGGTTTTCATGGCGTACATAAACCCCTGCAGGAAGGCAATGCGCGAACCTTCCTCTATTTCCGGCTCGACGAAGTCCATGGTGTCCATGATCCTGGAGTGGACCGTCAGCGCCCCTGCGTCAGTGGAGATGAGCATCGTGCCTTTCAGTGCCGGCCCGAAGTCAAACATAGCCTCGTATACGTTATCCGTCATCCAGGATTCTTGGATATCCATCCACACGCTGTTAAGCCTGTACAGCTCGTCCTTCCAGCCGGTCCCGATGATCTCCATGTGACAAGACCCGCCGATGGACGGACCGTCTTCGGTCCTTCTGGTTTTCTGACGCTCCATGTAGTCGTGATGGGGCTTCAGGCACTTGTTATAGGCCTCACACTGCTCGTGCCAGGGGGCAGCCATACCATCGACGCAACTTTGTTCTGGAGCAAAGCGAGAGCGTTGATAGCCCTTGGGGTTGACAACCTTCTTGTGCTCGACTTTCCATCTGGCCAAGTCGTCCGGATCCGCGCCTTCTGGCTCAAGGACCAATGTCCCGAACTCTTCGGGTCGACTTGCTCGATACCTTTGTGTGTCAACTTCCCGTCGTACGAGAATCGCTGCCGGTGCACCGGTTCTGGGCGACAGAGGTTCTGGTTTGTGCCTGCTCCAAGCCCTGGAGCTCGAAGTGGTTTGGCTGGAATTCCCGCATAGTCGTTGGCATGGATTCAAGATGCGATGCTTGGACATCGCCCGGGCGGCCCTGACTCTGCGGTACGCACCCCCCCCCAAGCAAGCTCGGGTGAGGGTGAGGGTCAGGGTTACTGTTCTGCCGCACGCTTCTCGATCAGGAAGGCGGCATCCCCACACATTGAACCCGCCCTGCCCGCAAACTATATAAACCCGGCCTCCCCCCCGCCATTTCCTCTCGACTTTTCCTCTTTTCTTCTTCATACTTGTACGTTCACCTCCACCACACCCCTAGAGATCTGTGAAGAATGCCTGCTAACATGTTTCCCCTAGACCTTGTCTGAATTTCGGTAGATCAAGAATTACTGAAATTAGGTTGGAAGGCCTGCATTGCACATCGTGGCGCTGACCAGTCTGGTTTGTCCTTCGGGGCCGACCTGGGCGGAATTTTTGATATCCCAAACAGCCCTCAAAAGCTGTATGCCTGTTTTCTTTTTTCATTGTGATCATCCGCTTGCGGTTGACATGACGAAGAAACTAGTTGCTATTTCTGCCATGCTGTCTGTGCCTGCTGAAATGAACCGTCTGTTCATCGTATTCATCACCCTGGGGTAAGTCAAGTTTGGCTTCAATCGCGTTCCAGTTGATTGACCTGTGCTTGTCGCTGCCTGTATTTGTCAAACGTTCTTTCATTGTCGCGCCCAGCCATCGCGACGCGCTCACCCGTGGTTGGAGGGCACGTCATAAAACACCCCCATGGCAATAACGGGAGCTTGTGCGGAGACATCGTCATGATGTGACGGGAAGCACTTACATACCGGCTTGCCCCGCGTTGCTTGCATCTTCAGAACGTCAACCTACAGACATGACTGAGTAATGGCAGTTGACGATCGTAAAAACCTAAGCCCGTGATATGTCAGCCCATAATGGCATCATTATATTCTCAATATTCCTCATATGCACGCATTCAAATGTTACATACCGCACATAATAGGTAGTACAAACGATATAAAAGGGCTTCCCCTCTCCAACAGCTTCCAAGCTATAGTCCGACCTGAACACCTTACATACAACCATTCATCAACCGTTACCACTTACGCAGTGCACGAAACTATACTCCCCGAACGAAAGACAATCAATCAATTAACCATTATGAGCAAACACGTCCTCGTCCTCGGCGGCCACGGCAAGATCGCCCAGCTGCTCACGCCGCTTCTGCTGAAGAAGTCCTGGACCGTCACAAGCATCATCCGCGCCCAGGAACAGGTCCCAACCGTCCAGAAGCTCGGCGACAGCCTCCAAGGCAAGCTGAACGTGCTCGTCCGCAGCATCGAGGACGTCAAGAGCGAGTCACAAGCCAAGAGCATCCTCGACGAGGTCAAGCCCGACTACGTCGTATGGAGTGCCGGTGCTGGAGGCAAGGGAGGCGCTGAGCGGGTAAGAACATCCACCCAAACATCCAGCAGACTATATTTTCATCCAATGAGAGCAAATGCTAACCTGCCCTACCTCTGTCCAGACCTTCGCCGTCGACCGCGATGCCGCCACCCACTTCATCCGCGCCTCCGCCAACTCCCCCAACATCACGCGCTTCCTGAATATCTCGTACCTCGCCTCGCGACGGTCCAAGCCAAGCTGGTGGGACGAGGACGGGTGGAAGGGCGCCGAGGAGGTGAACTACAAGATCCTGCCCACCTACTACAAGGCCAAGATCGCCGCGGACGAGGTGCTATACGAGGAGAGCGCAAAGAGGGGGACGGACTTCGTCGGCATCAACCTGCGGCCAGGAACACTGAAAGACGAGCCCGCCGGCAAGGTCGAGCTGGGTAAGACGAAGACGAGCCGGGGCTCCGTGAGCAGGGAGAGCGTGGCCAAGGTCGCGGCTGCGTTGTTGGAGGTCGACGGCGTGAAGAACTCGTGGATAGATCTGGTGGATGGCGAGGAGGATATCGATGCGGCGGCTCAGAGGGTGGTCAGGGACGGTGTGGATGCTGCTGAGGGTGAGGCGATTTACAAGGCATGATGAGGTGGCCAGGTGTATGTCCAGACACGACGGTCATCTAATCATTATCGTATAGCAAGATGTGACAAGAAGCGCCGAATCTATTCTCTCCAACCCGACTTTCTTCGGGCAGAGCGCGATGCTGGCTGTTTACTTGAAACGCGACGGTGTTGCCGTTTCTTGTCCCTCATGCTCCTCGCGAACATTCAATGACCCCTGCTTTCGGTCGCTGCGGAGCTCTCCTTGCTCCGCCTGCCCGTTTCCTTGGCACTTGGTCGCGATGTTTCATGTTTCATGTTCACCCAGTGGGCCCCTGGGGCACTAACCTAACTCAGCACGTGGCCTTGCAAACAGTCGATATTTGTTTACATTGACATATTCAAGATACAATCGTGGAAACAGACACCAGCAATGATGATAGCTAGTACCCCTTCCCTGGGCCTTCTTGGCCTCCTTGGCGCTGCCATCGCAGTGGGACCTTCTGGTGTCCGCTCGGAGTCCACGACAACCTGGGACGACGAGACGTATACTTCCTTCTCGACCGGGTCATTTTCGGCGTCATCAGAGAAATGGCTTCCACAATCCAATGAGTGCGCCCCCTCCTCCCAGACCCTCACGTGTTGAGTCGGAGGCATCGTTCAAGTCTCAGGGCTGATTCTTGCACACAGATATATAAGTCTCGGGCAGAGTAGCTTGGGGCCCTTCTTCGAGTCCAGCAGACACGACGATAGTGTCAGCCCACGGCACACTTTCGCCACCATTGCTAGCTTTGGGATCGATGGAGAGGGTGGCGAGAGCGGTAGCGTTGCTGGCATCCCACACTTCACGGACCTGCTCGTGGAGGCCTGTGGGAATATCTTGAACGGAAGTGTCGACACCGCGGAGATCAGCGACTCCAAGTCGACTTTATCTTTGTAAGCCAGCATGAGAAATGCCAGGACCTGTTCATATTGGTTCTCCGCTAACATCACATCCCAGCCTAGACGGGGTCGCAACATGGGCCTACCAGTGGACCCCACCCAGCTGCCCAGGCGGCACGGCGCTCGACATCGCGTACGAGGCCTTCCTCTCGCTCGACAACAGACAGCTCGCGGCCGTCAAGCTGTCGGTAGGCAGCAGCTCGGACGTCGAGGTGGGCTTCGTCGACATGCTCGACGGGCGCAGCGCCGACCGGACCGGGAACTTCCAGACGAGGTTCTTCCCGGGGCCGAAGAGGGGCATACTGGCGGGCGTCAGCCCGGCGGGCCGGGACGACACGTCTGCTTACGTCTACTCGACCGTGGCGAACCCGGATTTCCCGTCGTACGCGACTTCGATGTGGTCGGATCCTGATGCTTCGTCTATCAGCCAGACGTACACGGTGCAGCTGGGACCAGGCGTGGAGAGGTAAGTTCGTGTTGATTAGTGGCTCGAGGCTGGTTCTGCCCCTGATTCCCGTTAACGGGATTAGTCTCGTCTTCTTTCCGTGGGATAGGCTCGTTTCCAACGGCCTCCAAAAACCACCACTTTCTTCGTGCCCATGACGGCTCAACCCAGCTTACTGACTCCCGTATCCTTCCTGGCAGACTCACGACGACGGCCGTCAAATATGTTGGCGTCGCGGCAACCGAACATTTCGAGAATGCTCCAAACACGGCCATGCAGACGGCCAGGCAGGCCTCGAAAGCAGGATGGGATGCCATCCGTTCGGCTCACGGCGCCACTCACACGGCATCTGACCATGTGGGTAGTAAATCTGGTACTGGCCACGATGAGTTGTGATGATGGCTCGGGTATAGGAATTTGGTATAAATCAGGGTAAATACTACGTTGCTTATGGGCCTTTCAGCCACGGGACCAAGTCGACAACAGTTCCTTATGAGGCCTCCCACATGCAATCCACACCACTTCGGTATCGTTGCAGCTTTGGCGAATGATAACTGCCGATCCAGTACGGTTTATATCGTAGATCCCACAGCCGGCTTGTATCGAGATTACGGCCCAGCACACGTGCGACTTGAGACCAGCGCGCATCACAAATAGGTAGCAGAAGAGATAACAATCCTTCGTATCGCATCGACATCACGAGCGCACTCCGGAAATCTCGGTTGGCGCTGCAGAGTTCGTCATTGCAAATCTCCCTTGTCGCCCGTTCCATTCGGATCGACACCATGCTCAGCATGATCAGCACACCAATCTTCTCGTGCCTTCCCAGATGGGGCTCCTGGGACGCACGTGCTGGATGCCCCCGATATCCACGACACCGTTGTGCTCCCTGATCTCCCACCTCGTGCCCCATCTCCTTGTGGGTTTTCCGTACAGTATGTCCGGGACTGTTCGGGTTTGTGACGTGGGGCTGTAGGTTGTGTTGTATGTGAGAACCGGGAAGGGGACCATATGGAGGGACCTGCGTCACGGCACGAGGCTGATACTTGAGACTCACTCACCTTACTATGCGATGGCGCCACCGCAGAAGCCTTTGGCGTGTGCATGTCAGTCGCAAAGGCTGGCATATCCAAGTCCGGATGTGGGCCAGATGCGTATCATCCAGACGGAAAAGCCCACCGAGGTTTGGTTTCCGGCAAATGACAGCTGCGCGAGCACCCTGTGGACTTTTTGTAGTCTGCAGCAGACATATAGTATCAAACCACTCGCAGGTCCTTGGCTAAGCGTAGACGTTGCCTGTGCTGCCAGTTGCCATGGTCTAGGCATCGGTGGTTGCTGGCCTTCGAAAAGGGCTTTACTGATCAGTCGAGCGGCAGACTAGGCCTCTGATGAACCCAACGTTTCCCCCAGACCGTCCCCCGTTGTAGGTCTCCAGACTGATCCTAACGATGACAGTCAGCAGGTTTTCTCGTCTAGCCGTACTTAGGTCGATCCGCAGACCGTGGACATCTCGGACCCAACAGCCTAGTCCGTCCATTGTGACCGACCAAGGGCCCCTGGGATATAAGCTCGTGGAAATCATTTCAATTCTGCGTACAGTAAACTTCGGCGCCGTTGCACACGATGGGGTTGGTAATTCCTTGTTATGGTGGGCTAATGACGAGAGACAATGGCCAAGCCGGGAGAAAACAATAGTCCGGCAAAAACCAAATGGTCGTCTCAAGGAAGAGCCTGGCTAGGGAACAACGTTCTAGTGGGAAGAATCGTAAGCAAAGAAGACCAATGTGGATGATGAGGCTGAAAACGATGTCATCACGAATCTATTGGTTGGTACCGGACCGGGACCGGAGTTTGAGCCTGCCTGCTTGTTTGTCTAATTGATTGATTTGATTGATTTGATTGATTTGATTGATTTGATTGATTGATTGATTGTGTTGGTTGGGCTCTGGTTGTGATATCACAGGGGTAGGCAACTTAGGTTATTCTCATTGGTGTTGTTGTTGCTTCTTTCTTTTCAGTCAGAAGCTATCGTATGGTTGTAGGCGAAAGGCTTAAGGCCTTCGGCGTTGCCGTTCTGCCGCCCTGCCTAGTAGTTGATCACACCGCCTGCCGCAACAGGCCTAGTGCCTTACGGCACCTATATAATCGCTAGGCCTAGCATTATCTATGCTATTGCCTAATCTATACTAATAACTTTTTCTTTATCGTACACGTATAGGGCTATTCCCTTTGCCTTTCCTTTATATCGTATACGTGTAGGCTTCCCTCTGCTAATCGCCTTCCTGTTATTACCCTTAGCCGGTCCGCCGTCGGGCCGACTATACCTAGCTTTAAATCGAGTTAGCACCTTTTAGTACTAACTGCCTTTCGAAGGCCTTTCTAACTATTACTTTTAACTGCAATCTACATACCCTTTTACCTTAATCGTTAACTCGTTTAAATCGATCAGGCGCGCTAAAGCCTTATTAGGCGATGCCTTCGTTATTATATCGGCTAGGTTATTATTGCTATTAATCTATCGCACCTCGTAGATCTCTCGCCTTTTATATAACTAGCGTAGCGATATAATATCGATTATTAGTCTCTTCTCCTTTATAGTGCCTAGCTTAACAAGACACTCGTATAGCGAGTACGAATCTATATAGATTATAAGGGGAATCGCAGGAAGGTCGAGCTAATCGGTAATTATCTTTAAAGTAAATAAAATAACAGTGCTAAGGTCGAAGCCGCTAACTATTCCGTAGATCTCTAATACTAGAACGCTTTATATAACGCGTTTATATTTAGTAGAGGACTAGTGCAGAACGTTACCTCGTATTCTATACTACGTGCTATTATCGTTCTTCTTCTTATCGACAAAGGCAATAATAAAGCTAATCTAGGAACTAAGATCCCGGTTATTTATAAAGGAACTATCGATAAAGACGGTAAGCTTAGCTTTCGTTAGGTCTAAAGCAATATATCGCAGACCCCTTACAACGTTCTTTATTTACTATTCGAGGCGCTAGTTTAGTAAATTGCAGTCTTTTATATCTAGGTTCTAGATTTAAGCTACGACAGAGAGATCGAAAGCAGCTTCTAGCTAACAGATTAAAGCTAGGTATACGCCGCGAGCGCGTTATTCGAGATACTTCTAGGCACGGTTAGGTGCCTTTATATTAATCTTCTCGATCTTAGTACCTTAACCCTTCTATTTAACCTCGACAGATCCGTCGTTATATATCGTAACTTTCGTGCTATTAAAATTAAGAGGGGTGCTTAATAATAGCACGGTCTTAGGTTTATATCTAATCTCTGCCTTCTAAATCTCTTCTTCTTTTTTTACCGAGAACGCTAGGGTTCTAAGTATAAGGGTATCGTTAGTTTATATACCGACGAGGCTAAAGGGGTCCTTACCGCTAGTCGTAATAAAAAGGTAAGGGTCGTATATAGATATACTTATACCTAGTTCTATATAGTAGTATTTATAGTATATTATTTACTAATATATACCTGCCTTAGCAATGCTATAGAAAGGCTTTATAATCCGTATAATAGTGCCGGGAGGGTACTAGGGCTTAAGTTCCTTCGGAAGCGTAGCTAAAATTATATATGCTAGCTCTAATTTCGACTAAGGGTAGGCCTATATAATATCGCGAAGTTCTATAGTTATACCTATTCTTAGCAGAGATAGGGTAAAGGTAGCGATAATACGTTAGCTAACCCGCTAAATCGTCGGCAATTAGGTAAGGATATCCTCTTTACCGGCGTCGTTATACCCTTAAATAATAAGGCGTAACTTCTTATATAGCTTCTCGGTCTTACCTTTAATCTCGCGAACTATTCGTGCTTTAAATAGGCGATACAGGCTGTAGATCTTCTAATTAAAGAGCTCGAACTAGAAGATACTACGGCCGATAAAGTCTATAATTTCCTTCGTGTTAGACTCTTCGAAGGGTTCGCCGGGACTAGTAATAACGCTATTACGGCGTAGCTTTAGTACTAGCTTATAGTTATCCCTCTCTTTCTAAGTAAGGAAAACAGGGGCAGCCGGCTTAAGCTTATTCTTAGATTTAGAGGGCCGGCTGCGCTTTCGATATATTAGAGGTGCTAAATCGGGTATAGGTATCCCTAATTATAAGCTCTAATCCTCGGTATAGGCTATACCGCGGTTAAGAGGCTATAAAGGTAACCTGTTGTCTAAAGGGTATACTATATAGGCTAAATTAGGCCTAGGTAGTATTAATCGTAGGCTCCGACTACCGGTATAGGCCTTACCGAGTGCTAAAGGCTATAAAGGTAACCGTTATCTAAGGGGTATACTATATAGGCTAAATTAGGCCTAGGTAGTATTAATCGTAGGCTCTAACTACCGGTATAGGCCTTACCGAGTACTAGAGGCTATAAAGGTGTAATACTATTAAGGTTATCGCGGTAATATAGGCGTACTAGCGTAGACTAAAATTTAATAAGTCTATTAGGAAGGTCTAAGGTAAAATCGTATCCCTTAACGGCAAGCAGCCTATATAGGCCTCGCTAGCCTTCCTTTTCTCGCTATACGCGCACCTCGCTCTAAAGGGGCAATATTATCTAATTATTTATATCTAGGCTATTTCGCGTAGCGATAGCTTCGTTAATCTAGCGTTCTGTAAAGAGCTTCCGAAGTGCCTTTATTGCCTTTATAATAGCTTCTACGCGCTTTAGCGTCGATAGCGATAGGGGTAAATCGAGGTTTATCCGAGGGAAAGCTCCGAAAACGAGCAGCGTAAGCACTAAACTATCTAGTCCCGCTATATCGTTAACGGCTTTTACAGCTATCTACAGGATAGTATTATTGCCGAAAATATTTAAAAGTTTAGCATATAAGATCTCGAATACACGGCGTAATAGGCTGTAATATCTCTCGACCTTTCCGATAGACTAGTAGGCTTCTATAGGCACTTATTTATACGTAATGCCTATAATCTTAGCTTTAGTTCGGAACTCTGCCGACGCGAAGTTAGTACCGGCATTATAAACTAGCTAGTTAAGGGGTCCGAGGTACGTATCTATCTATATTATCCGAAGGGCTTTTTAGGTATCCTTTATAGATAGGGAAGCGAGAAAGCGTATAGCTTAAAAAGACGTCGATAAGTCTATAGCGTATAGTATAGGTTTTCCGAGCAGATATATAACGTCTACGATAAGCTTATAATTAAAGTTATAATCGTCTTATAGAGTAAATTTAAATCGTCGAGGGGTAGGGCCTTTTATCTAGTAATAATAGCAGAACTTCGTAATAGCCTTAAGGACCGTTATATCGACTTTATAGCCGGCGTTTGTTAGCAGCTAAGAAAGGCAATTAATAGTCGGGTATCCGAAGCGACGATAAAGGCGTTATAATTCCTTTTCTGTAAAGAAGGCGCTAGTATCTCGTTTTAAGAGGAAGAACTATAGATAGCCTTATTTTCGAATAACGGGAAAGGCCTTCTCGCGGCCTTATTTATTAATTTTTACTATCTCGTCTATAGTATTCCGGAAAAAGACGCTTAGTTTATCTATATCTTAGATATATAAGAGGAATAGTATAGAGGCGTTAACGATATAAAAGGTTATAGCTCCGATAGGCAGGTTAACAGTAATAGTGCCGATAGAAGATAATTATAATCCCTAGCCGAATTTAATAATAGCCTCGCCGGCCTATAATTTATCTATTTCTACTAAAGGATTCTCGCGTTAAAGGGTAAGGTACTAGTTGCAGCCTGCTATTAAAAACTCTGCCGCTCTAGTGTTAAGTATAATACTCTAAAACTTTAGCTTTAAATAGCGTCCTTAGAGGGTAAACTATAAGGCCGGAGCGACGGCATCCTTATACTCGGCTTTACTATCGTTATTATTAGAGATAGTATAAAGGAAGGCTATATCTATTAGCTAGTATACAGCTTCCCTGTCTTCGAGGACACTAGCTCCGCTGTTATCGTCGTTATCTTATTTAGCTAAGCTATCGATGCTATAAGTAGCTTTATAGCCTTTATAATCGGTTAGAAAGGCTATAAAGCCTTCTTCCGTTACCGATTTATCGTAGTATTTATATTAAGCTAAGTATTAGTTTCGAGATTGTTATCTCTCTTCCGGGGTGTGCTTTATAGACTAGCACCCTTCCTTACCGTAGACGAAGTATTTTTTCTTCCGGTATAGCTGCCGGCGTTTATTATTACAATAGTTGCTATAGAAGATTCTTCCGCGGAAGCCGGAGCTACTACCTTAGAAGCTAAAGCCTCCTTATTAGCGATTATTATTATACCGGCGGTCGAGATAATAGACGTTGTTATTAGGCCGTCCCTAAATAAAATAACTACTAGCGCTATTCCCTTGCTTAAAAGAGAGTTTAAGAGACGATCGGAGGTCCTAAAAAAGCTTCTCGTAAGGAGCGGCAGGTATATAGAGGGCGTGCTTAAATTCTACTACTCCCTTATATACTCGAAGGACCGTTATCCTTAATATCTCGTCGCTAGCGTAGTAAGGGCTAAGGGCGTGCTAGCAGAGCTAGAGTTTATCTAGTATAATACGTAGAACCTTATAAAAGCTTTTATCGATATTCTTTTTATTATTCCGAAGGCTGTTAAACGTTATACTTATCTAATCGTTATAGTACTATTAATAATTAGTATCCGTCTTAAAATAAGTCTTTAGCTTTCTATAGGCTATAGTAAAATTATCTATTATGCTAATATAGTAAATATAGTAGGTCTCGGCTCTTCTAGTAAGAATCCGAGGGAGTATAGCGTAGAACTAATCTAGCTAGATACTACTATAGCAGCAGAGGTTTATAAAAATCCTTAGCTTATTATCTAGCAGATCGTATAGCTCTCCTATCTACTTCTTATCCTTATCTTAAGCTCTTAAAAAAGCTATAATCTTATCTAGTTCTAGTATACGGTTAGGCACTAGGCAGGGAGGGAGAGTTTTATAGGGATTGTAAGAAGGTTTATAAGGGTACTCGAAGGCTAGTAGTTATATAGTTCCTTATTAATAGTACGGTGTTCCGGTAAAGATATACGGCTTTAGAGAGGTTTTTAAAGGAAAATTCGGAGGGGGGTTCGGAGGGGGAATCGGAGGGTACTATAGCTATTAAGGTTATAAGAGAGGTCGTTCTAAGGCTCGGAAGCCTATCGGTTGCTTTAGCTATTCCGATAGCTATATAAATAGTCGTTCCGGGCCTTAGAAGCCTATTATCTGCCTTATAGGGTTGTAAGGTTATAAGGGAAGGTTCTCGTAAGTTCGTAAAGTTTAGGAAAGGAAAGATCGTAGGCACTGCCTTTATAATTATTATAAAAGGAGGTTCGAGGTTAACTCGAATAAGGGAGGGTCGGTAAGGTTTATAAAGTCTGTCGGTAACGTAGGTTTTATCGTAAAGGAAGTTTATAGTATAGAATAAGTGTAAGGTTTTATTTAAAAGGAAAGTTCGTAGTAAAGGGAAGTTTTAAAGGTTTACGCGATAGTGCGCGCCGTTAGGTTATAAGGTTAGCTTCTAATTAGACACGTTTCCGTTAGGTTAGTTTAGAAGGCCTTACGATAGCTAGCGGTTAATCTTAGCTATCGTATAAAGGTTAACTAAATCGCCCGAACAATCTTACGATAGCTTCGATTATAGTATAGATCTCGAGACTTAAGGCGCGACGAATAGCCTATAAAGGAGACCTAATCGTCGTGTAATAATTACGAGAAAGGTCTGTCTCTTCCTTCCTTACTGTTAGAGATTGCCTTACAATTACTAATTAGTGTTAGTTAGGCTCTAGTTATAATATTACAGGGGTAGGCAACTTAGGTTATTCTTATTAGTGTTATTATTGCTTCTTTCTTTTTAGTTAGAAGCTATCGTATGGTTGCAGGCGAAAGGCTTAAGGCCTTCGGCGTTGCCGTTCTGCCGCCCTGCCTGGTGGTTGATCACACCGCCTGCCGCAACAGGCCTAGTGCCTTGCGGCACCTATGTGATCGCCAGGCCTGGCATTGTCCATGCCATTGCCTAATCCACAGATTGATTGATTGATTGATTGATTGTTTGATTGTTTGTTTGTTTTAGCGCATGCTTCTAGCCGACCTTCCTTCCTGCCTTGTTGAGGCCTCGAGCTACCAGCAGCTAACTGAAAAACCTAAGCGCCAGGCGCCAGTTGGCGTTCCCCATGGACCCTTTAGCAGCATAATTAGTTGCTCCCAGGTGTCGTTGCCTTTCCCCACAGCCACGCGCTGTCTCACTGTTTTCATAGACGGAACACACAAACCGTTGGCTTCCAGCAGATTCGGCAGCTCACACCAGCATTGTCACTCGCGCTGGTTAGCATTTACACTGCGCTACAGATAGTTGCACGCGAGTCTGCTCTGTCTTGTTGGATCTTCTTGACTAGGCCCAGGCTGCCAAGGTTGGCTGGCTACCTATCCGCGATCTACTCATGGATTACATACAGTTCTATGTACCTAGGTATGTATATAAACATAGTTCTTGTGATGACATACAATATGGAGAGTGTTCAGGGTTCATGCTCGGCAATACTGCCAGTCTGCAAGCCACAGTGAATCTCCCGGACTGCTTATCCATGAATCTTGAACATGCACCAACGGCCAACCCCCGACTAAGAAGATGATCGTCGGATCTACAATGCATCTACCTAGGTACCTAGGTACATATGTAGGTACCGCTCCGGTTAGTACATACAATAGATGAAAACCCCTCACCAGCATCCACCTGTCAGAGGTCCGGAGAAGGATGATACATACAAGATACATGGTATTCTTTCTGTTCTGTCTGAAGAAGCCTGGGAAGAATGCACAACAAGCCGATGAAACGAACCAGTCAGTCAGCCAGCCAGCCAGCCACGACTGCTGCCACGTCGTCTGCCCGGCTCATTCATTCATTCGGCGGCTTCCAACCGCCTGGGGCCCGTGGCACCTGTGACACCTGGAGAGCTGCATCTCGGTGTGATTGTCCCCCATCGTGTGTGGTGAGATCGCGAAAAGCAAGCTTATTTCTCCTGAAGTTTAAGAAGGGACAATACGCCAAGGCCGCCAAGGGTATAGCGTCCTTTCGGACCCTGGTAACCCTTGTTGACGACCCAAATTCTTTTGGGGCCACCACAGCCTGCCTGTCCTGCAACAAAGGAAACCTTGGTTCTCTGCCAGGGGCCGCCAACTCATTGGTCACCGTAATAAGTACCTACCACTGGCTTGGCTATCGATGCCCCTGAGACTGAGACTGAGACTGAGACTGAGACTGAGACTGAGAGAGAGAGATAGAGAGAGCCGGTACCACCTGGACAGTTGGCTGCGGTAACTTGGCGTGCTTTGGGTTATGCAAAAGACCCCATATATCTCACCACTTCCACGTCCTGATTCGTCTTTAACCCCTGGTATTTTATATTAGGGAACTTCCGCCGTTCCTGGTGCACTTTGGAGCCGCGCCCACAGCCGCCCACAATTATATTCTCGGCATGTTTCAACCTTGGTCGACATGTCAATAATCTTTTCTTCTTCCAACTCTTCCGACGAACCCATCATATTGAACCCCCAACAAAGAATATCCGGATGCTTGGCAGAAGAAGGAGTTCGTTCATGGTCTCCCCCCTCCCCCCGCCCCTATCAAAGGCTGCCTCTCTCACCTGGCGACGCTCTTGTAGCCTCTTTTTGCTTGACCGCTGTGCTAGTGTGCGTGGTCTTGCTCATGTCGTGCTCTCTCGGGCTCCATGTTGAACAACGTCTTCGGCTGGGATCTTCATCTTCGCTCCAGCTGCGCGTGGTTGTGGGGGGTGGTCCCAGCATAACCCTGTTCTGCCTGTCGAGATGTAATGTACCCTAGGTAGTTAGGTATGCCCAGACTGCCCAGGAGGTGTATACTGCCCTGCCCTGCCCTGCCCTGCCCTGAACACATCTCACAGAAATGCCCCAGGTGTGTGGGTACCTGACGATCCACTGGCATTAAGATGGTAAGGGTAGGAGGTTGCTTTCCTCCGTGTGTGGTGGCTCTTGCCCGAATGGCACAGTCCACTTCGTCCATCTTCATATAATAAAAAGGAGATGAGGACCGTCAACGATCTTTTTCCCGATTCTCTCCATTCTGTTTACCTCCCTGCCTCCCCTCCAGAGACCCAATTCCAATCCCATTTCCATTTCCATTTCCATTATTTTTACTTGAAAGACTGTCGTTCTCGTCACCGTCACTCATTACCCGTTCTTTCCTACTTCTCTTGATAGAGGGTCGCTGTGGTCGCTCCTCCTTGTGTAGTTGCTGTGCTGTACTATCTCTCACCTATTCTTTTTTACTCTTGGTCTCTGATATCCCTAATATTTCCCCACCTGTCGCCGCGTCTCGTCTCGTCTCGTCTCGTCTCGTCTCTCCATTCAGTCCCGTGCATAACCAATCTTTAATCATCCTTCGCCTACAAACTGTCAGTCACGATGCAGTACACAACCTCCTTCGGTGGCTTCCTCGCCGCCACCCTGGCCACGGCCAGCATGGTCTCCGCCTTCCCGACTATCCCTCCCCGGGTGCCCGTCCCCATCACTGGCTCTGCTACTTCCTCCCTGAAGCAGGTGCGCAACAACCAGTACAACGGCAAGAGCAAGCACGGCACCATCGCCCTGGAGAAGGCCTACCTCAAGTTCGGCGTCGTCATCCCCGACGACGTGTCCAACGCCGTCTCCCGTGTTCGCACCGAGGTCCTTGCCGACCTTGCCGCCCTCGGCCTGTACAAGCGGTCCAACGGCACCGGCTCCGCCGCCGCCACCCCGCAGGAGTACGATGTCGAGTACCTCACACCCGTGCAGATCGGCTCGCCCCCCCAGACGCTCATGCTCGACTTCGACACCGGCTCCTCCGACCTCTGGGTCTACTCCTCCAACACGCCCAGCAGCGACGTCAAGGGCCAGACCGTCTACGACCCCGATGAGTCCGACACGAGCATGAAGCTCTCGGGCCAGTCGTGGAGCATCAGCTACGGCGATGGCAGTTCCTCCAAGGGTGATGTCTACCACGACAATGTCACCATTGGCGGCATGTCCGTCTACCCCATGGCTGTCGAGGCCGCGACGGAGGTCTCTGCTGAGTTCACCTCCGATACCGATATCGATGGTTTGCTTGGCCTCGCTTTCAGCAAGCTGAACACCGTCACCCCCACGAAGCAGAAGACCTTTTTCGAGGCCGCCAAGGACCAACTGGACTCGTACCTCTTCACGGTTGACCTGAAGGCTGGTGAGCGTAAGTTATCATCTCTTCCTTCTCAAACATCAAAATGTTTCCTGTAATTCAAACTGACCAACATTTACAGCCGGCACCTACAACTTTGGTTACATCGACGACAGCGCCTACACCGGAGATATCGCCTACACCCCCGTCGACACCTCCAACGGCTGGTGGAAGTTCAGCACGACCGGCTTTCAGGTCGGCGACCAGGAGTACCAGACGGAGCCAATCTCCGGCATTGCCGACACTGGCACGACCCTGATGCTCATGCCCACCAACGTGGCCGTGGCCTACTACCAGTCCGTGGACGGCGCCTCGTACGACCAGACACAGGGCGGCTACGTGTTCCCCTGCGACGCCGACCTCCCCGACTTCAGCTTCGGCGTGGGCGAGAACACCATCGTCGTCCCCGGCTCCTTCATCAACTACTCGCCCGTCGACAAGGCCAACAGCAGCTGCTACGGAGGCATCCAGGGCGACAGCTCCATCGGCTTCGCCATCTTCGGCGACGTCGCCCTCAAGGCTGCCTTTGTCGTCTTCGACGGCGAGAACGAGCAGCTCGGCTTCGCCACAAAGGACTTATGACTAGCCGACGGTTCCCGTGTCGTTCGCCACAGTGTGCAGGTGAACACTGTCACGGTGGCTGGAAGATAAGAGAGGAGAGGGGTGCTTGGAGAGCAGGCCCTGACCGTGCGGGGGGAGAGAGAAGGAGCACGGAGGAGGAATCATCGACAAAGGCAGCAATGACCTGACGAAGTATTCAGCACGGAAAATAAGAAAGATAGTAGTGGCGAGGAATCACGGACTCGATATATACCCAATACCCCCCAACCCAATAATTCATGCCGTGACGGATAAGGGAAAGAAAGGGGGCTCAGAAGGCTAATGGCAATAGCACCATCATCATTCCAACCGAGATCCTGGTTTGATTTCTGGACTATATTTGTAAATACTAACTCCATAAGCATTGTTACGCAAAATCGGTACAGTGAGGTACCTTCTCGCATTCTGAGCGGGCTGGCGTCTGATGTTAATCATAGAACATCATATGGGTTCGATACTCTGCCAACGCAAAATAAAAGAAGTTGCATGATACTTTTACTACTATCCATATATCGTGACCTCTCTACTGTACACAAGACCTGCCAGTCAGCAGGCTATCTCTTCATTCACCTCGGGGGAGACAAGACTGCCCGGAAAACGTATGTACCCAAACCCAGCTCGTCTCCCTGTCCTTGCACAGCACAAGAACTTGGCCGATGGACTATTACGTACAGTGGAGAGGAACTTCTGGTCGAGGCTCGCCATAAGCATATTTCGGGATACACTGTCCGACGATCGCGACAGCCACATATCGCCACCCAGCCGCCACATGCAGGAACAGGCCCTGGTGCGATATCACATCATTGATCCCGGCTGCTCAGGTACCTGACGAGTGCAAGGTTCTGGACCAGGTGGCTTCGGGAACTGGGCGAGCGAAAACCGGAAGCCGGCCTGCGTTGGCGGGTGCTGTGAGAAGGGGGGAAGAAGTGAGTGTCAGGGCCGTGTAGTCACAGTGAAGACATGGCTGACGTATGTGTGTCATGCCATGATGACCCAGAGCTCAAGTTAGCGATGGAAAATGAAAAACATCAAGAGTACAATGTATTCATTATCCGTCTATTCTCCTATCCAAGAAATGCTAAGTAATGCACAAGAAAAGAGAAAATAAATACCGTGGGAAGAGCTTATCCCACCCAAGGTTCATGCCCCAACCAACCAAAAAGGAAGGGAAAAAAAAAACAGCAACAGAAAATGCTGGCTCCAGCTCCCAAATGCAACAAGTTTGCCGCTCCAATGTTTGTTATGTCTTTTGTATGTATGTAAATGTCGACCGTCATCGTGAGGGAATCATGCCGATGCTTGTGTAAATCTTCTTTTCTTCTTCGTCTGTTGCTTTGCTTCGAAGAACCGCCCGCCCGACCCAGCGCCGTTTGTGTGATGCAAGTAGTGATGATTGATGCCGGCTTTCTGTCTTCCTGAAGTTGCTGTGACATGCGTGCAAGTTGCGCCTCGTTACCCACCCAAGCGTTACTCCAAATGCTCTCCCGTACATGCATACAAGTACTGTACAAGATAATGTACATATCCATCCCATCAACTGTGTTCGTATCGCCTGTTGTTGCTGTCGTCGTTGTTGTTGTTGTTGTCGTCGTCATGTTGTGAATACGAGGGAGGTCCCTCCCATAACTTTCTTTACCTCAGCCCACCAGCCCCCTTCTCAACAATACACCGGATCGGATTCCTCTGCCTGCGGTTCCTCATCCCCCTCGGCGGGACCACTGGCTTCATCATCGGGCCCGGCCCGCCCACGCCGCCACCATACGCCATACCAAGGCTCATGCCGCCGCCGGGGCTCCCAAACGGGCTCGGCGCGAGCCCAGGCCCGTTGCCGTTTGCACTCCCACCATTGACAGGCGTCTGCGGCCGCGGCACGTTCATGTTGTTGTTCATGAGCAGCGCGGGGTCGACGGTCCTCTGGCCCGGCGCGCCCCTCGTGACGGACATGGGCAGCCACCTGCCCGGCCCGCGCTCATCGAAGCCCCACCTCGTGACGCCGCCGCCGGCGAGCCACGTGCCCAGGTTCTTACACTGCGACACGTCGACCCACTCGATGCGGCCGCAGCCCTCGAGGACGTTCTCGATGCCCACGCCCGTCACCCGCACGCAGCCCCTGACGCTGAGCCCGCGGAGCTCGTTCAGGTGCAGGGCGATGCACCCCAGGGAGGCGTCGGACACGGCGCTGCCGCAGAACGCGAGGCGGAGCTCGCGGAGGAGCGGGAGGCCCAGCGCCACGACCTCCGTCGCCGTGTCGGAGAGCGCGCAGCAGAAGGACAGGTCCAGGTGCGTGAGCTGCTTGGCCGAGTTGACGAGCGCGACGATCGCGTTGTCGGAGAGGTAGGTGCAGTCGGCCAGGCACAGGCGGGTGAGGTTGGGGAAACGGAATGGCGCCCAGGACTGGAAGCCCGCGTCGGTGATGGACGTGCAGCGCGTCAGGGCGAGGGACTCGAGACGGGAGGAGGCGTGAGCGGCGAGATGGGCCATGGACCTGTCGGTGATGTGCTTGCAGTAAGACAGGTTGAGATGCTTCAGCTTCGGGCAGCCGATGACGGTCCCCGGGGGTGGTGCGTTGGGATGCGGCTGCTGCTGGTTTTGCTGCCACATGGAGTGCATTCTCATGTTTCTCGACTTTGATGGTGCGCCTGAGCTGGAGATGACGACGGCCTTCCTCTCGGGCGGTGGGTCAGGCACGACCCAGCCGACAACTCTGGCGAGGAGGTTGTCGCCAACCTTGCGGCAGTTGCTCCAGTCGACCTCCTCGAGCTGCTTGGCGTTCTCACTCATCTCGAGTATCTGCCCAGCGCTGACATCCCAGACCGACCGCATGCGCCAGGACTTGATGTTCTTCCCACAGTGCTTCCAGAACACATTGAACCCTTCATCTGTGACATGGTAACAATTCGATATGTCGACCATCTCGGGCCGAGAGCCAATGAAAGGGCCCAGGACATTTGCGAGAGCCCAGTCCGTGACGTACCGGTTGAAGCACGACAGGTCGACCTCCTTACAGAGCTTGTCGGAGGTTGTGAGGAGCCGCCGCCAGTGCGAGCAGACTGCGCGTAGACGCAGCAGCTTCACAATGTCAAGGTGGTTGAAGACCATGATGAGTATGTCGTCAGGGAGAACAGGCTTCTGCATATTTTGAAAAGTCGCTGGTCGTGTAGGCAATGTCCTCTGTCTCTTGCATGACGGAGGTTGATCGTCGTCCTTCTCAGGCGGCGTGTTGGGCGCGGACATTGAATAGAGTTTGAGTGGGCTGCTCTCGTGAGTCTGAGAGAGTCGGGCGCCGTTGGGGATGCCGTTGGGGGCTGGCGGAGAAGATGAATCCGACTGTGCAGGCGTAGGTGGAGCAATAGAGCTGCGCCTGCGGCTTTTCATGTTTTCGATGTCAACGCTTAGGTACGGATCCGGATCGGTGTGCATCGATATCGTGTCCGGCGGTTCATCGGTAACCGGTGGGCCGTGTTTCGAGGGCGTCGTGAACGTTACTTGGGGAAGCGCCCGCTTGTTTGGCGTCAGAGGGTCGACCTCTGAGTCTGACAGTTCCTTTTCATCCGTGTCTTTCATCTCCACATCATCATCCTTAGAATATCGATTCCGAGCCGTCTCCTCGACCTGTGAACGTATTTCGGGGGGACACTTCCTCCAAAGCTCCGCGAGTGCCTCGCCGCCGATCATGAGGCACTCGACTGAAGTGACTGACCGTACCGTCGCCGTGCGGCTGGAAGCCAATCCTAAGCTGGCGACCTCGCCAAAGTACTGGCCTGCCTTGAGACGAGGCCTCACCATCGACGACCTAGTCAACCGCCTGATGTTCTTTTCTTGAGGGGACTCGCGAACCACTTCTGACTCGCCCCGTACAATAAAGAAGATCTCGTTGCCTGGGCTTCCCTGGCGGACGATGTCGGTAAAAGGCGGATAGGACACAGGCTGCGCGCTCAAGCCGAGGAAATGAAGAACATCAGTGGGTAGCTCGGAGAAGAGTGGCAGCTCCTTCAGTGTGGTTCGCACGTTGACATAGCCACTTGCAAGAGCACTGCCCCCGACAGAGGGATCTTCGATCACCCCAGGGCTGGGCGACTTGCGCTTCTTGGAGTTGACGACAGCGCCCTCCTTGATGACACCAGCGTCGCCCGTTGTCACCCCACCAGGAATGACCTCACGCGAGACGGTTCCGGACTTGGCATCACTCCGCATCCCTTTCTCCTGTTGCTTCTTCTTCAAGATGGCCAACCTCTCTTGCGCTTCTTGCAGGATCGTCTTCTCCATGTCCGGGAATCTAGGAAGCTCAGCGTGCAGGTCCTCCTTCTTCAGGACAACCAAGAGACATCTTGTCCGTGCAATGATGGTCGCCGTTCGAGGCATCTTCATGAGGACGCCAATCTCGCCGAAGAATGCACCAGGTTTGAGCTCGGCGTATACTGCTTCGCCGTCCCGAGACGTGACGGCCACAACGCCTCGCACTAGCCAGTACATCGCCTTAGCGTCATCTCCTTCGGTAAGAATTGTGTCGTGCGCCGCGTGAATTTGTGGTCGCAAATGCTTGCCAATGGCCGCCAGGAACTCATCAGGAGCCGATTTGAACAATGGAAATGACCGTATTCGATCGACAAGATCCAGTGGCATGTCAGCTATCGTACTCGCCGCGAGAGGCGATGGCCGTATAGGCCGGGCGGGATTGGTCTCGACATTAAAAGACCGGATCAAAGACGACACCGAATGCGGCAGCCCTTGGCCATTTTGTGCATGATGATGGGCCAGCGCCCTATAGGGCGATGCCGAGCTCCCACTTCGACTTCGCCTCATGGCGTGGGTTTGCCCTTCCTTCTCCTCCGGGCTCAGGCCGGCCTTGAATGGGCGTAACTACCTTCCACCGCTGTGATCAAGTGTTTGGTCGGACCGCGCGTCCATGCGACGTCTTTGGTGGCCCAAACGTTCTAGATATGTCCTCCACGATACACACACCCTTCTCCCTGAGGACGAATCAGGCTAGCGGAAAGCGTCAGAGATCCCTCTTGTCTTTGATCCGTAACTCTGATAAAGTACGATGGTATTCGCCAACTGTGCTCATAACCCGCAAGAATCGGTTCAATTGATGTCCCGTCGTACAGGAGTGTTGGGGGCGGACCACAGAAAGTGGATGACGAAGTCCAAAATTGAACCGCCTCGTGCGACAGTACAGAGTATCGCAGCAAACAGGCGATGCCTGTCAGGGTTCGACGTATTGCAACAGTGGGCAGGGCAACACGCCGGACGAGTCCGACTCGTTCTATGGCTGTAGGCTGAAGGATTTCACGACGAAGCTGCAGGCGTATACGCAACACCTACTCGAGATGTCGTGCGACGTTCGTGAGAACCAGGGGGGAGGATTGCGCAAAGGTCGTTGGGTTGTTTGGGCGTGAATCTGGATCTCCTAGTAGAGCTCCAAGACTCGGGAGACTGTGGAGCCTAGAGCAGGCATTGGGTTAGCCATCAATTGCTCAGACGTCATGTTATTGTGCCGAGAGCTGCTATCTGAACCTATAGGAGGGGAAGAGCTAAGCTCGAGCAGGGTAGTTTAAAACATACAAAAGGCGCCGTCGTGCGGGTTCAAGCCGAAGCTGTGTGGGGCACGAGCTCTAGGGAGCAGTGGGAAGCGCGAGCGCGATGTGTCTTTCGAAATGGGGGTGTATGAACTGGCTTCTTTGCAAAATAAGGTCAAGGAATGCGCAAAACAAGCGCAGCAACTCAGGATCGTGGAGTTGAGGGAAGAGAGGGGCTGTCTCGTCGTGTCGGAGAGTCGGAAAGAGCAAGGTGTGCTGCAGGGTCGACAGGCTAGGTGATAAGGTAGGGTGGCCTAGAAGGGAAGAGTGGAAAGCTTGCCAGCACCTGGGTGCATGTAAGGATTGATTGATTGGCTTCCGTAGGCCGGCAAATCTGATGTCTCTTCTCAGAAAGCTATGCCGAGTTGACGTCGCTGTTGGTTGTTCCGCCAGAGTCAATGGTCTACCTGTCTGAAGAGCACTTGAGACGTGGGGCACGGAAATAACTGAATGTCCCCCCGTCGCCTCTCTCTCCACTCACCTATTCAGACGGGCAAATAGCGCCAAGGGTAGTTGATGATAAGAATGTCGATGCTCGGTTCTTGAGAAGACGGAATATGACGTCCTCGCCGGGATTAATCAAGATGTCTGCCGTTGCTTTTTCGGGAGGCAATGCTTGTCTCGGAGGCTGAAGAGAATGTGAGACAAAAGCCAGGCTGCATGAGACAACCAAACTGTCTGCGGCTTTGCGTGTTGCTTGGCGCGTAGTGGCTGAAAGCGCGACGCCAAATATGCAGGCGCCCTAGCTTGTGGACTTATTTGTCCTCACTTATCGCGCAACTGACTTCTCCGGGTTTCAGGCCGATGAAGCGCTTGGCCGGCGGCGGAAGAGTCAGGAGACAGGAGAGCGCGCGCTGCGGAGGAGGCGTTGGTTATAGTCCGTAGTGGAATGTGGCGGGTATAACCAACCAGCCGGTTTCAATGATTAGGTTGGTTCAAGTGGATGGTGTTGGCTATTTTGGCACTGCGATGTTGCACCTGGAAAAGAAAGAGCCTCGAGAACCTCGAGAAGCGATTGTTGGATGTTGGTGGAAGGGGCCGCCCGTACTCCGGCTGAGTCTAATGGCGGTGATCTGTATCGTATCGGTCCCAAGACCCTGGGCTTGGTTGACTTAAGAAGGACAAGATAGGTCGACCAACTGACAAGGTAGCTCCGGAGGGGGGCTGAGATACACCAAAAGCCTGTTTTAAGTCTCGAGTCGATGTTCGGGACGACGATCGAGAGGATGGTCAAACGAAAGACGGACACGAGAGCAAGGAGGCGAGTCGATGAAAAAAACAAAACGCTCGCGGATGCTCCACTCGACGGTGAGGTGAGCCTCCTTCCAGCAGCTCGGGCCAAACTGTATCTGCTCTGGCAGGCTGGTCACCGTTCGTTCTGTGGCTTTCCCGCTAGATGGGCCCTGACGTTGTCGTCTGGTCTGTTGCAACGTCTCTGACCGCTGGGTACGGGGTCCTACTAGGATGTCGTTGGACGGGGAGGAATCTGAGCTTCCCCCTGTCCTGCCCGTTCGTGCCTTTGTTCTCCAGGAGCTCGGACCGCAGGATGGCAGCGCATGGCGGGTAGCACTGAGGCAAAAGCAAACCTAGACGATCCTACCAGGCCTGCATGAGACGACAGCTTTCGCGGGCTTCTAGAAGGCCTGCTAGTACGGCCTGGAAGGTCTGTGAGGGCGTGGAAGCCCGGAAGAACGCAACCTTCACTGCCGTTGGCTAAGCCGTGTTTGGCAGGTTGGTTTGGGCTGACGTTAAACGGCTCCGGGAAATAATAAGCAGACGTGCATGCCCTCAAATGGTCCAGCAAGCAATCGATGACGCGCCAGGTTTTGGGGGCGTCGGGGCGTCTGGGCGTCTGGGCGTGTAGTGGGATTGCGCGCTGGCGGCATCCGGTTCGTGCAGCAACGACTGAAGCCATCACATCACCGCGAATTAGGGCACTGTGCGCTCCGTGAAGCCTCACATTTTCATTGTGTGGGAGTTCTGGCTGGATTTGAGGTCCCTCTTTTCACATGTACATAGTAGGTAATTTTGCTCCGTAGAAAAGGGTCACAAATGTCGGTGAGCAAGCTGGACCTTGACCAGGAGTTCAAGACTCAAGCCACAAGTCCCCTTCCCCTCCAAAGGACCCTGAATGAGCTGTCGGCTCGTCAGGTTGGTAAGCTGGTATCAGAGGGGACAAAACCACCACGAGGCAGAAATCCTCTAACATGTGAGCTTCAATGAAGGAATTGGAAGCAATTGGAAGCCCACCTTAGGCTCTCTCTCAGAGACAATCAAACGTTCACTGCATCGTCCCAGTTGCTGCTCTTCCAACAGGTAACGCGAGTACTCCTGGTAGGTTACTGCTACCAGACTGCGCAGAGCCGGTGCCCAGAGTGCCCAGGATCAATGTCGCGGGCCAGTCCGGTCATTGTTAGTTAAAGATATCCACTTGGTCGATCGATCTCCATGAGGTCTTGAGCGTTCTGATGAGTGTTAATAATAGCTGTTCGGCTGGCATTAGTGAGAAAGTTTGTCGGCTGTTGAAAGGCTATTCCCAGGATGTACGATGTGGTGACATGCTGCCGTCCCAGGGGCATCCCTCGGTTCCATCCTGCTGCTGCTGCTACATAGAAAAGTCCCAGGCACCAGGTACGCCAGGGCAGTTGCAGTGCGGCGCAGCGCGGGGTCGCGGTGCCTGAGCCGGCCGTTGTTTCGAGAACAATTCTAGCGGGTGGCCCGTGCTCCCTTACAGCTCTTACCAGTAATAATGTTCCCTTTTATCACTTCTTATCCCTTCTTGTCCCTTTTCATCTCATCTCGTGCACTACACTACACTACAACAAATACCGACAGGGCTGGTCCACATGCCAGTCATCGCATCCCGTCTTCATCATGTCCTGCGCCCGCAGCAAGCCACTTTATATGTAATAGCACGTAAGCTGCAACCACCAGTGCTATCGCGTTCCCCGTGGCCGAGTTATAGACGCACTCTTGGAGCTCACGGGATAGGAAGGTAACAATCCAACGAGAAACTCTTCGGTGCCAACAGTCCCCGGCGAGAACACTTATGAGCTCATGGTGGCTGTCTTATGCAGCACGTCATCGTAACAAACCAGATGGAGAGGAGATTTTATCACAGGCCGATATGAATAGCAGTTGGTCAACGTCTGTTGGGTCTTTGATCCTCGATGAGACAATAGATCCCACCTGACATTGTCCCGTCCGTCTTCCAGTCGAGCCATGCCTTTGTCGAAGCATGTTGCGATGTACAGAAGAAAAGGGCTGGCCAGCATAGACGGAAATGTATGCCTTGACTGGCTGAAGGCTTTACCGTGAACGTTAGTGAGCGTGTATCCAAATCATCGCGCTCTCGGGAGGCTGTATGGTCATTTCTAAGGATGACAATCGACGATGCCCCTGCGAAATTATTGACCTCTCAATTATCAATCGCGAAGCTCTCTTCAACAGGGGCAGTTTGCAAGGTCAAAGCACACGGACAATGCGGCGTCACAGGACGTAAAAGCAGTGGGAGCCTGGAGCAATCGATCCACCCAAGAATGTCGGATCTCACAACGGTCATGACTCCAATTAGCTCGCCTTCATTTCGGCAACATATTGGATCTCGCCGGTCTCCCCGTTGGCAATGATGATCGGTAATCCACACCCAGGTCTCGGCTTGTTGCGATGAGGTTTGCAAGCTTTCGTTAAACTCGGACAGGCTTGGCTCATTGTCTGCCACGACCACCCTGCGCTCGCGCACCGCCATCGGCAGGAATCTTCAGAGAGTTGGCTTGATTTCACAGGTGTCATATTTCTCCAACGATGGATGGAGGATGGATCCGTAGGCATTTATGGTAAACAAAACACAAACCAAGGAACAAGGCACAAGGCACAACGAGCTATAGAGCCAATTGCGCTCTAGAGTTGGTTTCCTACTCACGGGCGCTGGAAGTGATCGCATACTTACAATATAGCCCTATGCTGTCTGGTAGAGTCCCGCGGTAATCATATGATCTGGCTGCGGTGGGAGATCGTTGTCCATTCCGACCTTTCAAGCTCTAATTCCACGAAACGAATGATATATGTGAGTCTAGCGATCTTATGGGCGTTTGCCGCATCATTCAATAAATAAATGAGTTTAGCAGAAGATTTTGGGAGGCCTGGATCATCCGATTAACAAGAGGTACTCAGGAACTGGTGTGATAGTAGTGGTTAAACTAGTAGATTTAGATACTGCCCAATCAACCATTCGACTCGGTTCTATTGGGTACGAGCCGCTTACATCAAGAAGCTCGGGCCAGACCGGACTTTGCGTTTGGTTTCGCCGAAGCTCCATCGAACCGAGAGAACGTCATCTAGACTTCTTCAAACTTTCGCCATCAACTCTCATACTTGGCTGACAACACCAAGCTTCACCTACCTCTCCTTTTCTCACGATCCCGTTTCTTGTTTCTTATCTTCTAATCTTCAAGCTTTGCAAAGAACCGAACCACAGACATCACAGCGTCAATGTCATTCACAATAACACTCCGCCAGGGCCCAGCCCGCCTGGCGACCCGCCTCCCTCAGATCTCCCAAACATTGGCAAAGACCTCACCCAACTCCTCCGTCGCGGCGCGCGCATTCCACCAGTCTAGCCGACAGCAAAATGCCTTCTTCACAAGCAAAATCGCGCGGTCAGCACCCAAGACCTCCCTCACAGCCCGCCTCATCGCAGCCGGTGGCAAGCGCGGATACCAGACACACGCACCCCCCGCACCAGACAACACATCGGCAATGCGCAAGCTCTTCGTCGGCGGTGCCATATTCGGCGGTACGATAGTTGCTATCAACGCCGTATTCAACCGGGAAACCCGCGAGGACGGCGGCATGCCTCCGTTCGAGCGCGCATACCTCAACAATACCTTCCTGCACACTGGTCTGGGCATCGGCATCATTGCAGTGACGGCACGACAGATGGTTCAGAGCGGTTTTGTCTACAGGCTGATGGTGACCAACCCCTGGGTTGTTGGTATCGGTGGTCTTGCGCTCAGCTTTGGTACGATGATGGGAACTCGGGCTATTGACCCCGACAAGTAAGTTGCTTATGACGCCCCGTGTGCACATTGATTTGTCAAGGCAGAAGAATGCTGACGAGATCCAAACAGCTACATCCCCAAGTATGCCCTGTGGGGCGCTTTCAACGCCACCCAGGCCGCTATGATCGCCCCCCTCCTCGCCTTCGCTCCCGGTCCCCTCATTGCCCGCGCGGGCCTGTACACCATCGCCATGATGGGCTCCATCTCTTTCGTCGGCGCGACTGCCAAGCAGGAGAAGTACCTGTATATCGGTGGTCCTCTCCTGGCTGGCGCCGGTATCGTTCTCGCCTCTGGTCTCGCCCCCATGGTCATCCCCGCGACTGCCGTCCGGACCCTGGCCATGACCGAGAACATCTGGCTGTATGGTGGTCTGGCCGTGTTCGGTGGCTTCACGCTGTACGATGTGCAGAAGGTGCTGTACCACGCACGTCTGGCCGAACGGGGCGTCATCAAGCGGGACCCCGTCAACGAGAGCATCTCGCTGGAGCTGGATTTCCTGAACATCTTCATCCGCATGGTGCAGATCCTGATGATGCAGCAGAACCGGAGGAAGTAAAGGGATTCATTTTTGGACACGTCTAGGTGTCAGCCATTGGACTGGCGCTTGAGTGTCGAGGGCATTCTTGCGAGTGGTGGATGTTGGTCTTTGGGGGTCACATATTTAATTCTCCTCTCATCTCCGATCAGACTTGAGCACGCAGCAGTGCGAAGTCGAACAGCATATGTATAGCTCTGTATGTATCAGATTCCCAAAATCAAACTCCCAGTATCCTACGCTATATCCCGGGTTGTAGAAAATGTCCTAATGCTCCCACCCGCCATGTGCACAAATGCCAAGCTCGTGTTCCTTGTAATGTAATTGTCCTGGCGCTCCACGCCGCCCTTGGTACACTCCAGCCCGTCTAGTTCAACGACGGGAACTCCCTGACGTAGTGGCTAGCACACTGGTAACCATAGGGGTTCTTGTCCAGGTACAGCTGGTGGTAGTCCTCGGCGTCCCACCACTGGCCGGCGGGGTTGACCTCGCTGGCGACCTTGCCCTTGTACCACTGCTCGTTGACGGCGGCCGTCACGTCCTGCGCGATCTTCTTCTGCTCGTCGTCGTGGTAGAAGATGCCGCTGCGGTACTGCGTCCCCGTGTCGTTGCCCTGCTGGTTCCTGGTGGTCGGGTCGTGCATGCGGTAGAAGAACTCGAGGAGCTCGCGGTAGGTGACCTTCTTGGGGTCGAAGACTATCTGGGTGGCTTCGGCGTCTGTTTTATTTTATTTTATATTTCATTGTTAGACGACTATTTTTGCAACCTGGGTTTGTGGAGAGGGGCAAAGAGGAATGGAAAGGAAAACATACGTCCTGTCTCCCCCGAGCAGACAGCCCGGTAGCTCGGGTTCTTGGCGTCACCGCCGATGTATCCCACGCGGGCGTCGTAAAGGCCCTTGCCCTCGAAGTGCTTGCGGTAGATGTGCTCGACACCCCAGAAGCACCCCGCCGCCACCGTGCACTTCTGGGCGCCCTCGGGGATGGATGATGCGCCGATGCCGTTCTCTGCTGCTGCGACGCCGAGCATGGTGGTTGTGGTAAATGGCCTGACCATGCGGGCCAGGAAGGTGGGCATCTTGATGGATGCCATTGTGTGTGCTGTGCTTGTTGTGGCGAGGAATGCGACAGGTTTGAAGCTCGAGCTCTAAGTCCTGGAGGGGAGTCTTGGTTGGTTGGTGGGGGGGTATTGCGATGGGGGTTTGAGAATGGAGGGGTAATCAATGTTGTGTTCAATCTATGTAGAGAACGTCGGAAGACAGTTGATAATCTTACGAACAATACAATTCGTTGAGGCAAAACTGTAGAATTGTTATCTGGAGATTTTACACGGTTGAGTGAGTACTGTGACGTCTTCTACTCGCTCTTTGGGAGATGATTCTCTGAAGCTTTTTGCATGCAGAGCTTCTATGACAAATCCCCCAGCTCATGTTACTTACAAACTCCGGCATTCCACCACCCGCGCAGGTCTGACATCAACCAAAGCAGCCCGACGTTCCCGAGTAATGCAGGAACGCCACAGCCACCCCGCGCCCGTTGCTTCCAGAGCTTTCTGCAAGGATTACCTAAGTGCCTTGAAGACGGGCAGACGGGAGACATCGACTCATCCTCCCTGAAGCATTTGGATATGTTACCTCCCAATTATTGTCGCTGGTTCCAGAAGTTCGAACTTTGGGTCTCGAGACATGAAATTGGCGGATCAACCTAGCCCACAGCTTGAGGGGAAGTCTGTGCAAGCAGTTAAAGTTGAGTTGGGTCTGTTCCCCGGTCTTGGATAATTTATTTTATGTCCACCATGGCGGTCACTCGCTTCATCAACACACGAAACAGTGATGTGCATCTGGCAGCTGACAATGCCTTCGCTAAGGTGTATCCAGCATTTTGGCATGTTTCGAAATATCCATGTCGGCTGGGGAACGTCCACTATAAACAGGTGGGGATGTTTCTGGAACTCGAACCATAGAGCCTCCTTCGGGTACGGAAATTATGAGGAACCCCCTGGCGAGCCGCCTTGAGGTTGCAGTGTCGTGGGTTCGTTTTCGCTTTGTTCCTCGCCAACACTCCCTGGCTACCTTGACGGTTTCATACCAGTATGGCTTCCACCTCATGGTGATAAATTCGACGAGGATCAAGGGTGTCGGTACTTGATTCGATGAGAAGAGAACAGGGGGCCCCTATTCTTCAAGTGAAGGAAGGGGTTAACCCCGGTATATTCAAGCTTAAGTTGTAAGGCTTCCTCACATCCTCGTCTCCTGACCGGTTTCAACTTCATCAATTCGTGTACGAAGTGAAGTGTACATACAACACATTCGCTGCTGTTTCGACGTCAACGTTGACCAGTTCACTCACTCATTTCTGCGCCGGCGCATTCATATCTTATATTTCTTCACGTGCCACATCAATATACTACTACACTCGCTCACAGGTTTGCGACCATGAAGTCAACGGTTGCTCTCAGCCTTGTTGCCGGCCTCGTCCGAGCCGCCGCGGCTGCTGACTACGCTGTCGTTGGCGCAGCGGAGGGTTTCGCGTACGGCGTCACTGGCGGTGGTGACGCTACTCCTACCATCCCTGCCGATATCGACGAGCTCAAGACCCTCCTTACATCAGAGGACCCCGCCGTCATCGTTCTCGACAAGACATACAACTTCCTTGGGTCCGAGGGTACCTCGACTGCAACGGGATGTGCCCCCTACGGTACCGCGACAGGGTGTCAGGAGGCCATCGATGCCACAGGCAACTGGTGTAGCTCGGACTACCCCTCGGTCGAGGTCACTTACGATGAGGCTGCGACGGAGGGAATCGAGGTCGCTTCTAACAAGACCATTATTGGTGTTGACGACAAGGGAATTATGATTGGCAAGGGCCTTAGGTTTACGAACGGTGCAAGCAACATCATTGTACAGAATATTATGATCACCGATCTGAACCCTCAATATGTCTGGGGTGGTGACGCTCTTACTTTCGCCAACTCTGATCTGATCTGGGTCGATCACGTCACCGTAAGTCAAAGTCTTCTACGTGGTTAGTCGTCCGGCGGGATACATTGGAGAGCTGACTGAGTCTTACTCCAGACACAATACCTTGGCCGTCAACACTATGTCTTTGGACAAGATCCCAGCTCCCGTATCACGCTGTCCAACAACTACATCAATGGATACACGAACTACTCGGCAAACTGCGATACATACCACTACTGGACTGTGGAACTCGTTGGCACTGACGACCAGATCACCTTCCAAAGTAAGTCCACTAGCTGGGGTTGTCCGCTCGGTTATTCCTCGTCAAGAGCATGGACTAACAATAGTTCACAGACAACTACGTCTACCACACGTCGGGCCGCAGCCCCGCCCTGTCCGGTAGCACTTTGTTCCACGCCGTCAACAGCGTCTGGGAGGACAACAACGGACACGCCATCGAGGGAGACACCAACGGCCAGGGCCTCTTCGAGGGCTGCGTCTTCACCAACGTCACCACCCCCATCGTCGACGACTACGTCGGCCACGTGTTCGCCACTACCAGCGACAACGCCGACGAGTGCTCGAAGTACCTCGGCCGCGCCTGCGAGGCCAACTCCCTGACCGACTCCGGGGACTTCACGACGGACGACTCCAGCTTCTTCTCCAACTTCACGGGCCTGAGCATCGCCAGCGCCACCTCGGCTGACGAGGCTGCGAGCAGTGTGCCTAATAATGCCGGATTTGGCAAACTTTCTTCTTCTTCCTAGGACTCCTCCGCCAGCACGGTCTCCAAGGCTACTGGGACGGCCAGCGCGTTGTCTGCCGCATCGTCCTCCGCGTCCTCATCCACAGCGTCCGCCACGCCTTCTGGCCTCCCAGCCCCAGGGCGGTGGTCCTTCCGACTCCTGTCTCCAGGACTCTGGGTCATCTTTCCCTAACTACTACACGAAAGCATCTAATTCCAGCTTCAGCTCTGATAGCACGTCCTCCAAGTGCAAGCGTGACGCTAAGCTGAGGCGGACTCAGATGGCTGAGGGTGAGTAAGGTGTGCCAGGGTATTTGTGAGTAGCGGGGTAGAACGAGGTGGTTAGATTGTGCTGTAGAAGACAAGTTCAAGGTCATGGGACTGTTAGAACCTGTATGTCGGATGCCATGCTGGTGTCTTGCTGGTCAGTTGTGGGCCTGAAAAGGCTATATTTTTTATAAATAATATATTCTTGTAATTTGTCTAGACGTATCGTCGCTAGGACTCGGCATCCTACGAACACTAGCAACGATTTCTTGATCTCCCCTAAGATGAGTGCACCTTTGATGAGATTCACAATTGATGTTGACAATTTTCTTCGATAACCAGATCATGCTGTTTCATAAGGGGATAGACCTCCCATGAAGGTGACCTGAAGGTTCCTAGAGATCCCAAGCCCTTGACATCTGGTATAGTATACGGTATATGGTGCAACATACTGAAATACCATCTCAATTGTGCTCATGCGGCATGCCCCTAGTATGAGCTGGCGTCGTGGCGAGGAGCGCTCCGTTATGAGCTCCTTGATGGGAACTCCAAACATCCAAATTGGTCCCGTAGCTCAGCTGGTTAGAGCGTCGTACTAATAATTCCCGAATGGGAATCATTAGTGATGCGAAGGTCGCGAGTTCGATCCTCTCCGGGACCATTACTTTTGTTTTTGCTGGATTGTTGACTTACTCATGTCTATACGACTTTAAACGGCTCCCGGCTGTCCTGACTGTGTGTGTGGTGTGGGCGACTAGGATCACTTGCGCAAGACCAACAGGATGTAATGGTACCTCTGAATGAAACACCTCAAGTGCTAGCTGTGTCGTAATGAGCGGGAAGTCAGGATTGTAATACACTTTGCTTGTCTGAGTATCTGTTCTTTTTGGTTTGTGGAAGCTGTAAACGGAAGATTGTGGTTGTACTTCAATAGTTTCCTGTCAACAGACGTCCTTTCTTTGGCACCAAGATGGAAGATATATGGTTGTTACATTTTCCTTTTTTATGTTCCAATCATGGCTTATTTCCAAAGCCATTCTAAAGGCCCATCGTCTCTTATTATGCTTTGTTTATGGAGAGACCGCCACCCGAAATAGTTTACGCATTCTATCCTATCCTGAGCAACTTCTAAATATGCCCGTATAAACACCAAGATTTTATATGCACTCCCTGGCCACCCACCGTACCTCATTTTGTCGTAGGCAAAGACATCTTAGCCAGCTCCTTCTCTCGTATCTTCGCCCAGGCATAGACAATGCCACTCACGAAGCCAATAAAGATGGCAGAGACACCTCCGAACGTGATAGGTGCATCAAAGAAGATGAAACCGCTAATGGCAATTGGAAGTTTGTTCAGTGCCCCTACCATCGAATAGGTTGTCGACGACGTAGCCCGTTGGCACCAAGCACTTGCATACGAGATGAACACGGCTCCAAGGCCAGAGTAAACCATGCCAATTATCAGGCTGCGGCGCGTGTCTTCGGGGAAGTTCCTGGCAAGGTTCTCGGACGACCAGTCTTCTACAAGAAGTGACCCGATGATAAGGACGGGGATACTCAAAAGGTTGTTGTAGAACGTGGCTGTCACGAAACGTCAGTACATGAAACCCACACCGGCCCTGGGCCTGGATTCAAACTCACTGTCCCAGTCTTTCGTCTTCAACCTCTGGATTACTCTCCCTCTTCCCAGGACGTAGGCAGCCGAGCAGAACACGTTCGCGAACATCCATGCTGTTCACATCTATATGTCAGTGACCCTTTCAAAGAGAAGCAAAAGGGGTCCTGCGGCATGGAAAAAAAACCATATTTGCCCTCAATATTTGCTTACCATAACCGGCGTTCAAGGTCTTGAGAGCATCATTTTGTTTTGTGGGATGAGTGTCTTCCGCGGTCGCCGCCTTCACGTCTGCCCATGCAGCCACTATTGAACTGAACACCATCAGACCAAATGAGAAGAGAACGAGAGGCAGCACACGACCACCAGATAGTAGCACCTCCCCATAGGCGATTACAATGATGGTCAGGTTCTTGAAGATGGTGAATACAGGTACCGACAGAAATTGCAAGGCCTTGCCACCCGTATAAATCTGGGCTACCAAGAGGACGGAGATGGGAAACCCTGAAGGCCATCAGCATCCACACAGCTTAATTTTGGGATTAACGAATCTTACACTTCTTCGCCTGGTCAAATTCGAAGGGCGCCAAGGTGAGGAACCCCATCTGTTGGCAGGCCAGCACCGCGAGTATACACACAATGGACTGGGGCGAGTCAGTAGCGGTCCCAGGCGACTTGGAAAGTACTGCGATCGAATGGCGACATACCTGAATAGCGAGGTACAGAAACATGAGATTCCAATCGCTACCGGACACGACATATTTGTTGACAACTGTCATGCTGATCGAAGCCAGGCAATATCCGAGGATGGACGCAGTGGAACTGTTGGCGACCTTGGGGACCGAGCTCGTCGTCTCAACGACATGCTGAGCACGGCGTTGCGAAGATGCATCATCCCCATTGAAATCCCTGAACTCATAGCTGTCCTGGGGCGTAGGAACGACATAGTCGTCGTCGTCCCTCTTCCCCGGCATCTTCGGGATGGAAACGCGTGGCTGTTTTACCGGAAGAGTGTCTGTGGTGTCTGTTCTATTCGTTCATTCGTGACAATTTAATTGCATGGGGACAGGAAGAGGAAGGTGCCCAGCGGCGCGTTTACGTCGCGGTCAGAAGAGAACACAGTCAGACACTCCGGGGAAGTTCAGGGCCCCGAGAGCCAGAGTTGAGCCCCTGAACACGACCGGCCGATTCGGCGCCGAGCCTCCGGCCATGTCAGCGGTTCGTCACTCTTAGCCAACATATGCACAATCATTTATGTTTTAACATGCAGCCATTGCTAGAGAACAATTGCCTTCCAGTACTGTTCGTGATTGTAGTTCATGTGCATTATAGGAACAACCCACCGAGCAGACTACTCTCTCCTTTCCTTACATTATGGTAATTATTGATACATAGTACAATTCGCCAAAGATTATCACTCTCAACACGCACATTCCGGTGCCATAAGAACACCCAGATGTGTTGAAACATCTACTGTACACCATCGCGGCGAAAAGAAGTCTATCTGGACTCCCAGGGTCCCTCCACACTATGTACTTACCTAGGTACATAATTAATTATGGAGTAGGCCCGTCCTCCCGTGTAATACCGCGCTTGTGTGGTTCTCGAAAACGCTACACTGTCATTATTTCCCCTTCGATATTCCATATCCTGTTTTCTTTTTAATTGTCCTAAGTCAAGGAATAATTCTGCTGCATGGACAGATACTATCAAAGGGTGAGTGAAGCTATCATGAAAGTCCTCTCCAATTGCCCCTTGTTACTCTATTCTACATATGTGCTTAAGTAGGTAGCAATACCTAGGTAGTAGTAGTTAGTAGTAGTGTCATTGTTATTCAGCCTCCACCTTCTTAGCTTCCGCGACGTTGATGGTGGTGACGTTCGACGAGCAACCAAACACCCCGACATAAATACTGGATATAATATATTTGATACATTTATAAACCCTAAGCCCGGCGGGAGGTACATATTGACCGGCTTCACCCGTTTTGGTCTCGAAACTGGCTAGGTGCTAGTGTCCATGAATAGACGAATAGTGGAACATCTCCTAGCACGCAACACCGGCCCGGCATCACGCCAAAACGACACGCACCCGACTGGACGGTCAATCAAGAGCTTCCCGGGATTGCGACGGTGAAATTTTGTGCAATTTTGGCGGTACTTTACAAGTCCATTATAAAAGATGCCACGTCTGAGATATGACTGCCCAGAGCATCGTTCCCAGTGCATCTAGTTCCTAAGGACATCATCGACGTTACAGCTTCCGAGGTCAGCCACTCGCTTGGATTTACCGGCTACGCTTTCCCGATCTGTACACATGTACGTATACATTCCCGTTACTATACTTGAGGTAGCCCAGGCAAAGGCGCGTGTCGTTAGATAACGACTGTCGTGGTGTGGGGCACGACGGCCTAGTAAGACATCGATACTCCGTATCTTGCCCGTCGTGGTCCAGATGAAAGCCAATTGCCTTCAAAAGCGCACCGGCCCGTCAGCAGCGTGTTTCGAGGCTGTCTTTAATACTTAAAGACATCCTCTACTCAAGAAAACACGAAGCTAAAAGTGTATCCTGACACCCAGCTGCCAGATATTCCATCCTCCACACAACATCACAAAGCGAGCCCCTCAACATGGGTAGCATCACACCTGGAACCGAGGACCTCGGCGACCTCACCTACCAGCTCGACCGGTCCAACGTCTTTCACTCCTGGAGCGCGCAGGCAGCACTCAACCCCTTAACCATCGCAGGCGGCTCGGGCAGCGAGGTCTGGGACTACAGCGGCAAGCGCTACCTCGACTTCTCGTGCCAGCTCGTGAACACCAACATCGGCCACACCCACCCCAAGGTCGTCGCCGCCATCCAGAAGCAGGCCGCGGCCCTGCCGACCGTGGCCCCCGCCCACGCCAACCTCGTCCGCGGCAGGGCGGCCGAGCTCATCCTCAAGCACGCCAACGGGCTCCACCCGGACCAGAGGTTCTTCGACAAGGTCTTCTTCACCAATGCCGGCGCCGACGCCAACGAGAATGCCATCCGCATGGCGAGGTTGACCACGGGGAGGGACACGGTGCTCTCCACGTACCGCAGCTACCACGGCAGCACGGGCTCTGCCATCTGTGCGACGGGCGACTTTCGGCGGGTACCGAATCAGTTCGCTCGCGGGCACACGCACTTCTTCGGGCCGTTCTTCTATCGGTCTGAGTTCTGGTCCAGTTCTCCTGAGGAGGAGACGCAGCGGTCACTGCATCACCTCCGTCGAGTCATAGAGTCCGAGGGCTCGGCTTCGATCGCAGCTATTATCCTTGAGACTATCGCCGGCACAGCGGGTGTCATTCTCCCACCGCCGGGATGGCTTGCGGGAGTGAGGAAGCTGTGTGATGAGTTTGGCATTGTCTTGATCTGTGACGAGGTCATGGCTGGCTTTGGACGTACGGGAGATTGGTTCGCCTGGCAGAACAAGGAGCTCAACTCTGAAGGCATCAGGCCGGATCTCATCACCTTCGCGAAGGGTGTCAACGGAGGATATGTCCCTGCAGGAGGTGTCATACTCTCAAAGGCCATATCTAGTGCCTTCGATGAGCGCTTCTACCCTGGAGGTCTCACATACTCAGGCCACCCGCTTGCTATGGCAGCAATAGTGGCTACTCTTGAAGCCTATGAGGATGAAAGGATACTCGAGAATGCTGCTGCCATTGGGAAAGACGTCCTGGGCCCGGGTCTGGCAAAGCTCGCTGAGAAGTATAAGATCATTGGTGAAGTGAGAGGACTCGGTGTTTTCTGGGCTCTGGATCTTGTATCGGACCCGGCAACAAAGCAACCAGTACCCGCAAGCGTGATCGCGAAGGTTAAGGGCGGATGTCTCAAGAAGGGGCTGCTGCCGTTTGTCGTCGATAACAGATTGCACGTCGTGCCGCCATGTATTGTCACCAAGGAGGAGGTGGAGAAGGCGCTGGTGATTTACGACGAGGTACTTGCTTCCGTGGAGGGCACGGTATAGGTTTATGAGTGCGATGATTGCTGTCACTTCAACGAGCAATGAGAACCAGTCACGATTCGTCTTTTTGTCACCCCAGACGACATTCTATGGCCGATTGTGCCTAATACCCAACTACCCGCCAATGACACGAGACGAGGCTGCCTCTTATTTTCTGTGCCCTTGTGCCTGGTATGATGACACTCCTATTACCAAGAGGAAGCAAGAAGCCTAGGCTGTGATAGACAGAACTGGTTGATACAAGGGCAAATGTATCCTTCGAATATTATGACCTCTGCAAAAATTATATGACGCAGACACTGTTCGATCCCTTTTTCGAGTCTATTTCAATACCATACTACGCCTTGGATACCTGTAAACGGAGGGAAACAAACGGCAGGGGAATGCTGGATTTGTGATGCATTCCTCGGAAGAAATTGAAGAATCTCTGTCTGTGATTTAGTCTATATCAATCTCTAATTGTTCAAGGCCCGTAAGACCGCTTTCTCAACGCGTCCGTAGCAGTCTAGATACTCCGTCTCCTTCTTGAGGACTTGGACCCTATCTTGGAACTTTCTCTCGCTCAGAACTGCCTCCAAACTTGCTTTCAGATTCTCCTCTCCCGGCCTCGGTGTGCCCAGGCCAGCTCCAACGCCCGAGAAACGAACTCGTTTCACGTTCTCGGTCTTGTCCTGGCCTTCCCCAGCCACAATCATGGGCACACCATGCGCGATCCCATGAGTGATTGCTCCATAGCCCCCATTATGTACCCAGACAGAAGCATGTGCCAAAACGGCATCGTAGTTCAGGTAATCAGTGACGAGTGCATTCCTGGGCTGTTCGAAGTTCTTGGGCAATGTTGCACCCCTGCGGCCCATGATTGCTACCACAAGGACATCATCTCGGCCACGCAGAGCCTCGATGGTGGGGATGATGAGATCATTCGGATCTGTCTCGACCGTGCCCTGGGCCACGACGACGACCTTCTTGTCCGTGTTATTGGTCAGTTCACCCCACCAGCCAGGAAGGTTCGGATACCCATTCGGCGGAGGGCGAGCCAGCGGGAGGAAACCCAAGAACTGGAACTGCGGCGGCCAGTCGCTGCGAGGGTACTCGAAGCTCGGCACACCGATCTGCATGATAGCGTCGTGGCATGTGTAGTTAATGCCATTCAGGATAGGACCGTCCGGGAATCTCGTTGCACCCGCTTCAGCCAGCTTGGCATCGTACAGACTCTTCAGGGAAGATGTCTCCTCCGCAAAGGCCTCCCAAGTATCGGCATTCCGAGCACGACCCTCGGGTGACTGAGAGAATGGAAGGGGGTAGCCGAACGGAGGGAGGTCAACGCTGCGGATGGCCGGAGGCGTAACGGACATGCACAGCGTCTTGGGCTTCACCACACCATCTGGCAGTGGCGCGCCGAAGTAAAGCGGGAGGATCCCGTGGAAGAAGGCCTCGCAGATGACAACGACGGGTACATCCGGACTGCGCCTCTGTAGACTAGCCAAGGTCTCCTTGACGCAGGTCCACTGCGCCGGTATGGGATCGAGGCAGTGCTTCTCGACGTCTACCAGGGCACGTTCGTACCAGAGCAGCGAGTGGTAGCTGGGCACAGGAGGGTCCGGGTTGTCGGGCGAATAGTAGAGGAGATCGTCGATGTCAGCTGCGCCTTGCAGGGGAATGAACTCGACGCCGGCGCCGGATATGCGCTTACGGTGCGTGGTGGGGCCGAGGAAGAAAACGGGCCAGCCCCGGCGGTGGAGTTCGGAGGCTACACGGAGCGCGGGTGTGATGTGGCCGGTCAAAGGGTGGCAGAGGAAGAGGATGTGAGCTTGTCGACGACCATCTAGTGGATTACCAGCGTGCTCCTGGTTTCCGCCTGGCATCTCGATGATTATTGGACGTGATGGTAGATGTTGTGATATCTGGAGGGATCAGAAGTTGAAGATGGGACGGTAGGAGGCCGGAGGCGTTTTAACGCACGGACTCTAACTGCATGGCAGCGGTATTAGCTAAGGTTCGTCGACGACAATCTCGTCTTATGTTCACAGAAAACATTCATAAATATAGATATCAGATACATATTAGTGATTCTTTAATTTTACAATACAGATTTAATGCAATAAAAGGTGGTCGCGGAGCTATTGAATATTAGATGACCCTAGCCCAGCAACGACTAGCTCTTGATATGCCTACGAATGTCGATCTGTTATCTACCCCTTGCTTCCTTACTTTTCTCACGCCCTTCATTAATGGAATAAATTCCCAGCTCGGATTACCGTAGAACTATGACTATACCGTAGTACATCGTTGTTGAGAAGATGCCTCTTCGAGAATTGCGACCTCGGAACGAATCGAGCATCGTCAACTAGTCTGTAATTATACATATGTAACCTCTGAAAGACAAGTGCTATTGGTTGTATCATACCATAGCTTTAAGAGGACATCATTACCTTCGTTCCATATATACGGGAATAGCATCGGAGGCACCGGAACGTCGATATAACAATTATCACAGCACATGTGACCTATGGTCCAATTACGTGTGACGCTGTGCAACTTCCACAACACCAGGTATCTTCCCCGAGTGGCTCCCTCCTGTAAATGGGAAAAGTGGTAGGTTATGGAACAATGTATTGAGTGATCTAAGATTGCTCCAAATCGATTCGGCTCGATTGAATGCCGTTCCCCGTCTCTTTGTTCACTTTGTTCACGAGGTTATAAGGAACTGGTTGTCACGAACTAAGAACCGCCCCAGGTGCTGATGCTCATTTCAACACCCAAAAGACGTTAGAGAAAACGCGGGACTGACGACTCTTTCATATATACTGAAAGGTGTTGTACTCGAGCGGAATGGTGAAGTCTCGTACCACTCGACTTCTCACGGTCAAGTATTTGAGTTGTGCTGCCACCCAACTCCAGACAGTCTTCTCCCAGCCCAGCAAGAGAGTTTGATCACTCAAAACAAGCCTGGGACCTTTGCTTGCTTCCTCTATCTTCTTACTAACCAACCAGGCCAAATCCTCCGTACATACACACCCCAACAGCTGTGCTGTCAGCATTGAACTCCGTCTCAACCGCAACTCTACCCAACACACATCCAAAGCCTTTCCTCATCATAAAGATGTGTTACTACGAGCTCAACAACTTCACTGGCTGCGGCTGCATCAAGGCAAACGTCGACGCGATTCTCGAGCAGTGCCCGATCGCGCAGACCTACGAAAGAGTGTGCCCGGAGTTCCAGTGCGGCCCCGACCCGCGCAAGCAACCTACGGAGCGTTTTGGTCTGGTTCGTATGGACTGCCTTGAGGGCAAGAGTGGAAAGTCCGGTAAGAAGCAAAAAAGAGCAATAAATAGATGTGAGTTCTCCAGTGGACACTCCGATGCCGGTAGTGGGCGTCCGTGACGCTCAACCTGCGGGTGGTTTGAGAAAGGGACTTCTGGTAAGTCTTTATTTGATAGTGAGGAAAGGTAAGTTAAGGCTGGCCAAACTGGTTTGGAGGAGCTCTGCAAGCAGAGCATTGATTCTAGTGTTGCGCAAATTTTTATATTCTCTTCAACCCCTATATTGTTTCTCCGTTTGTGTTTTCGAATTTTGTTATGCTTGTGACGCTATGGGACTACAAATGCCAACTTGGAAGATTTGACGAAGGGATGTATGAAATTAGGAACGAGCCAGTGACCCTATACTCACTGCCACTTTCTAGTGCATTTACCGACAGCGTTTTACGAGCCAAGCAGCCTTCCATCTCATGGGCGAGCCGTGGCCTCGGCTAGCTGCTGTCTGATGGCTGTACTGCTGATCTTGGACGAGAAACCCTCAGACTGCGATGGCGCGTCTGTAATATCCCTCGCATCGAGAACGTCCACTTCAAAGACTTCCATGGCCCTCCAACCGTGTTCAGCCCGCTTGTCATTGACAGCTTTACCGCCCGACCTCGTCTCAGCTGAGACTACTAATGCATCCATGTTCTCCTCGGTGATGGTAGGTCCGAATGGGTCTTGTATCTTGACGCAGTGAACTGTGACCGTGCCGTCCCGGAAAGCCGTGGAGAAATCACCGTCCTTCTCCTGAATGGACGGTGCGGCTGCTCCCTGCCAGCCCTTTGGAGACAGCTCTAGAATCGAAGAGAGGAAGTAGATAACGTTCCGTGCCCTTTCATCCCACTGCTCGATATACTCAGCGCCTCTCTTATTCTTGAGGAGCTCATCACCCGTTATGCCGATGATGTAGTTGCACGCGCTGGCCGTTTCCGGAATATCCAGCAAGTAGGCTCCTGCTGTTAGAAGGAGCTTGTGGCCAGGGTGTAAGTGGTCGAAAGTGCCGCCTAAGCAGACAGTCGAGTGCGGCATGGTGCCTGCTGTTGGCGGTGGAGGACCTTCAGGAGGTGGGACGCTGAGGGTCACACCACCCTTGACCGTGATGAGCTGATCTTGCAGCAGCTGCTGACGCCTCTCGGCAAATCTCAGGTAGAGTGAGCGAAGCTCATGGGCGGCCTCGCTATCGGCACTGAAGATGTAATTCCATGGATAATAGGCGGAGGCGAAGGTAGCCAGGTCGACAATTGCCGTGTTGTTGGGTTCTATTGCCGCTTGGAAGTCCTCTCCGTAGCGCCTCTTCCTGTCGTGATCGAGCAGTACCACTGTAGCATCAACAGAGCCGGGGCCAGCGTTGACATATGATGGGATGTGAAACTCGGCGCAGACAACTGATATGAGGGTGTAGAGATCAGCGAGAAGAGACTGTGCCTGAGGCCATGACAGCGTCTTGTGTCTCAAGCCGGGACCGCGCAGTAGTGAGCAAGCCACGGCGATGGTAAGCTTCTGGCCCTGGACCGTGGACGCATGTTTCAACTTCTCGAAGGCTGCCGTAAGTGCGGGCCTGTAAGCTGCGTTGAGAGATGGCCGACTCGCTGGATCGGGGGGGAAGGGCAGCAGAAGCAGTGATGGGAGATGGTCCCTGGTCATGGTGTGGGGTGTCCTGGCTCTTTAGATGACGAGGGATGACGAAGACACTCGATGCAGATGTATCGGCGTACAGCTTGTTGAAGTATTATCAAGCCGGCAAGGTGCGATAAAAAGCAAAATGTGACTATAGTGAGAGTTTCAGGAGCTCAACGGGCTATATGTACGACTTCGAAACGTGGTGATGTCAAGGGTTGACTAGTTGAACCGTCTTGAACCGTCTTGTCACTCCCGAGGTCGTGCCAGTAAGGAGCTTTGTATGAGTGACCGTACTACCTAGATTCTGCGACTGTTAGCAGTGACCTTTGAGATATGGTGTTTAAGCGGGCACGTATATGTAGCTCGGTAACAAGCAGACCGAGCTGCCCGTTCTCTGCGGTGCCATGTGAATACCACGGTAAACCTTTGTTTGGAAACAGTTTGGGGGTACGTGTGTCTCATGTAGATAATCAATCAACTGCGCATCCCTTCGCCTCGCAGTTGATCTTGCCAACTTGTACTTACTCACAAAACAGCTTCATCGTCCTCTTTATAACCATAAGTTGAAGATCGTTTCCGAGTGACCCTCATTACTCGCCTGGCCGCAAAATGGCGTCACAGCAGAAGGGACCGCTGCAGCACCATTCCAGGGCCAATAGCGCCATCTCCGCGTTGTTAGGCCAAGCTGGACAGGCCCTAGGCGCCGTTGCTGCGCCTTCTTCAGCGTCGACAGCAGGCCCAGCTTCTGTACCGCGTTCCACCAGCACCAGCGCCACCATCAGCAACAGTAACAGCACCAGCACCAGCACCACCCAACCTCAGCTGGGCAATCCAACAATTTCTCCCTCGTTCGGAATTGGGCATCCACAACAACATCATCATCGTCCTGCCTCTTCTTCTCTTTCTGCCTTACCAGCCACTGACGATTCCTCTGTGAACCTGCACCTGCAATCGCCACTCCAATCCTCTGCCGCTGGTAATCCCGGCACTGGCACTGGTTTTGGATCCAATCAACGAGCTGTTTCTGCAGCAGCATCGACCTCAACGAATCGTCCTCCTCCTCCCACTTACCACAACTCGGCGGGGTTCTTGACTTCAAATGCGCACGCGCCTCAAACTCCGTATCGACCCGCCTCGTACGCCACTTTAGGTCAATCCTCACTGCCGTCCTCGTCGACTATCCAAGATTCTCGCGGTCTGCCGCCCTCTGATGTCCTTATCCCGGGACTAAGGTCATCGTCGGGTTCAGCACAAGGAGGCTCAAGCTCAGGCTTAGGCTCAGGCTTTCTTCCTAGTTCTCGGTCGATGTTTGATCTGCCATCCATACCCACGTCCAACGACGACTTTGCTTCTATACCCTACCTCAATTCGAACTCCACAACAGCCTCAAGCTCGACTCCAAAAGACACAATGAGCCAGCAGCAGCAATACGCTGCCCCGCGACGGACGGGCGGTTACGACGAACAGCATCACATGTCAGGCTCGAACCAATACCAGCACGGTCAACTATCCCCACGCGAATACTCGACCCCATCCGCAGGGCCTCACATCAAGCTCGATCAAGCGCCCAGCAACCCATCCTCGTACCAGAACACTCCTTCTGTCCCAAGTGTCCTGCAGCCAGGCCCTCCCATGGGCAGACCACCAGCCATCGGAGCTACCACCGCTTCCACTCTGCCCACGATGCAAGCCTCCATGTCCCAGCAACAAGACTACCAAACTCCATCCAAACCCACCTTGAGCCTGTCCCACAGCTACTCCCGTTCGAGTCCCTCTGCAGGAGGTTATGATGCATCGAACCCTGGATTCTCTCCCTACACCCCGACCACACCAGGAGGGGCGGGCGCCAGCTCTTCGCAATTCATGTCGCCAAACGACCGAGGCTACAATGCGCCAGGGTCACAAAGGAACATATCCCACACCCCGCTTGGGCTGGCTGACATCAGGCCGCGCGCCGACTCAACCCTGTCAGACGGCATGCCCAGCGGGCTCGACTTCGGCGCGCAGGGCCCGCCTGCAGGGACTAGCAACTACATGGCACCTTGGGCTACATATGCATTCGACTGGTGCAAGTGGGCGCCCCAGGGCAATGGCGCCGGTAAGGTGGCCATGGGAAGTTATTTGGAAGACGGTCATAATTTTGTGAGTTTTCTTTACGGTCGCGGGGGATCGTCGCAAGTGCATGTCGCTGATTGTGTTTCTGCCAGATTCAAATTCTTGATACCCAAATCGTCCCTACTCCCTCTGATGTCTACAACAATCATGGCGGCCCGAAATGGACCATGGACTTCACCAAGATCGCCGAAGCGACACATTCCTACCCCGTGACGCGCCTGCTTTGGGAACCTCCTTCCTCGACGAAACAGTCTACCGACCTGCTTGCGACTTCAGGAGATCACCTTAGGTTATGGTCCTTGCCATCTGACACGCCGTCGAATCCTGGCAACTCCATAACGGGTCGTAACCGTGAGGCCGCGACTACTAAGCTCACGCCGCTCGCGCTGTTGTCCAACTCAAAGACCCCCGACCATACCGCACCGCTCACCTCTCTTGACTGGAACACCGTTTCCCCCAGTCTCATCATCACTTCCAGCATCGATACGACCTGCACGATCTGGGATATACCATCTTTGACGGCCAAGACCCAACTGATCGCACACGATAAAGAAGTGTACGACGTGCGGTTTTGCGCAAACAGTGTCGACGTGTTCGTCAGTTGCGGCCAGGATGGTAGTGTCCGCATGTTCGATCTGAGGAGCCTAGAACACAGCACTATCATTTACGAACCTACCGGCAAGGAGGACAGACGTAAGTTACGATGCTTTGCGCTAACTATTGACCCAATCTACAACACTGACATTATTCCAGTTGATGTAAACGGCGGAAAGATGAGCCCCACACTTGCGCAACAAACGATGACGAATCCTCCTCCACTGCTACGGATTGCTACCTCTCCACACGATACGCAATTACTCGCAACATTCGCTCAGGACTCCAACATCATCCGCATATTGGACACACGGCAACCTGGACAGGCATTGCTCGAGCTGCGGGGACATGGTGGCGCTGTCAACTGCATCGATTGGTCTCCTACGAGACGAGGCCAGCTCGCATCGGGAGCTGATGATTGCCAGGTACTGTTATGGGATCTCATGAACCAGCCACAGACGAATGGGTCCTCCCAGTCCGACAGTGTCCGCAGCCCGGCGGCTAGCTGGCAGTGCGACTACGAGGTAGGCAACCTCGGATGGGTGCCTCGCTTGCCCAACGACGAAGCTGGCGAGTGGCTTGGAGTCAGTGCGGGCCGGGGTATTTGGGGCGTGAGGATGTGAGGTATTCCCGCTATACATAAAGAGTACCTCTCGTATGGGCCAAGGGGAAGTGAGGCCTTATCTGAAGAGGAAGGAAGACAAAGACAAACGAAGCAACACACAAAAACAGTGGTCATTTCCCCGTTCCATTCTCATAGAATCTGGCTGATCAGTTGGTTGATACGCTCACATATCCATGACGACTATTATGGGCGGGCCATCCGCCCCAGGTTGTTTTTCTTCTCTTCTTAGGCTTCTTATGTTGCATGGCGAAGCACGGCGTTTCTGATGGATTCACAATCCAACGAGCATGACTTAATGGGACATGGTGATGCTTAATGATGGGAGGTTGGGCGGCTCTTTCCTTTGGGCTGGCACTTCAGACGACATCAATTGGACGATGTTAGTTTATGGTTGCGCAAGATGTAGACATCACATGCATCCTTCTCCTGTTTGACTCCATACTTACCTAGGTACTTGGAAGATATACCAGTTGACCACCGCGTAGGTTATGTAAGCTTCTTGCCCAATCCGTGTCCCGCTTGCTTGAATGGGACTTCAATGTTTGGTTAGGACGTTCCTTTAAACGCTCGCACCTTGTTAACTTTGCGGGAAACCCGTGGATGGTTATTCGTGACTTCCTTACTCCGTATGGTCTTCAGCCTCATTTGATGCTGCCAGAATGCCAGGTGGGTGCCAGCTGTGCCTTAAGCGGGGCTCAAAAGTAGTCCGTGCCACCCCTAAACAGGCACGCATTAGCGTCGTCGTATCCCTGCAACTCTGCCCAGCTCTGAAAGAACATTCAAAGGCCAGTCGAGTGAGTGGCCAAAGCTGCATCCCGTCAACAACCGCGGTCATCCACCTTCCTCCAGCTCCGACGACTTTCCCTAAAAGCCACCCCCAGGCCCTCCTCCCGGGCATCCTGTTCTCTTGACAACTCTTCTCTTCTCTCTTTCGACTTGCGCACTGACTACTCGAGATCGTTACCGATACACCCATAGAACCGCGGCAAGATGTCGTCACCGCAGCACAAATACGGCGATTCCGACTCGGAAGGCGATGACTTCAACCCTGCGCCCGCCGACATGTCTGACGACGAGCAACAGCGCGATGAGCCCGAGTCTCCTGTCGTGTCCAGAAACGATGCTCGACGAAGCAGCGTGAGCCGCGACGACGAGGATGCCGATGCGAATGGAGATGCGCACTCAGCAAACGGACACGATGACGAGGACGGCGTTGTAGAGGAGGACGAGGAAGAAACCACTGGAGGGCGCAAGGCAGCTAGAGATGACGATGACGAGGAGGATGAGGATGATGAGGATGAGGAAGACGAAGAGGACGACGACGACGACGACGAGATGCCTGTACGTGCAATGGCCCCTTCATGGCGCGCCCGCTATCGCTTTGCCTCCCCACCATCAGGCGCGGATGGCCGGCCCGAATCTCCTCTGGTGGTCACTACTGCTACTGCAACACCCCGCTGACCAGCACACAGACACACCGACGCAAGCGAAGAAGGGGCAGGGACGCCCGTGCTGCTTTCTTCGATGTGGAGGCCGAAGTCGACGAGGATGACGAAGAAGCCGAGGACGAGGAGGATCAAGCAGAGATAGGAGACTTTATTGATCCCTCGCACCCCGACGAACTCGCCGAGGCCGGAGACATCGATGACGAGAGATACCACCGAGAGCTCGATCGCCGAAAGCAAATCGAAGATAATGCTGGTGCCGAGGAGGTTGCAGAGCGATTGAAGAGAGACTATGGCAGAAAAAATGCCTACTCGGGTCGCGGCGGCCTCGGAGACTCGACTGTCATACCCAAGAGGTTGCTGCTTCCTAGTGTCAACGACCCTTCCATCTGGGCTGTTAAATGTAGGGAAGGCAAGGAGAACGAGGTTGTCTTGGCTATCATGAAGCTTGTGGAAGAGAGGATGGGGAGTAAAGATGAGCTCCCCATCACCTCTGCGTTTGAGCGAGGTGGACCGACTTCGGTCATGAAAGGCTACATCTACGTCGAAGCATACCACCACAACGACGTCATCAAGGCTCTCGAGGACGTCCTTAACGTGTACCCGAACTCCAAGATGTTCCTGATCGAGATCAAGGACATGCCGGATTTACTCCGCGTACAGGCACCCCCCAAGCTGACACCCGGTACCTGGGTGCGTATCAAGAGGCCTAAAGTGTACGAGGGTGACCTTGGTCAAGTTCAGGACATCATGGATACCGGCCTCGAAGCCCAGGTCAAGATTATTCCTCGAATCGACTACTCACCTCGTGAGGAGAAGCCGGACAAGTTTGATAAGGACGGAAAGAGGAAGCGTCCAGGATTCTTCGCCAAAGCTCGTCCGCCTCAGAGACTGTTCAGCGATGTCGAGGCAAGGAAGCGCAACCCGGGCGGACTGTCGGGCAACCCGATGACAAACACGTGGATGTACAAGAACGAGAACTACGTCAAGGGCTTCCTCGTCAAATCACTCAAGCTTCAACATCTTGTCACGACTAACGTCAACCCCACCCTTGAAGAGGTCACCAAGTTCGCCAGCTCGGATGAGAAGGATGGCGCTGAGAACCTCGATCTCAAAGCGCTTGCGGCAAGCTTGAAAGATAGCAGTGCCAATGTTGCCTATCTGCCGGGCGATATTGTCGAGGTGTTCAGGGGCGAACAGAGGGGTGTTGTTGGAAAGACTACTAACGTTGTGGGCGACATTGTTACCGTCGCGGTCACGGAGGGTGGTCTTGAAGGCCAGACCATCGAGATTCCCTCCTCGGCATTGCGAAAGCGTTTCAGGTTGGGTGACCATGTTAAGGTTACCAGCGCCAGTCGGTACCAAGATGAGGTCGGTATGGTCGTAAAGATCTCTGATGACCGCGTCACATTCTTGACGGATCAAAACAACACCGAGATCACCGTCTTCAGCAAGGATCTCAGAGAGGCCAGTGACATCAGTGGGCAAGGCTCTCTGGGCCAGTACGCACTGCTTGATCTCGTCCAGCTGGACATGACCACGGTTGGATGTATTGTCAAGGTGGACCGAGACTCTCTGGTTGTCCTGGACCAGAACGGTAGCACAAGGCAAGTCATGCCATCTCAGATCGCAAACAAGATCCCCAGGCGGAAGCACACTATCGCTGCTGACCGCAATGGCTCGGAGATCCGCCTGGACGACGTGGTTAAGGAATACGGTGGCCAACAGCGACAAGGCAAGATTATCCACATTCACCGATCTTTCGTCTACTTGCACAACAACGAGTCCAACGAAAATGCTGGCGTCTTCGTCACTCGCTCCAGCAGCCTGATGACAATCGCGGCAAAGGGTGGCCGGGTCGCAGCTGGGCCCGATCTGACTCAAATGAACCCTGCGGTGAAGCGCAACCCCAATGGCGGCGGTGGTGGAATGGCACCGCCGCAGAAGCAGCAGCAGACATTCGGACGTGACCGTTCGATCGGTCAGACAGTCACCATCAAGAAGGGTGGCTGGAAGGGCTTGCTGGGTATCGTCAAGGATACCACGGACACGCATGCCCGTGTCGAGCTGCACACGAAGGGCAAGATTGTCACTGTGCCCAAGGTCGACCTGGTATTCAAGGACAGGGTTACTGGTCGGTCTATCGACATCAATGGCAGAGGTGGTGGCTTTGCCGGTCGTGGTGGTTATGGTGGCGGTCGTGGAGGCTTCGACTCGGGCCTCGGCAGCCGCACACCCCAAGTCTCGTCAGGATCCGAGCGAACACCGGCTTGGGGCTCTTCAAGAGGTAGGCTCTTTACCCCCATCCCTCTGGACTACTCAAATGCTAATATGTTACAGCCGCCGCTCGCACGCCAGCGTGGAGCCAAGGCCCCTCCTCAGGGTCACGCACGCCAGCCTGGGGCGACGGGTCCCGCACCGTCAACCCTTACGATGGCAGCCGAACGGCCTACGGGTCCGGTTCTCGTACTCCAGCATGGTCGTCAGGCGCCAAGACTCCGGCACCAGACGGCTTCTCCCTCGGGAACAAGACACCGGCTTACGGCGGATCGGGTGGCGACTCAGCATGGGGCGCAGGATCCAAGACTCCAGCTTACGGCATCTCAGCACCCACGCCAGGAGCGAGCCACGACCCCTGGGGCCCCACGCCAGCTGCCTACGACGCACCAACCCCGGGAGCAGGCCTTGGAGCCCCGACCCCTGGTGCGGCGCTCAACGCGCCCACCCCCGGCGCGTACAATGCGCCCACACCGGGCGCGCTCAACGCCCCTACGCCGGGTGGATGGCAGGGCGGCTGGGGAGCCGACAGCGCGCCGACGCCTGCTGCGGCGGCGCCTACGCCGGGCGCGAGTGGCGGTGGGTATTACAGTGCGCCTACGCCTGGGGCGTTTGCCGAGACGCCTGCGGCGAGTGGACCACGGTATACGGACGACGATTGAAGGGTTGAGTAGTAGTGGTTGGGGATTGGTGATGGTTAGATAGATAGATGTAAAGAGTGGTTCAAGAGTCTTGGGAGTTGGGTTTTACTCGAGGCGTTTATAAGGACTTGTAGCATAGTGGCATTATTTTGACGAAGTTGCAGGTGCGGGAAGGGGAAAACGATAAAAATTCAATCGCAATGATTATTCACATTGGTATTGGAACCGAAATTTGACTGTCTTGGCTGGGCAGATTGAAGTGAGGTCAGTCTCTTTCATCGTCCGGAAACCAAAGGTCGGGACTGACTGGTCCTTGACGCTGATGGCATCAATCGTTTCTTACTCGTTGTGTCTCTGTAGATTTTTTTTTGGGGGGGGGGATGCACACTCATGTAGCATAATGCTGGTGATTTCGAGATCCCGATACTCAAATTATGCACTTGAAGTTCCTCCCTGCGCCCGGAACAAAAAGGCTTGCAAAAAGGGATTGACTTGGCTTGGCCGTCTCTATTTGGTGTCGGTCTTGCTGCTTCCAAGTTGGCAAGCAGCCAGGCAATTTGATTTGATATAGTCCAGATTTAGATGCTGAGATTTGTCAGACCGTTTGGTTTGTGAGTAAGCCTCATCGAGGCTGCATGTAGGGGTGTAATCTTAGACCCCCCCCCCCGTAATTCTCCCATGCATTACCCTGTTTCGTGCTGATGTGATAGTGGTTAACACCCTTACTTCTGTCCCGTTTGTGTGCCAATGATACTTCAGCTCTCACTATTATCCTACAGCAAGCAGCCGGGCTTTTGGGGGTGGCGTGGGTTGGTGATTTATCGACGCGGCTAAAGGAGTATACCTACATACCAAATCCAATCTAGATGCGCAGTAGGGTTGCATTGAAGCATCAGGCAGAAGTGATAGTGTGCTTCGCTTTCCACTTATGGACTACAGACTGCAATCATGGAGCTGAATGATGATTGAATTGCCATATAGTATTTAGTGAGTCATTGTTGTTGCTGGCATCGTGGTGCCACTGCTACCGTGGGGGCCATTCTGGAAGGCTGGAAGGCTGACAACGATGAAGTCCAATGGCAAGCTCCTAGGGTTAGGGCTCATGTTGATAGCATTCTCGGGAACATTTGGGGTGATGTTTACCCGTGAAGGCTACCTGGGCTTTGGTTTCCGACTGAATGCATAAGTAATCAATGATTCTGGTCTCATAGGGTTGAATTTCATAGGTGAGTTTACTTGGCGGATGGTTGGAGCTGTACAACTACACCAGCGCCCTGAGAGATACACAGGGGCAATGCATGAGAACCTACAATGCCTAGGTGGCATTTTCTTCCCGCTTTCCACCCTTTAATTGGGCTTTCTTGCTCGAAAGCAAACGGTAGGGACATCTCAGTTCTGTCTTTACGGCTCCAAAGAACCTCGGGCCTGTAAGTGTTAAAAAAAAAAAATATCGCAAGCGTATGTTAGTGTAGGTCACGTTGACAATAGGAATACAACATTGAGCAAAGGAAAGTGGCACATGCAATAGATCTCCTCGCATTTCCCTCTTTTTCGGTCTATCAAGACACGGGAACTATTCAAGTTACTACCTTTACCACGGACTCCTACGAGAATAACTATAATATATCAAGGGGATAAACAGGTATAGTGAATTGGGAGTCGTCACTGTATGCTATAGTCCACAATTTCAGTATTGCTATATTTGGATCCCTCCTAAATGGGTTAGGCAATACGAGTCGCATGTGGAAAGGTCAAAGTATAGGCCGGTAATGAGAAGTATTAAACGTCCAAGCGGACTTCGCATAAGAAATTTCCAACCGAGCACCGGATTGCTCCCTGCCACGAGGACCATGACCTAGATATCTATCTCCCCCGCCTCTTTCGTCGCCGTCAATACAGTCCGAATTTGCTCATACCCGATGTTCTCTTCTGCTGCGCAGCCAATAGCGTAGCAATCTGGACGACATTCTTGATCTGCCTCCCATTGATAGGCAACTGCGCAAGACGCGCATAAGTTTCATCTGTGAGGACATCATTCTGCGCCGCCTGCGCTATAAACTGTCGCCATATGTGCTCCTTCGCGTCAGCTTGCAGGTCCGGGTAGTGCAGTTTCAGGTGGACCCTGCTCTTGACAGCCCGGTCGATGCTATCGGCACGATTGCTGGTCATGAGGAGAATGCCGCGGTGATACTCGAGCAACCTGTCTTGCATGTTAGTCCTTACCATTTGTGATATACCAAGTGATATGTGGTGTGGGGATGGGGGCTGAGGGGCGGATGTATATAAATCTATTAACGCAAGTGATCAAGGAAGTGGTGCTTACCGGAGGAACACGGCGACAATCTCGTTATGACCAAGGTTCTCCATCGAGCGCTGCTGTAAGAAAACGTCACACTCATCAAAAAAGAAGGACAGCACCCCACGATTCAGTAAGACGAAGAACAGAGCTCAGACGGCTCTCCACCTGTCCTACCTGCTGTCCAAGCTCGCCAGCACTCAGGGCGTATAATGGCCTCCGAACCTTGTCGGCCACCGCCTCAGCTGTCAGCGTCTTGCCTGTCCCCGTGTTCCCGGCCAGCAACATAATGAGGCCGAGTCCTTTACCCTCGATGATGTCGTCGAACGTGATCCTGTTCTTTAATGTCTATCTGCGGTGCAATCGCCTTTGGGTCAAGGGCATCGAGGCTACGCCGCGGACCCGAGTTGTTGTCGAAATACGAGGCGGCGTCCACAATGACGCGCCCATCGACCTGTACCATATAAGTTCGGTCAACAACAGCATCAACAGTTCTGCGTATGTTATGACGGCATACCTGACGCTCCACATTATTATTGAGGACTTTATTTCTGAACTTCCCCAAATATGCGACATAGTGGTACTCGCGAAGCTCAACGAATCACCGGCCACGAGATATAGCGTTCTTCTCTGTGTCTTGCCTCGAAAGATGGAAAGTTGCCGGAACCACGTTGAGATCGTCCACTGCTCTAGTGCCACTGTATCCGCCTACCACAAGCATTATCCTGTCATAACCGAAACGATGTCCATCCCAGTCCACGAATCTGGCGCTGATGCGAAAACAGCCATCTTTGTGGTTGTAAACGCTTTCATCGACAATGAAGAAGCGGTCTGGTTGACCCTCTTTGAGCGTTAAGATACGGATCCCTGGCTCGAAGAGCGCCCAAAGCAAAGGGTAGGTGATCACGCGGTGGCGGATGTGGTCGTCGATCTCGGTCATCACGTCCCGGAGCTCGCTGTAGAGCACGTCACGCAAGAGCTGTGTGTGATCCGCGGCTTCTGGGTCTTCAATCTTCTGGCGCTGCAAGATCTTCTCGAGGAGTGCCCAGCGGTAGTATAACGGGTGGAAGGGCGATCTGAAAACTAGGTTCTTCAGGGACGCCGTGATGCCCTGGTATCCCTCGAAAACCTCGCCAAGGGTCCTCTTCAGAGATGCGCTCTGAACCACAATCGAGTCCAGCACTAATATCTTGCCCTCGCCATGATTCTTGCGCATGCGGACGACAAGGGCTTTGTTCTTCGTCTGCTGCTGTTCCTCGATTGCCACGCGTAAGTCGTCAGGATATTCCTCGACCCAGTTCTTGCAGCATTGACACTTGGATGGGCCCTCATAGTGGGTTTGTATCGCAAATTCGGAACCCTCCATTACCTTTCCTGCGTGGGATTCATTGAGGTCCTCGGAAGTGCTCTGCGATGCTGAATCGGAGTCGAAGTCCTTATCCACGCTGGGCGTCGATTGCTTGGGTTTGACAACACTTGGCAGTGACGGTGCTCCTGATGTGAGAAATGGCTCAAAAGCCACGCCATTTGTGCCTTCGCTCGGTTCGCTGTTCATTGTTTCCTTCTCAGTTGTCCCTGCTATATATAGTTCACGCTACTGGTATACGACTGAAGGGGTGCGGTAGGGAGCTGCTTTGGATGCAAAGTTGCTTTTTGGCACGAGTCACCAGCACATGCCGAGTGTTAGAACGGGGAAAGTCAGCTCTGGTGTTGGGAAGTGATTTTTGTCTTGCCTTGTCTTACTTCATTCCTTCATTGGAGCAGGAAAGAGATGGGTGCCCTGATTTTCTCAGGGCCAGGACGTACCCCGCTCGCACTGGGCTTCTGTACTATTGGTCCTTATGGGTGCCCCCATCCCTATCATCCGCAGGGAGTACACGGAAGGACATATCATTGTCGAGAAAGATACGTCAGTACAGCCGCTTGTTCCCCTTCACCCACACTACCTAGGTAGGTACTATCCGCCAGACCAGAGAGACCGCCAATGGCTAACGACAGGTTTCACAGTTATGCCCACGGTATCTGGATGGGGAAATTATTCAAGCAGAGGTGGACCAAGGACGAGGAATAGAAGGGCTCGGAGCTTTCAACATGATTTATCCAATAGTGGTTATGTGATTCGAACGAGTGAAGGACCTAAACGAAGCTATAGGCTCAACAGATAACTCGTGCCGAGGGAAATTATTCATCTCCCACGCCCGCGGCCACCAGAAGTTATGTCGTGTTGGGCTGCAAAGAAGGTACCAAGTGAGGACCCAGCCAGCAGAAACATGGTCATAATACCTAGGTACCATCCTGCCCTGACCAATTCCTCTGCATGTCCAGGAAGACTTCTGAAAATGCGGTGTACTGTTTTTACATGTGATTTCGACTGATAAAATACACGCAACGCCATCAAAACTGCATGCGATATTCTATGTGACTCATCAGGCTTCCATATGCCCTTGTCATTAAAGGCTAGATTCTGAGAGTGATACATCATATGGATACCCAAAAGATATCGAAGCATACCTGCCAACCACTCCCTCTCATGAATACCTATAATGGTGTAGTCACGACTTGTAGACGCAAATGGCAATTTTGCTCTCATTCGTTTTGTAGCACACTCGATCAGTCAAGAAGCTCTGCTTGGAGTGTAGGTCAGGTCCTCTGAACGCCAACTTAGGTCATGTTTGCTCAGAGGCCGAACGGAAGGGACGTGCAAAGTTCGAGGTTTCGCCGCAACGGCTTCTTCGATTAGTACATGGCATTCACTCGATATTCTACGAGGCCTGGCTGGGTTGATGGGTTCCATCCTTCATGAAGGTTAATACACAAAAGCTCCCAGAGAAGCAAGCTGCAAGACATATTAAGACTCAATGACGGGTCATTGCCAGTGTCAAGAAGGACAAACAGGCCTCCTTGATTATTGAACAGGATGAAATTCTACAATAACATATAGCAATGGTGCTCTTTGTCGACCCCGAGGTCTGGTTGGATCGATAAGCCTCGGTGTCTGGAAAGCCTCCAGACACCGAGGAGCGACGGAGTAGTAATCAATGATCATCGTGATCTCGGTGGCATGTACAGTCAGTCGGTGAATCTTCTCAGCTAGGCAGGTCTCGAGGTATGCTCCCTCCATCTAGCGTGGAAGGAAGGATCTGGATCCGGACTAGCGATCGGACTTGCACGAGCTTTTGGTAACGTGGCACATTCGGGCGGTCAGATATTCCATTGCGTCAACTGGCAGGTTCCGGCAATCCACCACAGACCGAGTGCCGTCCTCCGTGCAAAATGACCGGCTTGGCTGGGGGGGGGGGACGAAGTCTGCCTAAGATGAACTTGGAGAGGGATCCGGGCGACTGTCGTGGTCTATGTCCGCTTGTACCTCTGGTGAGCATATTGGTTGTCCAACATGGCCTATATATATATAAGTGTTTTGTAATATTGTAACGGTTTATTGTCAAAGTTGCCGAGCTTAGAGGGACCCCCCCCCCCAGGAGACTATGTAGTAGATTAAATGCAATTAATGACTCAGGATCACGTTATGCGTTGTGAAACATAAAAGAGCACAGGAAAGAGGGATCGCCCGAGGCGATGGGCGAACAGATTGGAGAGTCTCTCAAGAAAAAAAGGGGCCCAGTGCCCTGCCCCGTTAGCCGGTCATGCGAGATGAAACACGTGTTGCGCAAACAAGGTTGGATACGGCCCACGTATCGTACTGTAGCACCAGGAACCCTCGGCTTTTATGGCAGTCAAGTACGTGCTTGGGGCATCTGGAAGGCAAAGGTCCAGTTCAGCTCAAGCAATATCCATCGAACTGGTCTTCAGAGGCTTTGCATTCAGGCTCCAGAGGTTAATTGCTTATCCGGACTAATCTGACCAGTCAAGTTACCGGGTACGGTACGTTCTCGAATCTTCCCGCGAATGAACATTGAAGTCATGACACTGGCTACTTGTTCCGTTTGGTATCAGAGGAGAGACTGGAGGTCACAATGCTCCTTCGATGCTCAGGTGTCCTGCATTCCCCATTTAGGATCCGGCTCCATTCAATCCATGGCTGGCGGAGTTCCGTCATTCCTGCCGAACCTCAACCATACATACAAGGTTACTCGACAGGTCCCAATAAACCTACCTATATATTGTCACAAATGTAATACGATCCAGATTTTGAGTGGTGTCCTAGAGGAGCAGTGTTATAACACACAGTGTTATAACTGAGTTGTTCGAGACACTGAATATTTCGTGAAGAGGACAGGTGTTGAGCCACATGCAAGACAAGCAGCTGAAGTGTTACATTTAGTGAATTGTGACACGGGCTGGGGCTGTAGGCTCAAACTTGAATCGGGACTAGGCACATAGGTTGAGGGAATAGGCAAGCACGGTTGGTTAGCCAGACCAGAACAGCCCGGCCGGTGTGAAAGTGTGTGTGAGGGAGTGTGTGGCGCGCCCTCGGCGGAGGGGTTCATGCTACTGCTACTGTACTTATTTCCCACTCTTGGAACTCCGGCCCAAATTTCTCGGCTCCCTTGCCTTTTTTCCCATCTTTCCAAGGTTCCACTCATTTCAACACGAGCTTCTCTCATCATCCACACAACATCATCAACCCGACAACCATGAATAAGTCATCAACTACTCACGCTCGGACTGCCTCAATCGCCACCATGGCCTCCACGCCAGATCCTATGACACATGAAGAGACACCGCCGACGCAACACAATTCAAGAAAGGAGACTTCTCATCAACCGGAAGAATGGGAGGCAATGCGGCCGATTATCCGGCAACTATATATCGATGACAAGAAAACCCTCGCTGAAGTGTCGCAGACCCTTGAGACTTCGTACAGCTTCCGCGCCACGTGAGTTGCATCGCGATCCATTGATGAAGGCAATTGGGTTCATCGTCTTACCGCCGCCGGCGTGCTAACCCTGCTTAACAGGCCTAAGCAGTACAAGAACCGTTTCAAACAATGGGGTTACTGGAAGAATTTGTCCACTCGAGATGCCAGCAGGCTCATCCAGATGAAAGCGTCAAGGGACTCGATAGGCAAGACATCGACATTCGTGCGATCAGGCCTGAAGGTTGACATCGATCGCATTGAAAAGACCATCCGCCGCGGCAAGAACAGACCTCCGAAGGTTCCAGCGAAGATCAGGTCACCGGCAAAGCCCAAAGCAGAACCCGAACAAGCTGCGACGCCCATCCTGCCGTCAGGAATAGAATGTCGCACTCCTTCTCCTGAGCCACCAGCACCAGCTAAAGAGGAACTGTCCATGTTTGACCCACATACGCAGTTCGACACGTCAGATTTGGATTACGATTTCACAAAATTCGATGTGGACATCATTCAGCCCCAGCTATCACATCCTCTAGACGTGCTCAGCCCTAGTGTCTCAGGGCAGCTCGAACCCCTTGAGAGCTATCAGTATCACGACCCTCGCATCGATCTTATCTGGGATTGTTACTCGACCGCGCTTCGCAAGTTAGCTTTGGCTCACGGGCGCGTACTGTCTTCAGCAGAGCCAGACCCAGGATTGCAGCTTTTCAGGTACAGAAACACGCTCTTAGCGATGCTAGAGCCCATCATATCAATGGAGCAGCTCCCTTTGAGAGAGCTATTCCTCCACAATTTCTCAGCGGCATTCTCGGAGCGTCCAGAATTTCCGCAATTTGCTCAGCACGTCATCCAGGCTATCGGAGTCGGTTCTCCAAAGGACGGCGCAGCCACTGATTGCCTTACCCAGGAGATTGACACTGCCCTTCAAATTACAGGCATATACGCACAGTCATTCACGCGGCGATTCCTCGAAGCTAAAAGCGGCCAAATCGCCACAGCGTCGCAGTCACCGCTGTCAGACGGAAATGCTGTCGCCACTCGAGCCGAGAGTTCCGAGGCTCTTAGTCCAAGCATAGCATCCACATCCTCATCCTCAGGACTAGAGATGCCGGTGACTACACCTACTTCTAATCACACCGAAGTCGGCCCCCAAGTGCATGATCTCGAGGCGGCTACATTTGCCTACCACCTCGGCGAGATCGACACAGCGGAAACGAGTCTACGAGGCATTGCTGCCTACAACGGCAGAGTTTCCACAAAGGGGCAAGTGCTTATGCGTTTGGCTTGGTACTGCTTATGTTACATCCTACGGCAATCTGGAAAATTGGAGGATGCAGAAGGGTGTTTGATCCAGGCCGTTCGCGGGTCGACATACTTCTCGGAGACAAACGGGACCGAGTGGGAAGAAGTCAGCTACCTTTTCGCCTAAGCTGGCGAATAATCAGCGTTGCAGATATATGTTGGTGAACCAGGATTATACGACATTGAGTGAGCCTGAGAAGAGGCAATCCCCAAGCGGCCTATTGTTTGCGTGAAAGCGGATCAACATGGAAACCTAGTTTTAGAAGCATGAAAGAAACCTGAAGTTTTGCTAAATGAAGGAGATACCCTGCTTGGACCAATCAACCCCAACCGTGCAGGTCTAGCTCAAGAAAGATGGTTTCACAAGTGGGAGAAGTATGCCACTTGGGCGAGGCGCAACGGGGACACCTGCTTGGCCCCAATGCACGCAAGCTGCAGGGTTGGTGGCTAGGTGCATAGATACGGCGTGGAGCAACCAAAGACAAGGCCAGTCATGACCGCACACTTGGACTTTGTGCCTTGCTTCTTCCTGCTGGTGTCGTACTGCCGTATGACTGCCTTGGTGATCACTATCGAAGATCAATGGCGGTCCGCGAACGACGACACGTTTTGGGGCTGAGCTAGAGGACGAACCTAAGCCGGCCCTAGCATGGAGCGGGATCGAAGGGGATGGGTTATCACGGCCGGCTATCATGATTATCACATATGCACCAGACATGTACGAAGCCAGTTTATGGAGCATTTGGAGCGGATCCAAGAATAGAAGTCGAATCGTACGTTGCTGTTGCCAGTGAAACCTGTATTCAAATTGTCGCCACCACTCATGTCCCGATAGTGCTTCTGGTGTGTTTTTGTGAAACTCCGTAAGTCTAGAGGCATATGTAAGGAGTAATCAATTGGTCCCAGAACAGAACGGGATCTAAGTCATGCTCCTCTCTTTTTTAAACGACTTTGTAATGAGACGACCCGGATGTGATATCCCATGCTCTCATCTCCAAAATAGACGATGATCCTACAAGACTCCACTTGCAGCTTTCAGAACCAGACTGGAAGTTTGGCGAAACACTCTATAGTCATTTTTTCGGCCAGAAAGTCCCATGTGAATGCGAACCTACTTGGGGCATTGAGCGTCATCATACTTGTTAAATCAGTAGAAAAGAGACGTTTGCACGCGACACTAGAGCGTAACGAGTCTATACCACGGGCGCTGTTGAAGGTAAGGTTTTGGTTGTTCTGCTACATATGTATGCCAGACAGCTCTCGAGACCTAGATCATTGAAAGTGAAGGCGGTAAATGATAGTTGCAGTCGCTTGCTGGAGTACTATCCATCCATATCTCAGCTACTGACAGAGGCGTTTCAGTACGACTAAACCTAGCTGTTCCAGCTTTTCCCTTTTGTGTGTCTCAAGGTTCCCAGCGATTCGCGGTGCTACTCCGATACTTCAATCAACTCATATGAGTATCAGCTACATGTAGTGATCCTAATACCGGAGATCAGCCTCATCATTAAGCAAGCGGTTACGAGGATGCTGGCTATATCGTCGAATGCCAATACGTTCATTACTGAATACCCCCCTAGCAGCAGACCGTGTTTCGAGACATCTAGACTGAGTTTTGGAATTTAGAGCGAAGGGGCTGTTGTGTCTGTTCGTGTTTACGACAACGTAGTGCATTGATACACCGGCCAGTGCTATCTATGCATACGAGGAAAGAGGAGCTTCACATGTTGATGGAACCATATCGGCCAAGATTTTACAGGCGACAAGTGTCGATAGACGACTGATATTGTCATTTATTTAGAGGTTAACAGCCGCGAGGTTACGGGTCATCGCAGATATCGTAGATAAAACAGGCAGGTAGAGGACACCGTTTCTCCGATATCAAAAGCAGGAGGGCGGAAGTTTGAGTTTGAAGGCGGGTGATTGATAAGGTATCGGGCAAAAGAGCATCAAAAATAAAAAAAAATTGGTAGCTTCTCTTTGATTGACTGCGACGGACATATTAGAATATATTTTTATGTTTGAGAGTTTCTGAGTTGAACTTACGCGTGTCATCCTTAGTGCAGGGGCCATGCTAATCTTCTCTGTATCGTTTCAAATTGACCCTGGGCGAATATTAGCATTTGTAATCACCCGCGCGTATGATTGAGCCAACTTACAAATGCCCGAAGGCGAAGAATTTAGCGTTTGGCAACTTATAACCTGGGGCCTCTGAGCTGACCCATGCCATACACCTACCAGCCCGTTGCCTTCCACCCTTTGATACAATTGGGAAGATCCCGTTCTTGTAGCATATTTATTGATACGTAGTGTGAGACGTATTATTGACCGCCGCAGACTATGCACCAATTGTCTCCAAATCAACCATGTTACCTTCGCACCCTGCACTGCACCCGAGGGCTGATGATAATTTACACTATGGAATATCATGCATGACCTATCATTAAAGTGTTGCCACCTACAAAGATGAAATCGATGCGAGCACGGCTCTCGTTGCATGAGCCGAATACATCGCCACATTGATGACACCGTTTGAAATATGCCTATCATGCAATCGTGCAAACAACCCAGGCCGGGCGTCAAGATCCAGGATCTCAGAATCTGCCTAACCCCACAAATAGTCACGTATAAATGGCCGGTAGATTAGGAGACTGGGTCGATTGGATGATAACGAGGAGCTTTAAGGTAAACATTGGGTAGTATTCTCGCACTGCCTGCCTCGACGGCCACCTCGTTGGCGAGACGAGCTCCAACCACCCCCCCCCCAAATTTCAGCCCCCGTACGCAGTACCAGCTCATCTCGATGGTCTGCATGCTGATAGTTCTTCCAACGGGAAGGTTCCCCATTTGCAGAAATACATTAGACTAGGCAAACCCTCTTTTCTGGACAAATGCAAACACCACTTTTACCCTTGAAATATAATTCTCCTTCAAATCCTGCACAATCGATTTCCAACGCCAATCATCATTAATGCACCGGTGGAACGGCTCTTAGCTGCAGTCATTGTTCGCTCCGAGTTCGAAAACATTGGTTACAATATTCTTGCTCAAATTATGACTTCAATCAGCAAGATCCAGGCGGCCCTCACGGCTGCCACCAACGAAGTCACCGTGGCAGCGGCGAATTTGAACTTCGACTTCACGCTGATCAAATGTGAAGCGCCCAAAGAGTTCCATCCACTAGGAAACGTCCTATCCCAGAAACGCAAGGAAGACGCAGAGTATGGATCGACACATGTCACCGCACGACGGCTCGGCGCGCTGTTCGAAGGCCTGCTCCCGGCCAGCCCGAATCTTCTACGAGCATATGGGACTCGAGCCTCGGAAATAGCCCAGGCCTCCGGACAGAACAGTGCCCCAGAGCCGGCGAATAGCATGTTCGCGGCGCATGCTGGTATCGACGGCACGTCTATTTGGGCAGCAGCAACATCGTCCCCGACAGCACTGCATGTTCAGCTCCTCGCCTGCATGCTAGCTCGTGTTTGGCCAGCGAGCGAGGCTACGTCCATCTGGGTAGAGTTGGTCGAGGGAAGGAGGAAGTAAATCGAGGAGAGATGGAATCAGAACGAAACCCTTCCCTATGCGTCGTTGACCGCAGCAACCCAGTCGCAGATATCTCGAGCCAGCTTGGCCGAATGGGACGCGAGTGCTTGCTCGTGGTTGCGGACCGCAGACCGTGTGAAGGTCAAACATCAGGACCAGCTTATGATCCTGATCGCGAACGTCAATGTTCCTATCAACCAAGAAATGGTGGTTTACGAGAGTGTCATCACAGCTTGGAAGTCCGCCGTTGACTCGATCGAGAAACTCATGAGTGCGATGCCTCAAGCTAGTAACTATGGACCATGTCTCCTGGCACTCAGCTCCTGGCATTTGTACCCCGATATCATCTTGATGGGCCCAACATCAGTCTCCCACAGATTTGAGGATCCTCTTGTACGACCGGGCGGCACACTGACCCTTGGCCTTGCCCGTCCTGGGGGCGATTCACTCAGAGGAGTATTCTGGTCCCTTTCGCTCGCGCATCTCAATTTCTATGGACGTCGTGCTGTGGGAAGAAAAGCGGAGCTCAACTTACAATCACAGAGACTCTCGTTCCAGCAATTCTCAATAGCAATCTTCGGGGCTTTCTTAGCTAATTGGGGGTTTTCTGGACTCGCCGCGGAAACCACAGCTCGGTTCTTCATAGCTTTGAGAATTCGATCCATAACACAGCAGGTAATGAGCAATCCAGACTTGAGACTCTGTGCAAAGCTGACTTGAGGGTAGCCAACGATGGCCATCAGGAAATCGTCATTTTCGCCACAGCTGCCGCTGCTTTCTTAGATGCTCAGAAATTTGACGACGACTCCGTCCTGAGACTAATAGCTCTCGGCGGAAAGAAAGCAACAAAGCTTATACCCAACGGTTCGTTTAGGACATTCATGGATATTGGTGATCCCGGGATACTCCTTACACTACTGAAAGGCCCTGAGGAAAGAATCACCTTTCTCCGCCGGATCCTCGTCGACAGTGTCCCCCGAACCCCAGAGGAAACTTTCGTCATTCGCTTCTACGAAGGAGGCCCAACAATTCGATCTGTGTGGATCCCTGGTCGCCTCGCAGGCATCACTACCGGGAGCGCGCGACGATATGCTCTCCCTCAGGGCGGATTTTACAATCAACGTCATGTGCTATGGGCTCCAAAATCGCTCCTGGAGAATAATGCCTTTCATCACGACGCAGTCCACGAGATGTCACAGTGAACGGCATGTCATATTGGGTCCAGGGAGGACGAGTTCATCCTAGAGAGTGATCACAACGGAAACGATAAAGAGTTCTTAAAGTATCGATGCATCTATGGCGATCCAGGGTCTGCTGCCATCTATACTCATTCCAGCACCCCCGGGAGGGTGGCACTCAGGTCACCCACTTTTGATGACCTCATCTGGTGTCTGGAAATTGGTTTGGTCGACTTGAAAACCATGCTTACTTTCTTCCGGTTACAGAATAGGACTTGGGAAGGCCTCACACCCAAGGCGTTGGGCGTTGCGCATCAGATATACCAAGCGCTTCCGACTGCAACAGTGTCGACACGAGCTCTCAACTATCCGCTGCACTCGGCCCAATGGGCAATGACATATCTTTCACATCCCTGGGCGGAACGAGACCGGTCCCCCTCGAAGGAGGCACTCAAGATCAGTCAGTGCGTGGCGTTCTCATGCGTAGCATGGCTTGAGGCCGGGGCCAACATTGATCCTCGCGACCTGGAGCGCGTTTTTGCCCTCGCGTATGAAGACAGCATCTATGTCTCTATGCAGGTGGGTGATAGTCCGGGGAATTCTCAGTCTCCCTGTAGCGATGGGCCACATCTATGGATAATGCTGACAACTTGAACAGCTAGCATGTGACCCCTGGGAGTCCCCACATGCCCACGAACTCAAGCGAATGACAGGAAATGTTGGCAAGCCCGGACTTACGCTACTTATACCACCCAAAAAACCCCTGGTGCCAATCAAGGAGGAGTGCTCGTGGCGTTTATCAAGTGTCTCCGATTTCAACGGGCTCGCAGAAGATTGTTTCTCCAAAACTTCGATGCATTTATCCTTCACTGATTACTATGTTCCCCTTGCCCAAGCGGACCATGAACAAGGACAAGACGTACCGGTCTACTACCTCGAATCCGTGGTATCCATCCACCACGCCGGAGAATGGATCGGAGATGTTGACGTTCAGAAGTGTCTCCGAAGCACGCTCCTCACTCGACGCCCGGCATTTCGATGTAATAATCAACATGGCGCGTACAAATCAAGAGGCATGCGGCCAGTTGAGTCTTGGCCAGATATCATCGACCCTCCTGCTTGCAACAGCGTCGTCCGGGCCCAGGGTAACTGGGTAGCCAGGCTCGCAACCACAGTTGTGTTGATACACGTCAGCAGTCCGAGAGAGCAAATATAACTACCCGAGCAGTTGCTGTTGTCTCAAATGACAGCTGTTGGGGTTGCAAAACCACATATTGTGCCTTTGAGACTAACAATACTGGCCCGGACCTACCGAAATACTTGCCGAGAACTCTCAGCATTGTGATTTTTTAAACAAGGGGAGAGAGCCAAATGGCACAATGATACCACTGGTCAATTACCGAGTCTAAGGTGAATTCGCCGTGTTAATGCCGTCAGGACTGTAAGGGCGACGCAACAACATAATAAGTCAGGTCCTGAGGACAGAGGAGGCGAGTCTCGAGGTTTTAGTGTAGCAGCAATTCTTAAGTACTGTACCCCCCTATTTATCATAGCCAACATCCAAGAATTGTATATTATAGGTTTCGGTATATGTTAAGTTTAGGTTCTACACGAACCACTTTTACTGAGGTTTATACGCAAGCAAGGGCTAAAACTATAAGCGGAAGAAAGATCAAGACTTTAAAATAGCATTGCACACTAAAATAAAATCGCTTTACCACTGTGCTAAAGGATTACGCTAGTCTACGACGATAGCAGACGGCTTAATCCTGTACCTATAGGCTTCATGTGTGCTAGTGTGCAATAGAAAGATGCTTTGCAAACTTGACCTTAGTCTTAACCTTAAGGAGAGGCATAGCTAAATCGCTGTATTACAATGCAGAGGAAGAAGATTATTAAAGCTGCAGTTCTATTAAATTTATAAACGTTTAGCGTAAGCGTGCCTCCTTGTTATACTAGTAGTAGATCTTATAATAATACTATAAATGTTATTGTTTTAGCTAACTAAAAGAGGTATATAATGTAACTAGTTAGGTGTAATTAAACGCTGCCTTCTTAAAAAGAAGTAATTAGTATATAAGACTTATAAACTGCAAAATCAAAACATTTGCCCGCTAGAGGAATCGAACCTCTCACCTCGTCATTACTAGTGACGCGCTCTACCGATGAGCTAAGCGGGCTTTATTGAAAACTCGGATTTTAATTTAGATTAAGACTAGCGGCTTGTTCATTCCGACGCCTTTTCTTGAAACTCCAAATACTCTCACAATTTATGGCCAGACCATCTACATGGCTTTGTCTTATCCGCGACAGATCTAGCCAGACGTAGAGTATGTGAGGGCTTAAAGGTACACCTGGGACATTATATAGCGGGGCTAAAGGGCAAGGGTTAGGGAATTTTACTTACACTTTATTCCGCTATTACCTGTAATTAGTCTCTAGGGAAGGAAGGACACGGCTAGCCGTTTCCTTCCTTCCTCTCTCTTTAGCTAAAGTATGCACAAATACACTATAACTGCAGCTTGCCTCTTCCCCTCCTCTGCATTGTGATAGTGTGAGTCGAATACTTGATTATGTTATAGGCTACAGTCTGATTTAGGCCGCCTGCTTTTACACTCCGTTTATAACTCGAATACAATGGTTATAGCTTTATTTTTCTTTGTTTACTATCATATAAGTTGCGTCCTATAAGTACATTGTTAAGTTGGCCTTCCGGGGAACACTGACAGTAGAGGTCGGAATAAGCTGGTCGCCTGGCTCGTATCAACGGCCCTCAAGGTCGGCTGAGGTACTAAAAAGTGTCCAACAAGAATAGCAGGCCACACTGGGCCTGATGGAAAGAGACATCAGGTTGAGCGTCACAAGCTACGGCAATCTACCGATTCTGAGGTTGCATCTGTTCCTTTTTGGGTGGTAACCCGTCAGGGAGTTGCTGATAGTGACATTGAACGTATCGTCATATGCAAAAGTCAAATGCAAAAGTCAAATGCAAAACAGAATGTACTATTTTGATTTATTGATATACCGAGCAGGCCGCTATCTACACAGAAGCCGGCAAGCCTCACCTAAGGAGCCCTAAACTTAAGCAAAGGCGCGCTCTTCGCGCCCTTCATCCGGGCCTGAAGTGCCCTCTTCCTCTTGACATCCGCCACCTTCCTAAGCTTCACGCCCACCTCAGCGGCATCAGCCCCCCTCTTCTCCAGGTCTCCCGTCTGGCCAGCCGGCAGCACGCCCAGACCATCTGTAATGCTCCCAGGTCCAAAGTCAGGCCCGCCGCCGAGAGATCCGAACACGTCGCCGATGTAGTTGGTCGCCTTGACGCCGTCCTTGAACGTGCAGTTCCAGTCGCCCAGGACACCCTTGGCGATCTCCACACCCGCCTTGAAGATGTTCTCGACGGCGATCTCGAACCCGTTCTGGTCCATGATGAGTAGGTGGTCGTAGGCCGAGACGCCAGGTGGCGGGCGGTCGAAGTCGGAGCCGGTCCTCATGACGATGATGCGGGAGAAGTCGACGAGGCCCTCGATGGCCATCCTGAGCAGGACCTCCAGCGTGGCGTTGTCCTCCTGCGCGGACATGCAGTAGTTGCCGGTTCCGTTCGTCCACAGGGTCGTCGTGTTGTCGAAGGCATCCGCCAGCAGCGCACCGGAGTAGTACACATCGCTGGTAGCGCTGTCGCAGAGCACCACGCTCGGGGCCGAGGCGCCAGCCGTGTACGCCTCGCCCTCGGCGGCGTAGCGGGCGCGGTATTCACCCGCGACGGAGTTGTCGCTCAGGTTGGCCTTGGACGCGAGCGCGAAGGCGGCCTGGCGCAGGTCCTCGTTGACCTCGAAGACCTCGGTGCCGTACCACTCGCCGGGCATGGTGCCGGGGAGCAGGGTGTCGAAACCCCAATAGCCGGTGGTGAAGTTGTCGGGCATCTCGCGGGCGTCGAACTCGTACTGGAGGGCGACCTGCACGGCGAACCGGGACAGGGCCACGCCGCCGAGGGTCGACCACTTGGGGCTGACGCCGGCGATGCCGCCGATCATGAAGTAGGTCGACGTCAGGTCGAACCTGTCCGACAGCACGACCGAGGTGATGGTCGTGGCGGCGTTGATCTCCGACTCGCCCGTGGTTACCTGGCAGATCTCGTAGTCGGCTGTGCAGTGCACGTGGGGGAACAGCATGGACAGGCCAGGCGTGCTGATGTTGACGGCGAGGAGATCTCCCAGGCCGCTGGCTGGCAGGTTCTCATACCAGATATCCGCCTCAGGGGTGAACTGTAGAATATGTCAGTTGTGTTTCAGGTGCCAATGCGTCAGGTATTCTGGGGCAACACACCATACTGATGATGAAGAACTTGGGCGCGATTTTCTGGTCGCGGACTGCCAAAGGAGCCTTGGGGGCCTTGACCGTGGCTGCTGCCGCCAGTTGGCTGACGGCAAGCAGCGCAGAGGCTGCCGTCGAGAAGAAGCGCATCTTGTTGAGAGTCAAACTTCTTGGACGGAGATGACGGGGTTCCTTGTACGATGAACAAAGGATGTTGACAGCTGCACGGCTACCAAGGAAGAACGACGAAAGGACAGGCAGAGGGGGAGGGGAAAGAGAGGTGATTTCTGTCGTCCAGAGGGGATGAGAAAAATAATAAATAAGCAATGCGCATTCCCGTCGACAAGCCAAGGCTTTTACTGTGCGATAATGGCAAGGCCTCGCTCGGCGAATACCGTAGTCTCTGGATACGTTCGTACGTCCCCACTCGGGGATTCGCAAGGGCATATGTAGCTATCACAGCTATCAGGTCACCCCCGGAGCGCCACTTCCAATAGACCTTCTAGGATAAGCACGCTGGCGGGGCCTAAAGTCATAAGCAGCAGAAGAGCCGGGTATGTATCGGTAGGGGAGAAAATGTTGTTTGTACGGTAGGCCGATCGAAATCCACTTCAGCTGCAGGAGGTGCATGAGTATCTTGGGCGGGTTCCGCTCTAGGAAGGCCGGATTTCCGGCAGCGAGATGCAGACGTGGGAAGGTTTTGAGAGCACTTTACTCAGAGTCACTCAATTGGTCCAACCAGAGGTGAGTGACGACCAGAATCGAGTGACAGTAAGCTAATTGAACAGCTGAACTCCATTCAAGTTCAGTGACAGCTTAGACAACTGCGGAGAGAACGAAACAGAGTCAGATCCTCGGCTGAATTGGGGCTGATGGGGAAAAGGGAACAAGGTGACATCGCACGGCGGCGCTATCTGGCTGAATGCAGGGCTCCAGCGCCCCGGGAAATCGGGACGAACTGCAAAATAACGGCGACTCAGAGATAAGGAAAACGCGACTGATTTTATGATTAATGAGCAACGGGAATTGGTCAATTCACTCGAGAGTCACGTTCGGTTCGTCTGTAATATTAAGACGCGAATGAACCTCGCTGGGCAGCTGAGGCTTGATCCAGATCACCACGGTGGCACCAGCTTGCTTTCGGTACCACTGCGTCGCCGTTGAGGTGTTGGCTCAGCTTGTTACCCGCGGGTGGTGATATGTAGTGAGACGTCGCTAAAGTCCTTCGCTCTGATCAACCATGCCTGGTCGCCCAGGCGGTACCAACAACGTCACCAACAACGCTACCAACAACGGTGTAAGCCGTAATTAGGGCCCGGCTTGGCTCAGCTGCTGTGTTGGGCAGGTCAATCCGTGCGCTACGGTGAGGACGGTGTGCCCAACTAACCTAGGTATGTACCAAGGGCGTAGATAAGAGGGGATGAATGCCAAATGTTGGCCAAGGAGCCCGGGAGGCTCGAGCACCGAAAATCGTAAGCCCCTTGGCATTGAGCTTCTCCTTTTGTTGATGACACCGTTGGAAGAGGATGGGGTCTCGCTGTGCAACGGACGGCAATCGTCAAGTTGGTGCTGACAGCGACACGACATCTGTGTACTGGCCGGGACGGGAGCTCAGGTGTAATGTCAAGCACCAAATGGGAAGAATTAGGTGCCACGGCCTCTTTATCGAAAAAAATGTTGGAGGCAGAACTGCCCATCGGTGACAAGCAAAACAAGCCAAGACAACTCTCACAGGCAGAGAGACCCAAGACCCAAGGAGACGGGCTCGACGTTGCAAGCATCCCCGCATCCTAATGCAAGGTACAAAGTATTGTACGCCTGCAAAGGTAATGTACACGCAAATCAGTTTCTCCAAAATGGGCACGCGACATTGTTCCGATGCGTGTTTTGTTTTGTGCATGTGTGGTCCAGCTCGGTTCGTTTCTTGAGTGACCACATGACTGAAGCCCCTGCATGCGAGCCCAGAGACCCCTTCGACCACATTTAATGTCTCTGACGTGCCCACGCAGCCAAGTCATCGTGACGGTCTCGTCGTGAAAAAAATGCCGGTCTCGGTAATAAGCAACGCCAAGGTGTCAAGAACCTCGGGGAGTCCACAGATTGTGTGTAGAAACCATCCTAAAAACGACCGGCGTCGACGCGTGCATGGACTTGGCACATAATCATCCGGGGTGATCCGCTTTCGTGCCACCAAGCCAAGATTTTGGTGGTTGGATGACAGGTCGGTGGCAGGTCGCGAGGGTCAGTCAGTTCAATCAATGAAGGAACGATTCATGTGGAAGAGGGAAAGGAGATCTGATTTTTGCTCGGTGCAGCTTCAAGAAAAAGTTAGCGACGTGTCTCAGGGTTTTAACCCTATACCTAGGGTACCTAGGAGGTACCTAGGTAGTTATCAACTTCCAGAGCAGAGCAACCCCCTCCCCCTGCCTTCGATGTCAGGGTGGGACAGGGGCTGCACATTGAGAGGTTCAATCTTAGAGCTGGGTAATTAACCATCTATATCTATCCTCCAGGGTTCTTCTGCTTTCTGTGTCAGGAGTGATGCTTTTCATATAAATTCATCCCCCTTTACTGGGAAATTCCAAGCGCCTACCACGGCGGCAGCCGGATTCTCACGATGCCCCTTTACTTGTTTCCCAGTAGCAGTTGTAGTATCCGGACAGATTTGGGCGTGGCCAAACCACGGCATGTAATGTGATGAAACCCTCCTGATGATGTTGGCAGAGTGCTCAGTGTGAGTACCTGCATATGATACCATACCTCCAGGGCTACCTAGGTACCGGTAATCAATAATCATTATTATTATTATTCAGTTCAAGGCCCGCGTAATGCGCGCGGCAGAGAAAGTAAAAGTGCCAAGCCTTCTTAGCGGTTCTGGACTCAGGCACTTCAGGGGCACGGACGGGCCTGCAATGACGATCTTTCGGAAGGAGGCCCCACTCTGCCGCTTGTTGATTGAGGCACTTGGGCGGCCCGACAAGCAGGTGGATTATTGACGTTGTAGGTACCTTACCTACCTAGGTACTCTGACACGGAAGGAGACAACAAGACTAATGGAAATGGTGGCTTGGTAGTGTAGTGTAATCCTTGGATTCTGCCAGTACACGGGTTGTGTTGTGTGTTGTGTGTTGTGTGTCGGCCCATTACAGACTCTTATGATTACCTAGGTACGTACCTATGCTTATCCTTACGTTGTACAGGGCATTTCTGCAAGGGGCTTCACATATGTTTGTAGTACATACGCAGTATCTATATGTTTAGAGTGTTTGATGCTCTGTGCAGATCACGTTTAACTGTTGATCCGAAACAGGGGGACGGCCCGGGGTGACCTCGCTTCCCTCCGACGAACGGGAGGTGGGAACCCCCCCCCTTGAATCCCAATTGTTGGCGAAGATCTTCAACGACCACGACCGAGATGAGGACCTGGATCCTCATTACAGTCCCCTAATGCCTGTTTCTTGTTTCGATTTAATCTACAATTCTAATGCCATCACTGCGAGATCCATCTCATATCTGTCTCCACGGAAAAATAATCGCCGGCGCCATAACCCGGAGCCGAGGCTGGCACGCACATGGGCATACCATGGTACACCAGCATCAATGTTGTATGTATGTGGGGGCATGCAGCCCTGGCCCCTTAATGTTTGCACGCGCGGCATCACGTTGTTTCAATCTATCAGGCTTCATGTAGGTTGTCGACCAGGGAGGGGGGGGGGATAGCTCGCACGGTGGGATTTTTAATATGTTAATTAGGACATCCCAGCTGCAGACCCGGAAGGAAACTTCTATTTAAGCTTGCTTCCTCAGTCCTCGCCGGTTTTCCGAGTTTTGTTTGTTATCACTATCATTCTTTTCGGGGTTTTGTAAACACCACACATTCTTTTTACTACCTTTCCACTCGTTTGAAACAGTGTCATCATGCGTTCCGCATCCATCCTTGCTGCCGGCTTCGCGGCCGTGGCGCAGGCCGCCACTGTTGCCGTCTCCGGAACTCCTGAGGGTTTCGCTGCCTCCGTTACAGGTGGTGGTGATGCTGAGGCAGTCTACCCTACTACTACCGATGAGCTGTACGTACCTTCATCCCCTTCAGAAAGGATTCTGCATGGTTTCCTTGTACCCCTTCAGTCATACTGACATGCCACTCACAGGGTCTCATACCTCACGGACTCCGAGGCTCGCGTCATCGTGCTCCAGAAGACCTTCGACTTCATCGGTACCGAGGGCGTCACCAATGGCTCCGGCTGTGCTCCCTGGGGCACGGATTCCGCCTGCCAGCTGGCCATCAACAAGAACGACTGGTGCACCAACTACGAGTCTGACGCACCCACCGTCAGCGTCTCGTACGACAACGCTGGTCTGAACCCCATCAAGGTCGCCTCCGACAAGACCATCCTCGGTGATGGATCCTCCGGAGTTATCAAGGGCAAGGGTCTCTACCTCGCCAACGGCGTTGAGAATATCATCATCCAGAACATCCGCATCACCGAGCTGAACCCCAAGTACGTCTGGGGTGGTGATGCCATCACCCTGGCCGGCACTGATCTGATCTGGATCGACCACGTCACCACCGACAACATTGGCCGTCAGCACATCGTCCTCGGCGAGGCTGCCTCCAACCGTGTCACCATCTCCAACAGCAACATCGATGGCGAATCCACCTACTCTGCTACCTGCGACGGATACCACTACTGGAACCTGTACTTCACCGGCTCCAACGACCAGATCACCTTCAAGAACAACTACGTCCACCACTTCAGCGGCCGTGCCCCCAAGCTCGGAGGCAACACCCTCCTCCACGCCGTCAACAACTACGTAAGTCCAGCCGACCCTTTTCCACCATAGCGCAGCACGCACCCGAACCTTACTGACATCTTGACCTCTCCAGTGGTACGAGTCCAGCGGACACGGCTTCGAGGTCCTTGATAACGCCTACGTCCTGGCCGAGGGCAACGTCTTCAGCGACGTCAGCACCATCTACGAGGACGGCGACCAAACCACAATCTACACCGTCGACGACGCCGCCGGCGAGTCCGCCTGCTCCGACTACCTCGGCCGCGCCTGTGTCGCCAACAGTTTCTCCAACTCGGGCACCTTCTCCTTCTCCGACACCTCCGTGCTGTCCCAGTTCACCTCTACCAAGGGCATCGCCACCGCCGACGCTGCCTCTACCGTCGATGGCCTGTCCAGCTCTTCTGGCCACGGTACCATCTCCTACTAAGCTGCCTACCGACATCCTCCAAACTTGTCTTGGAGCTGCATGGCTCCTGGCGGGGGGAATGAGGAGCCTGGGTAGGGCCTTCGGTTCCTGCAAATATTGATCATACTGGAGCCCGAAAGGGGGAGAGGCGCAAGTCTTTGAACTTCAGTTGTATATAGATGCTTTATTCAATGAATGATACTGTTTTATTCGAACTTCAATGCTGACTTGTGTGTGTTCTGACTGAAACGCCCATCTATCCATCCGTTAGTTATATTGAATGGCAAAAAGAACCAAGCAAAACAAACCAAACAAAAAAGTAATTTGACCTGTGCAGGGGTCGAACCTGCAATCTCCTGATTCGTAGTCAGACGCCTTGCCATTGGGCCAACAGGCCGATGTTGATCGCTCTCTGCTGCTATACTTAACCTCAGCTTGACTCACTCACTCCCGACTCTTGCTCGCTGGTGGTGGGTCAATTATGCTCCTGTCCGAGTCGCGCCCGTCCAGACTCCACGGTTTCCGAGGTCGTTCTCCGTCTCCCACAACATCACCTGGGTGTGGTTTTGATGTTTGAGCAGCGACCCCAAGGCTTCTGGCAATCAGGAGATGAAGAGGAGAGTGGGTATACATAGAATTAGATCATTGAGTTTGTGGAGCCTTCAATTGAGAGTTTAGTGGTAGAGGACATCTTGTATCTGGAATTGGTGCATGCTGTGATTGAACCTTCACTGTAAGCGGAAGTCCACGTACGATGTTTCAATGTTCCTTGAAACATTGAGTCGTGGTACGTGAGTCAGTACGTGAAGCATACCTTCACCCTTACCGGTAATTCTCTTGTACCGAGGTGGAGTACATGATTGCTTAGATGGTGCTCCCTGCTTCCGATGGAGGGAAAATACACTGCAGACAAATGGGGGAACATATCGGGTCCATCCCGAGGTCTATGATCGTTTCGTCAAAAGGACAGTAATATGTGGATGAGAGGCAATCAGATGCCAGTTTATCAATTGAGGCTTCTTACTACGGCCTTTCCCAGGCGCATATACGCTCTCACGCGACAATGCAAAATATCAAACCAGGCTTGAACCAGATTGTCCCAAGACGCACGAGCTCAACATTTTATCAAGGCCTGTGTCTCCAAGATTGCAGAAGCCCGGGAAAAAGCCACTCGTCAAGAATCATTCCGACTCACACCAGGCGGGTTGATAGATCCGTGATCCTGTGGTGGACAAACACAGGGGGCCCGAAATATTGCATATAGATGTCAATGCCTGAGAAATGCTGCAAAATACTGTGAGTTTAGCGTATCACACATATCGCCTACAAAACAGCACAATAACATTTGGTGTTTTGAACATTGTAAAGAATTGATAGTCTGTCATCATATAAATATACCAGGACGCTACCATGCTATGAACTTCAGATACGAGAGAGAAGTCATTAGGCTTCTTAAGTCACCGCTGCACATATGTGCAACGGCCACATGCATATGTATTCGCCTTCCCAACCATGGCGAGGAATGGATCGGTGGGGTATAATATTATCACACATTCCTCCCAAACCCGACTGCTCTCCAACCTTAGAAGACCATACCCTTGACCTGGGGTACACTGGCCAGGTCGATATCCCTGATCATGAGTGTCCAGGCGATGGACAGCGCCATGATCCCGGTACCCGCGGCCAGCATTCGCGTCTGCGCGTAGGCGTACGCCTTCTGGATGGCCAGCCTCGTGACGCTCCCGACGGGGTAGCTCAGCTGGGTGGTGAGGTCGTCGTAGATGAGGTCGAGGTTGCCCAACTCGGACGAGGGGAGGTTCCACCTGAGGGACTTCTTGAAGGTGTTTGTCCAGATGGCGCCCGAGATGGTGGCGCCGATGGCGTCGCCCACGGTGCCGACGACGTACAGCAGGGCCAGGACCGAGGCGATGTGCTGGTGGTCGACGGCGGCCAGGATGGCCAGCTGCTCGACGATGATGAAGATGCTGCCGGCGATGGAGATGAAGACCTGGCACATGACGAGGTAGCCGACGGACTGGTTGGCCCGACGGAAGTAGATCATCAGGCCCTGCGTGAAGATGTACAGGGGCACACCGATGTACAGGAGCCACTTGAAGCGGCCAGTCCGGCGGATCAGCCAGCCGACGAACAGCAGGAGCACGCCCGAGACCACGTCAAAGGTGTGGCTGACGTATCCGGCCTCGGCGATGGTCAGGTCGTTGACCACCTGCAGGAAGGACGTGTAGTAGTTGGCCCAGCAGTAGTAGGCGAGCTGGTACGTGGCGTCCAAGAGACACGCGCCGACGACGGTCCGGTTGGTGAGGAACTCGAGGTTGAGCAGTGGTGTGGGGGCGAACTTCCACTCGTAGATGGCGAAGACGAAGAGCATGGAGAAGCCGACGACAATCATGGCGATGATGTAGCCCGAAGCCCAGCCGTGGGGAGCCTCGTCGGCGATATCGAAGGGAAGGAGGAACACCGTGAGGCCGACAGAGAACAAGATGACGCCAAGTGCATCGAACTCCTTGACGTAATACCAGATGCTCTGCAGAGTAGTCCGGCCGCTGTTTCTCTTGGCGGAAAGACCCTTCTTCTCGGCCTTGTTAAGGTTGTACTTCAACACGAAGAACAGAGGGGCGGCCACGAAGGGGAGGATGATGGCGAAGCAGCCGAAACCCCATCGCCAGCTGACTTTGTAGTAGAAGTCGTCGGCGGCCTTGGAACCGGCGAAAGCCGTGATGATGTACGGAGAGGACGTGAAGGCGTAGGCCAGACCTCTGTTCTTAAGCTTGGAGGCATCGGCAGTGATAACATCCACGCAGTAGGTCATGCCACCGAAACCAATGGTGTAAAAGACCTATATCCTAGCCGTTAGCGTTTTCAGGTATCATCATGGCTGGAATGAGCAAGTCTTACGTAGGCGGCACAGAAGGTGGGGAGGTTGTGGCATGCAGCCATCATAATCAAGCCTATCGTAGCGAGGAATGTCATGAAGGCAAAACCTTGAGGCCGGCCCCACACGTCCATGACCTTGGACAAGGGGACGTATATAGCAGCTGACAGGGCATCTGCGACAATGTAGATGACGTTGAGCAGCGAGTGCGATTCGAAATTACTCGTAACGAAAGGCAGCAGGTTGGAGAGGATCGAGGACTGGAGTGCATTGACGAAGTAAAGCAACCAGATGCTGTGTAAGAGGGATTGATGTTAGCTGGCTGGATACAAGCACAAGTCAGTGGGCGGCGAGAGCACAAGAACAAACATACTTGGCAAAGACCATAATCAGCGACGTCCTCGACCAGGTCAGGGTTACGGCCTCGACGTCCTGAACACCATATTGTACATTCTCATCGGGAACTTCTGCTGGTCGTTCGTCATTGCTGTTGCTTGCGGTGGCATCGTCGGTAGCCTCATCGGTGGCAGTGGCAGTGGCAGGATCCTTCTTGGTCTCCGTCATCACCGGGTTCTCGGTCATGGCGACCGAAGTGCCCAAGGCATCGTCGGTGGCCGTCCGCCGGAACGGCGCTCTGAGCTTGGCAAAGGCCGACATTGTTGTTGACCTGGGCGGGATGGACACACAGGATAACAACAACTAAGGTGACGGATAAAAAATGTGTTACACTCAAGAGGAGCTCACAAATGATGCGAGCATCGAGTTCATTAATACTGGGATGAACTAAGATCCGCGTAAGGAAGGCTACGTACGGAAACGGCAGAGGGTCGCTAAGTTTATACGTACTTCTGGCCCTCCGATGCTTTTCCGAGTTTCGAAAAACTAGTCGCTGGAAGGTGGTATCTCGGTTACATTTGTGGCGTCCCCTGGACCCTTCCATCGTGAAGAGGGTCCCCCGTCAAGAGTGCACATCTTTGCCATTGTGGATAGTCCCCACCCGCATGTTGCTGGGGATGCCAGGCGCGCCTGCAGATTCACCCATCGATTTCCATGTACACTAGTACGCACCTGGCACACCACGACCACAATGCCAAGGTCCCATGTAACTTCTTTTGTATCTTATAGGATGCCCTTCAGATACAGACAGCTTGTTGATTTTCTTTTCGTGAATGGCTACCGTCGGTTCACAGTCCGCTGATTCGTTGGTGCTGATGGGAGATATGGCCACGTAGGTCCTGGAAGATCTGGGTACACATCACTACTCAGAAGTCTCTTTACGCCCCCAGTCTGGCCCGGGGTGGTTTCCGAATACAGGCATGACTGTCTCTGCAGTACCACCGAGCACCGAGTACGTATATACACCGTAAATAGTGTGCAGGACCGAGAGGAGCAGGAGTGGGGATGGGGGCCCTTCAGTCTCGCATAAACGTGCCGAGATCTCCTCCGCCTGTGAGAGATGCTGAGCCTCGAAATGCTTCTCGAAATTTCCGCCACGGATCTCACAGATCTGGCTCGTGCCAAGGCATTGAACACCATGATCCACACAAGGGGGTTCAGAGACCTTCCTTGTTGATGTTGGCGCCAAGAAAGGAGCAAAACAGCCTGGACGTGTGCGTGACCTGGTAGCATGTCCCAGTGGGACAATTGGACATGACGCGGATGCTACAATATGTCCCATGCGCACATCCCTGCTTAGCGTCTTGGTATCAGACCATTCAGGTTTTTTTTATCTAATCTGATGATCTTATCTGATTATTATGTCAGTTTTCTTTCCCACGCGTCTTCAGGGCGCGATCGGCATCGAGATTTTGAGCTTGTTACAGGCCTATGACCTGTGATTTATTATGCTCCCTACCCTGTTACCCCGTTGGTTGACAGGCCTGGCATGCTGGAAAACCATCAGCTTTGATGGAGTTTTTCCTCAGGCCCCACTCCGCAACTGCTCTTCGTTTTTCTTCCCTTCTCTTTGGGGTGAAGCACCGAGCAATATTCACGATCTTAGACCGAGCTGACCGACCCTCTCTGTACAGTACATACACACAATTAGGTAGCTGGGCAGTAATGAACAGAGGAGGTGATAGCAGCCCAACAAAGGCGGGCCAGTATCAGATTCTTCAGCGACCGGGCGGGCCACGGCGGGCCAAGCGGCTGCAGTCCCATACTTGGTTAGTACGTATTGACCTCCCGAGGTCCACCATCTACGGGTTTTCTTTATCAGATCCGTTCAAGGCTCCGCAGTGACTCCCGCCAATAGACTTCTATTTAGACCGCCAGGACGACATGTGGCCCCATGTGCCCCCATGTGCCCAAAGTAATAACACTCCCGTGATTACCTACATTTTTCCTCATCTGCCGCAACAAACACGCATACCCCCCTTGTCTTCGCGTTGAGGTTGATCGAACCCCCCCGGGCCTCGGCCGAGATTGCTTACCTGCAGACAAGCTTTCAAAAGGAGGCTTGTCGCACACATATGCCAGGGCATCACGATGAGGGTGGGGCCCCAGTCCGGAAATCTCTCCAGAATCCTTCGTATGGCCCTCCTTCGTACATATGCAGTTCACACTCTTCTGCATCTACATAGACCTCTTAAACTCCAGATTCACACCTTGGGGGCCACGTATGCTCACCTACACGTTCGCGACCACCGACCGAGGTATCTGTCTCTGAACTGTTTCGAATTCTCGATGCAGAGGGATGACGTTTGGATTCCGAACCTCGGCGCCGATCGGTCGGGTGGAGTCCCAGCCCGTGCCGTCCACATATCAGATATCATAATGACACTCGGAGCATATACAACCGAATACAATGATATCGAGATGTGGGAATACATATATGTACGCCGCTAAATTCCTTTGCTCCTGGTGCAGCAGCTGCGTCACGATTGCTGCCAGCTCTTAGATACCACATCTGCCGCGACTGCCACCAACATACGTTTTGCTCTCATTGCGATTCGGTGGCGGCACCTGAAGGTTAATACTGCGGCGCCTCCGTCATCATCTGGCAACAATGAAGACCTGTGGGTCTGACTCGAGTATTCTTTAGGTCTAATTTCCAGCTGCTTCTGTTCCCATGTTTTCACGGCAGGGAGATGAAAGGCCCGGCTGGGCCTTGATAGACTCGGGTATTACAGCAAATCCGATAATGCCGCAGCCATGCCCATCTGGATACCTGGCTTGAATAGCCACAGCAAGGCTTACGCGGCTAAGTCGATACACGTGGGCGAATTCTCCAGCAATCACGACTATCAGTTCGATTGGGAGCCTGCGTCGCTACCTCTAAGTCAGCTCACAGTTCCACGATCGTGGCCGTTACTGGTCCGGACAACGTGAGCCCACGGGTTTGTCTGTTTAGCTGCTGCTGTGCTTCTTGTTCTTGCCGCCTTTGACTTGGCCGAAGAACAAGTCTTCCAGGGATGACATGGTGGAACTCGATTAGAGGAAATGAAATTATGCCCGGACAGTCGACTGGCCGAAGTTAATATTGCACGCAGGGTACGATTGTCAACGCATCGCACCCAGATGTTGCAGAGAAACGGTATGGTATCCGGGAAGGGGAGGTGACTTTGAGACACGGGCGGATATCTAATAAAATATTAAATCGAGGCTGATCTTATAGCTCCTGCGGCTAATAAGGTATGGAGACGATTCTGCCCAGGTGTTGGCATTAACTGATTCATCGTGCTTCAGCTTGGCACCTGAAGTATGGGGCCCGGTACACGAAGGCGTTAGACGAAGGCGTTGGGAGAAGGCGCGCACGAATAGCCCGGATTTTGTTTGGACTGACGATTGGAAAGGGTGAATTGGATGTTCGAGAACCCATGTCTCTTTCTTCATCAAAGGCGACCCAAGCGCATGTTTGAACCAGACATTGCCGTAAACACTTTGTTCGTTTTAAAGACTCATATAGGTACCTTGGTACACACACTCACAGTATCTTGCACGACCACGGGCATCGACCGAGAAATGTCCCTCGGGCGGTTTGGTGTTGCTGCAGGGCGGCATCGTTCCGCGATGCAGGTCCATGCTCTGCGGCGGCTGCAGATGAGATCTGATATTAAAAACTGGGGGTGGGACGACATCCGTACCTAGGTGTTGTGAGTATTTCTTAGAGGCGCTCCATTTGAGAACTTGACGACCACACTGGACCGTGGAATAATAAATGCTTCCAGCTTCGACACGGGCTAAGGGCAACCATGGTCTTAATACGTTGCGGTTAGTCCCGAAACTGATGTGGGACCAGTCTGCTATTAAGTTTGGTAATTAGTCACCGGAACAAATCGCTCGGGAGTAAAAGGTGTATGTCAGCCAGCAAAATAGTGGGGTAACCAAAAGTCCGAAACTCCGTTCCACAATAAATGCCCGTCTGATGACCAACTAAGATGTAACCTCCTTCTCGCGGTTTCCGAGCCCAGTGAAATACGTCTCTCTGCGACGTGAAAGTCCGCTCCCGGCCTACTCTGACCTTGATCTTTCTACAACCGTGATGGACCGGAGCAGGACTGCACCCATTCCGGCATCGGCACGCAGCAACAAGGGGCAACAGGGGAAGTGGGGGAGTGCCTGTGCCGTCTGTTCAGCTGCAAAGGTGCGTGGGTTACATATGAGAGATTGTTTCTTGTTTCTCCTGACGACGGCCCCGTCACTCACATGCAACAGGCTAAATGTATCCGGGGCGATGATACCCCTGGTGCACCTTGCGACAGGTACCGCAATTGAGTCTCCTTTCGAAACTTTGGCTCAAGGCTAACTGACCAATCGTCAGGTGCAAGCGATTAGCAAAGGATTGTACAGGCCAGGTGCATTATCCTCGTAAGAAACGGTCATCAAGAATTTCGTGAGTGTGTATTTCGCTGATGTGTCCGAACGGGGTGGGTTGGGGGTAAGCCATGGGGCCAGCCTGATATCTACAGTGATGCCCGTGATCGCAATGTTTCAGGTCGACGAGATGTAGCTCCCCGTGCTAATACGCCTCACAGAAGGACCACCCAGCTTGAGGAACGTCTAAACGGATTGGTTGATCTCCTCAGAGCTTCCGGTGAGCTTCCGGCGCAGAAGGCAAGACGGAGCCAAAGCTCAGCTCTGAGTCCTGACGGAGAGCATGGTAGGTGGATGCTGCAGTATGCCTGCCCCCACACAAGATATACGTACTGATCCTCATGTCAGGAGAACCATCACATGAACCTTCGCCGGCTGCATCCAGTGGTAATGGCAACACCATACACATACCCCAAACCTGGAATCGCCATGCCCCACCAAGATGCATCTGCCGCGCTGAATTAGGCGATGTTCCCCTCCAGAAGCGTCCGGATAAAGAACTCCTAGCGATATACCAGTCTCGGCTCATGCCGGTCTTTCCATTTGTCGCCATCCCGCTGGGGACAGAGGCCGGTCGCCTCAAGGCTGAACGTCCGTTCCTGTTCTCCGCCATATGCATGGCTGCGTCGATCTCAGACGTAAGATCGATGCGCGGTCAGATGTTCTCGATGATCCAGCGCCTGACAAACGAAATTTTCATCGAGTCGAACCGGTCTATGGATATCTTGCAAGGCATGCTTGTCATACTTGCCTGGTATCAGAATCACTGCATAATGCATGCCCAGCTCAACAACCTCCTCCATCTTGCTCAAGCTCTACTAGCAGATCTCGGCCTGAACAAATTCCCCGAGGTCAACGAACGTTCTAGTGTTATGGTCTTGAATCCTCCCCAGCCTCATCAGAGAACACACGAGGAGAGACGAGCGATATTGGGCGTCTGGTTCCTTAGCTCTTCGTAAGTTATCTCCCCTTCATATCTCCTTGAGGCCCAGCCAACTGACATAGAGTCCGAGAAGGGTGGCGACGGGCCTGCAGAGAGTGTTCCCGATGAAGTTTTCCAAGTATTTCAAACAATGCCTGGAGAATCTCGAAACGACTCCCGACTCCGAACTGGACACTTTGCTTGTCCAACTTGTCAAAATCCAACACTTGACTGAGCAGATCTTGAGTTGGAGTTCTGGAGAGGACGAAGACGAAGGAATCCCCGGTCTCCCAAGGGCGCCGGCTTCAGCATACCAGGCTGCTTTCTACGGCGAAATTATGCGACTTCAGGCATCACTGCCCGCCTATCTACGAGACAACGGTAGGTCGCTCTCACTGGTATGCCACCATCCAGCCCAAACACCCAGGCTAACGATATTTTCCATGGTTGTCAGAACTGCTGCGTGTATACTTCACTTTTGCGACGCTGCATCTCAATGAACCACCACCGATCGACGCCGCCCTCCTCAAGAAGCTTGCCGACTCACTCACCGACGTCAACCCCAGTTCACCATCGGCTCTCGATATATTCTACCGCGCGCATTCCGCTCTGCAGGGTTTCTTTGATGCCTGGTTTGATATACCGACCAACATATATCCCGCAATGCCAATATCCGTCATGATGCAAATCGTCTACGGTATAACAATGCTCGCGAGATGGGCCAAGATCCTGGGACCGGGTCACTCCCCTCGCCGACGGAACGCGCCTGTGGATATTCTCACATCGCAGAAGGTCGTCTGGGATCCCTTCGCCACAAGACCTGCGCCCAAGACAATGATCGGCGTGGGCCTTGCGCCTGTACCGTCATTTGATACGGACAGCAGTAGCAGCAGCAGCAGCAGCAGCAGCAGCAGCAGCACAAGCACCAGAAGCAGTGGGGCAGAGACACGGACGGCCACAAATAGGGTCACCCGCCTCGCAAGGACAACACCGCCCATCATAGATCCGTCGCAAATTCCAGGCTCCCAGTTCAGAGAGACTGCGGACCCGAGCATACCAAGTGTAGTAACCTCCCTCAAGGCCAAACTCCTGACACAGCCTGGTCTGAATCTCGATATCGTTGGTATGCTGGCCACGTTGGCGCAACGGTGTGAGCAGGTCCATAAGGAACTCACCCAGGAAGGTGGTGATGGAGCCTGGCACAAGGACATCTGGTATCTCTGTGAGAAGAAGGTACTGGTCGCGCGCGCCAAACTCGAGAAATGGGCAGAGATTATTGCCTCGGGCGGTGTGTCAACCGCAATGCCCAACGATGCAGCGGCTCAGCACACAGGCCAGTCCCACGGGGAAAGAGAGGCACAGATGGGTGATGCCGACGTTACGACAGCAGCGGAGACGCAAGCTAGCTTCGCCCAGCAGCCTCTGTATGAGGACGGGGGTGCGCTCGCTGCGTTCCAGAGGCAGATCGAGACGGCTGGGCAGGGCATACTGCATACAGAGTCGATGAATGACGCATGGCAGTATAGCAACGTGTGGACGGACGATATGTTCGACCAGCTGGACCCGAGCCTGTGGCTTCATGATGGGAGCGACTGGAGTATGGCTCTGCTAGGTTAGACTCCATCCGGGAGAGCCAATCTGGGATCTGACAAGATAGAACCCCGGCCACAAAGCGATCCTGATTGGTACAGTCCGGACCACAGTCATTCCAAAATCACCATTGGCATTGACCTTCCGTAAATGCTGGAGTTTGACCAGCCACTGCGTTCTGGGGGGGGGGGGCACCTGGGAACCGGGAACATCAAGGAGCGGACTTGAACTTTCCCAGAGACCGATGAACCTCTGAGCCAGCTCTACGTGAGAGCTACCACGCGGTCCTTGATGAATCTCCTTGCCCGCCAGAAGCACCGTTCCCATTCGGGTGTCAAGCTGCGAGCGGCCCCGCTGTTGTTTGAGTGGCCAGGTCCAGATGTCTCACAAATCTGGAGCTAGCCAGCCAACCCCCAACTTGATCGACCTTGGATTCGATATCAACAATGCATCCGGTTTGTTGATGATCCCCCAATCTGAAGGAGGCTGGGAAGACAGACAAACCAGTAGTTTTACCTGGGATCTACAGCGGGGAAGGACGACACGTGGATGGCACCCGCATGCAGACATGCCCTATGACGGCGTCGTTCCTGTCGATCCTTACTTCCACGCAGTGCACTACTACTAGTCCGTAAGTAGTTCAACTGAGACTCGATCGTCACTGAATCACCGGCAACCTACCCACTGCTTCTCTAACACCATTAGAAAGTCTCACCAAGGAGAACATGGCATCGGCATAGCAGTGTGCCGCATGGCCTCTTGCAGTGCAGCATCTTACTTGCCATTTTCAGGACATCTGGAACATGCCAATTGGCCCAATTTGTACGGAAGCGGCGTTTCTGGTGTTTCGTCACGAGACGAGGAAATTGTATTACTGTCATTCATTCGATAGGTAGATAGATTATTAGAGTATGTACGATCGCTCGATATTTCGACATTGCCACTGTTTGGCCCGACCGCTTATTCTATGGTTTCTGGACTCACTCACTGCCTTATCCTGCTTCTCTCCTGATTTCCTCTATAAATAGCTTACAAAGATCTGCCTCTGCCAGACATGGACAAATCAAAGATGAACAAAAAGGGCCCCGACAAGACCGGCCACAGCGACAATGTCACCCACGCCGAGAAGAAGAGCTCCGAGCTGGGCGAACTGCGTTCACACGTCGTCGCGATACGCCCTCAAGAACGCCTCCTCCACGACCCAAACGTGACCTTCGAAGAGTACATGTACTACGCAGCCAAATCCCGCGCCGAGGAGGACGCAAGCGTCCGGTCCGGCCCTGCGGCGTCCGACAAGGCCAAGACAACCTTCATGGACGTCTTCCTCCCCTCAGCCCGCGGTGGCGTCCGCGAACTGAAAGGGGCAGCCGCTACAGACGGGAGCGGCGGCGGCTTGCGCGAGATGAACCTGAGTGACCCCCAAGTCCGCGCGACGATTTCGGACGAGGAGTGGACGAATGCTAGTCGTGCGCTGCGGACGGCGACGGCGGCGGCGTGTTTTTATCTGATTACGACGGATATACTGGGCCCGTTCGGGGTCGGGTTTGCCCTTGGGACGATGGGTTGGGGGGAAGGGATTAGCCTGTACACCGTCTTTGGTGCTTGTGCTGGCTTGTGAGTGGTATATGTGCAACCTGTGATCCACAACATGGGCTCTTACTGACCGATGCTCGACGTAGCTCTGGCTACCTACTATGGAAGGTCTTCATGAACACCGACAGCTATGAGTTCCCCGCCAAGAACTACGGTGATCTCGCCTACCGTGTGTATGGGAGGTGGTTCCGCTGGATCGTGAACATCTGCCAAGGACTACAGCTGCTCCTCAGCGTGGGCAACATCATCATTAGCAACGGACAGTCCATCTCCCAGGTGTCCAAGTTCGGCCTATGCTACAGCATCTGCTGTCTCATCTGGGCAATCGTCGGCTACGCCATGGGCCAGATCCGCACCCTGAACAAGTTCACCTGGCTTGCCAACTGGGCCGTCTTCATCAACCTCATGGTCATGTTCATCTCGATGGGGGTCATGGCCCACAGCGAGCCAAACTACGTGGGAGCCCAGAGTGGCTCCGCGGGATCTGTCACGGCTATGAGTATGGTGGCACAACTGCCTGACGGTTCATATCCACCTGTCGTGACTTATGGCACGGTGCCGCCGTCTGATAACGGGTTCATCGGCTCCATCGTCGGCCTCATGCAGGGCGTCTACGCGTATGCCGGCGCGCAGCTGTTCATCGAGTTCATGGCTGAGCTGCAGCGGCCGAGGGATTTCCTTAAGGTCATGTGGTTCTCGCAATTCTTCATCTACGCCGTTTACGTGATTTACGGATCATACGTGTACTATTGGCAAGGGCAGTACTCTAATCAGGTGCGTCAAATACCATACCACATCACTGCATTCTGAAGGCTTAAGACAAACAACTAACACCACCCTGTGTAGATTGCCTACATGGGGCTCTCTCCGTACGCTTGGCAGACCGCTTGCAACATCATGGGTGTGATCTCTGGCCTCATTGCAGCAGTTTTATACGGGAATATCGGCATCAAGGTCATCTACAACAACATCCTCATCGAGTTCTTCAAGTTCCCTCCCCTCACGACACGCAAGGGGAAGTACCTCTGGGCCGTGGTGGTGCCGATCTACTGGAGCATTGCCTTCACCCTGGCGGCCGCCATCCCCGACTTCAATGGGATCACCAGCCTAACCGCCGCGCTGTTCTTCGTGCAGTTCACGTACACGTTTCCCGCGCTCCTCGGCCTCGGGTTCCTTGTGCAGAGTGAGGCGATGAAGGGAGAGGCGTCGTTCGACCCGTACTCGGGTGAGGTGCACCGTCGAGACTTGGGGGTCAAGAGGTGGACCCGGGGCTTCTTTGGCCGGTATTGGTGGCTTTGCATCCTCTTGACGCTGTATGCACTAGGGAGCCTCGTTGTGAGCGGGTTGGGTTCGTACTCCGCAATCAAGTCGCTGATTGCGAGGTTTCAGACGCCACAGATCAACGCGTTTACTTGCAGGTCGCCGCTTGCCGGCTGAGATGGATCCGGGCATTGTTGGAATTATTGAGCTGCTTTGACACGACATATTCATTGGAGTCAGATATTGCTGTTGTGATTTGCTTAGTTTTAAGATCGATGATCTTGAGAATTGCATTTGAGTTGTGTCTTCAAGATCAAGTGTGTCTTAAGCTTCACAAAGTATCATCGATCCTGGAAGTACGTCCCGCAATGCCCATTCTTGCTGTGCTATATATAGTACCGCTGGGGTCCCCAGAACCTAACTCTGATGATTGTAATCATTGAAGTCGTATGCGGCAATGCTCACTTCTTAACATACACATTCATAGCAACGTCTCCGAACACCTCCCAGCAGTGATCCAGACGATCGCGGACGAGTTTCACCCGGGCCTCCATGTCCCTCCCAAGCGGAAGAAACCTCTCGCCCACCTTTCCAGCCCCTACTCCCTCGCCCATGGCTACCTCATAGATAGCCTTTGCTGCCTTGAGCGAATCACCATCAGCTTTAAATATGCTGTCGTGCATGTACTTCAATGTCTTGTCTGCTACTGAGCCTTTGTAATCCTCGGTAATAGGCTCCTTGCCACCGGACGTCTTCGTGCCCATAGATGTATCGAATGCACCCAGGAGACAGGTAAGTGTTCGGATGTTGAACGCGGCCACCTCTTTTGCCATAGTCTTCGTAATGCCTGTGTTATGAAAATCAGCTCTATGTCACTCCTACGTATAGGCAACATTGACCAGGTGGGCACCCACCGTCGAACGCAGCCTTCGCAGCACCGTAAATGGCCATGCTCTCCCTTGCCTCCAAGCTTGAGCCAGTGCTAATGTTGACGATGATGCCGAACCGCCTCCTGCGCATATAAGGCAGCGCAGCCCTCGTGATCCTGTACGGTCCGAAGAACACCGTCTCGAACTGCGCCCGGACTTCATCCTCCCTGATGTGCTCCGCAACCTGAAGGAGGGCGAAACCTGCGTTGTTGACGAGCACATCGATCTGATGGCCTTCAGCCTCCAGGCCATCGATGACGCTGGCGTTGTTGGGGTCATCGAGGTCCAGCTGGGCCCATTTCCCGCCCTTGGACTCGATCTCTTGGACGAGGTCTGGTGTTTTGCCCGGGTTGCGGGAGGTGGCGATTACCTTGTGCCCGTTGGACTGGGCTTGCCGTGCGATGGTCAGGCCGAAGCCTGAGCTACAGCCCGTGATAAGCCAGGTCAAGGGTCGCTCGGGCGTGGTGAACCTGGGGAGATCGGGGTTGTTGGGTAAAGATACCATAGTTGCGGTCTTCGTGGTGGCTGCCCTCAAGTGCTTGCCTGGTGGGATGTAAAGGACTTATCTCGCACAACTGGTAACACAGCTAAAAGTTGATAATAAGAAAGGGGTGGTACATCAGGAATGAAGACATGTGCGAATAGAAACTCCCTTTCAGGGTTGAGAGATTGAGGGGTCAAGGGGTTAAGCGGATTTACCAACAATACGGCCGAAGTTCAACAGTCCAACTGCAATCCGGGCCGTATGAGAGTGTTCAGAATGAGTTGGAAAGCACGCGTATTTGTGATCTGGACTCACCTGGTAGATGATAATATGTTTTGTTTCCCTGTATAATTTCCCCAACTACCAGCCGCAAGACCCAACGAGTTGGGCCGGTGCCAGGAAAGTATCCCAAAACGCTTGAAGCTGTCAAGTCAACCAGCTATGTTCCCTATTTGGGGGGGGGGCCCCAAGTAAAACGCATCCGAGCGCACCAAGTCCGTTACCCTCCGAGTAACAACTTTCCCACATTCGCTTTGCCCCAATCTCAGGCCTGGGTATTGTGTGTCAAAAGCAGAGTCCCATGAGATGAACACGTCACGATAGACAACTTGCTCAGCGTTTATTCCCACTCCATCTCGCCGCCCGCCTGGTTGAGCTCCTCGTCCGCCATGACCATCTCCACCACAGTCTGGACCAAGTCCCCGCCAACCACATCCAGATCCATCGCAGCCCTGTCCTTTTCCACCTCGACATATCCAGCATGGCGAAGACTTGGGTGCTCAGCCATGAAACGGCCGAAGTGGACCGCCGCATTTTGTCTGGCACGTGCAAGAGCCATAACTCTGGAATGGACCTCCCAGTGTTCCTTATGACGACGCCCACGGCCTGGATCATTGCACGCGGTGTTGGTGACAGTGTCGTATTCCCGGGCCACAACCTCCAATAACAGCATGGCCTGCTTGTACTTCGCCCTCGTCTCGATTGCCCACTTGGCAACGGCCTCAGACCCCTGATCGGCGATGGACTGGGGAGGGACGAAGGCCATCTGGTCTAGGAAGTGGCGAACCTTATTCTCCACGGCGAGGGTGATGTCCGTACCACAATAGTTGTTGTTGATGTTGCTCGAACCCGCCGGATTGTTCGATTTCTTTGGTTTGAGCGGATCATGGCCCTTCCCGTTCTCCTCGTACCAGTCCCGGCCATCAGCCCGATACATCTCGGCGATAGCCACCTCGGTTGCTGGCTGGACCATCTCTTCTGCAACGAGCCACAAACGCACATCCACTGGCCGACCAGCCTTTCCCTCGGTGATCTCCCTCCAACGCCTCTCAATATTCATCCAGTACATCATATCCGTCTGCCTCAGCCACTGCTCAACGGCAGCAGCGTATTCATCCCCTATCCGATCGATGCCCAGTCCGAACAACATACAGAGCTCCCTGCTCGAGGTCATGATGCGAACTTCTCGCAGGTGCGGATCTGCAGCGACAAGTGCTTCGATCATGATAAGGGCCTGGCACAAGCCCTCCAGCAGCGCCTGCTCCTTGGTATGTGGGTCCCATTTTCTAAGGTAAGCGAGGCTGGTCCACGGGCACGTGTGGTGGAAGAAGACGGTTGCGCCGCCCTGTCTGTGACTGCTTCCTCTCGTGTAGATGACGCCGTCGATGGCGACGACGAGGCTGCTCAAGTCTGGTTCCAACATATTTGTGGCGGGGTTGGTGTTTTGGAGATGAAAGACACGGTTGACGGGGTTTAGGATGGTGAGCAGGTGCGCAGGAACACCTTGGTGCTTCAGGCTCATTCGGGGGTCAAACATTCGAGTGATCGGCTTTCTGTCTGGGCCAATGGGCGATCCGTCTCCGGGGATCGGGATGGCCGTCTCGGCTATTGAGACAGGAGTCGCCGGTGGAGTGGCTACCGCAGTGGGATGGTATTTGGGAGGTGCCATGATCTGTTGGAAGCTGCCATCGGCGGAGGCTTTCTGAATGGTGATGTCGGCAGGGTCGAGCAGGGCTTGGATATAGGGAAGGAGGCAGTATTCCTTGGCCAACTCTAGCGCAAACGCAGGCTCAATCCAAGGGTTGTCGTCGCAAACCCCAGGCTTCGTGGTTGGAATGGACTTGATGTATTCTCGCTCTGAATCCACCTCCTTGGCTGTCGCACTCGGGAAGGCAGCCTTAAACATCGCCATGGCCGAGAAGTAGCCATCGCTACTGCGCCGCAGCACAGAGTAGGAGCTTGGGCTTGACTTGTAGACGGCAGAGACGATACCCTCGGGCAGAGGAACGCGGATGTAGGCGAAGTCAAAGACGCCTGTATCGAGGTGAAGGCGGTGGAGGCGGCGGTTTGAGACGATGTCGACATAATCGGGCACCGAATCAGTCAACAAATGGTTGCGTGTGACTGGCAAGATCCGTTTGGCGTCGTCGGCGCCATCTGTTTGGCAGAGCACGTGCCCGTACTTGTTGGTCTGGTCATTGCTGGGTGATCCAAAGCTGAGGAGCTGACCCTGGCGGGAGTGTTTGATTGACGGCGGAGGTTGTAAAGAATCGTCCGAGTCGGAAGAGACCTCATAATTGGCGGACGGTGAAAGATGTGGTGGGCTCGAGGAGAGGAAAATCGCGGAGGAGGCTCGTTGTAAACTGTTGGAGTAATCGTCGCTGAAATGAGAGTCTGCTTTGGGGCGCATCGTGAGACTGATCGGCCATGCATTGTTGGCTTTGGCGCTTGGCCCTTCGTCAGGCATAACCTGACCTAAAAGACGATTGAGGATGTCTTCATCCATGATGATGAGATGCGCAATATCTGAAACTGATGGAGATAGTTGACTGATTCGCTTCGAGCTGAGTGAAGAGATTGGCGGTGGTATTGGGAAGTAAATTGAAGTGCGGTCGAAGGAGGAAGACTGAGAGCACTTGAGTCTATCAACAATCAAAAATCAACTTTTGAATTGCTCGCGACTATTTTAGGATTAGTTCTGTACATTGGTACACAGCTTAGTTTTGACTCTTTAGAGCTTAAGCCCCGCTTGCAAGCTCATCCGATCTTTTAACAAGTCTGTACATCTGTATTGTTTACCTTTTGAATAGAAGTCGAAGCCGCAATCCTAAATCACACATGCCATGGACGTAACCATGGCCACCTGAGAAGGAAGTGCAGTCTATTCTATAGTAATTAGTACGTATCCGCGCTCCAGTGCTTGACTTCGTCGCTGAAGACGTACATGGGTGGCTCAAGGGTGATGTTAGAGAGAGTCTGGGAGTACCTAGGTATGTATATATTCTGGCTACGAGATTGGAGGGCTCAGTACCTAGGTACTTCCTCAGCTACCAATGAAGGGTGAAGACTTTAATGGAAGCATATGTATGTTGCGCTAGCCTTCAACATCTTCCACAAAACACTTAAGAGCGAGTGTACTACTAAGTAGAACCGCAAGCTACCTCAGCCAATCTAGGAGGCGGCTGCACGCAGAGGTGAAGTTCAAGGTAAGAGTCAACTTGAGATTTAGCAACCACATACTCGAATACCTCTCTTCTCTGGTATAGGCCTCTTCGAGATAGCTTAGATAAGGTAGCCTAGAATATGTTTAATAAATACTGAGTAATAAGGCCCTAATCAATAATAGGGAAGCTATCCAATGATGTATATATATAGGTAGTAGACGTATATATTAGGCCTGGAAATTTAGTGCTGGACATGTATCGGTGTACCATCTGTTCTATCGGTGCGAGTATTCGTTCTCTTGATCAGTAATTAGACCTCTACACAAATGCAGTATAAATATGTGCTAAACTGCAATGCATATATCAATACTAGGTAATAGGCTAACGCAATTATTTCGAGGGTATAATTTTTATATTTTAGTGCACTTGAAGGAGACCTGTTTCTTTATGGATGATTTCACTGTACGGGCTATGGGCACATTGTCAAATCAGAATTCGCGCTTCTATATCCTGATATCATTTTGGATACTTCTCCCGGAGTCTGAATATAGTCTTCTGGGCATGTGAAAATTAAAGAAGACCTCGAGTACTATGCCTGGATGGGTTTCAGCCGTCATCTGTACTTGTATCTATATACGTGCAGAGAGTTACTATTATAGTTGCAGACCCATGTCTCCTCCGGGCAAAGATCTTCAGTTGCCAAAGAAATAAAGATGTAATTTTAGTGAGTGACATCAGAATGTACCTGAATTCAGAACATTTGAGCACGATAGAGACTCAGCTGAGCAACGGGTCTCAGCCTGGCAAACTGGGACAGGCGAGCTGCCCAGTCTCTATATTATCTAGAGTCAGGGGCTGAGATTGATGGGTTGCACGACCTGGGCGAGTGTGTTACATGGTAGGCCTTGATTAGGTGAAGCCCTTGTCTGCCTCTTCACAAGATGACTTTAGACTTTGATGACATCGCTCGGTCCTTTTTTTGGTGTCTGTTATCTGAGAGCGAGAGACATTGATATTTGGAAGTCCAGTAGTATCGAATTCCGAAGCGATGTCTCGAAAGTCCAAACGAGCCATGTCGCGAAAAGTTTAGCTTCCATGGCCTTTTTGGTATTGCAATAGCTGCTTGTGTTGCTCCTGTCCAACAAAGGTAGGCAAGGGAGAGTATTCAGCAGCAGCCAGTTTCTCAGGATGGACTGCTTGATACATGTGACATAAATATTCTGAGCGCACAGACTACTTAGGTACCTACTTATGCACGTAGCTCCATACTACCTAGGTAGTATGACGGCGTTGAGGCCCCCTAAGGCCTCTAAGTAGGATGTTGCCCCTGTTCCCATTACGTTTCTATGTTCTCAGTTGCTCGTATCCTCCTTTTTGGGACCTCGGGAAACTCTAGCTACTTCTGTTGCCAAGTTAACAAGCTTGTCTTCTCTGTTCTCTGTATTTTTCTTCCTTGCTTGTGTGCATCACCCCTGGGCATCGGTCATGTTCCTGTGGTTCTATAATCGAAGCCGGAAGGCAGACCACGAGGAGGAACACCAGCAGTACATCCCGCTTGAAAATGTGGAAGAGGCAGGGGAATCTACCTCTGATGACGGTACTTTGCGAGAGGTATCTCTCGAAGCGGAGAAGCCACTGTCCAAACCTCCTCATCGACTTAGCAGAGCAGCCAAAGGGGTCCTTGACCACCTACAATTCTTCGTTCCAAGCTTCCTACGACCGGCATCCAGGGAGCCGAAGAAGCTTCATCCGACAGCATGGCTAGGTGCGTTCTATCAGGTTGCTCCAAGGCATAAGTATGTCTGATGATCAAGAGCTGACCCCTAAATATCACCTCAGATGGCCTACGGGGTGTCGCCGCCTTCCTCGTCGTATTCCACCACTCCAGCCTCTTGTGGTTCTCATGGGAAATACACTCAGGATGGGTACCTGGCCAGCCGCTGTGGTTGATCCAACTGCCGATTATACGACTCTTCATGTCTGGCCCCCCCCAGGTCGCCATCTTCTTCGTCGTATCAGGCTATGCAATCTCGCACAAGCCCCTCAAGCTCGCCCGCCAGGGTCGTTTCGACGAGGTAGGCTCGACCATCGCCTCGTCTTTCTTCCGTCGACACCCGCGACTTTTCATGCCCGCCGCGGTGGTCACCTTCGCTTCAGGCGTCATCACACAACTGGACTGGTTCGCGCATAAGGGGTTCCCTGGGGTGGCTGCACCCACGAGAGAGCCGCCGCATGCCAGAAACCTATGGACACAGTTACTCCACGTCGCCTGGACAGAGGTGGCTGTGACGGATCCCGTTGGTCAGGAGCACGTCCAGTCGGGCATGCCGAGAAGAGTTCTGAACCCGTACGACGCAAACCTGTGGACGCTGCCGATCGAGTTCAACAGCTCCATGGTCGTCTTCATGTTCCTCGCCGCATTCTCGAGGGTGCACAACCGAGCCAGGATGGTGTTTGCCTTCGCCCTGATGTTCTATTTCCAGTACATCTTTGTCTATTGGGCACTATTCCTCTTCCTTGGAGGAATGTTCATATGCGACCTGCACTTTGAGCTAGAGAAGAGGAGCTCGCGATCCGCCGAGGGCCCTCGGTCTGACGAGACCACAGTTCTGCCGATGTGGGTGCGGGCCCGCCAAGGGTTTGCGTCTCGAATCACGAACAAAATCATAAAATCTCGCTTTCCTAGTCGAATCCCCGGTCTCGCCTTCTTTCTGCTTGCTCTATGGCTGTTGAGTATGCCGGAAATGGGGAGGGGTGCACATGAGGCGGCTGGATTCGCAACCATCGCCTCCCTGGTGCCGCCGAGATTTGGGGACGACCTGGTAGTACCACTAGCGGCAGTTCTCCTGGTACTCGTCGTCGACCAGACTACTCACCTACAGGTGCTCTTCACTAACCCGTTCTCGCAGTACTTGGGGAGGATCTCATATTCACTTTACATGGTCCACGGGCCTTTGCTGTGGACACTCGGTTCCGTACTAGGACGAAAGTGCGTAGAACTCACGGGAGGAAACACCACCGAGACGTACACACTGGGTATTGCATTAGCAGCGTTCTTGTGGTGGCCTGTGACTATCTATTTTGCGGATTTGACGTACCGGTGTGTTGACTCCAAGTCTGTGCAGTTCTCAAGGTGGGCGTATGAAAGGTTGCTGAAGAAAGAGGCTTAAAATGAAAATTAGAGTAAGAAGACGTCGTGAGGAAAGTTGTTCGAATATGACGATTCGAAAAAATTCCCTGAATGCTTTCGATGCATTAACGTGGCCGGTTGGAGTGATAACACTGGATATGTACACAATATTTTAGTATATGTGAAAGTCAAATGTGCCCCTCTGACCTCTCTTTTCCTTAGATCACTCAAACATGTAGGTGCAAGATGGTGGGAACGGGCTGAGCAACGAACAACTTAAGTATTACACCCCCCCACCCCACCGGGCATATGAGAGCAAACAAGAAGGGTAAGGTGTACCCTTCTCAGTATATAGCCCGCCCAGAAGATTATCAAAGCTACTATATTCAAGAAAGGGGTGTTATGTGTTAGTGAATGGCGAGTTTTAGTCCCTCTGCAAGGGTTTAAACATACACCTCAAGCGTCACGCAGTTCTTCACAAAAAAACCAACCTCAAAAGCCTGTATAATGACAACAAGTCTACCCCCCCCCCCCGCCGCCAGGCAAGATTGTACTACGGGGGATTGGCAAGATTATACTACGGACAGATTACATCTTCCGTAGTACAATCTTGCGTCCTGTATACTATCACACGGATTTACCAAAAAGAACGGGCATGCAACATATGTCTAGAGTGCAAAAAGCTCTCCCGCCGGGAATTGAACCCGGGTCCCAAGCGAATTGCAACGCTCCGAAGAGATATTGACAAGCTTGTATACTGACCACTATACTACGGAAGATGTTATTGGATAACTGACTCGATTTTGATCGAGCGTAGTTTGGTGGTTGTTGTGGAATCGTTGTGAATGAGGGTGTTATATAGCTTGTAAAAGTCTTCGTGAATGTGGGCCGTGTGGGCCATGTGGACCATCCGGGTGGGGACGGGGACGGGAGCACCGGGGCAGGGGGCTAGATGTATCAGGGTTAGGGTCTGCTATGCAGATTCACAGCCCATGTGAGTATCTAAGTGTCAGAGGCCCTCTCGTTTCGTTGAAAGAAAGTTCGTATTTAATAGGAGTTCGGCTCTTGAGGGTTACCATATGTCTAGATAGGAAACCTGTTTTAGTCTGTGAATAAAGTTGATTTGCTATCAGTTACGTCTGGGTACCTCCTGCTGGTCTCTGGATCTCGTTCTTCTGATATGCTTGCATGTCATGTCTTTGGACCAAGACTCCAGTCATCACTTCATCTTTGCAGTTGATCGGCTTCGCGAGCCGTTAAAAGGTTAACAGTGAATGTACTGTGACTGGAATTGAAGTAACTTGACACCCTTCACAGACCAGATATATGAGCGTCCTATTCTGCTTTGGTGAACATGGCCACGGCGGAAATTTAGAATAGGGATCAGGCTTATATCACTGTGCCGACATCAATAGCTTTGAAACATGGGGATGAGACTCACACAAATTCATCATCGAAAAATCCCGCAAGGACTCGGTGTTTAGGTGGCGATGTTAATAGTAGGGCGTGGGCATCATCATCTTCATCTCATCTCTGGTGGCATCCGGACAGCTTGTCTGTTGTTCCTAACCTTGATAACCTGATGTTTAGCACCACCGTTTTGTCGAGAAAGAATATAAAGTTACTCCCTTCTCTTTACAAGTGGTTTAACCTCGTCGGTACTTCGCAATACCTACGGTCAACGGATTCTAGACCCTGCTGAATTGTGGTTGGCCTCTCGGAAATAGAGCTGTCGAGGACCAAGTGATTCGACAGCAGCTTCCGGAAAAGGCTAGATGCAGGTCAAGATATCACATAAACCAACAGTTCGATTGCTGGAACCTTACATAGATGCATATGCACTTGCCAGGCTGCAACTTACCCAGAACTATAAGATCTCCGCCATGGCCATGGATTGTCTAGGCGCCTGAATCTGACCGTACCTAAGCCTGGTTGTTCTTGCCCATGTGTCTTCATCTCGAGATGACAGCTCCGAAGTACACGATATCTGGATGCACCGTCGCCGATGGTGCCGCTCTCAGCGCCAACAACATCCCCGCCTTCTGGGTAGATCCGCATTGGGTCCTGACATGGCGGCACCGGACCCTCGAGTATCACATTGCACAAGTCGCCAAGCGTTTTCCGCATAATTTGCTCAACAACCGTGATATCAATCGACACCAGAAAGCCATTGATACTGAAACTGGTCGACTCGTGGGGTACGCTCGCTGGTATATACCTCCTGAGTATGCAACCAAGCCCGACTGTACTCCGGCGTGGCCTGAGGCTGTAGTCCCGGCCGTCAGCCCTGAGGAAGAAGCCGAAATTCGACGGGTTGCTGAGACCGCTCACTGGGATCCGAATTGCGATTTAGATGTACTTTTTGAACCGGTGAATGCGATCGAGAACCCGATTCTGGCGAGGAAGCCCTATATGCGTCAGTGACAGATCTTCCACATGCGATATCATCAAGACAAAATCCGATTCTAACAGTTCACAGGTCTAAACTATTTGGCTGTTCACCCGGATTATAAGCGCAAGGGAGCTGCTACTGCACTGGTCGAGAGTGGCATGAGAGAGGCAGAGAGGATGGGCTTGGATAACTTCCATCCACGCTATGAAACCCACAGTGGGACTATACAAACGACTTGGATTCCGCATCGAGAAAGAACTCGTACAGGATGATTCTATGTACGGGGGTACACGCGAATATTACGTTTGTATGATGACTTACAAGCAAAAGTCTGGATCAAAGGTTGAATGAGTGTATTCTGCTTTATTTCCTACCCATCTCCAAAATATATGTCGGTTGTGAAATACAATCGGACTGTTGTTGATGCCGGCCATTTGTCCCCTGCTGCTTTGTCGGGACTTGAGGCCGGCTCGGACATTTCTATCGCCCGAATATTTCGCCTCATCTGACTACAGATACTACCGGCCGCGCAGCACGGTAAGCATCAATTGCTTCGGGCCCGAAATGACTGGAGCAGTCGTGAGCAACACTTATAAGTAGGGTCGTGACCCTCCTCGAGTATCGAATACTTCAATATTGCTCAACAGCCAACAAGCACTGATCCGCAATCCTCGAGCCACCAAACTCTCACACTTGCTTTCGTCTATACCAGTGACCAAGCACAACATTCCAACAATTTCACCTCTCTTCACAAGCGGCCCTACCATTATCTGCCACCTCGAACCATGTCTCCCCAGCCAAGAATCGCCATCGTTGGTGGCGGTCCTGGAGGGCTAACACTTGGAATTCTACTCCACAAGCGTGGTATTCCAGTAACCATCTTTGAACTTCGTCCGAAGCCTACCGAGCAAGAACTCGCCGAGCCATCAGGAATGCTTGATCTCCATGAAGGATCTGGACTCGACGTCATCAAAGAGAGTGGTCTGTACGACGACTTCATCCCTCTTACTGGTGAATGTGCCGAAGCGATGTGGCTTTCAGATAAGAATGGTCACATTGTCCTACAAGAGGAGGAAGATGACAGAATTTCCCGTCCTGAGGTACCTCGTCACGCCTTGAACAAGCTCCTGATCAGCAATTTACCCAGGGAGGCAATCAAATGGGGATATAAACTCCTGGCTGCCGCCAGCACCACCATAGATGGCCGTACCGAAACCGAGCTCAACTTTGGCACATACGGCAAGCAAACATTCGACCTGGTCATCGGTGCGGACGGCGCCTGGTCTAGGGTCCGCAAACTGGTGACAGACGAGAAGCCATATTACGCAGGCAAGCAAGTCATCACGCTCACCATCAAGCACATCACCGACAGGTACCCGCACCTGGCCAAGCTTGTTGGTCCTGGAACGTTCATGGCGCTTCAGAACGGGCACGGCGTCGCGGCTCAGCGCGGACCCATCGACTCGTCCAGGATATACATCTTCCTCACGGTGGACGACGAACACTTTGCCACCACCTCCGGTCTGGCCGGCCAGTCACCCACGGCCGCCAAGGAAAAGCTCTTCAGCAACGATTCCCTGCTCGGAAGCTGGGGCGCACCCATCAAGGAGCTTGTGGCCACTGCCTGCGACGAGGAAGCCGCCGACAACTTGGGCGCCGCTTTGGATATCAGGGGGCTGTATGCGCAGCCTCCTGGGGTCACCTGGGAGCACAAGCCTGGTGTGACATTGATAGGAGACGCGGCTCATTTGATGCTCCCGTCTGGGGAGGGTGTTAACATTGCCATGTTGGACGCGCTTATGTTAACCCGGGCCATTGTCAAGGCATACGAGACGACGGCCGGAACAGACAACGATGTCACTTCATCCTTCCCAAGCACATGCGACGCCTTGTTGATAGAGTACGAGGCCGATCTGACGGCGCGAGCAAGGAAGGCAGCCGAAGACTCACGGTACCTGAATGATATCATGTATGGGGAGGAGTATGGGGCCAGCGCTCTTGCCAAGGTTCTCCAGGACTTCAGTGGACGGGAGTTGGTCAAAGACTAAATAGCATATATGATAGCCTATCTCATTTTATATATTGAAGTATACTTAGAAAGCACCTTCCAAAATCACAGACACTATAGAATTTATCCTTGTACTGCTGCATCATATTTGGTCCCTGTTGTCATATGCACTGCTGGAAAGGGGCATATACCGAGTGCTGCATCATTAATATATTTCCACACCAGCCCGTCCATGATATACTACTTGAGATGCTCCAGTGCCAGCTGATACACTCATCCCCAGGCCCAATTTGCCTATCTATGTACAGAGCCAGCTAGCGGTGCGCAGCGCAGAGCTCCGAGATGCGTTCAGAGGTGGCCTCGTTTGAGGATCCGGTCCATGATACTAATCTCTACCCCCTCGGGATACTCGTATGTCATGGACGAGTTGGCCCCATGCGTCACCAGAACCGTGATCAGCTCCTCACGCGCTTGGCTGGTATCATTCGCGTGCAAAACCGCCGCGTAGCCGAGTGGATACTATTCAGCTCCTGCCTGTTTGCATCGCGCGGCTTGGTGCAGACCTGCCATCCCTTCAGTAGTAGCTTGGAACGGGTCGGCACCGGCACCAAGAAGTCACTGTGTCTGGTACTCGGAAAAGGTGCACGCGAGGTGCAATGGGGTGACGCCGTCTTTATCGCGAGGATCGAGGTCTTGGCCATTATGAAGTCCCAGGATATAGTCAAAGACGGTGGTTCCGGCCGGGCCAGGCCCACCCTTGTAGAGGGCCCAGAGGGAGCTTGCGTCGTGAAGGGGAGTGCGTCCCGAGTTGTTCGTTCTGCGGCAGTCGACGCCCAGTCCGAGAAGGAAGTCAAACAGCTCTAGGCCGCCCCTTCGGGGACACCGTGCAAGACGGTGGACAGCGGTGTGCCAGAGTGTGTTGCCCTCGGCGTCGAGGGCATGTGGGTCTAGCCCGTAACCCACCAACAGCCTGAGGAGAACCGAGTCGCCGCTTAGGTTCGACATGGCAGCTTGTAGGAGATTTCGGCCTTTGTTATCGGTAACATCAAGGCGCGCTCCAGCTTGCGACATGGTCTGGCATATGGTTTGGAGTGCTTTTGGATCTTGACATTGGACAAGGTAAAACAAAGGGGTCCGTCCCGAGTTATCTCCAAGGATGAAGTCGGCTCCTGCTTACATTAAGCCCGTGAAGAGCTTGTCGTCGAAGGGCTTACCCAAGCGGTCCATATCGGAGCATATCAAATGCAGAGGCGTCTCACCATCCTTATTTGGGAGGCTGACATCGGCCGGCAGCTTGTAGGCACTGGAACAGCCTTACCATGGTCCGGCCATCGTTTTCTTCGGCACCGGCAACTGGTACGCGGCTTTTGAGAAGGCTTTGCTTGATGAGGCCTGTCCTGCCATCCAGAAAATTGCTGCACACCGCGTAGTGCAAGGCACCATTGCCATCCTCATCGACCTTCTCAGCGTCTGAACCATTGTCGAGATCCTTGAAGACCTCCTCCAAGCCTAACGTCCTGTTCGAGGCTGACGCAACGAGTTTCTCAATTACGAAGTCCTCGTGCATTAACGACAGGTGATTCTAAGGCATCACGAAGTTTTGTGCCACGGCGGCTCGCCGAGCTTTATCCGCTTTTATGATGGGGAGCATCTGCCGAGTCTCCGGCAGGTGTCCAGAAGTTTTCTCTCATGGCTGTTATGAATCATGGAAGGCGATTGTCAAATGAAGTGAAGCCTTCGGATAGGATCACAGCTCTTCTCATCTTCCCCCATGATCTTTGACTTGTTTAGGGGGGTTGGATGTTACTGGTACTGGTACTGTTGTGTAAGTGGCGTGTGAAATATGGGTCGTTGGCTAGCCACGGGACGTACCGAAATACTTAGGCAGAGTAGGGCCCCTAAGTGGGACCGTTATCTATTGTAACGGTCCAAGTCGGCCCTAGGATCAGCCCCCCAACAAACGGTCCTCCCCACGGCGTTCCGTAATTAGCAATAAGCCGTGCGCGTAACTCCAACATTGAACCAGAACATCGTCACATCACAATCATAACAACAAAGAGAGAGGACAAGCCGTGTGCTCCTTGTTCTCCTTGTGCTCCGCTTGGGGAATTCATCTCCGTGCCAAATGTTCAATTGAAAAGTGATGACTCTGGAAACAGCTTACCATGTCAGATTGTCTTCTGCTTCCTGATACCTCCTAGCCTGGCAAGCTGGACATGTCGATCGTTCCATACCATTCTCGTGGTCGCGAGATTGTCCTGTACGTCATCCTCAATCCCCAACGCACTCACTTAGCACCTGATGCCCAGGAATCAGATTGAAGCCTACTGACCATTGATACAAACAGGCGCCACCACAATGCTGTCGTCGTCCGTGACCCCTCCTCCCGCCGCCTGGAGCTCGACCGTGCTCTAGTCGAGTGTCCGACCTGCCATCAGCCCCTGCGATCCTCTTCCCCCGAGCGGGCATACGACGCCTCGTCTGATAGCGACTCATATGTAAACCCAGACTACTTTCGCATGCTGCGCGACCGCCACGACTTCTTCCCCGGCCCTCCCCCCTCTAGCCCTATCCGTCGCCTAGTACATTCATTCGATGACGAGAACGAAAGCCTCCCGGACGAGGTACAGGACGCAGAGTTCGTCTCTAGCTCACCTGCCCCACAGACTGGAAGTCGCATTAGGAGGGACGCTTTCCAACCGAACTACTTCAGGACTTTCTTCGTGGAGGAGAGGGAGCTCGGTAGAGGCGGGAAGGGTGTGGTGCTGCTTGTGCGACATGAGATTGATGGGTGCCACCTAGGATACTTCGCCTGCAAGCGTGTGCCTGTGGGAGACGACCATGCGTGGCTCGAGAAAGTTCTGGTCGAGGTCGAGCTTCTTGCCAAGTTGTCCCATCCGAATCTCGTCTCATACCGGCACGTATGGTTGGAGGATGTGAAGCTCAACCGGTTCGGTCCCAGTGTCGCATGCGCCTACATTCTACAACAATACTGCAACGATGGTGACCTGCTCCACAAGGTTGTCGGCAAGTTTCCTGAACAGACTACTAAGGAGCAGCTCAAGGCACAGATGCGACGACGCTCGAAGGGTCAGTTGGAGAAACCAAACAACTCGTGGACTGCCCAATCTCAACTTCAGCTCGAGGAGATCTACTCGTACTTCAGAGACATCACGTCGGGCTTGGCCTACCTGCACGCGGCCAATTACATCCATCGCGACCTCAAGCCGAGTAACTGCCTCTTGCACGAGGAAAGGGGAAGTATCACTTGTCTGATCAGCGACTTTGGGGAAGTCCAGCCCGAAAATGTTGTTCGTAAGTCGACCGGTTCAACTGGCACCATCTCGTATTGCGCGCCAGAGGTTTTGAGGAAGGACGCTACCGGCAGGTACGGAAACTTCACCACAAAGTCGGACATCTTCTCTCTCGGGATGATATTGTACTTCATGTGCTTTGGCAGACTGCCGTACCACTCAGCGAACACCATCCACGAGGAGTTGGAGGATGTCGATGAGTTGCGAGCTGAAATCACCGACTGGAAAGGTTTCGAGGACGAGAGGCGTGAGAGGCCGGAGCTCCCCGGGAAGCTCTACACTCTGCTCAAGCAATTGCTTGCTCTCAATCCTGGTGACCGACCAAGTGCGAACGAGGTATTGGCTGCTCTGAAGAATGTGACGAAATTGGAAGGTATGTCGAGAGGTCCTAGCTCTTCGCTTGGGATCCAGGGGCGCCGGATCCAGAGTCTGGATTCACCAATGCCGCCGAGCACCCCTGTGCCAGGTCTGTCTTGTCGACGTCCCGGCCTTACAGCCTCTAGCTGACCTGAAATAGATCCCAGGAAGCGTGCCACTGTACAGTCGTCACAGGAGGACCATGAGCACATACGACAGGAAGACGACTCACCCCAGCCAACACTTCGAAACACCCTCCAGAAGCTACCAACTCCGCCAACACCAAGGCATCACGCACCGAACATGCCGCCCTCACACAGCCCGGATAGTCATCGCCGGGCAATCTCGCCCATGCATAGACACTCCAGTCCGGCGCGAGATCAAGAGGATGGGTCTATCACCACTCCTCTGCTCATGCCTCCACCCACAACCTTCCTCGGAGGGCTCAGGCACAGCGCATACGTGAAATACGACGAGGCCAGACGCGCCCTCGACGATCCCACGTCACCATTTTTCCGATTCGCCCTCTTTGTCCTCAAGATGGTCGCTCTGGCCCGCGCTTGCTGGCCTGTTAGTTCCAACATGCCCGTCGGCGGTGGCCTGGTCGTCGCGGCCGCTGTGGATCTCACTTGGGCTCTAGACTTGAAAAGGACCATCATACTATTTCTGGTCCACCTCCTGCTGGTCTTCATCTTCCAGGACAGAGGTGAACTTTGCCTAGTTGGTCACGAGCCGTGGGACTGGGATCCGGCCTTCAATCTGGACGGCGGTGGTCCAAGCTAAGCGTTAACACAATCACCAGTGACCTTGAAAAAGCGGATAGGTTTCCGCAAAAGTCCGGAGGACGGGCATAGACAATGCCGTTCTGGGACAGTACCCTTTCCAAAAGGGTACTCCTGCGCCGGAGTTGTGATCTGCGTAGGTGTAAGGAGAAGGAGGGGTGACAGATGCACGGAGCGGCATTGGCGTCTAGCCCATGCTCGCACCAGCAGTGGTGCTATATGCAAGCCGAGACCTTGATTGTTGCTTTGGGACCTTTCTACATGCCAACAAGGACCACGATACTTGGCAGGCTGTCGGGTCGTATACGATGTCCTTATCTCTGATCTTCATTCCTCCCGGCCACGCCGGGAGGCACGGTGGAATACGTCTGCATGACTGCTGATAGCAGCAGAGCTTAATAGGGAGTAGACCATGGTGAGGGGCAGGAAGATCTCTGTATGTCGTGCCTGGCGACACCCCCCTTCGGACCAGTCACCAGTGGCTTGATGATCAGTAACCGACCATTCGGCTTCCGCCCTCTCCCCACTGACCATGCACATATCAGCTGGCCACTTGCGGTTTGACATGTGCTGCTCGAATGTACAAACAAGATTGCCGATCTCAAATGCGGCCGGAATCTGAGAGCTGCGGAATGGGTCCACTGGATCCCTCCCGCGCTTCGACGGACTTGGCCATTGGTCGCAGGACAGTTTGAGGGTCGCGATGAGTATGGATAGAGTGTCTGGGTTAACCGCCGGTGTGCCCCTCACCTTGTTGGGCCGTTTATCGTTGGCCCCGTCTGCTTCAAGTCTGGTGGACTGATTATATTCGGACACTATTACCTACCTACTGGTGTATTAGCATTGTAAGAGATGTATTCTGTTTTGATTATCATTACACCATTTTTCGAAATGAGGACCTCATTAAAGCGATGTTCCTTGAATTTACATGTAACATATTCTCCGAATATCATTACTTTTGGTCGTTTTCAAACTTCAGCAGCCATGGGACTCTGAGTTCTTCACACGCGGCAAGTGAAACTCGACGATATATATCCTACATGCCATCTATCTCTTATTCAACGCTCAACCCAGTTTCCGAAGCTCGCGGAAGAATGCCAAACTAGAAAAAAGTCCCTCTGGAAAAGACAGACAACGCCCAGCTCAACAGAATGTGTACTCGCAAGAAGATCATTATCCATCACCGGTGTGGCCACAGGGTCACGGAACTGCTCGAGCACGAGTCTTGCGCCAACGACAACTGCAAGGCGGTCAGGGTCGAAGAGGTCGCATCGAACCAGTATCCTTGTGTCTTTCCTACCTGTCCATATTATGGTCGTTTCTGACCCCGACGTCGAAGGAGGGGGTTTATTATGTGAGTCCTGGTTGTCGTAGTTTCCATCCATGGATGATCGGGGTCTATTATGCCTCTATTTGTCAAGCTCATTTAGCTGATGTATTGCAGTATTTCGAGAAGATTGAATTACCTGAAACATGTTTCTGTAGAACATCTCATGTCATGTGCAAGAGGACCGTATTTCTATTTCACATGTGCATATGAAAGAGAGTTGAAAGTCTGGGTCAGGGTCGGGTTGCCTCTGGCGTACATGATCCCCCTGGGGGCGGAGGCGGGGGGGCGATAAATGTGCTGTAATAATGGCACAAAGACTTGTCACAAGGTGTTTCCGGGTGATTTGGAACACAGATCCATCGAGAGGTATTCGTGACTTGCATGTCCTGTTAAGTCGAGGCCAGGTTTCCATTTCCGGGCCAGTAAGTGACTTGAATATGTAGGTTTAGGCATCATGCTGAATATAGACTTCATAGGACGAGAGGCTGTCTTGAGTAGCCACAACTAGACTAAGATAGTAGTAATCATTGGTCATCATCCGGAGTTCTCTGCATGGCACTGCAGTGGCAGCTTGCCTGACAGATCTCAGTCTACGCGCCCAACACGCCTCATGATAGACCGCACAGGTATCCAAGGGGCTGTTTCAGACTTGGATGTCAGCCATATATCAACGGTGGGTGCTTGTTCAATCATTTGGGGGCTTGTTGTGGTACGACATGTAAGCTGGACACTATTGGGTCAGTAGCGTGTAACACACGCTGCCGAGAGATTCGAGGAGGATGGCATTCTGCCTCTAGCTTGCGAGTTTTGTCCTGGTATGCAGCACTCACGGAAAGCCCAAGGCAGATTGCCTTTCGCTTCTGGATATGGGAGCCTCCGGCCCCCCCTAAGCGACTATCTAACCAGATTCATGCCCGGGCAGCGTGAGCTCACAACAGCTGGGGTGCTTCTGGCCATGTTCTTCTGCTTTCCTTGCTATGAGCCGCAAAGCTTTATAAAGAGCTGCTCACTCATACATCCGATGTTCCTTTTTCTCTTCTAGACGACTGGCTGTTTGTCCGGTTTACCTTCTGCTTGTACATGTGCTCTAGCTCAACAGGCCTCTTCAGTACTGGGTAGACATATAAGTTTTATTGCTACTATGCGCTACTGTCATTTCCAGTCCACTCCAAGCTTCGTTTTCCTCATATTCGTCGGTATCGTCACTGCGACACAATGCTACTACCCAAACGGTTCACCATCCAGCGACGTCCCATGCTCAGACGACGAGCACGTACACTGCTGTGCCTCGTTCGCCATATGCATCAGCAGTGGATATTGCCTCAACAGCCACAGCCCCAGTCCCTATATCTTGAACCGCGGGAGTTGTACCGACTACGAATGGAACTCTCCCTGCCCGCAAGAGTGCATTGACGTACAGTTTACACCCCTTCATCTTACCTACTCATCATTACCCGGGTGGTCTCGTCCCCAACCATTCATGGCCTTTCTGCAGCCTAAATATAACAACATGGCTGGCGGGGATATTCTCACCCTGCTGGGGAATTCCGACGAAGGGCTCCAGTTCTGCTGCGGGTATCTCGTGGTCGATAATGACACCGTGGGCTGTGCTCACAACCAGAGTTCCTTCACCATCGGCACCGCCCGGCTGATGTATGGCTATGCGGCGCTCGAGAACGCCACGCTCACGAGCGATGTCAATGGTTCCTCCGCCACGGACACATCGACCGCCTCAATAACGACCGCCTTGTCAACGGCTAGTACCTCGTCGAGCTCGACCGATAGCAGTTGCCACGACGACAGCACAACGATAGGGGTCGGGGTTGGCGTGCCCCTCGGTGTCATCGCGCTGCTGGCTGTGGCTTGGGGGTTCTGGGAGAGGCGGATGAGGGTCAGGAGCCAGACGACTGCCGCTGCCGTCGCGGGTGGGGACACTCATGATAACCATCAGCAAGCTTCACGCTCGTATTATGATAAGTGGCAGGTTCCAGGTGGTGGTCACATGCAGCTTGCGCAGCAAGCAGGGTTGGAAGTGGCCGAATTGCACGCCCGGCGTAGTCCTGTGGAGATGGCGGAAACTTAGTTGGTCAAATTAGCTGGATAATTATTCCTTGAGTATATACCTAGGTAGTTGGGTGTGATCTGTGGACGGCGATTTGATAAACGAGTACTTGAGTATGTACTATGTATCAAGTATGGTTTTAAGTAAATATAATTGTTAGTGTTATGGTGTACAGCAATGCCGTTCTGCTAACGCTTTATGGTGTTGTTGTATGGGGTCGGGGTTTACCATTCTAGGGGCCTTCAGAGGAGACGCTGCCCAAGATGGTGGGTCCGTCATCTTCACTCCTTCCTTGCTTTCACCTCATACTGCGCTGCCCTGCCCGGCTCTATTGGGCCCACGTCATAAACTCCGTCCCAACCTCATCCGCTTCCTGCATACTTTCCTAAGTAAATAAAAGACAAAACAAAAAACATGTCCGGTCCCATTCGAACGCGGCTGGCCTGCGATCGCTGTCACTCCCAAAAGCTAAGATGCCCAAAGCAGCCGGGCAGCGCTCTGTGCACTCGATGCCTAAAGGCTGGCGCCAGCTGCGTCTACAGTCCACCAGGAACGAATGTTAGCCTCTTCAACGGCAGCTCTACAGAAATGAAGGGCTCGATAATGACGATCGATGGGATGTCCATGGATAGTGGCTCCTATGCGGAGGCTTTCGACTGGGCTGCATATGATGTTATGGACTTCAACACACTGGTCCCAGAGCCCACCCCGGAAGAGCACCGGCCAAGTCAAGACGGTCCTACAGGCCCAGCACCAGTTATGAACGGAATTACAAATTCGGCCTCATCTGATGGGCCACCCAGAAAGTCCGAGGAGACGAGACCTGTGTGCACAAAAAAGCTGGCAGACCTGCTCCTGGACACGGACAAAGTCTGGGCGAGACTACTCATAAGCTCGGCGCTGCACATACCACGCAACGACCCCCACGAGGTATATCTCAAGACTCTAACCGAGAAGGCCACTACAAAGCACATCCTGGAAAACCTCTTCACCCTCGCCCAGCAGCTCATCGACCTGTACTCCCCGGTCACGGACCTCATCTTCTCCAGCGACGCCGACTCCGCAGCGGCCTGCGACGTCCCGGACTGCACACACGAGCTGGACCTCCCACTCGCCCTGCGCGACCTCGAGGGCCAGACCTCCGGCCGGAGCAACACGGCGAGGCTCGACGCCGCGCTGGCGAACCTCCTCGTGTCGTGCCACATCCGCCTCCTGGACGTGCTGGACCGCGTCTTCCTGTTCGTCACGTCGTGCACCCGGGTGACGCTGGCGAGCCCCGAGCGGAGGGAGCCCGACTTCGACGTGGCCGAGATCCGGGTGGGCTCGTTCGTGCCGCAGCGCAACGCGGCCGCCGTCATGCAGATCGTGCTGCTGAAGCACCTGATGGTGTGCCTGTCGGTGAAGCTGGGCTCGCTCGGCGGGGCGGTCGCGGCGCGGACGGGTCACTTTGGTGGTGAGGAGGAGGACTTGGAGATGCGCATCCTGACGCTGCAGCATAGGTCGCTCGCGGAGAGGCATGCGAGGCAGATTGAGCATATTGGCACTATTGAGGAGTTTCTGTCGAATTTCGACCCAAACAAGATCTGACAACTATCGTCTTGCTCGGTCGAATGTGACTGACTCTGTATTGTGCTTCTGGGCAACTTTACATCAGGGGTTTGACGCGAGCTTTGGCCCGGACGTCTACTGCAAGTACACCATCGGGGCCTCGCTCGCCACTACAAAACAAGGTGGGCCTGTTTCCCAGACACGTTCGTCGTCTCGAACCTCTCCGTCCCACCCACAACACACCAGTCCCATTGCCTGATACTGCCCGCCAAACGACGAATTGCCACCCTTGCCCTGCCTCGGCAGTGCGCTCGTAGCCGCAAGTGTCTACACTGCAACGCAGGTCGCTAGTATGGCGCGCCCATGTCATGAGCGGTATTGGCAGTTGCCGATTGTGGCTTGTGGCATCGCGTTCTGGTGAGATTGCTGAAGGCTGCCTGGAACATTTGGTCCATGTCCACAGAGCTGACCCTGAACCCGCCGTCCTCGACTTGGTAATGATTCGAGAGGCAACCGGGAAATACCGAGTTCGAGGGGGCGTTCTTGGCCGTTGAGACGAAAGTCTTGAGTCGGCTCATATACAGGAAGCAATGTGCCTAGGCATAAAATGCGTGCCGAGCCGACATGTCTTACCTTTCAACTTAGCGGTACCACGTGGTGTTTGTCTGGCAGAGCAGGCAGAGGTACCCGATATCTCATGAATCGGGGCCGGATGTTAGCACTAGGGGTCCATAAGCTAGGGGCTCGGTGCCAGTGTATGGTACAGATGCATCGCTACTCTACTAAATGCATTCTTCCGCCCATGGGGAAACCAGCAGTGTGGGATATGGGAAGGATCGAGTCGGGACTTCATCATTTCGTTTCTCGTAATCTAGGCACCCCCAGTTCATGCATCCTTCGCTGCTGGGACCGTCCGGGGCCTGGAACGGAAGGGCTCCAAACTCGGCTTATTGCCCGAGACCACTAAGGAAGATGGGTCAGTTCCGGATCGCAGGATAGCCTTGCTCATGCTCGAAACGAAAACCAAGGAAATTGTTGTTGTAACTCACACCGATCAAAGAGGAAGTACGACGTGACAATTAAGACCGGCAGCGCTATCATGGTAGATACCCACTTCCTCGCCGCCTGCTTGTACTCCGGGCTAGAGGAATCGACCTTAGGCCTGGCGCCATCTGTCCTCGGCGTCGCACTAGCGTTCAGACTCGTCGAAGCTGTGGTAGCCCTCGGGGGCGTTGCAAACTTTGCCCATTCCGACGACGTTGCAGGGGGCGCCGAGTTCGCGTCCTTGACGCTGGTTGCTGTGTCGGTGGACTCGGAAGCTCGTGTCTTTTTCGCCGGCTTTGTCGCCGTCGGCACCTCCTCGATGGGCACTGGCTGCTCCGGAGCAGCAGTAGCCTTGGTAGACGGCTTCTTGGGCTGGGTGGTAACACCACTGGGTGTCTTTGTCTTCTCCTTCGCCGGGATCGCCGCTTTGGTTGCCTTCTTGGCCACCTGGGCCTTTTTCGACGGCGTTGTAGACACCTGCCGGGTGCTGTGGCATAGAGGAGCTGCGATCCTGACGGGTGCAACGCCCATGTTTGTCCAACCGCTTCTACATCTTGACAGCATCTGTGCATTCAACCCAAGCCGCGACATCCTGTCTACCTTGCAGTTCCCCTTCGTCGAGTGTCAGAACGATGTTTAAAAAACGTGGAAGATCCGCCAAGAACTGCGGTGGACGTCGGAGGCTCGTGGGTTCGTTCAGTGGAGTGTTTGTCGCTAGCAAAAAAGGGCAGCGGCTGTCGGAGTGGTTATCTTGAGGAAAGGGTGGCGACGGAATCAGGTGGATGCCATTGTGAATTGCATTAAGGAGGGTGTCCGTCCGACGTCGTTGAGGAGGCGACAGTCTGCGAATTAACTGCCCAGGTGATTATGACATGCGCTATTGCCAAAAGGGAAATTGAACATTGACGCGGACGCGTCGAGGGGAAATTCAAGTTCATGCGATTACATAAGCCTGCCTGCTGCTGAGGCTTCAGGGGGTAAGTGCGATCAAGGAAGCCCGCTCTGACACCACACTTACTTCTGGACTTGACTGCATGTCTGAGAATCGCCTCGATACGATACTGTATGTGTAATGCTTTCTTTCATTATCTATCTGGCTGGCGGGCCTTTCCACTTGTATGCACTCAGTTCCCTTGCGTATTCCATACTTCATACTGTCCTCTTCGAGACAGATGCCACACGTTGGGCGGAGCTACCAGCAGCACCATCTCAGCATTTCCAGCGCCACTTCATCCTCTTTCATAGGTCCATCATCCTCTTCTCACACATTCGTACCTCGTGGCACAGCGGTATTCCGTATCCCGTTGGACTCGCTGTGTACCCTGTGTATCCAAAGGAGGGCCTTTAACTCCGCTGGAGGGGCTGTTATGTAGGCCTCTCTCTGGGTGGAGCATGTCTAAGAGCTTGTTGGCTCCTTGACCTCGACGACCAGTTTCCCTTTTCTCATGTCAGTTTTCTTACTTATTCTCCTGGATCCGAAACATCTCCACGAAGCCTTCTTACCTGTGTTGAGGCCCTTGAAGAGGTCTACGAGGGCTTGGTCCGCCTTCTCAAGTCCACCCTTTACCACTGTGTTCTTGGACTTGACTTGTCCCTGGGACACCCATATGGCCAGCTGCTTCATGGCTGCTGGGAACTGTGCCGCCCAGTCAAGAACGATGAAACCTTCCATTCTGTTCTCTCATTAGTCACGAGCCACTTGGTTTGGTTCGTGGGACCTCTTACCGCAAGCGCATGGAGGACATCCGGCCCAGGTTCTGCGTTGTTTGTCAGTCTCCTAGATCAATTCGGAATGCTGGTTTGGGGGGCACTCACCTTCATGATCTCTCCGGCCTTCTTGTCGCCATTGTACTCGCCGATGCCTTGATTCGGTTAGCGAGCTGGGTCAAGTGGTGGCTCTCCGACCTCCTCGTCTACTTACTTCCACACTTCAAGATGCGTCCACGGAGCTTCATTTGGCCGAGTGCAAGGTCGAGGATTTCGCCTCCAACTGTCACATGGTCAGCATTGTCCTCATCGTCCGTCTTGTCCGTCCGGCTGATACTAACCATTGTCCCAGTACACATCGATTTGATCCTATGCGATTGTCAGCAATCGAGCTAGAATCACGCGGTGCAACGGAATGCTCTCTCACTTTCGTTGCCCCGATGAACTGCTCGCGGAAGTCAGACGCCTTATAGTTCAGAGCTTCATCGAAGCCAAGCTGCTTCAACCAAGCACACTTCTCGTCTGAGCCTGCAATTCCGACAACACGGCAGCCCTTCAGCTTGGCGACTTGTCCGACGATGGATCCTGTGGCTCCGGCCGCTCCTGAAACAACGACCAGCTCGCCCTCCTTGAGCTGCCCGACGTTCTCCAGGCCCAAGTATGCCGTCAATCCGGTCATACCGAGCGCCCCGACCAGGTCCGGCCCCTCGATGCCTGGCAACATGGGTGCCTGGAATACATGTTGGGGGCCCAGAACTGCAACCTGCTGCCAGCCAGAGAATCCCGTTGCCCAGTCACCAGCCTTGAGTGATGGGTTCTTGGATGCCAGGATACGGCCGGAGCTGATGCCTCTCATGACCTCGCCGATCTGCACGGGTGGCAGGTATGAGGGTGTATCTGTACGCGTGTTAGATGAGGAGATCTCCGTTCCTGACGCGGACCGGCGTGCTTACCTCTCAACCACACGCGCATCGATGGGTCGAGGGACAGATAATGCGACTCGAACAGGACCTCGCCATCCTTCAGGTCTGCTTCTGTCGGCGCTGTTTTCGTTTCTATGCGGAAAGTCTCTCCGGGGATGATCTCTCCCGTCGGCCGCTTGGCGAAGACGATGGATACACTCTTGTCGTTAGCCATGATTGCTTGTGTGTGGGGTAACCGTTATTTCGAAGGGTAAGATAAGAGAAGAGAGTAGGAAGTCAGGACAGTCAACAATTCGTCGATTATCCCCTTTTACTCCGTGTCGCAGCCAGGAGATATATATATGACGCTTACGCGGACGTCACCTTCCACCTTTTACCAACGTCCGTTAACGCCAACCAAGCATCTACGCTGGTCAAAACCCTGCGGTGTCCGCCGCTACAGTAGTGCCCGCCCAGGGCGCCACGGCCCAGCGATACTACTTGTCATGCAAACCCTTTTCTTCACCACAAAGTCCCAGCAACGTTCTTGTTGAAAAGAGACCGAGGCTCAGAAATGGCCCAACAGTCCCAAAACGGCAGTCTGGCCGCCCGGAACGGAGCGGCTCCAACTGCTCCCCTTCTGCAGACTCCACATCTGACATCGGTCGCCCGTGCCCGCCGCGGCATTGCGCTTCGTACAACGGGGCGTCCATGTCTTGCCCGGCCCCGCCATCCTCAAAGGGGAATCCTGTCCGGCGCCGGGCTGGATTCTGGACGGCGGACCCCGCTGTTTTAAACGGCCTGTCAAACTTTGAAATGCCTCGGATTGATGGAATATCCTGCTCATCCAAACTTCGGATGACTGCGTGAGTGCATAACTTCGCCCCTTTCCCACAAACCACGGTCGCGCCGCTTTGCTCCCTGGGCCGCGGCATGGTGCATCGGGCCTCTCCACCCCTTAAGGGTCCTCCGTTCCCCGACGACCGGTGCCGAGGTATGTATTCGGATGGCGGTCTGGCATCTCGACCCTTCCCTTGTTTTACATTTGCATGCTGCGGCACTGCTTCAGGAGACCAGTGCTGCCAGGGCTAGGTCGGCTCTCTCGGAAGCTACCTCGATCAGGTATTGGCATGTGTCACATTTGGGACGATCGTGAATGTCGGTGCAAACACGATTTACTTGTGTGACCGAGATCCGTAATCATCGTATCTTCACTGCGCTAAAGAGCTAACAGGCGGCATCCAAATCAAAACCCGTCAAAGCAGAGGCGTCTGGCACGCTTGCACCACTGCTTTCGCCTTCCGCACGACACGCCTACGCTGCTATGTCCTTATCTTCCACAATCATCAAGTCGCCCATGCTAATACTGATCCTTGATTTCCATGGCATAAGAAGGGCTGAGGAACAGATTCTTTCCAAAATTTTATATCTACACACCTGAGTCGTGACGCTCCGGCAACACAGCCATTGACGTATCTTTGCCCACTGGTTCCTCCACACCGACCTTCTATATATCTATGCCGTGTGCCCGTCCCCACGAGCCTTCATGTGCCGCCCGACGTCTCTATGAGCCAGCTGGAGCAGCGCAGAGAAAGCGTACATGTACATCGGGATGATGTAACAGAGAGCGTAGAGCGCCAGGGTTGTGGGGACGGACAACTTACCCGTCACGGAAAATGCTACGACAACGAGCAAAGCTCCGACGCAACACAGTCCTGCTCCCGATAACTCGATGGGGCTCAGTGGCGGTTCAGGAGGCCTGGACTCGCGTTGTGCGTCGACTTCGATGTCCCTAACTCCGGGAGCTGCTGAGTGCCTGTGTGAAGGTCTGCTTACAAGCCCCATGTTGGAACTGGTTGGGCTTAATATGCTTGGTGGATTTTCTCTGGTGGTCTTGTTGTCTGGACAGTGATGGTTAGGTACAACGATGGCTGTGGTGATCAATGCAAGGGATGCAGATCTCTGAACACACGATTATTGCGACGTGATGACGGAACCAGCCTTGATCATATGCGATTAACCCCCTGACTTACTCTGAATACTCGAACAAAGGCTATTGTTTAACACTGCACGAACCCTACCAAAATATCCCAAGACCTCGTTTTGTCAAGGGGCACGTCGACGAGAAAGCATTGTCCAAGACTACGAGGCTACAATGATTCGTCCTACACAAAGGGAATTCACGAGCGGCTATTAGGGACACCTGCGCACCATTTCCATCGCTAATCTGACCTCTTTGCTTTCGAACTTGCGCTTCTCACATGCAAGATCTCTTGACGACGTCCCCCCACCCCCTCCTTCCCACCTTGAACACATCCTCCCTTTCCCCTCCCCTCCCAACCTCTTCTTTTTCCTTCTTTATTATTGTAGACGACTTATCCCAAACCTAGATTGATCATAGATATAGATACGAGTCGTAAGATTTGTTCGTCCCGGGCTCCTTAACTTCCTATTCTCTTGATTTGTGGGATTGCCTCCTTGTCAGGGTTGTTCGTGAGCACAGGCATTGATGGCCCCAAGTTTGAAAAATGTCTGTGCCAAACCACCTGTAGCAAGGGAGTGAGTGGGTGATTCTGCCGCTTAGACCCTAAGTCTCTACGTGTTATTGGCTCCTGTCACTAGCATTAAGTCAACATATGTATGGATCAGTGGTCGACAAGTGGCCCAAGGAAGGGAGCAAAGAGGCCAGCTGGCCACATGCAACCAGACAAAGTTGCTCAGAGGAAGGGATTTGGAAGGGCAAGGTCTAATAATTAGTTTTACTCAGTAGCTTATACGCAGCTTGCAAAGCAACTTGAGTTCTGGCTTATCTCTTCACTCTAACAGCGCCCGCCCCATACGGATGTCCTTGTCAGAGCCCACTCTATTACTGCGGGCTTCTTAAACTCTGGGAATACTAGCTATTTCCCGGATGTAGTAATTTCCCTATCGTTATAACTAATAGCGTCGGGTGCATCCGGGTATGCAGTTTGTTGGCTAGCACTTATAGGGATGAATGTTTAATTTCAAGTGGGTAATAAGGTCGCAACGGGTTTTATAAACCTAGTATGATTGGTAGAAACTATATAGGTAGTCTTAGTATCTCTTAGATACGGAAATCTATACCCGATTTCCGCTTAGTTTCTTTATAGATAGATAATTACCCGTAGAGAAGCCCTTATAACTAGTAGCTGCCTAAACCTATAAATAAGACACCCCTCCTCTCTTTTTCCCCTTCCTTTCTCCTTGCCTTCTGCCCTTTCCATCCATCACACGGATCATCAACACAACCAACCACGGTCCTCGCCCGACATATTTCATTGACAGTGATTGTCATCGGTCTTCTGCCGCACTCAATGATTAGATCCTCCACTTTTCCATTGCCACCCTTTTCCATTCTTCGCTTTTTACAGCGGCTGGCACGTACTGTAGGACCGAAGTCGAGGCGTGAGACACAAATAGGATCGTTTCGCATCACCTGTGGAAGTTCCACAACAATAAATATATCTGAGACACTGTCTTGCACATAAATATTCTCCATATAAAGTATAATACCCACATTATTGTTGGTGTAGGAGAAGACCTTGGCTCCATAAATACTCAAGAGCTGGAACGCACAGTGCGTTTCAACGATACCATTGATAGCCTAGAGACCCTACTGATACAGGGTCCAAGGAGAACACAGAATAAATAAGTACCTACCTAGGTAGGCACTAGACATGCCGAGAAATGCATCAAGGGCTACTGCTGTGGCCAGAGACCCGCGAGATCAGAGAAAGCCGTCTGACATGCTAAGGCCACCGCCGGCAACGACTCTTCCTCGCTTCTTGAAATCAAAATGCCTCCCAAAGGTCAATGAACTAGCCAACCGCTATGCAGAGTACAACGGCCGCCCTCCCGGGAGAATAGTGCTAGAAAATCTCAACTTTGTTCGGGTTAGGCTGTTGCCGTATCTGGAATTCGATGTGGCCAAGCAAATGACACCGAAGCTAGCGAAATATGGCGTCAAAGAGATGCTTGACACTATGAGAGACCCTCAGAACCGGATGCCGCGCGACGTGGCCGAGTACGCAAACCGGCTTTACGAAAAGTTCGAGGCGGGAAGCTGGGACGCCACCCCGAAACCCCAGGCCCTCACCTTCACGGGCGAGCTTCCGCCCGAAGACCACGATATCTGGGGCGTCGACGGCATCATGCACGGCGCCGCCATGACCAAGGAGCCCGGCAAGAAGCTCGATTACAAGTTCGACCCACGCTACAGCGACGAGCGACAGAACGGCGAGGTCTACGGCCACAACGGGCTCCGAGTCGGGGACTGGTTCCCCAAGCTCATAGTTGCCAACTTCCATGGGGCGCACTATCAGCTCCAGCGAGGCATCTGCGGGGACGAGAACAGCGGGGCGTACTCGATCCTCATCTCCAACGAGTACAGCGGCCTCGACATGGACGAGGGCGATGTCCTGTACTACAGCGCCGAGGGCGCCAGGGGCAAGGACTCGCGCGACAAGTTTCTCTCCAAGGCCAACCAGTCCATGGCCGCCTCCCAGATTACCCGCAACCCGGTCCGCGTGCTGAGGAGCGCCAAGGGCGCTCGCAACCGGCACTACGCGCCCAGCTGTGGGATCAGATATGACGGACTGTACCGCGTCACGGACATGAGGGTCCTGGTGAATGAGAAGGGCAGTTCGTATCAGCGGTTCAGGCTTGAACGGATGGGGGGCCAGCCTACTTTGGAGAGTATTCGGGGCATCCCGACGGAGGAGCAAAGACAGCAGTTTGACAGGATCAAGGATGGTTACTGAAATTGGAAAGAATGGAAGGATCTGAATGCCCGGGGAAGTCAAAAGCTTTGGACAGATGCCTTGTTTGTGAGACTGTTGACAGGATACCTAGTATTGAAGGTGTGTTTCGAAGACGAAGTGCCTGTGTTCCTTGATGGATATTTTCTATTCTGGACTCCAAGATTGCAATACATGTTTTGTCAAGACGAAGATTCGAGACTTACTGGCTATCAAAGATTGGAACTATTTATCAGCGGTGTTGGTCTCGATAGGGCCTGTAAGGGAATGTTGGTGATATTGACGAGACAGATTGACAGATTGATACCGACGTACGGAAGCAGTCATGTTTCAACATCCAAGCTGGAGGAATTGCCATCTACATAATTAGCTCGTACCTAAGAATAAAGCAGAAAATTGAATTGATTAACGAGACACTGGTCGCATTGACACACCGCTCTGTAATCCGGGCATAATGTGGCTGTTTACTGGGCACGCGTGGCCACGCCTGGGCATATGAATGATATCCGAAAGTCGGCCGACATTCCAACGTCAGACTGTCATCGACGCCCTTCGGCGCCGAGTCGGCGGGCTGGTGCTCTATCATAGCTAGGTACGAAGATGAATCTCTACAACGAGCCAATATGAACCATGTATTCTAGGATCTCCAGGATATGTCCGGAAATATCACGGTTAACACGGCACCCATCCTGGAAAGAGCAGGCGGTCTAGTCTGTTGAAGAAAGATGGTGGCATAATGAGTCAATGTCGCGGCAAGCCGGCACCGCATCGGCAACAAATACAAGGGTAGAATCCTTTGTGCCCCTTGAACACGATTATATATCATGACTTCGTAATACTTCGGTCACCGGTAGTATCAAGGGTCCAGTTGTCCGTCACTATTGGTTTATACGGTTGACATCGCTTAGCCTGGAGGTGATGCCTCTTCCCCCGGACTCTAACAGCGCAAGACCGTCGTCTAGCCTGGAACCGGCTGCCGCGAAGGGGGTCCAACCGCAAACACATACGGACGTCGTGAGACCGAGCGAGCAACTCCCAATAAGTGCCGACGATGTCGCCGCCGAGACAATCGCAGCCAAGGAGCAGGAGCAAGACACGATGCAGGAGGGACTCGTCGACACCATCCCAAGCAAATCAGAGGATGATGAGCCAGAGGGTAACCTTGAGCCGGTCTACTCGGTCATCCCGCGGAGGCAAAAGGTCGTCATCATACTCGTTGTCGCAATCTCGGGATTGCTCAGTCCCCTGACGGGTTCCATTTACCTCCCAGCCATGAATTCCATCGCCCGCGATCTCAAAGTCAAGCCCTCACTCATCAACCTCTCCATCACCACATACCAGATCTTCCAGGGACTGGCGCCCTCATTCATCGGCTCCTTGTCAGACGTCAAGGGACGCCGTATTGCCTACATTACCTCCTTTTCAATCTACCTCGTTGCGAACCTGGCTCTCGCCCTACAGGATAGCTATCCGGCTCTCATGGTGCTCAGGTGTCTGCAGTCTGCAGGCAGCTCAGCAACAATAGCACTGGGTTCGGCCACTGTCTCAGACTTGTGCACTCGAGCTGAGAGAGGCACATGGTTAGGATACACTACTTTGGGAATCTCGCTCGGCCCGGCCCTTGGGCCGGTCATTGGTGGCCTCTTGAATGAGTATCTGGAATGGCATGCCATATTCTGGTTCCTCTTGATCTTCAGTGGAGTTGTCACCATCATTATGGTCGTCATGCTCCCGGAAACAGGTCGCTCCGTCGTTGGAAACGGCAGCGTCCCGCCCAAGAAATGGAACCGCAGCGTTATGCAATGGTATCGGGTGCGGAAAGGAAAACCCATCAATGGCGGAGTGGTTTACCCGGAGGATGCCTTGACTATCCAGGTACCGAAGAGGCGGCCAAACCCGTTGTCATCTCTACTCATCCTACTTGAACCGGAAGGCGGCATCACCCTAGGGTTCGGCGCACTTTTCTTTGCAGGGTACTTCATGGTCATGACGACTCTGTCCGAGCAGCTGAGCAAACGGTTTGGCTTCTCGTCCGCTGTTACGGGGCTCTGCTACCTCCCCCTTGCATTTGGATCCATGATCTCGAGGTGGTCTGCCGGCAAGCTGTTCGACTACAACTTCCGCCGACACGCCCGGCTTCTGGGGCAACCACTTGACTTGACCAGGCAGCAGGCTATCGAAACCTTCCCCATCGAGAGGATACGGCTCGAAGTTTGCCTGCCTATGGTTTACATAAGCTGTGGAACGATGCTCGCATATGCGTGGGCGATGGAGACAGACTCCAGCCTGGCTGGTATCGAAGTGGCGCTGTTCTTTATGGGGCTGTTCTTCTCTGGAGTGCAGCAGGGCTTGAACACGCTGGTTGTTGACACTCATCCCGATACCCCGGCCACCGCCACCGCCGCCAACAACCTCTTCCGCTGTCTCCTTAGTGCAGGGGCGACTGCAGTTGCCCCTTTCATGATCGAGAAGATTGGGCTGGGTCTCATGGGTGTCTTCATCAGTGGTGTGTGGTTGTGTTTCAGCCCATGCCTGTGGCTGGTGATGCTGCGTGGACAGAAGTGGAGGGACAATGAGAAGGCTAGACAGGAGCAGAAAGAGGCAGAAAAGAGGCAGAGCGAGGGCGAGACTGGTTAACATCAGGGCTCGATATTCCGTATATTCAATGGTCCGGTGGGTACCCCTGGCCCTTCCTTCCTTCCAGCAAGCAACCTTACTTACGTATCTTCAGCGGATGCCGTATCAAGCCCATGTGCCAAGGTTGGAGCCTCTACGTATGATACTAACCAAAGCTCATACGCTGCGGTGAATAGATAAGCTGGCCGGATACTACATATGTATGCTGATCATCTCCACTTCCCGCTGCCAGATTATTTGTGTTTTACGGCTAAATACATAACGGGCTAGAAACGCCCATCTTGATGTGGTGTTCACGACGGTCTTGTCTCGGCATTGATATCTCTGATATCATAGATTCCGGCAGGGATACAGATTGCTATAAAAAGCGGCTGAGAGTGAGATCCTTGAGACTTATCAAGCCGCGACACCAGATCACGATTAACGATTGGTGGTATCGGACTGATTTAGTTGTGGCCCCGCATGCCAGGTAGTAGCTTATGAGGGGCATCTTGGGGAGCTTTGCCTGGGGAACTGGACCAGGGCCAAGTTATCTCACTCCAGCTTGATAGGTCAAGATAAGGTTAATCTCTGCTGGTAGTAATATTACTTACCTCTCCAGCATTGGTAGGATCTTATTGGGGTGATATGTGTGACCTTTACATGTAGTTCTCCTCGACGACGAGTCCTCCAAGACTGCATCTCCAGCCTATTTTAAAGTGGCATCTCAGTCGAGTGACCTCAAGTGCTACAAACCTCCAGTATCACAAGACGCCTCGTCTCACCCCCACGATGCATTCGCTCGATGGGTCCGAGAAGAACCCTACGGCTGCACGGCCGACCAGTGACGAGGAGACACAGGCCCCGGCGACGCTGGGCACCGTCACTGAGCTTCATGACCTTACCGTGCTGGGCTACAAACCAGAGTTACGACGAAACAGGTCCATGTTCACATTGCTGTTCCAGTCTCTTGCAATTGCAGCAGTGAGTAAATGCAAGCCGTTGTAAACGTCGTTGCGAGAGACCCGTGCTCATGTTCGCCGCCACAGATACCATACGGCTTCGGAGGACCCCTGATCAGTGCCATATATGGCGGCGGTGAGTGATATCATTTGTCTATGAAGATGGATCATCATATGCTAATGCGGACGGCAGGCCAGCTCCCCATGTTCGTAGGCTGGGTGGTCGTACTCATAGTTGATGAGTGTGTGGCTCTGTCCCTCGGCGAGTTCGCGTCTCGATATCCAACCTCGGCTGGACCTTATTACTGGTCTTTCCAGCTCGCAAGCCCCAAGTTTCGAACAGTGCTCTCTTTCATCACTGGGTGGACATGGCTCATTGGGAACTGGACCATCACCCTGAGCGTCAACTTCGGATTTGCATCCCTCGTTGCTGCGACTGTAGCGCTATACCACCCTGACTGGACACCAACTTCGTGGCAGCTGCTACTGATTTTCTATGCGATCTGCCTCATCACATTCGTGATAGTGGCATATGGAAACAAGGTGTTGCCAATGGTCGACACCATCTGCGCAGCTTTCACGGCCATCAGTATTCTGATCACCCTGATCTGTCTTTCGTATAAGGCCTCTGTGGGGAGGCACTCAGTCAGGGACACACTGGTAAGGACCATCGCTCCACGTAGAAGCGCCCATGGCACTAATATAACTCTTTATAGGGATACTATGATACGACACAGTCGGGTTGGGGGGGCTTTTCGTTTTTCATCGGCATTTTGCCCGCGGCATACACGTAAGTCTCGACTGACAAAAAGCTCCAGCTGTCGTCCCGGAATGTATTCTGACGACAGACAGATTCTCGGCCATCGGCATGATCACGTCCATGGCCGAAGAGTGCGGAGATCCGACAACCAAGTTGCCCAAGGCCATATCCTTATGTGTTCCTGTGGGAGGCATCGCCGGGCTGTTCTTCATCATCCCCATCTGTGCCACGATGCCGCCCCTGGAAGATATATTGAATGCACCAGTCCAGCAAGCTCTTCCGTATATCTTTGGAGTCGTGATGGACTCTCCAGGCGGCGGGCTTGGTCTAACCTTTCTAGTCCTGGTCATCACGCTTTTCTGCTCGATCTCCATCACAGTCGCCGCGTCGCGGTGCACCTGGGCCTTCGCCCGTGACAACGCCATTCCTCTGTCTCGGTTGTGGTCGAAGGTCGACACACGCCATGGTACCCCGATCTGGGCCTTGACGCTGGTAAGTACACCCGCCCCTGCAAGGGAATTCACTGCTCCCACTGACATGGTTTTCTTACAACTCCTCCCTCATGTGGCCCTCTCCCACCGTTCTATACTGATTTTGAGTGCGACAGACAACCCTCGTAGAGGTACTTCTGGGTCTGATCAACCTTGGTTCCTCGTCGGCCTTCCTCGCATTCGTCTCCGTCGGCGTCATTGCGCTGGCTGTTTCTTACGGCATTCCGATCTCCATCTCTCTTTTCCATCGTCGCAGGGATGTGAATTATGCCCGCTGGACAATGGGCAAGACACTGGGATGGATTGTCAACATCATTGCTCTGTTGTGGATCATGTTTGAAGTCGTTCTCTTCTCGATGCCGACGGTCCTGCCAGTGACTGAAGGCAGCATGAACTATGCCGTTGTGGTGTTCTTCGGATTCATGGCCATTAGTGCCGTTTGGTATGCTATCCATGCAAGGAAAGGTAAGATGCCGACTTCTCTGCACTTTTGTCTGGACTGTCTAATTACTATTGCTAAATCTGATATTGTAATAGTCTACAAAGGGCCTCCGGAGTCAGACGGTCTCATCGTTACTACCTGATACGCTCCACGTACACCGCAAAGCTTCGAGCCAGGGGGAAATCCCTGCGAAGGGGATACACCAAATGGTTTGGATTGGTCCGGGTGAGAAGTAAACAGGTTGATCTCGGACTCTGGATACTGGTTGATTAGACTTGCATGTACTGCTTCCAACCCTATGCCGTTTCATTCAGAATCGAAGAGTGCTCAGCTTCATCACTCCCCAAGTCATCCATGTGTTGTCGTGCCCAAGGGCTTCTCTCCCTCAGCAACCGTCCGTATCGACTCCATACGAAGGGAATAGGAACAAGAATGACAGCTAGTCCGGCGAGCAGTGTGCCAGCCCCTTGGTTCCCCAGTCCAGTGAAGAGACTGTGTGCAAACAGTGGGAAGCCCGCGCCGAATAGGTTTCGTATGAGACCGATGCCTGCAAGCGCTGAGGCTGAGTAAGCCTTGTAAGAGTCTTCGGTATACGTGAATGTCCTATTTCCGCTTAGTGACTTGCGTGGGGTAGACGGCGCAGCGGGGAATATTCCATGAAGTCATCATGGAGTGTGAGTGATAGGATTTATAGGGTCAACTTACATGAGAATAAGAGTGTAGAAGCTAAAACCCCAGAGTGATGACGCCAAGACCGGAAAGATGGGATGTGTGTCTGAACTCGACGTGCCAGCGAAGCAAAATAGAGATATAGGAAACACTGTGACGGGCCGGTCAGCATTAGGTTTCTAAGATGCTATCAAGAATGCACTCACGTATTGCAGCAAGCTTTGGAATGGGGCCAACTCGAGCCTCCGGCACATTCTTCCCGCCAGACTCTTGTACCCGTGTCTGGTAATATCTTTCTTGCCAAATATTTACAACGGGGCCCAGACTGATACCACACACAATGCCAAGGAAGCATATACCCACGCCGATGGTGTCAAAGCCGTGGCCTTGCCCGAAGACCAGCGCAAAAGCCGTGTTGAACAGAAAGCTCAACCCGTACAGATACCCATTGTACAGAGCAGCACACAGAATGATGGCTTCGGTACCCAGAAATCTGAAAGGTCGGGCAAGGGCCACCGTAAACAGTTCTCTCACACTTCTTTTCTTCAGATTGTCGGGTAATACGATATTCGTGTCGCCATTGTTGATCATCCGTTCTTGCTCTGCTCGTTTGGAGAGAAGGATACTATGACGGGTCTCTCCGCAGTACAGCAGTGAGGCCGTCATGATGATCCAAAGACTCCCGCAGATTCCAAGCAAGGCCCAGAATACGTCCCTCCAGCCCCTATGCTGAGCAACGAATGACATCAAAAAGAACCCAGTTGGCGATCCGCACGTAGCTGCCCACAGATACCAAGACATTGCCGGGCCAGTATCGTGCGGATGGTAGAGGTCAGCGATCGTTCCACCGAAATTTGCTGTCAACATATTAGCAACTCCCGAGTACCCATGAGCCACATGAGGGCACGCCGCTCCTTACCAATAGTCACGGACGAGAAATAGCCGGACAGTAGCCTGACGGGAAGGAAGACTGCGAGGTTCGGAGATACAGCTGATGCAGCCAGAAGACACAAGTAGATGAAATAGGAATAGATGTAGACTGGGCTGCGGCCAAAGTACTGGGCGGATTTATCAGTAGTCATGCTCAATGATTGGGCCATGCGGGCATTCCGGTCAACTCACCTCGGAAAGGGGCGCCAGAGTCATAGGCCCAAATGCCAGACCGAGCACGTAGGCAGACAAGCCCAAGGAACCCAAACCAGAAGGCAAGCCGAAGTCATCGGCGAATTTAGAGCTTGCCGGCGAGAACCCCGACGCACCCCAGCTGACAGATAGATCGATGAGGACGATGGGTCCGATTATGAGCCACTTCTTCCAGTGAGGCCAGTTTCTGGGGTCTTCTGGGTCATCGGACGAGAAGTGAACGACCGTTGCACCATTTCCGAGGTCCACACCCGAGGATTTGCTGTTGTCAGTACCATACTCCTGCCCTTGGCTTGACGGTCCCAGGAGAGGCTCCTGGGACGAGTCCCCTTCTATAGGCATTGTCCCGGGGATGTATTGGTGGTGCGTTGCTGTGAGATGGGAAGACCTGTCGAGGCAACTTGAAGAAGAGAAGTCAAAACACGTCTCGTCGCCGTTCGCGAAGCCCTGCGAGCACCCGTATCGAAAGTATGCAGGCTCTTAAGATTACCGGTACCGGTTCATCCAGCTTCGAGATAAGGTCGGCTCTCTGGAGGGACAGTCTCTCGCGGGCTTGTTTCGATGGGCCCTCAGTGTACCTGGCCGTGGAAAATTGTGAAGTTGGAAGTTGGCGACGTGGCTTGAAGCTCGGCTGCTTGACTTGACCAGAGAGCATGGAACAGTCATTGTTTTGTGTCACGAGGAGTGTGATAGTGGTCGGTCAAGTGACGTTTTGATGCATCTCGATGGCGCATGACGTCGTTCCTTGGGTCGTGATCTTGTTAGTCCTAACCCTTATCTTGACCACATCATCCATCCCCGCCTCACTTGCAATCACCAGCTGCGAAGCAGAAGCTTGGGAGCACACTTCAGGAAGAGGCAAAGATTGAAATCCCTCCAGAAATTAGTCAATTGGTGTTTCTCGGATCGCTGGTGAGGAAGGGCTGACAGATGGGATGGTGTCTTTGACAATTTCCGACCGTACAAAGTCCTAAGGTACATACACCTCACCTGGCCGCGACATATTGATTCCGTGCAAAGCTTCGTGTTTAATACCAACTAATTTGTAGCCTCCCATTTCTCACAACCAGATTTCGCGGCCTGTGTTCTGAGTTGTGTGAGGAACTTCTCTCCTATCATTTCCTTCAACGGCATACGCACTTCGTCCAGTCCAGAAATATTCGGCGTCCAGCTGCATAGAGGATTATGCCTACACCTAGACCGAATGTTTTCTAGGTTTTCGTCAAGCTTCGCTGTAATCTGCGCGAGCTTTTCGGCAGATATTACAACATGTGCTTTATCCTTGGGGAGTGGCCAAAACCCGTATTTGCAGAGGCATCGAATCATACTACCCAGCAAGGTGGAGGCGCAACTCTCATGCAAACCACTCGGGTCTTCATCAGCTGTGAAATATCTGAAAATTCCATGCAAAGGTTGAAGGAGAGAAGCAATGGCTGACCTCCGAACCTCTTTGATACAATCTAAACAAGCCGTCAGCTTGGATGCCACACAAGCCTCAGCACCAGCATGGCTACTGTTCAAAAGGTCGGATGTGTTGAACTGACCAAGAACCCTGTCGTCAATTAAAGCTTCTGCATCTTCAAGGTTTGATAATGCTTCCTTTGAGGAACCGCCGTCCATTTCTGTCACCAAGATCTGGATGTCGCCGTCGGACGTTGCTGTTGCGTTCAAAGCAATATTCAACAACAGATTCTCAAAAGGACGGGACATGCCGAACTCATGTAACACCCAGATCATATCAATGTCGGTTTCTTCCACGTCTCTCACGCCTGTAGGCTTATGCAAAGCCGGATTATTGGCCTCGGATGCCCAGATACTTGCCCACGGCTGCAGGCAATGCGTCATGCGGTACTTGTTCGTTAGAACAGTGATCTTATACAGGCCTGAGATATCCATCCGCTTGGGAACTTCTGAGAAATTCGCATGGATAGCGTTGAGAAAGATTTGCATCGCCCAACTGTCATCCTCAGGAAGCTCGACGGTCCAATCCGGCCCCTGTTCAGACTCCTTGAAGTCTCCGAAGAGCATCGCGTCAAAGACTTTGGATGATCTGCGCAAAGCATTGGCGTCGACACGGAAGACATGTCGCTCGTTGCCTAAGACCAGCTTGAGATTTCCATTCTTATCAATGGGGGTTGGTGACACGCTGATCGAAGCTTCCGTGTCGTTGCCATGGCCGAGTTTCGTTTGTTTGCTTTGTCGACGACCGGCCTTGGAATCGTTGAACACTAGCTCTCCGTCCTAGATCTTCGATATTAGTGATCAGCCAGTAGTCTCATATGTGAGACTTCCAACTGCAAAGTTTCGAGCTATAGTGTCGAGCTGAGAGACCAAGCAGCCTAAAAAAGGCTGGTGGCAGCCACTTACCATTTTGATAGCTCTAGCCAACATGGGTCATGGCAAAGGCTTTTGCGGCAAAAAACGAGGCAGACTCTAGTCTGGAATCCTCGGGATCGAATAAATGCTGTGTGGAGTATTTGCAAGGGTGAACTTCAAATCAGGCACATGTTTCGAACTGGATGGACGAGAGGAACACACGATGCTCAAAAGCGAGCAATTACGGCTCGTGTTGATCCGGTCCGTGCACAGATACCCTAACCCTAACCCTATTAACGTCAATCCTCCCAGATCGCCGGACGGTCCACCGTCCGCTTGGCCAGTCGAGCACTGCGATGCGTTCCAAAGCTTTCGTGTTCGATGCGTGTGGCAATAAAGTCTGAGACAATTATTGGTCCTCCGAATCAGGTAGCGGCCAAGGCCAAGGGATGAGAGTCGATGTCATATCACGCCAGGGAGAACATTGGCGAAGTGCGACCGAGGTGGGCTACCTACAACACAAGGACATGGCTAAGTCTAGGAACCCATCGCGATGTTCTCCCAGCTTGTTTTTCTTGAATTGGAAGAAGAAGGCTGCTGCTGGTGATATCGTAGCTGGCCTAGATGTTTGAGTTTACAGATACAGAATAGCCCCCAGGCTGGATTCTCACGTGTCCAGTTCTTTCATGGAAAATGGACTGTCACACCCACGCTCACATGGCTACACCCAACAGCAAGTTCCATAGGACCCAATTGTGAGCTCAGTAACTGCAGTGGGCTCAGGTGGGAAGCTTCTGTACTACAGATAATTTCAAATCATTAATTGATAATAATAGAAGTGGTGACGAGCACTGCACTCGATGCGGTCGACGGTCGTTGGCAGGTCGTGATGCGATAGACAGAGCACGGCAACGAGTGCTACGCTACGCGTATGAAAGAAATAAAAGATGAAATAAGAAGCAAAAAGAAAAAAGTGTTTGTCAAATCCTTATAGTAGAACGGCAGCTACCACATCTAGGCTTAGAGAATGCCCTCACCGGGCGTCAGCCTAGACAGAAATGAGTACCAGTCCCCGTGAGTCGAACCCGTGGTCACTGCAGTATATCACCGCGTCTGATTCGAAAGTGTATGGTGACCGCGATATACCACTGGACTATGGGAGCTGGTGAATGGTTGGGAAACGCAATGGTTATAAAGGCAGGGCGAGTGGCTAGGTGCCTGATTGGCCAGGTGCAGATGCTTGCAATGAAGAAGCTATGGCCGCCCAGCTTGTACAGCAGCCACACGCCGTGACCGTGATTTCGATTTTCTCATCAGAGGGTAACCTGTCTTGAGTTCTTTCTCAGGCCCCTTACTCCCCTTTTCTGCGCCACAACTACTACTTATGTTTTTACTCAACGAGGATGAAGAGTACTCGATGATAAGCTATGGGGTCGAGTGCGCAGACAGTGACTCCTACTTAAGACTTGGTCGCACGATGCAGAATATCCTACTTGAAACTACAACACAGTTTTGGCGGTGATTTTTACTGGATAGACCGTATCAAAGCGGTTAGTCTCTGGCACAGCGCATAGCAAATCAGTCAGGTGTCAATGTGTGTTTTGCATTTTCTGAAGCTGGTCTCGCTCACGAGACTCCTAGCTGAGGCATGGATGGATCCTCATGACCACAAAAGGGTCCAAGTTACTACTCAAGCTCCATCATGTCCTCCTCCTCAGCATTCTCCGCGTCCTCCAGGGCCAACTGGGCGAGGAACTGGGTGTATCCACCAGTCTCGGCGTCCTTCATCTCCTCATTCTGGCTGGACTCAGCGACCTTCATCTCCTCATTCTGGCTGGACTCAGCGACAGACTGCTGAGCATTGAGCTCGGTGTGGTTGATGGGAGGGGGGGGGGCAGCAGCTTCTTGGTCTCCTCGTCCTTGAGCTTGTAGTCATCGTCCTTCTCCACCATGTATTGAATCTCACCAGCAGTATCCTCCTCGTCGATCTGCTCCGCCGCATCGCCGATCATGTACGAGGACAGGCTGAAAGCCTGCTCACCGTGCATGACTCCAGCAGCAGTGACAATGCCGTTGAAGCGGTCGATGGCCTGGGCAGTCTGACCCTGGTAGGGAGCCTGGCGGATGATCTGATCGGCGTTGGTGTCGTCGATCCAGGCCTGACGTGCCTCAAAGACCTTAATGGCGAAGCGGTACACGGTACCCTGGTGGATACCATGGAACATGGTGCCCTCCTTGGCACCGACCCAGAAATGGGCACCGTGGGGAATGGGTTGGCCGGTAAGGGCGAGGTGATGTCTCACATAGTCAGTGGCCTTCTGGAAGAGCAGGGCGATCTCGTGATCAAAATCCTTCTTGCTCGGTTTCTGGTACTTGTTGTTCAGCGTGAGCATGATGCTGGCAGACTCCCAGCCGGGGAGAATGCAGCGGGAGCCTGGCTTCTGGATATCGTCCTGTAGGAAAGGAGCTTGTCAGCCTTTCATGTTTATTTGCGCCGAAAAAGCTGCAAATTTGAATAAACTCACGATGTACGTGTAGAAGGCCATCCTTGGGGAGCATCTCAATCATCACTATGGACTTCTTGAAGGGCGCTATTGTGAATGAATGTCGCAATGCGACTTGTGTACGTTGGTAGACGGTGAAGACGTAAGTCAAATGATGTGGAGGGTACAGACCAACGTCGAAGCTGGCAGTGAGTGAAGACAAAAGTCAGAGATAGTGGACGGTCAAGACCAAAGTCGAAGTTGGTTGTCGGTAAAGACGAAGATTAGAATCGGTGGTGGGTGAAGACAGAAGTCGAAGGTGATTCAGATGGTAGGTAAAGACGAAGGTCCAAGGTCCAAGGTCTAAGTACTTGGGCAGTTGCGGGAAAAGCTGGCAGCGGGGAGGTAGAAGGCTGCTGAAGGAGCTTGAAGCAACATGCACTAAATAAGAAACACTGCTTCTATTCAAAAAAGTGCGCTGGCCCCGTCTGATAGCTAGGTACCTTGTCTGGCCTCCAGTTGGCAGTTGGCAGCTAAGCTCTATTTAGCCCGATAACCAAAAATTGAGACGACAGCGACCAACTCAGGGCTTCGTCTAGCGAGGCATAGCTGTCTTCAGCCTCTGTATCTAGTGCGCCGGCAGCCTGATCTACTGACGAGGTCACGAACCCACGGGGCCCTCACGACCGAAATGGCGACGCGTCGATAACGTGACGCGATGGTGTTAAACAATGAACGCGACTTTAGGTAGCTGAATAGTTTGGGTATGATATCGAATACGAGGAGTTCATGTAGATAGTTCTCTAACAGACTACAGGAAGCATATATCACAAACAGGAAGACCCCCTGTCATATGCCGTGATACCACCGCGCCCTATATCATCTCCACGCAGTCAATCGCGATACCACCACTCAGATAATCCGTACCCGTGCTTCCCGTCACGACATTGATAGTCAAGACCTGCCAAGAGCTCGTCGAGTCCAGCCAGGCCGTAGCCGGAACCGTATACTCCAGCACGACATTGTTGCCCCGATACGTCCCCACGGTCAGGGACCGCGTCGAGGCCTGCGTCGTGGCACTGGGTATCGAGCTCTTCCAAGAGTTGACCGTGATCTGCGGCCGCCCGTTGATGTACGCCTCCGTGATGCCGATTCGAACCGTGTGTGCCTCCGTGAGCTGGTCGGCTGTCAGACGGAAGTAGATGATGTGGCCGTTGTTGATGCCCTGCCACATGTACGCCGGGAAGCTCGAGGTTGCCGTCGTGCCTACGATGAAGTTGCCGACGTCCCAGGAGCCGATGCGGCTGTCTGAGGGGTGCATGTAGGTGGGCTTCCATGGGGTCGTGTCGAAGTTCAGGAACCCAGAGGGCGTGCCGTCCCAGTCGCCAATACGCCAGATGGCGGTTGTGTCGCTCGGGTCGACGCATGTGATGGTGTTCAGAGCGACAGTGGAACCCGCCTTGATGGTTACACTTGAAGTGTACACCTCGAGCTCGTCCTTGTAGACCGTGAGGGTATACGTCCCGGGCAAGGCCCCGGTAATTTCCCAAGCGCCACCGGATGTTGCGGCGGTCGCCCAGTACTGGGCACCTGTGTTTGACAGGCCGACGGTGTACTCGAAGGCGCTCTTAGTGTTGGACAGGCCTACGCCAGCCACGCTGCCACGGCCAGAGGAGGCAACCCAGCCGTCGATGCCGAGGGTATCGAACCAGCCCCAGTCGGCCTTGCGGGCGAAGAGGGCGCTGTTGGGCGTGCCGCCGTCGGTGAAGGCGAGGACGGAAGGGCCTTGCAGACCGAAGCGCTCGGGGTCGGTGTGGCCCATGCTGTAGTAGTAGATATCGTATAAGTCTTCGCCGCTGGTGTCGGCACGGCGCTGCAGGGAGCGGAAGAAGGGGCCGCCGGAGGCTTTCTCGTGGTTGGATCGGATCATCCAGATACCAACATCGCTGTTCGATTTGCCGACGTAATCAACTGCAGGACAATAGTCAGTCTCCAGCTCACACGTGAATCTTTTATCCCTGAATAGTACATACAGTCCTTGACACGGCCGTATAGCCCTCCATTGTAGTGTTTCGACCAAGTGGTCCCGTCGCTGATGGACGAGACATCCGAGGATTCAATGTAGGAAGAACCGTCCGGGTAGAAGTCTGAATCGTCGCTGCTGGATTCATCGGTGTCGTAGGAAAAGGTACCACCAGGCATACGAACGATATACCGGTGGACAGTGACGGAGTCGTCAGCCTTATTGGTGAAGATGTACACGTTGTTGTTCCCATATCTGACAAGGAGGTAGTGCTTGAGAGTTCCGTAGGTGACCGAGACCTTGATGATATACGCGGGGCTGGAGAACTCCTGGATGGTCACAGTGCTTGTTCCGAGACCGGACTCAACCTGGGTGTTCTTGCTACTGTAGCCGTTGTACTCGACCCCCTGAATGCCACATGGTGATCAGCATGGACACTACTCTTCTGGTACGATGACTAGCCCTGCAAGGCTGCTTGCAGACGGCCAAAGCCGCTGCAGGGACTGAGGGCGGTACATACATCGTACTTCATAGACTGGATGTCGCCGTTCGTCTTGCTAACTTCGATGACCAGCTTTGACCCGCTGTCAATGGTATAATAATCGCCATTATCAACATAGCCAAACGACGCCAAAACGACGGTGGCAAAGAGAGACCAGAGAAGAGTGAAGATCAGCATCTTGGCGTTCGTCTGGATATTGCCCAAGATAAATCTGGCTGAGGCTCGATGCGGCGAAGGTAAAGATAGTGCCGCAAATGAGACCGTGATACCAGAACCCAGGAGCATACTACCTAGGGGGGAATGGATGGTTATATCTCTCCTCCAGCCGCCGTACACGCGCACACATTCGCCGTTAGGTGCCCCATTGCGGATCTCGCATGTAATCGTCGCAAGGGCTCAGTGGCAGCAAACTTTGGTTGTCCAAGCGTAGATCCCTACGCGGTACCGGGGGTCCACGAGCAATGTGGTTCTTCAGTCCGGACCCAACCGTACCAAAAAGGAGGGAGGCTTACAAGTGCGCTAGCTCCTATTTCTGATCACAAGTCCCATGGGGGCGGAAGGTTGCGTACCGACGGGCTCTGAACAGAAGTCGTTTCCGTGTTGATGGGTGGGAGCAGCTCTCGAAGGGCTGCGCCGGGATTTGAGGAAAATAGAGAGTAGCCGGCCTTGGTGGTGTCAGACTTCGCTCTTCGACTTTTACACACCTGTGCAGGATCTGGCTGAAGTCCCCAGACTCCACTGCTTAATTGGGTACTGTTATAGCCTCTCGTGCACACGTACGGAATACTGATCTGTCAGTTGGGTCTAGCCCCAGGAGGCGTCAGGGACGCATGACAAGTGCCGGTGATTTTATTTCCGACAACGAATGTGGTGGGTATTTAAGGTGTGCGGATGTTGCTATGTAGAGGCTATTTAGAGGACCCACTGAGGTTAATTGGTGGGATAATCCGTGTTCCCTAATCCCTCAAGAAGTTCTCCCGCAGTGTTCAAATTTCATACCTGCCCTACCAGGAAGGCTGTTGGGCTTCATGATCGGTCTTTTTCCGTCTATTCCTCCTTCCTTCTTAAAGATATGCCATCGGCTAGATTGATTGTCCAAGTTTCGCCTTCCTCAATTGTGGTCTCACCTTGCCCAGCCCTCGATACCGCCCCCACGGCCACTTGGAAACTTACTAATGAGGTCCTGCAAATCGGTAAGTTACCCGAAACAGCCACTGAACGGTTCTTGTGGATTCTTACTTATAAAAGGGGTTGGTCAGAGTGCTACTGATAACTTGATATCAATGTGTTTTTACCTTCGAGTCCAACTTCGACCTTGGCTCCCCAGAATACACACTAGAAAAGAAATACTGAAGAGAGCATAACATTCGCATATCCCAAACTTCGTCATCGACTGACATTCAAACTGAATGCTCATGTTTACAGGTAATCCGGTAGTCATTTGTGCGCTGATCAATCCGAAATGTAGACATCTCCATAACCCTGCTTACATGTACCCAGCATAAGGTATTGTTACTGTACCATCCCCTTTTCCCATTGCGAAAACCCGTTTTCTTATTGGAAATTAGAGTTTTCTCAAATACCATCACAGCTCCCTATATGTACTTAAGTAGATTGGAAGTAAGAAGTCCAATAGCGCCATCTTGCCAAATCACGATCACGAACTTGTAGAAACTGTTCACCTCATTTCCTCATCGTGTCCATGGGAGTGTATACAATATGCAGAGAATCAAAAGAAAGAACGGCCACAACCCTATCACGCTTGGGCTACGGGCGGTGACAATTTGTCAGCCCTTCCAAGCTTGTTCAGTTGTTTCCGAATACCTTACAAGTCATCAGCGAGAGCCAGGCAGATATAGAAAATGGTATCCGTATCTCGGTATGTTATTTTGCTCGAGACCCAGCACCTCAGTACTTTTTATCCGGTCCGTTGGCCCGTTTATATACATACATATCAAGCGGGATATAATTACCCGACAGGTGGGTAGGTTGGATCAAAATGTTCTTCAGCGACCTTTACCAGCGCTACGCACAAATGGTTCCAAGGGGAACACTTCATCCTCCGGCTTCACCCCACCGTAAATTTGATCCCACCTCCACTGAATGACTTCGGGTGTCTTCCAGGCATACTCCGGGTCCCGCAGCCAGAACCGAAGGAGATGTCGTCTGGATTGATATCAGTGACAGGTGCACCTCCTCCCGCATTGAAAGCATTCATGAAAAGGGGCTTAGTAGGGCAATAAGCGGGAATGGACGTACCGCTTTTCATCGCTGTCAACAAAGCCATCTCTGGCATGGAAGATCGAGACGTTGTTGACATATTGAATGTCACCTTTTGCGAAGTGGGTGTTCACGCAGAACTTCTCACCTAGGAAGTGCAAAGCATCAAGTGCCTCGGCTTGGGCTTCTGTGATGGGTGGGATTTCAGGGTTTCGCGGAAGGTGGCCAAAGCCAACGAAGTATCTTCGGCCGTATTGCAGAGAGACCCGCTCTGGTGTCGTATCCGTGGCTGGATGATGGAACATAAGCGGTCGTGGGGTAGACTTCTGCTTAGCATCTTTCTCGAATCTTGTTGGCGATATTTCAGTATCTAGATTACGATGTGGTCTGTTTGTCTGCATCGCTGGACTGCAATGATCAACTTACACCTCCATATCCCACGACTGGCTGAGTGTATGAATCAAGTCCGGGCGCTTGGACGCAATCTCATTGTATACTCTCCAAGTCGATGCCAACTTGCTCGCACCGCCCTCAACAGCAGTGTCCAGCGCGAAAAGACTGACAATATCACCAGAGTCCGTGTGGAACACCTGCTTGTCAGTGGTGTAGGCAGGAGAGCCGATACTGCTCTTCATGTCGGTGAGGTAGCTGAGATCCTTGATGTGCGTGAGCACAACGTCGGCTGGGCTACCGTCAAAGGGGCTTCTGTGGTCCTGACGACCTCGCTGGGCAGCAATGTGTGCTGAGAGCCCGGTGTAAATGATGATGTTCTCCTCTCGAGTGTGTTCGTCGACACGAACTCCCCGGATGACGAAGAACCCATGGCCGAAGTGCAACTCATGGGAGAGGCGGCGAAGTTCTGCGTGGAGCTTAGGAAGAGGGAAGGTATCTTGGGTTATTTGCGCAAGTGGCAAGTTGAGAGCTGAGGCAAATCGTCAGTAGGAAATCTTGAACTGTAATCCAGAGTAAAACTCCAGGGACCAGGGCGAAACCAACACTTGAATTGCTTTACAGATTCATCGATCTCAAACAGCTGTTCCTCGTTCAGGATATAGGTCCAGTCATATGTCTCGGCAATAGTGTCGCCCTCCCAGACCATGTCGCCCTGCAGCTGGTCAGGGAACCCTTCCGGCACCGTGGTGGGCAGTCTTTCGGTTTCTACTCTCCTGGCTGCCCTTGCCTGATACTTCGCGTAGTCCGGAGCATAATTAATGTCCGGCTGGCCAGGAGGAGCCTTGGCTGTAGGCGTAGGGAACGAGGAAGAGATTGGGTTTGCTGCTACTGCGGTGGCCATGGTGGCAGGAATTGATGTCAAGCCGGGATAGTTCAACGAAGGGGCTCGAGAGAGTACATATAGAGGGTCTTTACAATATTATATATCATGTCAAGTCTTATGCTTCGTCGCGATGAGTTTTCTTGAAGGAATGTTGACGATAGGGGATTGCCCGAATGGGCTGCGTCATTGTGGGTGGGGATTGCACCATAGAGCACTCTGGGATTTGCATTCGCCCACGTCCATGAGACACGTGAGGGGGACATTGCATGTATCTTGCATTATTTGCAGCAGATCTCCACTAAATATGCGAGGAACTGCCGAGAATAAGTAGAGGCCGAGTTCCAGATGCCCTCCTTGCCTACGGAAGTGGTTCGTGGGGAAGCACAGATGCACGGACGATCCTCCTTCGCTGCATCGGCTTGGGACCCCTAGAAATACGATGCTAAGAAGCGACGCGCCGACGCGAGAATGGAAACATTGTCCGAGCCGTATTGATCATCCACTGAGCTTAATAAATATACTTGACAGGTCCCTGTGTTCCTAGATGGCATAGTGTTGTAGTCACTAGGGATGGCCTCATTTTTGCCACTTCGGGGGTCTTGGCAATGTACGACAGTTGGCTGAGATTACCCCACCGCTATGCAAACAAACATGTACTCATGATCTCAAAGTTCAAAGACTTGACTAGCAATTATAGTCAGCAAGCGTTGAATACAACCAACTTAATCTGCACATGTGTGGCCGATGAGGTCTTCGGTACCTTTGGCGAAAGGCTTCAATGTTGCCTTTGGCAATTCATGCCCCTCGGACGGGTATCGGAAGCAGCTAAGCAAGCCATAATCACAGTGAATTAACCTTGAGTCGGGCACTTGGGGTTGTCCGGGTCCTGGGACCGTTGAAAATACATGTAATATGTGGTAGGCCTCCTGCAGTAATGCAACCCTTGGAAGACCCCAGACTTGCCCTATAATTTGGTTTGGAGCCATGAAAGATTTTGCAACACTCTACTTCGACAGGTTGGTAGTAACAATAGAGGGGCCCCGATCGAGCGCAGTCTATATATTGTGGTAGTGATACTTCAAAGAAGGAAAGCAAAGAACTGTAGGATGTGGAAAGAACAATTGCAAAATGAAAGGAGCATCTGCATAATGGTTAACAGGAGTCAACTGGTAGTTTCAGGTCAAATCTTGGCCATCTGCAATGATAAGATGCACTCATTGAGTCCGGATGTCGTTTAGCTCTTCTAAGGTCGATCCCTAGGGGGGCAGTGAGTTTACAAAAGTCTAGTGAGCATAGTAAAATAAGATATGTGCAGCTTACATAATACTTAGTGGGTCTATCAACGTCAACACACCCGGAAAAGTTCAGACCCTTCTCATCGCGTCTATAACGTCTCGGCATTTCAACCGCCAAACACTGGAGCATAAAGTCAATTAAGCTCAGGAAAAATGATCTCATTCGTGTGTTAAAGAGTGTACGTTGGCTGGAGTAAGGCAGATGAGATTGGGGCCGACAAGGGCCCAGTACCGACGACGGCCATGCTACTACCGAAGTTGAGCCCAGAGGTAAAGGCGATGCGCCTACGCCTACGCCACATCCACATTCCAGATCTTCCTCCTCTATATGCTCCGAGGTTTGTTGCACCCAAGATTCGCGACCATATTGAAGGCCAGATCAAACAGATGCGTTCCGTCGCAGGACCAGACACACTTCAGAGCCCAGATACTGCCGAAGAAGCATGGGAAGATGCGCCCCGCCCCTTCGGGAGGCCCCTCTCAAACTTTGGTACATGGATAAAGAGCGCCAGTCCGCCGCCTACGGTCCTCTCATTCACCCGCCGTCCAACCTACGTCCTTCCGAAGCACCAGCTTCAAATTTCGGAGCCATGGGAAGCCGAGTACCTCACCAACGCGCTGAAGAGTAGGATGCAGGTGAAATTCCCCTCCCCTCCTCGGTGGTCTCCATTGCCCTGGATGTCTTTCTGGGAACAAAACAAAGCGAACCCGGAGTTGAAGTTTGACCCACTCAACCATGAATGGCCTGAAGCAGGCATCATGGTCCTGCCGTGCGCCGAGCCCATGTACCTCGGGCCGGGCCAGGTGTCGATGTGGCCCATTATGGATATGAGGGACGATGTTCAACGTGGGAAAAGAAGGTTCCGCACGAAATACGAATATGAACGAGTGCTGGAGGATACTACAATCGAGGTGTTGAAACGCGAGTACGGCATCGAAGCCTTTGCCATCCCCGGCACATCAGGCGTCTGGGTCGAGTCGAAGATTCCGCCGCCAGAAATTGGCCCGGCGCAATTCGACCGGAACAAGACCCCGCGAGCGGAGAACAGGCGTGAGAACGTCCGCCGCATAGCCACCATCCACGCCGCCATCACGGACGACATCACGCAATGGGGCGTGTCGATTCACGTCGGCCAGCCAGACCCCATAGTGGATGGCTGGACAAGTCTCACGAACCCGTGGACGCCCACCCGCCAGCACAAAACCACCACCAGTATAGTAGCGGAACTGGCGCACATTGGAACATCACCTCGACACGCGAGCCGCACGAACCAGATGGAGCTCTATAGTCACAGGAAGACCCGATACCTGCAGACTTACTTCAACAAGGACGCGCCTTTTGCGGGGACCTTGTATCACAGCATGCCTTACAGCTTGATAAAGGTGCAAGACGGCCGGAGGGAACCGGCCCCGCTGGGCCTGGACAACCGCGACTTGTCAACTGCATGGACCTACGAGTTCGGCCGCCAGCTCGGGATGCACGACGGCTTCATCGACCACTATGGCGTTGTCGACTTTGCGGAGGCCAACTCTACCGACTCGCCGACCAAGACGCCCAGGCCCGGCTTCATGAGCCGACCAATGCTAGACGAGCATTGGTTGACTAACCCGTACGAACAAGTAAACGTTCCATCGGTGGTGGTGGGCAAGAATGAGCTAGTGTCGTCTGCAATCCTAAAGGACACATTACGACTAGAGAGTAAAGATGGGAAGATCGATTCGGATACACATGAAGGATGGCTGCTCTCGTGGCCACTTTGGCAGGACACCCTGATGAAGAAACTGGACCAGTCCATCGCCGGCGGTGCGTGGGACACCAGGCTCAGGACCCATACGTGGGACAAGGAACAGTCAGCGAGACAAGTGCGCCGCAAGGTGGCAGTCAAAGAGACGGAGGACCTCCAACAACGATGGAGCGCACAGACGAGGCAGCTCATTCGGCGGCCACTCACGGATGAAATCATTCAGCAGCTGACCGATAAGACACGGGAGATGGAAAGGATCTTGAGAGAGGAGGCGCAAATAGGGGGCGCCAAGTCACAGGAACTGCTTGACAGCGCTGCAACGATGCGTCGGCTTCTTGAGAGCCGGTTCCCTCGCCAGGACAGAGTCGGGGACAAGAAGCCAGAAAGTGTTGATACGCTCGAGGGGCTTCTATCGCAATTGGCGGCAGCAGCATCGCGGCTTAAACCATCACGGATGGCATCATCGGAGCCAACAACTTCGGAACCATCCTCACCCCGTCCAGCATCATCATCGCCAGAACCATCGTCGCAAGCACCTTCACGGCCAGCACCATCTCAGCCAGTACCATCAACGCCAATATCATCGGCGCCATCCGATGATTCGCCATCCCTTGAAGACGCGATTGATCGTGCGCTTAGTTCAGCATGGAGCGAGAAGCCAGCCTCTGCGGAAAACGCAAACACGGGGCTGCGAGGACCTAGGGGAGCACCGCGAAACGATCGGAGAAACGATGAGGACAAGCCGGTGGGTCTGTTCAGAGGAGAACGAACTGAATTTATCGAGTTCACAGAAACAAGGAACGAGCAATTTCAAGGTGAAAGACGGCAAAAGGGCAGGAGAAAGGCGGAAGAACGCCGGAAGGCACAGCCTGACGCTGTCACAACCCGTCCAACAACGCCTGGGGGGGTGCCGAGCTTCTTGCCGAGGACGCAACATATCAGTTGGGACTGACTTTGGGTTTCTGCCAGTGGCGCGGGAATCCGCAGTAGGACCAAATGTCGCGAAGGAATTCTACAATAACCGTGTCTGCGGACAAGCGGGTGGTGGTATCCGGAAAGCTTAGCATTCAGCACGTCGCTGTAATGATAATCTCGTCTCCAAAGCTGTCGTATTCTCAGTGAAGGTTTGCTGAAATTCACACAGTACCGACATGGCATGTAGGACAGCATACCATGGCTGCTCCAATTGGGGCGGGCTCACGAAGAGTGTTTGTTAGTACCTTGGCATCCTTCATTAGAGTCCCACCCAGATAACTCCTTATGCCGGTATCGTAAGACTTCGAATATAATAAGTTAGCAGACACATAGTTTGATTTATTATATTACTTTTATAATGTGTTAGCTCCTAATCATTTGCTGATGAGATTCTTCTTATCGTACAAGTATATACTCGCTTCGCTGTTGTGCAATCCGGGTTTGGCACACTCCCATTCGGGAATAGCGCCGCCTCCGGGCTCAAGTGCAAGCGATTTTGGCTGGCTGTCGCATCACCCGCTTTAACCTCTTCGGGTAGTTTGGTTAAATTAAGCGAGAGCCATGGCTTGCTGCAGGTTTGCGGCTCAAACTGGCGTACGGAGGGGTCGACCGACTTGGATTTCTTTCGCCTATCATCGTCCACAAACCGTCCATTTTTTCTTTGTTGCGCTCTTTGTTGCGCTCTTCCCGTGATGGACAGTCGACTCCCAATTGTTGAGGAATCGAGATCTCGTTGCAATGGAGCTCCCGCTGTGGAAGATAACGCTCTTAACCCTATGCATCACCATCGGTGCCTCTACCATCGTATATTTGGGCCTTCTGGGGGCTATGATAACGGTTCCTGCACTCCAAGCCCACGCCATCTATCTTCATCGGGTGACCTTGACTTGGTTCAAGGACTTGGATGTGCCAGAACAATTTGGCTTCCAGTATAGACAGGCGATCCCGTTTCGCATCCCGACGGAAGACCATGTTAGCCTCCATGCCTGGCACGTCCTGCCCTTAGGCGTCTACCGCCGCAACTATGAAGAGCTGTCGGATCAGCAAGCCTCCGGGGCTATGGGCGAAGACACGGAATTCACCACAACGCTGAATTTCCGCCTATTGCGGGATGATCCGGAAGCCAGACTCATCATCTATATGCATGGGACGTCTGGGACCATGGCGTCGGGTAATAGACCGGACAGCTATCGAGCCCTGTATTCTGGGGCCCCAGACAAGATCCACATCCTGACGTTCGACTACAGGGGATTTGGTCTCTCGACGGGAGCCCCTTCAGAGCCGGGCTTGCTTGTGGATGCCCTGTCTGTTTTTGACTGGGCTACCAAGGTGGCTCGTATCCCACCCGATCGCATCGTCATCTTCGGCCAGTCACTGGGTTCAGCTGTTTCCATTGCTCTCGCGAACCACCTCGCAGCCCAAGTGCCACCCGTGTCTTGTGCCGGATTAGTCATCACCTCATCTTTCTCTGACCTCGCGTCACTGACCGCCACATATCGTATCGGCGGTCTTATCCCGGTGCTCTCGCCAGTGGCAAAGTTTTCAAAACTCTTCCACTATTTCTGTCGACATCTTACCAGCACATGGCTGAACAAGGACCGCATAGCCGAGCTCGTCCGGACGAGTGACCGGTACCACATTACCCTGCTCCATGCAGAAGACGACTCGGACATCCCAGCTGAACACACACAGTCGCTCTACTGGCACGCAGTCAACGCGACAAGCGAGAAAAATCTGTCGTTCGGGGCGTTCGAGGAAGAAAAGGAAAAGAAGAAGACTAGGCTTGGGGAGGGCGGCTGGTCCGTGGAGTGGCACACGGAGAAGGGGTTCATCCGCCAGGAAATGCCCAAGTACGGGGTCCATGACAAGATCATGTCGTATCCTATCGTCGGCATGGCGGTTCTGAGGGCTTTCCAGTCTGTGGACCCTCAATTTGAAGCTTGATTATCAACGATTGTCTCGGGGTCCAGTCGGGGACCGGTAGTCGGGCCTTGACCAAGTGCGCGAACGACAGACATGAACTAAGCACTAGAGGATGACATTAGAAACCTCAACCAGTTGAATTTTCTAGTTAGAGGAGCTTGAGAAATGTCTTGCTCCACAGGTCCATAGATTTAGAAGAAATGAAACCAATGATTCCAAAGATCGAAAGAGTCGTACGTTTCCTCTGGCATCGTCCGCAAAGCAGCAAAAGTCTGGGCTGTCATGATGGTCCTGCTAATAATATACAGGATCGGACTAGTCATCTGAACAATAGTCAACGGACCTTTCCAGCGCAGTGACATCTTCCGGAACTGCATGCACAGTATCGACACCAATGCGCTTGCCCTCCATAGCCTGCCCAGTACGACAGATGCACGACAAGCAAGCAATTATACAATGAAACCGGTTGAACCAATGTAAATTCAACGTTCCTATATCATCTCATCATCAATTCATGATTACATACGGGCGTCGTACAAGCTCGCCGAAATCCAGGACGGTGGAGATGCACAAGGCATTCTTCCTGATATAGTCCAACCCCAAGCACGAGACGCCTGTTCGCTATGCATGTGGTCCTTCAGTTCTACTCATCACCTCTCCATGATTTCAAAAGCGCATCGTTCCTAATGTACATGTCCTGAAGGTGTGGATATCCATCACTTCAAGTTCTGGCGCAGCTCGCTTCGTTTCCGTTCCAAGTTGCATCTGTCACACATGAACATGAATATCTGTGTTGCCATGGGTTGCGCGTGGGCTTTTTTTTTCACTGACCTCCGAGTCTCTCGACCTCGACAGAGGCGAGGATGTAGGCTCCGACCCCGAATGGGCTGTTGTAGTCGATGGGCTGGCCGACGTAGTACTGCGAGGTGGTGAGTGTCAGTATTTATGAATAGACGAGAAGAGAGTGGAAAGTGGAAAGGAACCGCGGGTTTCGACTCACCTCATAGGTAGCAGTCGAGTTCAGACTGCAAACTCCGACGGTACCGTTCCAGCCCAAGGTATCGTCCGCCTCCCTGACCAAAAAGATGTTCGTGAGGTACCGGTGCGCCCGACGACTGATGTAGCGCGCGGTGTGGACGTCCTGATCGGCGATGTATCCCAGCCGGGCGCCCTTGAGGAGGGCGTAGGTGAACATGGCTGTGGCACTGGACTCGATGTAGTTGCCCTCGCGGCCGCCCTGGTCAACAACCTGATACCAGCCGCCGGTGGTGTTATCGACAGCCTGCATGATGCTGGAGGCCAGCTCCTGGTAGTAACCCAGGAGGGGCCCGCGCCAGGTGCCGGTGAACTCGGCCGGCAGGAGCTGGATGGTGTCGACAAGCGCCATAGCGTACCAGCCTAGACTGCGGCCCCAGACGATGGGCGAGGAGCCAGTAGCGCGGCCGGCCCAGGTGGCCTTCTTGGTGGCGTCGTAGCCGTGGTAGAGTAGGCCTGTGGTGGCGTTGCGGCAGTGCTGCCATAGAAGGGTGAATTGCAGCAAGATGTCGTTCATCGTATCATTGTTAGGGGTGCAGGTGCTGTCGTGGTCGACGTCGCTGTCGCCGTCGCTGTCGCCGGAGCAGTGCTTGTTCAAGGTGTAGATGGCGGAGAAGGGCGCGAAGGAGTACATGCCGTCCAGGTAGCTCCACTCGGGGTAGTTCTGCCAGTACCACAGCCCATTCTGGCTGTCGCGCTGGTTGAGGGTGATGCTCTGGGCTAAGGCCTGAAGCGCCTCGTTGTAGATCAAGCTGCCGTTCTGGACCATGGCGTTGCCGTTGGAGAGGCGGTCGAGGGGCCAGTTGTCGACATCAGTGACGGGGTTGGACAGGTATGGCGCGACAGCCATGGTGCTGCGGTGGAGGTAGTCGCGAATGAGCTTTTGCTTGGGATATCGGTCGAGAACCGCGGTGAGGGCCTTCTGGGTAAAACCCGCCTGGAGGGGCTGTGCTGAGTTGTTGGGGTCGGTCATAATGCCCTGCTGGCGTGAGATGAGGGACTCTGCCATCCAGGTCGAGTAGCTGGAGACACAGAACGCTTGGGAGTCGACTAAGCCGCTGGCCTCAAAACTTCTTATTGCGGTGGCGATGACACCACAGCTTCCGAGCGTGGCGAGAAGGAAGAAGACGCCGACGACACAGCGGGCTTTCCATGTAGAGGTCCACATTTTATCGTACAGGTCCTGATTGAGGATGCGACAGCGACGGGAGAGGTTCTTCCAGGAGAATGCTAGACTGGAGCGAAGCCGGCTGAGTGAGTCTTGCAAAGTATCGATTGGCTTCATCGTTCTGGAGTTTAGAGGGGAAAGGTTTGAGTGCGTTGTGATGGGGTTGCGGCCGTGATGCTTGGCGACAGGTTGCAAAGCACTGCGGCGTCATAGGGAATAAGACAGGGAATATTGTAGAAGAGAGAAAAGCTAACCTTTGACGTTGAAAAGATGGTCAAGCCTATGTGAAGGTTGAAGAAGCTGTGGCAGTCGACAATCTGGTAGGCACGAGTGAGCGAGAGTCGAAAAGGGGGGTAAGGGAGTGAATCCTGTTGGTACCTAGGCAATTAGGAAAGAGAGCAAGCGAGCTCGTCAGGGATATGGAGATAATGCAATGGTTGAGTCTGGTGCTGGCTTGTATTGGTGCTGGAGATGGAAGGCAATGTTTTCGGGGACTGGTGGCGGGGCAAATGTCAAGAAAAGATGAGGGTCGGGTTTTTCTGTTGGTATTGAGCAAGCTTAGCTATACTGTTGCAATTGGATGCCTAAGAGTAGGATAGTAGCATGAACACTCGTAGTATAACATTAAGGATAATCAGGTTTAAAAGAGATTGGTGAGATACATATATGTAAAAGAGGAGGTGGATTCTTGCAGCCTTGTGACAGTCGACCTGCATGTAATACCTGGCATAGACAGGGATGAAGCTTATATCAAACATTAGAGTAATTCTCCGTCCTAAGGTTCTTTCAGCTGCATGACAGAAGAAGTTTCGTGATCTGAAGCACTACCTAGACAAGGGGTGGTTACGAACATGACTGTATAGCAACATTTAATATGTTGTTTCACTACATTTTATAGTTATGTAATAATCCTATGTTCGGAGATAGGTTCACAATAGCACTTATTTATCAAAGCAATCTTTAGGCACATAAGTCAGATCTAACATTATCCTTACTGAGCCTTCTTCACGGGATGAAGAAGACAGCCCTGCAGGTGGGGGATAGCAGCTCTGTGGAAGGGTCTCGTGGCTATATCTTCATGGTCAAGAAGGCAATCATGAATGCATAGAAGGAAATACATAGTTTCATGGATAGTCTGGAGAATATTGGTCTTACAGAATAGAACAATCTCTAAGCGGAGAATATTCGAACGTGCCACGGGCATTGCATATTAAGGACATGTATATAACCGAGTTCCTCTGAGCCAGTGGTGATTAGCACCACTGAACCTACAAATGGGATCAGTCTCTTACTTTCAATAACTCTACACGGATAATATCCTCACGTGATAATGACACTGTTGAGGCCATGTATATAACCGAGTTCTCTTAGCTGGCAGTAATGGCAATGTGGCTGGAGGTGACGGCTGCTGTCCCATCACACTCAGTTCTTCAGAATCGGAATATAGTTACTGTTTTTCCGAAAGCGTTTCCATGCTCTGAAGCCGGATCTTTCATATTTATCACCATCATAGTTTTCGTCTGATTTGCTGTGATAAAGCGATTCGAAAGAGGGAGTGACGCAGGTCTTCCTTCTAGAATGGTAAGCTCGACTGTCACAACAGACACTTTCCATTTTCGACGACCTGGAGGCTTCCGCACCTGACCTCATCTTGTCCATCTTTACCTCGCTTCGAGCACGCTTCTTTCATTCTTCCATTCTTCAGACCGATTTTCTCACGCCACTCAATTCTAAATTTGGGCATACCTATAAACCCGTTCTCCGCCACCATCCCATCCCATTGTCGCCTTCACATTGTCACCTCTTACCACCCCTTTGTTACTGATCATTGATACGACCGATCTTATCCCTAATCGCGACAATGGGCTATTACAAGAGCAGCCTCATTGCGGCCATGACCGTCTTTCTCATCCTGGACACCGTCGCGGTCGCCGCGCGTGTCTACGTGCGAACCATGCTGATCAGAGGCTTCGGCTACGACGATGCCTTTTTGTGCCTGGCTTTCGTGGGTCCAACCTTCAATCCCTCTCCCTGATGCGTTACGCGATCGAATACTGACAGTGCCTTGGTGTGGACAGCTCGGTTACATCATCGCCTGTGCCATGGGCTTCACCTCCATGCACTACGGTTACGCCGCTGAAGGAGACGACGCTCACATGCCCTATTACAACTCGGACAAGGCTCAATCCGTAATTAAACCTCCATCTCAATTATATTGGCCCTTGGGGAGCAAGGAGTAAAGCACAAAGCTGACCATTCTATCGGTTCACAGTTCCTCTTCGCGAATCAAACGACCATTTACATCTCCTCTGGTATCGTCAAGCTGGCCGTGGCCCTCGTCCTGTACCGCCTTGCGACCAATGTGCGTCTCCAGTCCATTCTCATCGCCTCGATGGCTATCGTGTTTATCTGGAGCGTTGTCACGATCCTATTCTCATCCTGGCTGTGCAAGTCCAATGGCGCCAGTGACTACGTTAGTTCTCACACTTGCACGGTCGTCGGGTACTTTCGCATGATCTCCAACATCTTCATCGACTATTTCTTCGCCTTATTCCCCATCCTTATGCTGTGGAATGCCAGGATGAGCTTCAGGATGAAGCTTTCCGTCTGCCTCCTCCTGGGCCTCGGAATGTTGTAAGTGACATCCCGATCCCTTCTGCTCGTTGCAGTCTGGCCCAAGGCTGACAGAAGCATCAACCGCAGTGCAAGCGCTGCCACCATCGCCAAGCTGGTTATCCTCATCCAGCTTGATCATTATGCCACAGGTCTGGAAGTTGATTACCTGCACTACCAACTACTCATCTGGGCCGACGTCGAACTGGGTCTTGCCATCTTTTGCGTCTCGGCCGCTGCTCTGCGTCCGCTCCTCAGACGATTCTCCAGCATATGGGGGTCTGCGAACATCCACACGCCCTACGGTGCATCGAATGATGCCAGTATTTCGTGCCATCCTCTGAGCCGAAACGACCAGGTGCACTCGAGTCACAGGAGCGGATCTGGCGGACCAGAGGGATTGGCGGAGTATGAGTTGAGCAGAATGCCCTCAAACAAGTCCGAGGAACACCGAGAATACCAGGACCACGATAGACCTAGCTCCCGTAAGGAACAGGCTTCGCCGGTCTGATGACAAGCTCGTCCGACACGGACTTCATGAGAAGTGTGAGGCTTGGGTGGTCTGGTGGTGTTTGCACGAGAAAGAGTTGTGGCGTGGCTGTCAAGATATCAAATATGGAGGACCGGGGAGTGGTCGAGGCAGGTCGCAGAACCTCACTATGGGGGCTGGCACTGTAATGCTTGTTGGATTTCATGTACAGAATTCGGTGGATTTACTTGGGCTCTTTCTGCCACATCTTGGACGATCTTCCTCTACCTCCTTCCACTTGGCAGTGTGGAGTTGACGGGAAAGTGTTGCAACTTTGAGTTTGGCATAGGGTTGCTAGAAGACAGATATCAGCCTTTGGTCTAATTTGGTCTTGATCTGGACCTAGAGACATTAACGAAGAAGAGATCACTATGACAATGCGAACATGGCTGACCCTCCGCCCAAGACTTGAATGGCTCACATGGTACCAAGCTCGATCTGATCGGACCACCTGGATCCTCCTCGTCTGGATGAGAAGAGCAGAGCTACCCTTGAGGCCCGGAAACCAATTCTAGATGGCGTTTGTGTCTTCAGGAGGTACACCTGACGACAGTCTGGCTCGCTGGTTGAAGCGTTCCGGTATGTTTCAAAGTGAGAACGTGCCTGTGAGGTATCGTATCTCGTTCAATAACATGGGTCCAACCCGGGCACAAAGATTGGGCCTACTACTGCTTGAGCTGAGGCGATCACACGACGTTCTGTATGCGGTCATCAGGCCACAAGGTCGCAACATTCACTTGACCAAAGTACGCGAGAGAGACATCAGTTCCGAGCAAATGCAACATTGGTTGCTTTCGAAAGCTGAAGGCCCGGTTTCTGGCTTTACCAACACTCCTTACCTGAAGTACACCCACCAGAATTTCTCCACAATGACTGGTCTCTATCTCCTCAAGGTAGTCGACTCCCCGTTCTAGTCGCCTGACCAACCTCTGAGCCCGTCGTGTCCTCCGCATAGCGCTTGTATGCCGCGATGTACTTCTCATCATCACTCCACGTGTCCTGCACGCTCTCCCTCGCGACAATGGCATCAAACCACTTCTGCCACCTGGCCCACGTCTCCTCATCCTCCTTCCTAGCCTCAGCAATACCAAGACCTCCAGGCTTGTAATGATCCACGAGGAACAGCCTTTTCGCCCAAGGCGCAAGCATGATGTCGACCATACTGAACCGCTCACCGAGGAACCACGGCCCACTGCCGTTCATCTCCTTCACCAGCGTCTTGATATTTCCGTGGAATTCCTTCCTTGCATCGTCGATGCTGTACGCCTTCTCCGGCGTATGTTGTATGAACTTGTAGAACCCCGGGATGATCTTGTTGCTAATGTGATCGATCCAAAGCCTACATCGCGCCCTCTCATAGGCATCCTCCGGCAGCAACCGCGGCCCATACTCTCCCTCATCCGCATACGCCTCTTCCAGGTACTCACACAACACCAGACTCTCGTACAGCGGTTTCTGCTCCGCACCCTTCTTGGCGTCCATAGGCACCGCGAGCGTGGGCACCAGGCCGCGCGGGTTGAGGGCCAGGAACTCCGGGGCCTTGTGGTACGGGTTGATCTCCACGTACTGGTGCGGGATCTTCTTCTCGTGCATGACGATCCAGCTGCGCTGGACAAAGGGGCAGAACCACCCGCCGTACAGCTTGAGGGGGTGCTCGGGCGAGTGGGCGGCGGCGAACTTGGCGGCGCGCCCGGAGGTGTGCGGCTCGAGGGTTGTATCGACTGGGTTGGGCATTTTGAAGGAGGTGAATAGTCTTTTCTGGATGATACGGGTCTTTATGGACCGCAATCTCGTAGACATCAGAATATGGATGAGGGCCAGAATGCAAATAGAATTGGGAGTGTTGACCTGGTGTGATATGAGGGGTGTGGTTACTGCTGGCCGACCGGTGTAAGTGAGCTGCCTTACGTCATGTAACACACACTGTGCCAATGTACGTAGATAGGTACCTACAGTAGGTAGATAATCCAAAACCCCGGCAACGGGATTCAGGGTACCCCTGCTCGCAAGATACCCCACCAAAATTTCCATCAAGCTTCCCAGAGCTCGAACATCAAATCGCATCGCCAATCTGAAGCCGGAGTCGCACCCAGACAACAATCCACAACTACCACCCGCTCGGCATAGATATCCCCTTGATTCGCAAGAGAAGCAGGGCCAATTCTCTTGTCACGACCAAACCGAAAGACCAAAACTACCCTACCGAACCGACAAACCGAGCCGAAAGACATTTGACCAGACAAAACGGAACCATGCCCCTCGACACATCCTCCTACAACCTCGCGCTCCTGCGCGTGGACGGCCGGCGCTGGAACGAGCTGCGAAGATGCCACGCACAGATCCGCACGCAGGCCGCCGCCGACGGGTCCAGCTACCTCGAGATGGGCAACACGAAGGTCATGTGCGTGGTGACGGGGCCCACAGACCAGCAGTCTGCACGGCGGGCGGGCGCGGCGGGCGGTGCGGGCGGCGGCGCGCAGCAACAGCGGTCGGAGCAGGAGAAGGAGGCCGAGGTGAACGTGAGCATAGTCGTCGCGGGGTTCAGCTCCGTGGATCGGAAACGGAGGGGCAGGGGCGATAAGTAAGTAACCATCCGTCCGTACTGCTACTGGTGATGGCCCTTTATTACCACCCTGTTACGGGCAGGTTTGGGCCTGGGAAGGGGAATATTGAGAAGACACGAGACAAGACGAGGAAGCCAGAAGTTCAGCAAGCTAACAATACCCGAACCACAACAGGCGGATATCAGAGATGCAATCGACCGTCTCCCACGCGCTGGCGTCCACCCTCCACACAAACATCTACCCACACTCCACCATATCATTCTCCCTGCACGTCCTCTCGCAGGACGGCTCCCTGCTCGCCTGCCTCCTGAACGCGTGCACCCTCGCGGCCATCGACGCCGGCATCCCCATGACGGACTACATAGCGGCCTGCACGGCCGGCAGCACGTCCACGTACGCGGCCAACGACGAGGGCGCCGACCCGCTGCTGGACCTCAACCACCAGGAGGAGCAGGAGCTGCCGAGCCTGACGGTCGCCACGCTGGGGACGAGCGACAAGGTCGTTGTCCTCGTGTGCGAGGCGAGGGTGCAGGTTAGCAGGTTGGAGGGTATGCTGGCTGTGGGTGTGGATGGGTGTAAGCAGGTCAGGCAGATACTGGATGCGTGTGTTCGTGAAAAGGGTGGGAGGATGATCAGGGAGGGTGCGGTGGAAAAGGGTGTTGGTGTTGGGGATATGGATATTGATGGGTAAGGGGTCGACGGTGGGAAATGTGTGGTAGAGAGGGGGGATTTTGGACACCCAAGACAACGCTGTTTACGATGTGGATCACGCGATACCAGGTCAAGATACCCAGAACGGATTGGATAGGACCTTATGAGGTAAGATCCTTTGAATTACATGCATGCGCCTAGCCCAACCTTTCATTCCTTCGCACGCGATGGCTATTTTGATCCCTCCGAATGTTCCTCAAAAGCAAAGCTTCCATACGCCGGCTAACGTTACAATACACCATAGTGAGTGAGACCAACAGAAAAATAGAATCAAAGCTCATCATGAGGGGCCTCGGTCGACTTCGCCTCCGCCGTTTCCTCCTGCACGGTCGGGTCCGCTCCCTTCCACGATGTCGCCTCCTCAGTGACGCTGTCCGAAACCTCCTCCGCATCAGGCGTGATCTCGGCTTTAGGAGTGGCGCTGCCCTCGGCAGTCTCGCTTTCCGTAGCGTCGGGAGTGACCTCTGAAGATGCCTCAGGGGTGGCCTCAGAAGCCGCGGTTGATGTCTCCACAAACCCACTGGCCACGACTCCGTCCGGCAGCTTCCGCTTGACACCCTCGCTCAGGCGGATCTGATCGATCCAGCTCTCGATGCTCTCGTGGCCGAAGTCATCGCCCTCGTACAATCTCCACCAGCCGCGACGAGCGTTGATGGCAAGGACCTGGACGTCGCCCTTCAACTCGAGAGCACCAAGGACGTCCTTGGAGTGCTCATCCTCGACATGGACCTCGTACATGGGGAACAGGTGGCGCTTGCTCTGGGCGTGCTTGTGGGCCAGCTCCGCGAGAGCATTCAGGGCCTTGTCGCCTGCTTCTCCACGGTTCTCCTGGGGGACAAAGGCGAGGACGCAGGTGTGTGACTTGGGAGCGAGACAGTTTGAGACGAGCTTCTCGGCAGAGTTGATGATGGGGATGGGCAGGGGGCCGTCGAAGATAACGGGCTTCTGGATCTCGGGTTCCCCAAGCGGCTCGGTGACCTTCTCCCCTGCCTCGGCGGAAGGCTCGGCGCCAGCTTCAGTAGCTGGCTTCTTTGGTGTCGAAGACTTGGACTTGGGCTTCTTAGGCGCCGGATCGGGGTTGGGAGATCCAACCTGAGAGAGGAACTGGACAATGGCGTCCTTCTTCAGCTCGCCGTCGTAGACATTACCATCCTTATCGCCGCCCGGCAGGAGGACCAGGGCCGGGAACTCCTCGATGTCAAAAAGCTCGACCGCCTTCTTCTGGGTGTTCCGGACCTGTCCCACCGTAATGACGTCCAAGAAGTCAATGGCAATGCTCTTCAACATCGGGCTCGTAGTTCCCTTCTCCGTGAACAGAACCGCCTTGGCCGAGTCGTTGTTGGTAGCCAGGAAGTCGTCAATATCCTTGTCGGTCACACGCTTGACATGGTTGGGGATCTTGTCCACCACTGCATCCACGATAGCCTTTGCCGATCGCTGGCCCTGGTAGTCTTCGACAACAGGCCTGCCCTTCTTCGCTCCGGGTCGTATGATCTTCAAGGTGGGGAAGCCCTGGACGCCCATGGTACCGCAGAACTGCTTGTTGTCGTCATCGTCACAGTTGACGGCGGCGACCTTGGCGAGACCTTCGAGGTTCTTGGCGGCTTTCTCGTAAGCTGGCTTCAGGTTCTGGCAGTGGCCGCACCAGGGGGCGTAGAACTCGACAATCTGAAGGAAGAGTAAGGTTGGTTAGCTTAGTAAAACACAAGAGGAGGCTGGGTAAACGGTGATGGTTTCTATGTTGTCCAGGGTTGGCGCATACCGAGGTGTAATTAGACTTGGCAATCAAGCTATCATAGTTCTTCGCATCAAGCTGAAGGACCGGGGAGCTCTTGGTATACAGGCCGGCGGCATTGACAGCTGGCAGAGCAGCTAGGAGAGCTGTCGCGACGGTTGAAAGAGTGGGGTGATGCATGTTGAGAGATGTCCCGAGGTCTATTGACTCGGGAGGACCGGTTTGGCTTTGAGAATTGGCGGGGCGGAAGGTGCAAGAGCAGACGTGATAGGTTCAATGGGGTTGTTGTTAGCTGTTATTTGACCTTGCCTTGAGTCGATGTGATGGGGACTTCAAAGGTGAAGGAGAGGCATGTCCTAAACAGGACACCGAGTGAAGAATGAGAATTTTTGGGATAGTTGTGATGTGAAGGCGACTTGAGTGCACGATCAATTGGGTGATGTTGGTAACTCCAAGTGAAGATGTCACGTCTTCTTTTAAGGAGAGAAAGAGGCCACGTTGAACATTCACGAATTCCTCTGGAACTTACACGGATTCGAGAGCTTCTAGAAACGACGTTTGAGGCGGCTGTAACCCTGTAGGATCAAAACCTGGGGTAATTTGGCGGCTAAGCGGGAGCTTCAGCCACCTGTGGCTCTAGCTCCATCAATGTTTCACCCCTGTAACGAGTAGTCTACCTACCTACCTACCTAATTTAGGTCCAAAGTCAGGTCCATCAAGAGGGGTCCGAGGTCCCAAAGACTGTCTGTTGCCTGCCTGGATTCCCCGCCAAGCTGCGCAACCAACTTTAGAAGGCGGCTGCCTCTTGACAGCAACCTTTGAACTCATTGCGAATACGGAACGGCATCTTCCCAATCAGGTCTCCTCCATCATACCAGACCTATCTTCCTCTCTTCTCTTCCTCGAAGCCGATCGACCGAACAGGCTCAACGAGACAAGACTTGAATTGGAAACCTTGGATTACACGCGGCGTCGCAAACATGGCGGACCAAGTACCGCAAACCCTCAAGCAGGCCGATATCATCCTCTTCAAGACGGCGACCAGAGCTGCCCAGTTGCAGTCCGTTAAGCCCATCATCGCATATTGGTGTGAATACTGGGTCGTCAATCAGATACTGGCCAGGAACCTGCACAGCACAGATGGCGATATCCTAAACTATACGACGACGTTGATGGACAGGCTGGAGCAGGTATGAATGACGGGCTGGGTCACTGTGATAATTCCTGAGACTGTCGGCTGATAAAGTATTATTGTTTAACAGGTTAAAAATGAATATGCGACCGAGGACGCGATATCAGATGATGCCACTGCTCAAGCCTATATCGAGCAATTCGCCCAGGAGACTTTGGACAGGGCAGAACGCGTCATCAAGGCGAACAAGGTCACTCAGCAGACAGCTAGCACGTTCGATGCTGCACTCACCTTCTTCAACCTTGTAAACATATGGGGGCCGCCCGACGCCGAGACACAGCAGAAGATCAAGTATGCGAAATGGAACGCCGCGCGCATCACCAAGGCCATGAAGGAGGGCAAGGATCCCAACGAGTCGAACCCAAAGAAGGAAGACCTCCCACCACAACAGCTTGCTCTTGATCCCACCGATGCAGAAGTCCAGGCATTTGGGAGCCCGTCAGGGCAGATGGCCAAGTCAGTGACGGTCGAGGACGCCCCAGACGCAGATCTTCCACACAGTCCTGCTGTGCCTCTGCTTCCTTCGGCACCAGATGATGAAGAGTTGAAGCTGCCGAGCGCCCCAGGATACGGAGATGAACCAGCGTCAGATCTTCAGCCTGGTTATTTCGACCCTCCGCCATCTCTACCATCTCCTATTTCACCACCAAGTCATGACCCAGTGAATTTCACTCCCAGTGCACCCTCTATTCCTCAGACTTGGACACCAACACCACCTCCAGCCGCCTCATCCTTCCAACCACCCCCATCGGCACCATCTGGACCACCCACCTTCGCCCCGAGCCCCTCGCCGACAGCGGCTTTTGTACCTCCACCAACATCTCCGCCCACAAATCCGAACTTTACCAATATGCCACCACCAAATGCCAACGTTTCGCCTCCCGTCGTCCCTCCACCAACGAACTTTGGCAATTCAAGCACGGCCCCGACGGCCACGAGTGGGTCCAGCCGTGCTTCCCAACCGGTCGTGGTCAACTTTACTGCTGACGACGCGGCCATGTCCCAGGCCCAAAAGCATGCAAAGTGGGCCATCTCGGCGCTCAACTTTGAGGACGTGCCGACTGCCATCCGAGAGCTGCGTCGCGCTCTCGAAACCTTGGGTGCGGCATAGAACCCCGTCAGAGATGGGGTCATTTGTTATATTACGGCGGTCGAGGACATTGCCTGGAGGAAATTTGCGCTGAAGTTTGTGCTGTTTTCATCGTTGTAAGCATTGTATGGTGTTGGGGAATTAATGTGTTGTTGCCGCCTCGAATAAGAACTACATCCCGATTTCATTCACCGTCCTCAGCAGTGCGCAATATCCTGGCGTGAGAACATCTTGGCCTTACTAACATCATGTCCTTTTATCTGACCTTGTTTCTTGTTTCAAAGGAAGTTGGTCTCTGGGAAGGCTCACATTCTTTTAGGAATTTATAATTAAAATTAGGCCTGTTTCTTCTCCCAATACTGGTTGGTTGCGGGTCACTTCATGGGCCGATCGATCCAACGCCCTCCCCGCGGCCTCTTATGCGAATGGTCGTCGGCCTCACCAGTTCAGTACCTGCATATTACTGCACGCCACGTCTCACTGCATGTCGGAGGTCGTTATCCGAGACATTCATGCTGATGTGGTCCGAGTCTTCGCTCTTGGGGTCATATCCGGTCGTCCGAGAGGTTCAAGTTCAGAAACATCCTGGAGGCGACAGAGCAACGGCTCGACCCGTGCCTAGAGACCATCGGGCTGTCAACGCAACCCACCAGTATGGTACGCGCCGCATCTAGTCATCGACTGTGCGTTCTAGACCTCACTTTGTATCAGGGCTCACTTTGTATCAGGGCGGGGCCGAAATTCAATTCGGCCGCGACTCTATTATTATTATAAGCTTACCGTTTACCCCTATCCCGCGATCCTCCCGTCATCCTTGTGGATGGACTACCTTATCGACCTATCTCTGCGGAGTGCCTGATCAAGCCACAATAAGCATGAGCTTATGCAGTAGGTGGCAATGGCTTCTGGACGTCAACTTGTTTCGGCCGTTTGATGGTAGGGTCAAAAGGTCGCCGAGTCTCAAGGGGACGACCCCCCCCCCCCCCACCTTGGCTTCTACGCCTTCGTCCCACCTTTCGAGGATTACGACCTCTACGGTCCTTCACATCAGTGTATAGCAGTGTCACTCTTTCACATAAAGCTACTGACATCTCCAAGTCCTCTCTTTCAGTCAGTCGAGGTCTGACAAGCCGGCCTTCTCTTCTAACGTTCTTGACGAATATTCACTCATTTCTGTATATTCATATTCAACCATGTTCCCCAAGATGAATGCTCCACTCCTTGCACTCTTCACTCTTCTAACCCTCACCAATGCTCTCCCTGGCGGGCCCAAGGAGACCCCTCCTCCTTCCCTAGACAAGCGCCAGGGTCTTGCCTACCATGCCGAGAAGCCCCGCTCGGCGAGCGCCACCGGCTCACCAAGCAAGCTCACCATCACCGTTGTCAACAAGATGACCGAGGCAGTCAGCACATCCTATGTTGCCAACGCTGGCCCGGCCATCATCGCTGGAGACACGGGCGCTGGCACCATGGACGCCGACGCAACAGCCTCGATCGTCGCACCGTCAGGCTGGGCCGGGAACGTTGCTGTGGGCCTGGCTCAGTACTCTATGAACGGCGATGTGTCGCTCCTGGAGGGCTCCCTGATGGACCAAGGCAGTGGATACCCCGTTGTGGATATGGACGTGTCTTACGTGTAAGTCGAGCACCATCACCACCGCTTTACCAACAAAAGCTACTGCCGTGTTTGCTGACCACCCACAACAAACAGGAACGGCTTCTCCGTCCCCATCACCTGCTCCTGCAACGACGCCAATACCGTTCTCTCCGGCTGCAACCTCGACCTCTGGAGCATGGGCTCCTGCTCCGGCGACGCCGGCACGGACGACGGCCAGGGCGCCTGCGCCAACCCGCTCCGCCCGGAAGACACGGACGGCCTGACCGCCACGTCCTTCTTCCTGCCCTGCCAGGGCGCCGCATTCACGTGGCCCCGCGACGACGCGAACAGTAACGAGGGATGCCAGTCTGGCCAGGTGACGTGCTGCGTGGGCTCTGACGGGTGTCCGTCCAACCCTAAGCAGGCTTCCTAAGATCCCTTAGAGGGAGAGGGGTCTTTGAGGGTGGGGGCAAGGGGGACGGGGTTCTTGCTGGCCGGTTCTGGCAAGTGGTCCTGTTTTCTTTCTTTCTTTTTTTTAATTATTATTTTTATGATGGACGACGACACGAAATTCACAGGACTTGATGCCCATGACAGCCCATTTGTGCAGAGGGGCCAGCCAGAGTGGCTCGGATTGTCGGTCGGAGTCCTTTTTCGGTCGCTTTCTAAGGGTTGACTACATTGTTCTCCCGCACGCTCTTTACTTTCAAATGTTTGTTATTTTTTTAAGGCGCTTGCAAATAGGTAGATAATTGCCTTTTTTAGAAGTCAATTACAAGACGGAATTTGAATACTTCATGACCAACCCTGGGCGAGTGTTTGTATTTCGTTACCAATTAAGAGCCAAGATATGGGACTCGTTGAGATCAGGGTACAAAGATGCACATACTTAAGTTCCTTATTCTAGTCTCCAATGCCATGCTGTTGGAGGAATTGAAAGGGTTAAGCCCATCGAGAACACCTACGTGCCTAGGTAGATAGTCTCCCACCCCCCCCCCCCGGTCCTGGACTGTCTCGCTTCAAAATTAGCCGATATGCTTCCAATTACTCTGTTTGCAATAGCAATCAACTACTCTCTGTCATCTTCTGGCTGGATACCTGGTATAAGCCGAGCAAACATTGCGGAACCATACATGTAAGTCAACCGTGTCCAGTTACTATGAATTATGTACTACATATGTAAGGCTTCTTCTATTTACATGCTAATGACTGGAACATTATGGATACTGATATATATAACCAGAAGAGAATTTTGAAGGAAAATACAGGCTTTTATGGGACGTAATGACCGAACTCGTTATATGGCTTATCAATTGAGTTATCCATTACCATTCCACCCGGAGAGCTCGCCGTGGTTCCTCGTCCCTTTTGATGGGCCAAGTAGTCTCCGTATCACTCGTTTTCACGACATGCGGCCATCCCTCCTCGTCCCAATCCACCTTGTTCCACCCGAAGTAGGCTTCGTTGTCATTCACGGCCATGATCGGCCTCTCCGTCGTCGGGTTTGCAGGCAGGTAGTGGTAGTAAATAATCGTACCGCCCACATCGTCGTCGTACAGCAAGCCTTGTCCGCCGGGGGCAAATACCGACCCATGGCTACCCATGATAATCGTGCCTCCATCCTCAGTCAAGCAGTCCTTGCCAGCCCTGTCGAAATACGGGCCCTCGGGAGTATCAGCCCGGCACACCATGATCTTGTAGGCGTCACCAGACTCGCTCGGCTTGTTGGCAAAGTCGCAGCACTGCCCGCTGCTGAAGAAGAGGTAGTACTTGGTCTCGGCCGAGCCGTCCACCGGCCAGGCATACTGGAAGCTGCCCTCGGTCGAATGCTCGTCGGTGGAGTTCCATTCGAGGTGGTTGATGGTGAACTCGGTGGCGCTGCTGTTGGTATCGCTGTACTGCAGGTTCATTGGGTCGGACAGGACGGCCTGGAAGATGCCGCTCTCGTACGAGCCGAACGAGAGGAAGTACTCGGTGCCGAGCGGGAGCGTGCCGTCGCGCTGGACGAGCTCGTTGTCGAGGGGCATGGTCGAGTTGACCACGAGCAGCGAGGGGTCGAGGATGTTGTACCCGGCGTGGTACTTTGTGACGTTCTTGTTGTTGTACGGGATGCCCAGCAGCCCGTGCTCGTCCCAGGTGCCCGGGTCCATGGTCGCCGAGGTCGCGATGTGGATGTTGGCGCTGAACCAAAAGTCTTCTGGCCGCCCGGCGTGCTGGCAGTAGTACATGAAGTACATCATTTCCTCCGGCAAGTAGTACACCTGCGGCGCGACGACATCCTGGGGGGCGTTCAGGGCGCCTTCATCGTGATATGTCCAGGGCCCGCGGAGGGAGGGCGCTGTGCGGACGGTTCCGTTGCCGTTGGTGCCGAAGAGGAAATATGTCCCATCGGTGATCCGCCGGACCAGTGCTGGGTCGCGGACGCCGCTGACAACTGTGTTGTCGACGAAGGGCTCGGGCTCGGGCCATTGTGCGAGGGCTGCTGTGAAGAGGGTGGCCAGTTGTGTGAGAGAGGCCAGGCGGCCGAAGAAGGTGTGCTTTGCCATGGCTGTGGGAAGTCCGGCCGAGTGTGATGTAAACTGTTGTCCATCATTAACTTGAAGTCGGGAATGGTATTGACCCTCTATTATAGTAGCAGGACGACCTCTGCTCGAGTGGATGACCTAAGACAGCAACGAACGGAAAACTGCTTGTATGATACCCCGGGTGAGAAGAGAAATTGCGATTCAGGGGGACGTTAGGATCTTAATGTGACCCCTACAAGGCTGAAGCTCTCATGGACAGCAGTAAAGTCACAGGATATGGCCCACGCAGGCGGCGGATTCTAGAAGGATGGGGAAGTTCCTGTGCATTCTTCTCTATATGGCGGGTGTGTCTCCACTGGGTAGAAGGGGTTCTGGGGCAAATGGGTATTCGGCATCGGAAGCCACGGCCCCAGGCTTAACTGTGTAGATCGGTCAGCCTCCATGTCAGATCATGTGGTTCAAAGGTATTGGCAAGTGCACATATGTGTATGGTACCGCGTTGAGTGGTCCACAAGTAACGGATACGGGTATATGACATCGGACTCGATAATGAGCCGTGCACCATTGTTGCCTCACAAAACTCACCAGTCCAATGGGGGATCATCTCACAAAGTGAAGATCGGCGATTCGCAACATGGAGTGCTCCTAATAGTAAATGATCTGACAGATAGGAGCACAAGGCAACGAACAAATGGCTCTCTAGCCCCCAGATGTATAGTAGATGTGGGTGCTCTTTCAGGAGGGCGACGAAAATAGACTTGAGAGAACAATCGAAGCCCCCCACCATCAAGGCTACGGAGCTGGCCGTTGACGCTGCTGATCACAAAGGATCCTTAACAATGTGGCGGTGAGGTAGGGCTGGATCTGGAAATGAAAATTGGACGATGCACTTTATTAATTTCCCGAGCCGACCTCCGGGTGATACGGCTCTACCGTGGTTTGCTCTCATGAGGTAGAGTATAGACGAAGCATCATGGAGCCCGTATACATGTACCGTACCGTACAGGCGAGCGGAGGAGTGGGGCCGTGGGTAAGTCTCCGCGAGTGAAACAGTAATAATACTATTGTGTATTGTGCTGGGTTTTAAAAAGCTCAAGCTGTACTGCAAATTCAAGGCAATATCGACATCCACCATGACATAATTCAGTCACCTCGATATCTCACTCGCAGCTATTAGCCTAATCACATAGGTACAGCTAGGACACTAGACAGTAATTAAGTACTTATGCATCTAGTGTATTTGCATGTTGCAAAGCGGTAACGCTGGACCAAGTCTTCAGTATAGAATATCAATGTATCCATTAACCCGCCAAACTCCATACGTCCGGTCACTATTTTCCATTACCCTTGTAAACTCGGAAATAACCCTTACAGGTGGTACTCTTTAGGATCCGAGACCACGACACCACGTCTCTCCCAAACCACGTCGATATCCATGTCGGGGGTTCCGTCGTCCTTGAGGTTGACGAACGGCTCAGTCTTGCCTTCCTTGACATCAGGGTTCCTGAAGATGGTGTTCTTTCTCAGCCCCAAGGTCAAGTGAATCGCCGCCGGCCCAATCTCAATGTTCTCCTTGGGCTGCTTGCCCTCCACCATCGCAACGATGTTCTTCGCGGTTACCACCGCCTGGCCCATGCCCGGGCGAGCGGCCTTGTGGGCACCGCTGTCGGCAACGTCCCCAACGGCATACAGGTGCGGATACGCGGGGTCCGCGAACTGCAGTGTGGGCTTGACCCGGACGAAGCCGTTCTTGGGGTTGAGGATGGAGTCTTGAGAGGACCCCGTGAGGCCCTCCAGCCATTGCGTGTTGGGGGTCTGGCCAGTCGCCTGGACGACGAAGTCTGCGGTGAGGGTCCGTCCGTCCTGGAGCTTCACCTCGATGGGCTCGCCGGTGCCGCCGAGGGGGTACCCGCCTTGAGGGATGCTCACGCGGGATCCCCCGATGAAGTTGATGCCTAGCCCCTGGAACCTCTCCTTGATCATGTCGCTCAGCTTTTCGTGGTACACTGGCATGATGTGCTCGCGCGAGTGGACAAGCGTGACCTCTTTGTCGGGGTAAAGCTCCTTGAGATCACACGCCATCTGCACGCCAACGGCACCGCCGCCAACGAGGATCACGGACTTGGATTGCTTGATTCCCTGGTTGTACTGTTTGAGGTAGTCAACCGAGGGGGTCTTTTCGTCCGAGGGCATCGATCCCGGAGAGGCGAGCCGAGTGCCCGTTGCGGCGACGAGGTAGTCGAAGCTCAGCTGCTTCGAGCCTTGCCATTCTCTGTCCAGAGTGAGCTCCTTGGATTTTAGGGAGACGACCTTGGCCTGGATGATGCCGTGCAGGTCTTTGGTGGGTGATCTCGCGTAGACCCCTGAGTAGGGGATGAAGGCCATGTGCTCATAGTTGGGAAGGATGGCAAATCGTGGCTATACTTCGTTAGTGGGTCTGTCATTATGAAGAAGCTCACTGACGGGCATGCGTCGCTGTTAACCATCACAGGGACTTTAAGAACAAATAGTCGTCCCATCCAATGCGTATTTCTTTCCCGTTTTGGTTGGCGGAAGTTATGTGGTAGCCATTCCGGTATCGGGACAGTGACGTACTTGTGAATAGAGACTATTTACTTACGAAGGCGAAAAGGTGGTTGAAATGACTATGAGGATCGACGAGAAGCACCTGTAGCATGAAAAAAAGTCAATATAATGAGTGAGTGACATGGGCTCAGTAGGCTCTGGTGCACTCACACGATGTGTCGCAGGAAGAATACTAGCCAGCTCCTTGGCAGCACTCTGCATAAATAACGGACAGTCAGCAATCATCTATCTACCTACCTAGGTACACAAATACCACGGACTGAGTGCCACTCACCACTCCAACGTATGAACCCCCGACCACCACAACGTTTCTCAAACTCGACGCCATGGTTGAGTCTGTGTCTGTAGAGCCCGAACGTCGGAGACAGGCAACAAGGATACTAATGATAATAACGAAAAGTGAAGCTCGAAATAGTCACGCAACTCTGCTCATAGCGCAGATGTTGTCTCTAATACTCTAATAAAGAAATTTGGAGGATCGGAGTATTCGGAGGGCTCGCTGATTAGATTGATAAGATGACGGGAAGCAAGACAAATGGTTGTTCCGTGTCCCGACATCATGGACACAGATGAACGCTTAAAAAGGTTTTGTAACGTTATGGGTCCCGGTCCTCGGACTTGGAGTCTCGGGTCTCGTCGTTAACAGAGCGCTCCCTCCGGAAGTCAGGGATTGTGGAGGTCTTGGCCGTACGAAGCAATCGGAACTCCGTCACCAGGCGGATTTAGCACATGTCATATCGGTCTTTTGGAAATCCGCCGGCCGTACCTTCGTACTGTAAATCCGTACTACAACAAACAGTGCGGCAAGTACCCGAACCTTGAAGGCCGTCAGTATGAGTATTTGCTTTAGCATGGCGAGATTATGCCAATCCGTAAGCTAACATATTTCAGAGTCACATGTATTCAAGTATAGATCTGCGACACGAGAAGTAATTTGGAGCCAGGTATGCCACTTCCAAGGTTGCTGTCCACTGTGATATTTGCGTAGTCAAGCAAATGTGGACCACTTCCAAATCAACAGGGGGCGCACACCTTCCTGGTCGGTACATGTATAGAAACGAACGCAAACAAGCAAAACGAAAAGGATTATTAATAACAATAAATGACGTAGTAGAAGTAAGTCTTTCGTCACTTGGTAAAAGAAGTGTCAACGCCTGCAATTGGGATCGTCAACATCATCATGGACCAGTTTAGAAAACAAAATGCAAAAAGTGGACGACCACGGGATCGAACCGTGTACCTCGTGCAATCTTTAGTTGTGACAACTTGCTAAGCACGCGCTCTACCATTTGAGCTAGACGCCCGAATTTGATGAGAGTCTGTTTTAAAATGGGTACTATGATGACGAGTCAGAGAAACGTCACGACAGAATCGCAAAGGTTTGGTTCGTAGCCGGCCTTGCGGGTCCATGTGGGTATGACATGAGATTGGCAGCCGGGGAGTCCGGGGATAGACCCGCGAAGAATGAAACGGAGAATTGTCAGCGTTTGCCTTTGCTGTGTTGCTGTACAAAAGTTTAGCTGGTGGCTTAACTAAGAGAATGGGGAAACTTCGCTCAGGGGTTTGGCGGTTTGGCGGTTTGGCTTCAACAATGTACGTTTTGAGGGTTAGGGGCCCGGAGGGAGGGGGGAAGCTAAATTCCACGGAGTATATGTTATAGGAGGAGCTACCTAGGTAATTCAAACGAGGATTGTCTCTATGGTACAATGACTGGCTTGCAGTTGCCATCTCCTGATTGCATACTTACACGCTATATAGCCAGCGGCGTGATGCGGCATGTATGTCACCGTCAACGAGACCACTATTGACACTTGTGCTTGATGAACCCAGATGTAGGGGACCAAACCAATTGGATACACAATGTGTACGTAGGTATCTTTGGTCTGATATGGTGCCCGTCGGTTTTACTCGCAGCATACTTCCCAGTCGTACCTTACGGCAGGGCTCCCATCAAAACTCTCCCGTTTCCGACCATGACATCTCCAATAAGGATTGTGCCCAGGTGTGCGAAGCATTACTCTTCCAAAACGGCATCCCCCTTCTCTACGACAGTATCCTCATCCTGAGCCGCATCTCCATCCTCGCCACGTGTCGACCCATCCTCATCAGCGCCACCCCTCATCACACGGCGTATGTCATCCAAGAAGTCATCCTCGCTTGGCAGCTTGCCCAGCGACCACTGTCCCACCATTGCAGGACCCCCAGCCTGGCTCCCAAAGCTCTGTTTTCCACCCCGGACACAGTCGAGCTCATGGAACCGCGTCCAGCCCTTCGCGTCCAAGCGGCTCGTGTACGCCTCCAGTACACCGGCATCGATGTCGACCACATACGCCCACTCGCAGAACAAGGTGTCAGCGATGAAGTCGAGCTTAGACCGGATAGTAAACGGGCTTGTCGGTCTTGGCGATGATGGAAAAGATGCCGCTCCTTCCTCGGGACAGAGACGGACATATGTGGTTCAGGGCGCCCCTGGACTTGTCAAGCAACTGTTTATATTCTTCTTGGGTGAGCTGGATTTCGCCGCTGTCGACCTGGTCTATCTGCAAGTGCGCCTGGTGGCTTGCGGCTTACACCTCGGCATTGATGCCAGCGCACTCTTCCGCGGTCGGCGTGTAGAGCTTGTCGAGGTTGGCGACGAGCTTGGTCAGGTTGTCAGGGTTGGAGAGGAACTGCAGGACACCTTTGCCCTGGCCTTCGGGGTATCCTATTTTGACGGTTGAGTGGGGAGGATCAGGCCGGTGTGACATATTGATGAATCGGTGACTTATCACCGAACTGCCATACTGCGCAAGCTTGTATTTACCGACATGGTAGACGATGATGAGATGTCCAGTGCCCAATCTGTCTTTTCCAGCCGAACCGGGCTGGGGAAATGAGGAGGAGGGGAGATTTCAGAAATTCCAAGTGATTTTGTAGCCGCTGGTTTACGAAGTGCCTTGGGGTCTATCAATCACGGTCTTAAAAGCAGAAATGGGGCAGTGGCATGCGCGTGCTACCTGGGTACATATACTGCCTAGGTGCGTAGGCAGCCAGGTCAGGTATATTTATCTAAGTACTTGAGTAGTTTTGGAGACCCATGGACCACCACTGCTTCTCAACTTTCAGTTTACGGTTACTACCTCAACAGAACACAGACTTGAAGTCATTACCAAGTTGAAGTATCCCTGTCAATTTACCGCGGGTTTATACTCATTGAAGACGTTCTCGTGTTGATATTTGGGTCAAACACTAAGAAAGAAGGCGACAACTGCAAGATATGCACCGCGAAAACTACACACTACCCTTTCAGCAACGGTTGATCTCGATTGCTTCTGCCTACATGTAAGCAGAAATCCGCTCGCAGTCTTCCAATGATCGTTCTGATGAGAACAGACTTACCCAATCAATGTAATACGTTCTTCCGCTTCAGCCAGGCCGTCTGACAGACGGGCACGAAGGCAGCTTTCACATGCAATGCAGTCTTATATGACATTCCAGGTGTCAGAATTGCATGTGAACTGTGCTGCTACGTACTGCTACTGGCCTGGACCGGTTCACCATCATCCGCAAAGCCCCTGGGACCACTCACTGCGACCTGACAACAAGCTTTAACTACTCTTTCCAAACACTGTTTGCTAGGGCAGATTTCCTCCATGAGCTGGTGTGTCGCCTTCCTTCGCCAGACTTGAAAGTTCAGAGAGTTGAAGTGAACCCTAACCCTCATGCGTGTAGGCGAGTCAGTCCGAGTCGTTCCGGATCCTGATGTCGAACTTCACGATGCTCTGCGGGAGGGAGTAATAAGCTGTGGCTTGAACTAGTGTAATATCGCTTGTTTGGTGTAGCGGTAACATTCAACCCTTCCAAGGTTGAGCTCAGGGTTCGACTCCCTGGACAAGCACATTCGAAACGGACGATCGATCGTCCAGTTACTTTTTGGCTTTTGTCATCAATTTTGTTACCCGGCCTACCTTCGTTCATCACGTCGTCCAGACGGTTGTGGACCGAGCAGCAACGAACGCTCCTGGGTCATGCCCCAGAAGGTATAAGAGCACCGAGACTGAGATTGATAACCATAAGTTCTTGCCTTGCTGTCTACCAACGACTTCTCCATGGATAGCCTTCCAAGTCGAATTGGTTCTTGGGGTCCTGGTGTAACGCCTCTGTGGGAAGGCAATCGTGATACACCTTCCACGCAACATCGAGTATAGGTCGATCCTGCTCTTCGAGCAACACCTCGGTCAAGGTCAACAGGTAACGCTCAAGACGCTCCGGCGATTTCGCCAATTCGTGAGCCCTCTTCTCAAGACGCACGGCAATAGGACCATCCGCCATAACCAAGAACTCGGCATCCTTCTCCATCCCAAATGCCCGCAGGGTGTTCAGCGCATGGATCATGTCTACCGGGTTGTCACGAGGTCGGATCGTGTATCTTCCCGTGTCATGTTCGTCCTTCGTCCACCACTTGCCGTGGTAGCCTCCCTCGCGGATCTCCCTCAGCATATTGCCGACCACATACTTCAGGCCGCGCGCAGTCACGAGCTCCATCTCGTCAGGAAGCATGATGGTGGCACCAAAGGGCGCGGTGGTTGTGTGGGAATTCTCGGCGATTTCTGGGGTGTAGTGTCGGAGTATGGCCAGGTTGACATCCACCATGAGGGCCAGTGGCTTATCTCGTGATCCGTATGCGATGGCGACACGGGCGGGACACTTGAGGATGTTTCGCCGAGCAGAAAGACTGAGCCCCGAAGACATGGCCCTGGGGAAAAGATCTAGGAGCCGAGACTGGCTTCTTTTCGGCCGTGATTTCTGGCATGGCGACAACTGGTTTGTCTGCAGCCTTCTTAGAGACATGGGCTGCATCCACGCGGGCCTGAGTATGAGCAGGGAACTGGATAGTAGGCATTTTATATGCCTTTTTGATCGAGTTCAGGCAAGGTGGTCCTTGAGTACTTGATTGCGCCTGGTGTCATGTATGGTTGGTTAGAGGCTTGAGAGACCTGGTCCAACGACCGAGCAATTCAGCGATAGGGTTTATATAAAATACCATGATTGCAGAAAGAGCCTGGTTGAGCTTTGGGACCGGTATTCACTCTTGTATCGTAATCTTTAAGTTTACAATCCAACCGGTCCTGCGACATACTATAGACGATGACTGACCAGGGGTACAGTGACAAGAGAAAAGTCAGGAGTAAATTCGACTGCTGGATACGTCACTACTTGAGTATTGTACTGGGAATTTATGAGTGAAGTGTGTGACTTATACCGAATATTCTAGTAATTACTAGTAATCGGTATGATTAATAATACGAGGCCTACAGGGTCACCTGACTGCCGTCAGGGCGACCTACCTAATAACTATATATAGGGCCTACTACCCTCAGGCTCATCACTTTAATTATTTACCTTCAATATTAAGGACTTACACCCATCTGCCTATTGTCTCTATTATTTACACCAATTGCTGTTTTATATCGTGACCTTCGTACAAAGTGAGGTGACCAAACTTTAGAATATTGACCGAAAGGAGGATGGTGAAGATCCTTAGGTACTTTACACCCGAAGTAAGCTGGGACATGGTTCATCTAAGTTTTGCTTCGATTTTGTTCAATTTGGGGACAAGCAAACATCTGATATTGATTATAGACCTTGTGGATCTTGAAATTTGCTAAACCGAAATCAGCGCAGCAGTAGCCCAAGCGTTACGGATGTATACAAGGTTCACCAATCCAGGGGGGAGGCTATTATGCTAGAGGACACTGAATTGTATCGAAATCAAATCAATGTCTCGTCAACTGAAATTTCCCATTATCGAACAAGTCATCCTCAAAGTCGCATGGCAGTCACATAACTCTGACTCCATACATGTATCCTAACGGATGCTGTGTATGTAGTGTAATCAAAACCCCTCTAAATGCATTATATCCCCCTCACAAACCAACGCCCCGTACGTCGGTACAAGCTATCTTGTATAATTGAAACACCCATTGCCCATTTTTCTCACAACAACCCTTCCCCATCCCCACAGCATATCCCAACGTATCCTCCTACACAGCCGTGGTCCCGCTATGGTGTCTCTGAAACTCTTCCCTGCTGAGAGCATCCAATGCCCCACCAACTGCGCGCCAAAGCTCTTTCTTTCCATTCAACCGCATCTGTCTTTTCCGAGTCGAGATTGTGACTGGATCATCGCGTATGTTGCTTGCAGCTATACACTCATAGTGAAAGACTGCTGTGTAGAGTCTATGCTCTCATGACGTTGGTGATTTTGGACTTGACCGCCGTGAATGACATGTCCTTGCAGATGTACAGACGCGGCAATTTCTGGCCGTTAGTCCACAGCTTTGCACCGAAACCCTGGATCTGCCCTCTGATTTCGCGAGGAACCTGTATGGTGTTGAAGGCGTCCTCGAGGGTGTAGTTGCGACCGGGAACTTGCCTGACCAAGCCCCAGGAATGGTTCTGTCGACCACAATAGGTGAAGAGGATCATGCTGCCGAGGCCGGGCTGACCGAGCTTCAGGACATTGCAGTACTCGTCGGCCGTCAGACCGTTAGGAAGAGAGAGCCTCCTGCTCCAGAAGAGAGGTCCCTCAGCCTCGACTGGTGTGTCGCACTGGGTCATGGTGACGCGGAACACGGCTTCGGCATCGATGAGTGCGTGCATAGCCGCGAGGTCGCTTCCCACTTGTGACATGTCGCACTCTGCGGGAAAACCGATGCGGTGGATCTCGAATCGAGCATTGGGGTAGACTTGACCGATGAGGGCGAGAGCCTGACCACGGAACCGACACGTGCCACCGCGAACCAGAGGAGCGGGTGTGGCTGCCTCTTGGTTGGGAACGCGGGACGCGACTCTGGACGCGACTCTAGCTTCGCCCTCGCTGTCGTCGTCCAGTATGACGATGGGAGAAGCAGTGCTTCCTTCGCGAGCCCTCTCGTTGTCCATAATGCTGATGGGAGAGGCAAGACTTCCTTCGCCAAGCATAGCAGGCATGGCGGCTCTCTGTAAACTCGTCAGAACCCCACAGGTCCTAGATATAGAGATGTCTAGTTTGAAGAAGGAAATCACTTGGAGACGTCTCTAGTTGCAATCAGTGTAGTTTGTCACTGTTGTCGCGTTTGTGACTGCGAGTTTGATAGATGCCTGAAGCTGTCGCGCCACGTAGATGGCTTCTGGCCAGGAAAAAGGCAGAAGAGATGGAGATGTGTGAATCGCTGAGAAGAGGCGGACGAGGAGGTACGATTGAGAAGAAGACCGTTTCTTGAAGACGAACTGCAGCGGCAAACTCTGCCTTGCTCGAGAGATGAGGTGAGGAGGCGGTAGATGTCTTGTATGTGAAGATTTGATGACAAGAAGGCTGCGTCTGATGGAGAGAAGTAAAAAGCTGTCTTCTCGGTGGGTCAGAAGATGGTTGAAGGAAGGAGGTTTCGAGAGGTCAGAGAGACTCGAGAGATTCGGAAGAGGTCGAAAGCAGAGGGTGGTTCATAGCGCACGTAGTAGATCTTATAGGCTAAGGAGGTTGGCTTGTATATTCTATGTTGAGGACTTTCTACTTTCGCCGGGGTGTCCTGCTATCAAGGAAGACCTTAAACATTATATCGACAAAATTATCGGAACTCTGTTTTTCCAGTTCCGATCGAAGGTATCTCGACCCGAAATAGCTTTCCTCGTCGAGTCTCTGAGCACTAGGGCATCCCATCTACTCAGCCTTCTTACACACTGCACCACCTACTTGTCCACTCCAGCATGTGAATGATGGTGGGCCACGAGCGACCGGTCATTGGAGCCAGGAGTCAGTGGCCTTGGGGGTGGGGATGACACCGAAGGCGAGGGCAAAGACGACAGAAAATTCCCGTACTACGATGACCAGGTCGATACTAATGATTGTTGACCTCGAGCACCTTAACTCATTAGGCTTACTGCACATGTGTACCATGTCCCTTCGGAGCCTTGATGATCCGCCACGCTCTCTTCAGGGCGCCATTACGCCAAAGGCCTTCGGTGTTACGAAGGTGTTGCTGTATTAGATGTGAAAGAGACGATTGTGGCCGTACAATATACGGGTACAAGAATCGCAATTATTGACAGCATTGGTAGGTGTGTATACCTTGTACTGTAGAGCCTGTCGGTCGACGATGTGGTAATATGGCAACTCAATCGACACAGCTGTCACTGGTCACACCCGCCGAGGTAGTTCCAATAACAAGTGCTATAATTATTAGTCAGGTTAGAATAAGTATTAAAATAGATATTACATGCAGCGAACTGAAGATATCTTGACTGCTGAGGCCGGCTCTATTCTAAAATCATCCTCACATCTTCCCTCCTGAACTAGCAGCCCATAACGAAGACGGATGCCAAAGCAACGGCCAGTCCAACATGGACGCGCGCATGATTTGCTGCGGCCCCAGACTGTGCGTACGTGGCCATAGCTGACTCGGAGCTTCCCATCGTTGTACCGGCGGCGCCTGAGTCTGTAGATTCTGCTGAGGTCTCAGATGCTCCGGAACCAGCAGTACTGGCGGCCCCGGATTCTCCCGTGGAACCAGATTCTCCGGCGGCACCAGACTCGCTTGCGGAACTAGACTCTCCCGAGGTCTCTTCATTTCCTGAGGTCGCTCCTGTTTCTAAAGCCTCAGAGGTAGTGACCGCCTCAGTAGCCCCCATGGTCCCTGCAACAGTGGTGGTGTTGGCTCCAGACGTAGTCATGGTGGCGTTGTTCGTAGCGTAGGCTGCCCCAGTCTGCTCAAAATTAGCTGGCTGTTGGTACACAAGAGAGGCAACTTCAGGCCCAACACATTCACCAACAGTGAGAAGGAAAGTGATGTCCAGTGTTTGAGGCGCTCAACTCCTCAGATTGGGGAGAGGCCAAGGGGCAGGGAGCACTTACGGTTGTGATAGTGCAAGGACAGTTTGTAACAGTCAGCATGGTCGCCTCTGTAGCAGTATACTCCTCGTCATCATACGTCACCACCGTTGCCTTAGGGCACCAAGTTGTGAAAGTTTCCACGACTTGGACACCAACCGTAGTGGCATTGGAATGGACACGCATGCCATATCCTGTGCCCGTTGTGTTTGCGACAGTCGACGGGGCACCGACACTAGCGGCATCGACAAGATAGCAAAGTGAGTCACTGACGGACTCGGCGGCTGTAGAGGGTTTCAGAATCTATTTTGGTTCTCTCCGAACTGGTGAGCTGCCTGGGGATGGAGGCCCCAACGCAGGAAAAAACTCACTCGTCATCTCATCAGGAGTGCAAGCGTTTGCCAGACAGTAAGCTATGTCGTCCTGGAGGTCGAAACCCTCTCTGCATAGACAAGAACTGTCGGACGCATCACATCCGGCGTCCTCAGCCCCTTCTGCGATGCAGTCCGCGGAGCAGGCAGGGTATTCGTTTCTTAGAAGGAGCTCGCAGATCTGGAACGTCGCCTGACCAGTAGCTGTGGAGACCGTTGTCAGAGCCGATCCAGTGCTTCCAAGCTGTGACTGGCACGAGTTGGTACTTACTTGTGATCTCCGTATAAGTGCAGTTTGTGTCAAGACAAATCTCAGCGGACGCCTGGATTTCGGCGAAGTGATCACATTGGCATGTGTAGTTGGTCGAACCACATCCGTAAGAGCTTGCTGCCTCAGTCAGGCAACCAGCACCACAAGTCGGAATGGTGTCCACGAGATCGGCAACGTTGGAAGCGAGCGTGGTGGTCTGGGCGGCTGCCAAGGTCGCGGCGCCGAGTGCGAAAAGAACGTTACGAAATTGCATTATGTCTGTGGGTGTGTGTGTAGGCAAAGAACGTTGAAGGGTCCTGTATTGGAAAGACCAGAAAATGTGAAGGAGTGAGTGTGTTGGCACGAATGAAGGCTAAAGAGATTCAGAAGGAGAAACGAACGTTGAGAGCCCAGCTTATTTTTATTCTCAAATTAACATTCCGCCCTTGGACGTCTTGCCTCATGTCTGAGACAACAACAACACTGTCTGTGATATTTACACCGGACGCGGCACATTAGATGCTGAGTGTGTAATTACTTCACATTCCAGCGCGACATTCGCGTAAACACCAATTCCTGCCACTTCTTACTAACGTATAGCAACGTGCGAGGAGAGGATGATCGTGACCGTTTTCGATATCCGTCCGTTTTCAAGCACTTGAGTTCCCGTGACGACCCAAACAAGGCCGTTGTCATCCTAGTATCAATCCAATCATGGGGCTGGTGTATAATCTCCAAACATTCCTTTACTTGATTACATGATCACACGTATATCCAAACTTTGGTGAGAGAGGGGAGGATTTGACAGAACAATGTCATTCATGACGTGGTATTCTATTGGTTTATCGGCAACTGTTCACGGGGTATATGTAGCCGAAATCTGCCATGAAGTAAACCGTGAACGTCGTGGGGCTACCATGATCCTCTTCATGAATTGACGCACACGCGCTTCCATACCTAATTTTTGAAGGTTTGGGCAAGGCTCGCTGCGATCTCCGGACTTGACCCTTGGTAGGTTCATCCGCCAAAACCTTCCTCATTCCGAACAGCTGCGAGTCACCGGCTTCCCTTCGCAGTAGAAATAGCCTAGAGAACCCTGACACCATGTATCCCTTACCACACATCCCACATGAAACGTCGACTACTTTTATTGGTGCTCTGCAGATTTCGTTAGTCCATAAACTCAGGGAATAGTCTAGAGCTCAAATTTGGTTACCCTTATGGTCCTTCTGTTGAGACTGTGAAGCGTTGCCACCATCGACCAATGTCACTTCAGACACCATGGCGTCTTTATTCTTTGACTGGGCCTCTGACTCCGAGCGCTTATCAGGCTTGGGCAGAAGATCCTTTTTCTTCTGTACAGCTGCTTGGAACATGGCAACTTCGTGAAAATCGGGCATGGTTGCTATTGCGCCTCGATGTCGAAATCGGATGAGTACTTAGACAGTTTGATTAAATAAGAGGAAAAGAGGATTCTATGCTTCAGCAGTCTTCTTGTAATGAACTGATGGTTTTAAAGGATCTCAGGGAAAGGATACCGAAAACTCGTATGGTTATATATTCACATGTAGTTACTCGATACGATGACACAGAGTCCTATGACAGCAGCTTCACTCGGCTTACCATACCGGGGTTCACAGGCAGTAATCATCCCGGGCCAAGCCTCTAGACTCCACATGGTAAGCTCCAGGGACTTGTCAATCAAGACTTACCTGGACTGCTATAAACCTCAAGCTGCGGCCTTGCGAAGACGATCCGCCCCTTGTCCAACGTATGGGGTTCAGGGGTGCTGAACCCTTGGCATGTAAGACGGCACAATTGTATTTCCATGCCACGCACGCCTTCTTAGGCTCCAGGTTTTATCGACAGGGTCGATTCTATTGATACTTTATGAAATTTACTAAAGAATGAATATAGGCAGTAGATTCGCTGGTCATTTCCTCAGCTGGAAGTATGAGACCAGATCGCGATCCAATTGTAAGTGAAAGAAGGGTTAGGGCTTGAGCTCGAAATCCGTCCCCCTCCCCTTGAGCGCACATATTCACCTTGAGCATTGTCTTGACTACTTAATTAGTGCTTAGGTAGTCTTTCAATGAGCGAGTTCAACTTACAAGGAGACGTGATACGCAAGGGCCCCATCTGAAGCATCTTTGCTGTTACTGTCGATGGACGTTATATGCCCCTCCCGTGATGACTGCTGTTGTCTGCCCTTTTAGCCCCTCAAGATGGATCCGGCAAAGCCGAGCGCCGGCAGCAGGACGGAGCTCGGCTCTCGCTCGGCCTCCATCTATCCTTTCTATCGACAACACACTGTCCTACAATCTTCTACATCCCGTCTTTTAACTATTATCTGCAACATGTATGGCTCCGCTCCTTCGTTAGAAGGTTTCATCAACGCGTCGAACAACATGGAGCTGTCTACCGCAACACCACCACCCTCGGAGTTCGGCACGCCAGGCCGTCGCAGGAACGGGCGGTTGCAAGCCTGTGAACCCTGTCGCAAGCGCAAGGTCTCGTGCGACCACGCCTTCCCTGTTTGTCGCAGGTGTAGGGCTCGCAGCAGTGCCGAGGGGTGTCTGTACCTCGTTCCTCGGGGAGAAAGTCGAAAGCCGAGGCAAGCCACTCGAGCTAAGAGGTAAGTCTGGCTTGCTCTCATAGAATGACTACCCAGGTATAAGGAGCAAGCAGGTCTGTAGCTAACTATAGTCCAGTGCTACAGTGCCATCACCCAGTTCACCTCCTGCTGCTGTTTCACCGCCCGCAGGTATTAATGCTTCTTCGCACGCCTCCGAGTCACATATTTCTTCTTCAGGGGCCAATTCTGGCTACCTTGGCTTCACAAGCTTCTTTGCCGTCTACCGTGAAACACAGGACAGTCTCTCACTGGCGCAGGGTCCGACGATGGGCATCTCGTCTCACAGCTCTACCAATACCAGCCCGCAAATTTCAGGATTCAAGGATGGTGATGCTGCCGAGTCTGGCAACAACACCGTCGTTCTATCGCCTCGGACTCTCGAGCACTCCCTTATTGTTCTTCGTCGAATCCCTGCCGAGGACGTTGCTCTCTCTCTTTTCCAGAAGCACACCAATCCAAATGATGGGTGGATACGCTTCGCTGCACAGCGTGTTATAGAGTCCATGCTGTCGGTCTTTGGGCGGCAGCTGCGCTCACGGAAACATAGGGACCTTGAAGAGCTTGCCCGGATCTTCTCAGAAAACACCGCAAAGCCCTGGTGCGAGGAAGAGCCAGACCCCGACGCATGGCAGGCTTCATTTTCCGGACACAATATGCGCTGGGAGTGTTTGGGCATACTGTTCACATACTGGGCGCTGGCCTCCTTGGCAGATCAGCCTCACCGACCAGAGCCTAAAAGGAGCATGACGGCAGTTTACCATGAGGCCGCAGAATTGTGCATTGACCTCTGCAGGAATTCCGCGCCGAACAGCCTGCTACAGTACCTCGCTTATAAGGTAGCCGTCATTGAATTAATAAAGAACGGCGACACCGCTCCTGGATTCTGGAAGCTCCATGGACAGCAAATAGCACTGGCCACGTATCTTGGCATGCACACGATCCAACAGGGCTCCTCATATGTGCCGACGGTGGCGAGCGAGGCAAGGAGGAGGCTGATTTCGCAGATCTTTGTAGTGGACAAGGTTGCTGCATCATTCAACGGGCGCCCACCACTGTTAAGTAGAAGATACATGCTAACGCCGCCACCGCTGGATCTCAGTGACGAGGTCTTACTATCTGATCCGGAGACAATTGCAAGGGCGGTTGAGGCGCTGGATGAGCATGGATGGAATCGAGATGGGAAACTATACTCTACAACGATTGTCCGGGCGAGAAGAATGCTTGCGAGTGTGAAGGATGAAGTGATGGAGGTCTCGTTGGGCGATCCGACGTGTACATCAATTGAGGCACTGATGTGAGTGATAATCTCGAACTAATGTCCCCCGAGAAGCTGTCATGGACTGACCTGACCAACTATAGAGCACTCAGAGAGCGCGAGCTCGAGGCGTTCTCGGTGCTGCCAGACGACTTGAAGTATAGATCCGAAGATGTGAGAGATTCGAACGTAGAAGCCTCTAAGCTATACGCGAAGATCCTCATTCATCTAGAACACTTGCAAAATCTGTTTTTCATTGCCCGCCTCTTGATCCAATGGGGCTATAGTAATCATGCAGAGTTGCTGAAGATTAGCTTCGAAATGGTTGCGGTAACCCTGGTGTTCTGGACACATATGGATCGTCTGGCCGGCCTCCACGGAGACTTTGAATGGCTTGTGAGTAATTCCACGCGCCGTAAACATATTGACGCAGCTTTAGCTGATGTGAGATGTAGGTCATGGCATACGCAGCCCCAGCCGGCGGGATTCTGTGCAACGAGCTGCTCGGACCGCCACAACAGCACAGCCATATCACAGGTGTGACGAGGTCGAGCATCATCCAACAGCTCAGTCTACTCAACGGATTTCTGGACTGGGTAAGTCCTTCAGCACCGAACGGCGACCTCTGCGGCTCGTGCAAGACAGTCATCCAGCACGTATTGGATCATGCCCTCAATGCACCGCCGCAAGGTTCCACGAACGCAGCAGCTGAGAACGCGTTTGACTTCAACCTCGACCTCTCATCGGATATTAACGCCATAAATGGGTATTTCAACTTTGATCTCTTGGATACATATGACTGGTTAAGGCCTGATATGCTTTCAAGTCAGAATTCTGGTTAATTTGGGGCCAGCGATTCTCTCCAAATGTCTCAGTCACTCTACACACACACCTTGGAACCTGGTGATCACGTTGCCAGGGGAAACGCCATGTCTGTAATGGTTGCAGCAAGACGCTTCAATAGCGAATCAATGACCATCGGCTGCCCTGTCAAGTGTTAGGTTAGCGTCAAATCGTTATGCAGTCAGAGCCTCAAAGGCTCGAATCCTCCGGGTCACAAGACTCAAAACTTGAAGCAATCCATTGTAGCCCGGCAGCCCCGGCCGCGCTTTACATCTTTCCGTCATCCTCCAAGCTTAACATTTTGTAACTCCATGACTTAATCTCGTGCGCTCCCGCCGTAAAATAGGTCGTTATTCCATGGTCTCAGTATTCCGAGTCAACAGCCGCATATCATGGTCGCCTCGGTGACGAGAAAGGGATAGCCCCTTTCCCAGCCCTAACACAACCAAAGCGCAACATTACTGTCAGAAGTGTCGTGTGTTCCTTGGCGCTTGTACTCCTGTTATATTCCTTGAAACTCCAGTGGCCTGTCCGTTTTCAGTCTGTCCAACCGCATATTACCGTTCATCACAAATATGAAGGCGAGCTTATCACATGGGTACCTTGCGGGGAGGTCAAGGGGCACCCTCTCGAGTGCAGCAACATCACTGTTCCCATGGACCACTTCGCGCCTCAAGACCTCAGCCGCGCTGAAGAGCAAGATCACATATTCACCATCCCGCTTACCCGCTTGCGGTCCAAGAACGCAACAGAAAGCGTGTTCATCAACCCAGGAGGGCCCGGAGGTAGCGGCGTGGGGTTTCTCTACCACATCGGTGAGGAACTTAACACGATCATCGGAGATGGGTATCATATCCTGTCCTTCGATCCTCGAGGCATTAATGGGTCTACTCCAAAAGCCGATTGCTACCCTGACGAAGAGGCGCGTCGGAGTCTCTCGAGGCCAAGAACCGCGCGTCTGGAGGATAGTGGGGAGATATATTCATGGACGAAGAACTTCGTGCAGGCGTGCTACGATACTATGGGAGAGCTTGCTAAGTACAGTAGGCGACAGGCTAGGCCCCTATTTGACATCTGGACGATGCGATGCTAATTTCCATGGCAGTCAATACACCCCAGACAGCAGCCGACATGAATTCAATCCTCGATTCAATCGGCCAGAAGGATATGTTATATTGAGGTTTCAGTTACGGGACCATTCTGGGCCTGACCTATGCTACAATGTACCCCGAGCGATCGAAGCGAGTCATTATCGATGGAGTAGGGAACCTGCAAAAGTGGTATGGTGGACTAGATCATGAACAAGAATGGTGTACCGATGCCGAAAATGCCCTCCAGGGCTTCTTCGATGAGTGTATCAAGGCAGGATCGGAGCGATGCCGGCTCGCCGCGTTGGGCAACACAGGGAGCGAGCTCTGGGACGTCATAATATCCTTCCTAAACAACCTCAAGGACGAGCCCCTGAGCGTCTACGTCAACAATACCGTCTACGGCCTGTTAGATTACGCCAAGCTGCTGCGCAACGGAATCCTCATGTCTCTCTTCAGCCCCATGAGGCAATGGTACTTTGCGGCAGACACCCTCGCCCAGCTGATCCAGGGCAACGCTACGCAGGCGTTCATGATATTCGGGCGCGACGAGGCCCTTCTCGCACTGGGTGAGGCTAATCAGATCGTAATGTACAACGATGGCGAGACTGGGCCGGAGCATTGGCCTCATGGGAGGCTGGAGCTGTTTGACGAGCTCGCGTCCCTGGGGAATGGCAGCGTGTTCTCCTTGATTGACGTGTCGGGTTTCTTCGGCAAGCAACAGTGAGTGACATCTATTTGTGCTATCTGCTTGATGCTAAGCTGTCGACAGATGGAGTCTCCCCCGTGGACACAACTTCATCCCGCAGACACATGTCAAGACCGCCCACCCGTTACTCATACTCTCGACTTCTTACGACCCAGTATGCCCGCTGGCTTCTGCCAAAGTGGCGAAGGAGGTGTTTGAGGGGTCCCAAATTGTTGAGGCGAAAACCTATGGTCATTGCACTACTGCTATGCCCTCGGCCTGCATTGCGAGGCATGTCCGTGAGAACCTGTACGAAGGAAGGTTGCCTGCGAGCCATACGCGGTGCGATGTGGAGGGTGATTATTTTGTCAGTCCTGTGAGTAATTACTAGTGGCGGTTAGGAGGGCACGGTCAACTGTCTGGTGATCTTGGGATGCAGGGATGGGACGAATACATATTGCGCAGCACGGTCAGGCTGGCGCGGAGTCAACCTGGTTGGTGATGGGACAGTCCACCGACGGGGGTCATTTTGAGGCTCCTATGTTTTGTTCTAATTACGTATCAAAGGGCTCTAGGCTATGGGTGGTATGACACGTTTGGTTTAGGAGCCTCGAGTTTCGACATTGAACTACATCGGTCAGCGTCCATACCTACTTGGTACCTACTAAGTAGGTGTGATCCACTCGCTTACCCGCTCGCTATGTTATAGCTTTCATTTTGGGGAGACGGTCCCAAATAGGCCGCAGTGCATACAAAGCTTGTTACCACGATGTTGTCGAGCGCAGCCAGAATTGGTTAGCCCACCTTCCCTTTCTCCAACGTTGGAGATGTCATGGTCCAAACGTCAATTAAAAGAGGAAACGTCACACGAATTCATCTGGGCAAGTAAGAGGGCACGAGTTCCGACTGTCTTCCCCGCACGATGTTCGTTTCACATGGTTAATAAGCTTGTGGGGGATGAGAATCAACACCTGGGCATTGCTTGCGTTCCATATCATGCCAGTCTCACTCCTTGGATAATCACAGTTTCTCTCATATTATCCCTTCACAAGATCAAATCGTGATATCCCCACCAGGAGGTCGTGTTCAACAAGCAATATGGCAACTGAATCGAGTGTTACCATTCTTAACTCGACCTTGAAGGCTACGCCGCAACAGCGTACCTTCGACTTATTTGCATTTCTACCAAAGGAACTTCGGTTGCAAATATGGGAAGAGGCAGTTCCACGCGAGCGGCTGATTCGCATCCACCTTAGGCTCCCGGCGGAAAGACCGGATAACCCGCCGCCGCGGTACCTGGAGAAGAACCACCTCGGAAAGCCCATCAGCGGTCCACGCTACAAAGCCGTAGCTGAAAGTCGTCAGACCAACAGCAAGTTCCTCCGTGTGAGCAAGGAGGCCAGAGAGGTGGCGTTAGCCATCTACCGTGTTCACATGCCCTTTTCGTTCAGGGCTCCCGGGACCAATAAGGCGGAAGAAATGATATTGTTTCTGAACCCGGAACACGACATGCTTCACATCGATGCCGACGCTCCTGTCAAGGAGACATTGATCGACTTCTTCTGGGACATGAAGGCGTACGACCCCAAGGGCGTGGGGCTTGTCAAGATTGCCATCGACCTGCATGGATTCTGTGCCCATGACTTGCAATACCTGAAGCGCTCAGATCTTCTGCTGATACGCCAGCGGAACACCCTGGTCGAGACCTTGGCACAACTTCAGGAGGTGTGGTTCGTCTATGTCGAGACCGAGAGGCCGTGGCCTGCAAATGGCCGACAAGGGGTTTGTCATATGCCTGAATCTAGTTCCTCATATGGGTCAAGTGTCAACTTCAACACAGACAATTGTGTAACCACGAGTCCAAGCAACGTTCCTATCGCCAGCAGTATCTCCGCGTTCGACCGCGTCGGCAGTGACCCGAGGAAAGCGGCAGCGACCGAGTTGGGTCGGCTTCATATGGGCAAAATAGATCCGCGTGAAATAATTTGGCGGTGGAAAAGATTATTGCGGACTTGGGATATACGCCATCAGCCAGAACATGTCAGTTATCGGCTTCTTGTGGGGCAGAGACCAGTCGTCAAACAAAGGCCGTGGCCCGTTGAAACAGTTGATGAGACGAAGGCGTTCATATCCATCAAGGACAGAGAACGTGACCGGGCTGCCGCAGTAAAGGTTGGAGGTGAGGAGGAAGCATGTCGAGGGAAGACGACCGCTGTTGGATACTGGCTATTTCCGGCTGAAGCACTGGGAAGGGTCGGTGAGGGAGAGGGGCTTCAGGATATGGACTTCCAACCTTGTCGGTTCTTGGATATGAGAAATTGCTGGCCTGAGCTGTTGCTATCAAGGATCGGCTGAGCTTGGTTTGGGACTGGGTGATTATGTCATCGAAGATATGAAACTGTTACTGTCCGATTTCGAATTGTTGTTGACAGTCACCAGTTGACCAGAAGTTCACTCCATTTTAAATCCGAGGTGACATCGGGGTGAGGTTAGGACACATTCACATGTGCCAGTGCAACCATCCATGCTTACATGTAATGATGGTGCCTCGGGAATCAAACCCCTGGTCCTGACCCCGCAAACTTTTATTCCCTGGATGGAAATATGGCCGGGGTCTATTGCACGTCCTGACATATCCTTAACAAGATTGGCAACAACGCCATTCAGCATGGCCGGACGAAGCTCAGGCTAGCACCTTGTCCAATGACAGTGACGTTAGTCCCTGAATCTCATCTAGTGGCTCTCGCGGGGGACAAACAGAGGAATTTCACTCTCTCCCTCCTCCGCATACTGAACTGTGAGACATCGAGTTGACTCGGAACTCCTACGTGATTACTGTCTTAGGCCTCTCAAGATGATGAACCTCTCCAGAGGGGCCTTGCTTACGGCCGTAGCCCTGGTACTTATCTGGGGTTTCCATTACGGGGCGTACCTGGATCCGGCCACTCCCGGTGAACGAAAGTCGTATTTCGACTACAAATCGGGCAGCAAGTCTCCTCTCTCACCCCATGTGCATACCTATTTTGAGCAGGTCTTTTCGGCCGATGAACCCCCATACTACGACTTTCCCGCGCTCAAAGCAGCATGCGCGCGGACGGAATGGAACGAGGAAAACAAGGACGTCTACCTGGAATGTGGTGGTATCCAAGCTGGGATGACATCCATTATGTCCGAGGTGAAGGTGTGCTTCAAGATGGCGATTGACGCCGGAGTGAACATGCTCCTGCCTTCGATGCCTCTTCGTGACAGCGACAATCTGTTGAATTTCAACCTCCTGAACGACTCTGCATATATGACCTACGACCAATGGTTCGACCAGGAACACTTACTCGCCTCGATGGCACGAGCATGCCCACGCATGAAGATCAAGAACCCTATCGAGGCAGCCACAGAGTCCCTGCCGGTTGCCAACAGGTGGTCCATGGACATCGGGACAGCCCCGGGGTTCCAGATGCTCCTGGGTTATTTCTGGGTTGGACGACCGTTCAAGTCGTGGTTCGACAAAGAGTTGATCCGTTTGCGCTTTCTCGCGAACGCAAGCCGCAAAAGCGCAGCCGACGAGGAAACAAGTGAACTCGCACGCTCACCCCCTGAGCAAGACGCTACTATAATCAGTATCGCCTCACAGTTTCTTGTCTTTCGCGTTACGGATGATCCCACCGGCAGGGAAGTTGCACTCTGGAAAGACTTGTCGCATCTCATCCGCTTCAGAGAAGAGCCGCGGGTTATTACCAATAGGATCCTGTCGCATATTGACCGGGCATTTTGGGGTGTGCACTTCCGTGTTGAGAAGGATAACATATGGTCTTCATTCGAGACCCAGCTCAAGGTCGACCTGGACGCGCTGGATCAAGCATGGGCACAGTACGGATCGCCAGGCAAGGAGAGGCCACTTGTTTACCTAGCTTGTGGCGATGAGGGACAGATCGAGAAGTTCTCCGAAGCGGGAGCGCAGCGTGGATGGACGGTGATATCCAAGTACGGCATTGCGAAGGACTACCCGGTAACACTCAAGTTGATTAAGGAGTTGCCATTTGACTTCCAGGGTTTGGTGGACCTGGGTGTCATGTTGAAGAGTCATTTCTTCATTGGTCTAACTGGAAGCGCATTTTCAAGCACGGTCGGAAACATGAGAGATCCGACAGGAAGGTATAGGGGCAGCAGTCTGTTGTACCCGGATGATGAAAACGCGAGGACCCATTTGTTCAACGATGGTGATGCTCCTGGATACCCTTGCTGTTTGTAATCTTGTAAAATATTTTTGTATATTGGCACAATGAGTTCAATGGATTCAGAGTAGTTGTTGACTTAATGTAACCTGAACTTTCTTCCTTTATCCGACCTTGCTACATATTCTTAGTGATCCAATTCCAGAGTTACCAGATGGCGGAAGCCCTGGTGTTCTATCATCCAAGCATCTTGTCCTTGGCTTTGGGACATCAGTACAGCAGGTTTATACTTAAGTATACCCAGCAGAGACATACCGACTATACAGTGTCATGTATCCTCCAGGATATCATCACAGAACCCTCACACACTTCCTGAAATATAATGGCTCGGATGTACTAACGTTGTATCCAGTCGCATACATGCGTATGTAAGTGGCACCGGGAGGCCGTTTCGCGACAATTTTGAGATCCAAGACGTCAGTTGCCCGTGATCTGCGAGCAACTGCCGATTGATTCTTCCGGGACATAGATCATAGAGGGGCCGATGTAACTCTGGACAAGTAGATGTCGTACTTACAATGCGTTCGGCTTAGTGCATCGCAAGATAATGTGTAATAATTGAGGTACAGTCTTAAATATTCGTCACAGTTGTATTGCGAACGAAACTACTACAACAAATGCGTGTCATAAACCGATTGGCCAGGCCTTCCTGGAGATCCACGAATGTTCATGCCCGCGTTGAGGTTAGGTCAAAGATGAGGGGGAGGGGGGGGCTGAAAAGCTATAAGAAAAGAGAATAATAGCGGGATCACCAACCTGAAAGCCATCTCATTCTCCTTACATTTTATACCACCAATCTTGCCACTGAGAACAAGCCGGCTTTCAGGACTCGTAAGCCCAGTCCGTACAGACATCATCCTCAACACCCTACTCATATCTACATTGACTGGAGTACGATGGCCGACACACTTTCCCTCGAAAGCAAGGTAGCCATCATCACCGGTTCAGGGCGCGAGACCGGAATCGGCGCAGCCACCGCGGCGGCCTTTGCTCGCAACGGAGCGGCCGTAACTATCAATTATTTGTCTGAGGGTTCGGCACCAAGGGCCGCGAATGTCCTCAAGAAGATCCACGACGCCGGAGGCAGAGCCATTGCCGTCCGCGCTGATGTGTCTACCCCCGAAGGAGCTAAGAGGCTCGTCCAGGAAACTCTTAAGGGCTTCAATACGGACAAGATTGACATCCTGGGTGGGTACACCCCCCCGACCCCGCCTTATATGTAGATGCTCGACACGTCCGATGGACAAGACTTCGGACCAGCTGACAACAGTTGCCCGAAGGATTGTACCCAATAAACAGTGACTAATATCCTTTTCACTTAGTTAACAACGCGGGCGCGAGCTACGGTGGACCTCTCTTGATGCACGTCACCCCGGAAGAGATTGATGCCACATTTGCGACAGCCGTTCGCGGGCCGATCCTCATGATGCAGACCACTGTTCCTCATATGCCTCAACATGGCCGTATCATTAATGTATCATCGGCAGCTTCAAGGCTTGGCTTCGATGGCCTGGCTTTGTATTCTGGGGGCAAGGCAGCCATGGACGCCATTACGTATGCCGTAGCAACCGAGGTGAGTATCTAGCTGCTTGGTACCTGGGGATCCTGAAAGGCGCTACTAATGTCATCCAACAGCTCGGCAGGGGTGGGAAGAACATAACGGTCAACACCATCGCTCCGGGATACACGCACACCGACATTCTTTCTCCTGAACTCATGGAGGAGTATGGTAATCGCTTGAGGCCGCTTACAAGGGTGGAGGATCGGGCCGGTCGTCCTGACGATATTGCGGACTCCATTCTGCTGTTGGTGTCTGAGAAGAGCAGATGGGTAACCGGCCAGTATATCTCGGTCAGCGGCGGCATCACTGGCAATTAACTTTTGGTCTTTCAGTGTGCTAGATTTATGATTCTCATGGTTTTGTACTCAGCAATGGTTGAAACGCAGGAATACGCAAGTGCTATTTGACTCCCTTCCGGCATCTCCTAAGGCCAGAAGCCTCGAGGTGCTGTGTTTGGGGCGTGCCGTTGGTCTCACGTATTCTCAGTCTGGAAATGCTGTTGACAGGATAGAGTAATTGGAAGTGTTGAATGCAGCCCGGTCTCGGTGGATCAGGACATAACCATAAAAACTCATCTCGCTATGGAACTCTTCTTTCCGGGAGTTCTAGAGTCATACTTAGTACGGCGTTACAACGACATTTAGGGTGTTAGAAGAATGTAGTGTGGAGGATTATAACCTCATACGTATATAATTACATTAAGAAACGTGTATGTGAACAAAGGTAAATCTCCTCGAAATCGGCCTCATTCCATCACTTTCGTCCAGCTTTCGACATGCCAATCCAAACACAAAATGAAGATTTCCAAGCCTTTGATGCGGATCTAATCAAACATGTTGATGTTGTCCGACTGCACTAGACCCGTCGGAATCCGCAGTCGGTGCCCTGTTGAGGATATATTCGATGTCTTCGCTGATGGCATCACTTCTCATTGCCCGACTCCTTGATTTCGATCCCAGCTTTCCCGTATGGTTGACAACATTACCGTCTGTCCGGTATGTCGCATCACTGCCGCTTCGTGGCATAGCGCTTCCGCCTATCGTCTGCAGTGCGATCACACCGGGCGCATTGCGGGCACCGTACGATGTGTCTTGCTTGCTGCCTGATAAGCTGCTCGATATAGTTTCGATGTGGTCGGCAATGCGGTACAGCCAGTCTTTGTATAACGGGCGGCAAACTGTGACACCGATGCAGACAAGTTGGGTCGTGATGTCGGCTGCGTGCCATATGAGGAGATCGACGATAGTGACTGCAAATTGAAGACACTTAGGGTCAGCCCGGAAGTACGCCCAAATATCGGCCAATAAAAGAGACGTTGTGGCTCAATTGGTGACACTTACGTAGAAAATTTTCGTCACTGGCGTACGCCAGCTTCAACAGAGTGAGCAGCCGGTAGATACTGCAAATCGCAGAACTGGAGGAAGGAGAACTCGGTCAATACCAAAATCCGAACACTCAAGATGGAATCCGACCCAGGCATCGATATGAGAGAGGGGCTATCACAACTCACATGTACCCAAAGCTCATGCTCATCCCGATCAGAATCTTCTCCCTCTTCGGCATTTGTAGCCCACGGATCAAATACCAAGGAAAAGATGCATAGAAAACCTCGACGACGACGATGGATATACCAGCCACCAATGCCGCCCAGAATTCTATGGCAGGGTTGCAGTGGCCTCCCGGCACGGTGATATCCCACGAGTAACTGACGGGTGTGCAGGCAAACCACAGCACCCATGCGGCAACGAAGACGATGATTCCCATAACGATCACCGGGATTATCACCGCAATGCTTTGGCCACGGTTGGTGCCCACAATCCGAAGCAGGAAAATGGCGATGGAGATCTTGACGAGGATGACCGTGACGGAGGTGACAGTCTGACCAATGTTGACGAGCAAGAGCGCGTGTGAGGTTGCATCGGAGGCTGGGTCAGTCATGGTTTGGCCCAGTCCAAAACATGCTGCCACGGTCATGAGCACGGTGTACACAAAAAGGAAGAACTATGAAGAGATTTATAAGCTGTTGAAGTCCCAAATTTTGTTACCCGGTCATTCTTGGACATTGTCTCGTCTAAGAACGAGAAGACCTGTGGTCACAGAAAGAGTAGTCCTTCAAAGCCAGAATTATGAAGTCAGGGAAGTAGACTCACTACTGCCGCGTTGAAGAAGTGGTCATCCAACCCGTAATTTGACATGACAACGAGACGGGTATAGAGACGGAGGCCGACGAGGATGAATGTAATAGCTTGGAACATCCACATGATGCCCAGCATCATGGGCGCTCGTTGCATCATGGGCTCCATGATGCAGGGCCACAAGGGACGATCATACAAGCTCCAAGGGAGAAAAACCTCGATCTCACGGCTGATCTCGCTGTCACGGGAGTGCGTCTGAGTCTGGTTTGCTTCCTTCAAGAGTCGAAAGGTGGTCAATTTCCGGAAACTCGGAGAAAGAGAGGTTGTAGGAATGATTCGTGTATTTATCGACGTGATACCACGGCGGACGAAGATTCCCAGGAGTTATTTCATATGGCGTCCAAAGCGGGCATTGCCCTAGGACATGGCTGATGTGATTTTGGCTCAAGCATATCGGCTAGAAATGAACGCACTGAACGCAAGAAGAAAAAGCAAAGATAATAGCCATCCATTTCATATCTAACTTGTGATGGAAGGCTGCTGAACACACGATATGATCAATCTCCCCAATGATGTTGTGCCGGATCACTGTATCCGGTGCTTATTGAAGACGAAATCGGGTATAGCTTCATGGACTATTCGGGCCGGACCAACCGTGTTGGACACAGTCCAGTCGCTCGGGTTTCTTTGTCACATTCCTAGAGGTCGTTCAGACTAATGGCGTCTCTTTCCCCTACTGCCAAACCTCTACGTATTTGATGCCATGCAGTCCAAATGCAGGTGCTCCTCGCATGTGCACTAGACTGAACGTGACGAGCCAAAATGAGGCACCGGGATGTATGTCGACCAAATAAGATAACTTCGCCACGCTTCACGCCACCATCAATGATATCTGATACGTCCTGCTACAGGGGTCCAATATAGTACTTGAATAGGTGTAATGGTGCCGTGCCTCCCGAATCATATCCCAGCGTCTTCCAAATTGTGTTGGGAGCCCATCGGAGCAAGAGCAGCTAAACACCCCCCCCCCCCCAAGATGGTTATCCGTCAGAGAGGGTTGGGGTATTTGCGGATAGCTTTCAGTGTCCACTTCGCTGAATCAGCCTACCCAAATTCAACATCACATCGACACAGTTTCAACTGCCAACGTCACAAGAGAGGCACATCTCACCTTTCTTACTGAACTCACTTGGCCGAAGCTTATGTGCGTCAATACAGGCAATATTTGACTCAGTATGGGCCCCTCAAGGAATCTATTTGTGACCCTCATTCGTACACACCACGTCACTAGCCGGAAGAAACTTCAGCGCGTCAAGAAAGCAGCCGCACACTTCGACGTCCCGTTCGTGCTCGTTCGTTATGGCGGTTGTCCTGGTCTCATGTACGGCGAGAGCTCTGACGCCTCATCGCTGGGCTCTTGGGTCAGCGCTGTCAAGGACCTGAGGTACAAGGACTTTCAGTGCGTGTACAAACCTGAGTCGAAGCAGTTGGAAGACATGCCCCTTAAGCCGCCTATGCCCTCTTCTGCGTTCAACGAGACTGAGTCTGTCTCTGAGTTTGGCCAGATATTGGACCAGAAGGGCTTGGGAGAGTGGTTCAAGATTGGGCTGCTCAGCAAGCGGGCTGGTCAGTTCGACGGGGACGGTTGAGGCGTCTGAAGGCACGCCCACAACTGCTACGACACGGACGACATCTTCGGCATGCCCTTCTTTGTCCATCGATACACCGTTTGGCTCCTAGTCCTTACAGCTATGGAAATTTGCTTGCCAGGAGTGGCATTCTCCGTCATTCAGCACCCTGACGAGGAAGTTATTGCTTCGTTGGTTGCTTGAGCTCGTTATGCTTGAGAGTGAGCTGGCCGCCCTACCTGGATGGGGTCATGTGACAAAGTCCCGCGGGAGTTTTGGTGGGAGACTTGGTCTACTGGAGTTGATATGGAGCACAATGGGTGAGCAAATGGCACAACAGCTTATTCTGTGTTTCCTAGAAATATGGAAATGAGTTTCACGCGAGACCGCCACCCAAGCCCTCTAGAGTCAGATAACCGCTGCCTACTCCTACCTTGCCCGGCTTCTGCAGTTATCAAGTGCGAGACGCTTGATCGAAATGAGCATACCACAACAAATCAAACCGTTTGTTCCTAGCAAGCTGTCCAAAAATTAGTGCAATCGGCAGCTGACAACGGCTTGCAAGTGTCATAAGTGCAACTGCAGCCCCGGATGGCTGGATTGCCTCCCGTTTGGTGAAATCCCGGCTTCGCCAGGCACTCTTGCTATTACGACTGGTAAAGGGTTCAAGTACTTAAGCAGGTCTTGACCAGTTGCACATAGCATCCCTTCAATTCTACCTTTGCCCCTTCTCGAGACTACCACGACTCAATACCTACATCTGCGACAGCTCTGTATCCTCAACATGTCTCAAATCATCCAAATAGGACATCGCTCCTGCCCCTACTATCCGCACTCGAACCCATGCAAGATGAGCTTCGTGGGAAACCTGTTCAGGAGCGGGATGATGCCGGCAAGATTTAAAATGGAAGCGCTCTCGTTGTTTCGGGACTACATCACCGGACCATTCACAGGCCACGGGTCTCATCCTGGCCTACAGGCCCTGAGAAACCACCTCGTGCCGGGGGAAATCTCCGTATTTGTCGATTCGAACGTACCTCAGGACAATCTGACCCCCACCAACGTGGACCGCCTGACTGATTCGCAGTTCGCCGACCTCACCAACGCCATCCTTCGATGTCCGATTGGGAGCTTCTGGGTGCTGATTGCGTGCGACAAGACGCCTTACAACATTTAAGGTGTACACGATCCTGTAGCCAAGGTGGGGGGGGGGGGCTGGGCGTGTCACAGGACCCTCCTCGGTGGTCTTGTCAGCGGAGGTTTGCGCATGTTGGAGGAGATTTCTGGATGTTGTTGCTTGAGTTTTCCCACGAAGAGTCCCTCTCGGATTGATCTCCATATTCAGAAGAGAATCAATACAGTCGAGCTTGATTCACCATTCTAGTCCACCCCGTGTGTCTTATGGTGATGGTGGCACTCGCTCGTCATACTTATCGGTCTCAGAAGGGACTGGGGCGACGATAGCTGTCCAGTTGAGAAGCCACATCACGGTCGTTCGGGTCTCGAAATCCCAGACGTCACCAGTCGTGCCCTTGCGGAGAACGATGGTTGCCAGACTTCCTCAGGCTTGGAGGCATACCTCGTAAGGCAGACCTTCAATGACAAGCCCAGGGCTCTTATGGGACACCCGCTGAATGAAAATCTGTTCACTGGAGCTCTGGTGGCTCCACATGGTTGAGTTTATCACAGTTGTGGTTAGGACTATGGTCGTTACAGCTTCATTGCTGTTATTTTTAAGCCCGAATCTGGTGGAAACGCCATTAGAGCGGTAAGCGTACTGACGCATAGCCGGCCCACAATTACCGTTGACAACGCTTGTGACCTCATGGCAAAGGTGACGATTCAAGGTCAAACAGAGGTCGAGGATCGTTAACTGTTGCCCGATTTGAAGGCTGCCGGCCGCCCGGCGCGCATGTGTTGTTCCTAGGTATTCAGATGTCAGATCTCTCCAGCTTCAGCCGTGATCAATCAGTTTCGCAACGTTTTCACTCTTCGAAGGGTCACTCGTTGGCGTGATATTCGGGAAGCCTGATCATATATTCACTAAGTATCTCGTGCCATAGCTGTCAATGGCAGTGAATCATCTCCAAAGTGGAAAGGCCGGTCAGACGCCCGGAAGAGCAATCCTTAAGATGTCGTCAGCCTCCGACCGAGTTAGACTATGAATAAAGCCATCTCTTTGATCCTCCATGGAGAAACTATAGACATTGCAAAAACTTGCGAGAGATTCGTCTATTACTCCGATTAGTTACTTCGAGCCAAACCTTTTGAAATCCTGAAAGCGCAATGGAGACCACAATTTCCGAGCCCTCTTCGACAACACAATCACATAGCAGAGTTGCACGAGGTTACTTATGGGTCGTTGGAGTTGTCTTCTTGGTACTACTCATTTCCGGCGTTATTGGCACCAACATCATCATCAACTGTGTTCGCCACAGAAGAGCCGCTCGTGTGTGGGCATAAAAGACACGGCTTGTAATCGTCAATTTGGGATTTCCCAGAAAGGGGAGGAGGGGAGTGGGATATGTTTTCCCCCATGGGACACAAGAAGCTGTTTAAGGGTACATCGCGTACAGTCTACCAGGTTTATGGCCACTCACTTGTAATATATAGGTGTGTTCTGGAGGTGGTCCTTCAACCCGACATCAGGTCGAAGCATATCGCAAGAAAGGTCAAGGACTCCTCGCACTTCATGCTAACCGAACAAGGAATTTGGATGATACCTTGAAGCACCTAGAAGAGGTTCACAACACTGGCCTATAATATACGGTACTCCCTCTTACTTGCTGTAGGTGATGCCCAGGGGGTCGGTCCATGACCGGGGGGTCTCCGGCATGGCAAGAAGTCGCGAGGGTTAGGGTTACGAAAGAGTGTGTAAGTCTTGGCCCCTTGATTCATCACCACACAAGTTGGGGGCCAACGCGATTTCCTTTGAACTTGTCCCCATGCGTCATGCGACTACTGCTTTTCTTAGTCAGGTTGCAATGGTGCTGCAGGACGAGTCAGCTGGGGGTCGCATTTTGTGACGAGACAGGTGACCACATTTGCGACTCGTGAACAACTGGCAGCGTACAAGAATGCATACAGGCCTGACAGGATGGTGTTCTGGCTCATCCTGGGTCCTAAAAACCCCCCACCCACAACGGCAGGCAGGCGGAGGCACCACCATAACGATATCCCTCTTCATTGGACCCTGTGAACAAGACCCCTGTTTTCTTGGCGAGACAGCTTACCTTCAACTCTGATGTGAACCTTCTGCTTCTATCCCACCAACTTACAATGGCTTATCTATCCAATCTCGCTGTCTTCCTGGAAGCTTTATCTGCCCGTCTTGGGCCTGGTGTTTTGGGTTCTTGAGATAACCTGTACGTCCGTCACGCAGCTTTTCTCTTCTTCCCTGCTCTCGTTCTTCTGCCTTTCGGTTCGTCCTTGTTTTCCAGTTTGTTTGTGTCCGGTCTTGGCAACCATGGATGAGAAGGCACCCTTGATCCGAGTCGCCTCGATACGAAGAGGGTCTGGCAGGCTTCGCCACGTGTATGAGGTCTTTCTCTCTCTTATCGCCGTCGGCTTCTTCGTTTCACTCGGCGTCATCGTCCACGATTCTCCGAACCCTAGACAGGATGATTTCACCGTGGACACAAACTCAGAGACGCAGGCGTTTTCTTGGAGCAATATAAGTCCCAGCAAGACACTCGACTGGCAACCATGCTATGATGCCGAGTACGACTGTGCTCGTCTGGAAGTTCCGATGGACTGGCTCGATCCAGAAAATGGCCAGAACGTCGTCATCGCCATCGTTCGCCTGCCAGCCACCGAGGCGAAAGATTACAAGGGCCCCGTCTTCTTCAACCCTGGCGGTCCAGGTGGGTCTGGAGTTTGGGCCTTGAAGGACCACGGCAAACAACTCCAGACCATCATTGGCAGAAACCACGACGTTGTCACCTTTGACCCGCGGGGTGTCGGTGCTTCCGTTCCCAGGATTCAGTGCTGGAATTCCCTTCAGGCTCGGCAGAACTGGGCCATGCAGGAGACGCCCGTTATCGACTCACATCCGGGTGTCATGTACGATGTATGGGCTCGTGCAACTGCCTTCTCCTTAGCATGTGAGAGTTCACACAACAGCACGGGCTTCCTGAGGCATATAAGCACGGCATCTCATGCCAGAGACATGCTTGAGATCCTCAACCAGATGGGTGAGGAGAGACTCCAGTATTGGGGCTTCAGCTACGGGACAATACTCGGTGGAACTTTCGCAGCCATGTACCCGGACAAGGTGGAACGGCTGGTCAGTGATGGCAATGTTGACTATGAGGAGTGGTACAACAGCGTGCCCATCAACGCCGTCCGCGACGCTGACACCATAATGGATGCATTCTACGAGCTGTGCCACAAGGCTGGCCCTTTGAAATGCGCCTTGTATGGCCCTTCGCCAGCCAGCATCAAGCAGCGCCATGGAGCCATTCTTGAACGGCTCCGTGTGCAGCCCACCATCTACATGCCTCAGACCTCGGCCGGATCTGATCTGCCAGAGCTGATAACCTACTCCAAGATCCGCAAGCTGGCTGCAACTTCTCTCTACCGCCCCAATTACTACTTCACTCATCTCGCAAACGTCCTCGCCGGTCTGGAGAAGGGCGACGGCAAGCCTTACTACGACTTCATCACCCGCTACGGCCTGCCATTCTCCGATGTATGCTCGGCCATAAGCGTCCCGCCCGAGGAGCCCCTGACCAGCGACGGCGAAGGCAGCGATGACGCGTTCCCCATGATCCTGTGCGCCGACGGCAAGCCGCTGCCGTCCGATCCTTCCGAGTTTGAGGAGTACGTCAGGGACATGGAGAGGACCAGCCAGACGTCGGGTGTGATCGTCGCGAAGGACCGCATCGCCTGCGCCGGGCGGCAGGTGCGTCCGAAGTGGAGGTTCAACGGCCCTTTCGAGGCCAAGACGAGCTTTCCTATCTTGTACATCGCCAACATGGCGGATAATATCACGCCGCTGGTTAGCGCGCGGAACAACTCGGCTGGGTTTGAGGATTCCGTGGTTTTGGTGCAGAACTCTTATGGCGTAAGTATCCCCCTGATGTTCGAAGCTGCTATGGGAATCTTTTTGCTGACTTGCTGCTGCGTCTCCGCGACAGCACACGAGTCTGGCTGCGCCATCAACATGCATAGCCAAGGCTATCCGGGGGTATTTCCAGGACGGCAAGTTGCCAGCAGATGGCACCACATGCGAGCCAGAACTGCTTCCCTTTGATCTTCCGGGCCATTCTGTGGTGGATGCCAGTGCGGAAGAAATCGAACTGGCTGATGCTTCACGACAGCTGTCACTGAAAGCCAACTGGGCACTAGACAGAGGCCAAATGGTGTTTTAACGGATATTTGGAGGAAGCGTTCCAGAAGAGGATGTGCAGGGTTAAATTCAAGGCCGATCTGAGGCTTTTGCTACGCTATCAAGATCCGGGCGTGGGGTTAACCTTGGAAGGATTCGGCATAGGAATCCAGTGCATACACATGTGCAGACGCGCCAACGACGAGATAAGATATCACGAAGAAAATATGGCTACTTCGGCAGTTGAATACTTGAGTGAAGATGGGCATACCAGGGATCGGCCGAGGCAACGTTGCTATATGGAAAGTTTCTATCAGAAGGTATGTAGATGCATTGCGGTCCGTTGGATAGAGGTGCAGTTGTCTGGTGTACTGGCTTGGCATGTCATTGGGTCGGGTATCTCCTAGATCTTGTTCAGCGATAAGAACATAGAATTTCACTTGCAACAGAATCTCGCTAATACAATGTATGTGAGACAATGGCCGTGATTCGGCCGCAGCACTCCGCAGATAAAGGTTGCGCTCTCCCGGGGGGTGTATCAGAGTATGTCTAGATAGCCTCCAAATGTTCGGGACCGACCACTTCTATTGCCCCGACCCAACTGCTTGAGTGTGTACAGTAAGTGCTTGCATGCATGGTGCCAATGTACTTGGCGACCAACGCCTTCAGTGGCATGAGGGGTGACGAGATTGACACCCTTCCTGCACGGGAAATTTACATAAGGATCATGGGCTGGAGGACGGCAACTTGTACTGGAGAAAGTAGGAGGATACATAGGACTTGAAAATAACGCTTTTTCTTGTCCTCCCTCGTGTTTTGGTTACTTAGTCTACCGGCCATCCCTACGGAGCTTTGGGCATTACGTTGGTAACTAAACCCTTCTAAATCCGGTGCCTGACGTAGGCCGGGAATCATAGTGAACTTTAACACCAAAACACCAAAGCACCATACCGCGGGACGTCGTTGACTCGCCGTGGGTATTTACCCACCTCATATCTGTTGCAAGACTTTGTATCCTATCTTTCTACAGTCGAAGTAGGCACCTTTTGCGAAGTCTTTGACTCGCTCGATATCGACGACACCATGGAAAATTTCGGGACAGGGAAAGTACAGCTGCAGCCGACGGTGACAGAGCAGGCGGGGTCACCTGGAGGGCATCATGAAAAGGGTCTGCAATTGTATCCATCTGGGTTCGAAGGGGAAACTGAGGCTACCTTTGCTGCGGAAACTGGTGTTGCCAGTATTGAGGCAGCTCAGACTGTCTGGGGGAAAAGAGGTCGATATTTTATCATTGCTGGGTGAGTTCTTTGGAGTTGAGGCACACAAGACGACTTGCAGAATCCAGCTAACACCTGGTAAGGCTAGTTATGATCATGATTATCTAGTAAGTCTCTTCGATTGACGAATAGTTGGCCCTTCCGGTATTTCCATGAGCCTCTCACGGAAGTCAGTACTTAGCAGAGGGATGGTAGCTGAACTGCATCACAGTGAAATTGACAATTCGACTGTCTACATTTACAACAACTACTCGACGTCCTCCTTCAATGCACTCTCCGCCATTGCCTCCCTAGCAACCGCCAACACGGTCATCTTCGCCGCCGTCAAGCCACCACTAGCCAAGATCTCTAATGTCATCGGACGTGGCCAGACGTATCTAATTACCATATTCCTTTTCGTCCTCTCCTACATCATTATGGCATCGGCAACATCTCTAGGGGCCTACGCAACCGGAACTGTCCTCTACAACATCGGGCAAAGCGGCACCAACATCCTTAACGATATCATCATCTCCGATATCACCACAGCCCGCTGGCGCGCCTTCGCCATTGGCGTGAGCTTCACGCCCTTCTTGGTCACGGTGTGGTGCGCGGCTTTTATCGTCGACAGCGTGGTCGCAGAGGGCGGTATAGGCTGGCGGTGGGGCATCGGGATGTTTGCAATTTTGATGCCGTTCTGCGCTAGCTTTATCATCACGACGTTGTTGTACTACCAGGGCCGCGCGAAAAAGATGGGCCTGGCACCCAGGGCGAAGATAACGCTGTACGACTTTTGCTCCCAGATCGATCTCGGAGGGATAGTCTTGTTCACGGCCGGGCTTGTCCTGCTTCTACTTCCCATGGCGCTGTCTGGCTTGACGCCGAGCGAGTGGAAGACGCCTTGGGTCATTGCTTTGATCATCCTCGGGGGAGTGCTGTTGGTTGCGCTGCCGTTTTACGAGCACTACATGGCTAAGTTCTCCCTCATCCCACCTTCGTACTTCAAGAACATCACCATCGTCATGTGTCTACTACTGGTGGCACTGGATAATTTGTGCTTTGCCTGCACTCATTCATATCTCTATGCTTGGGGAAGCGTTGCGCATGGATTTAGTTCAAGAGACGATACTTTCTATACATACACCAATGGCGTAGTCCAGTGTCTCGTTGGAATCATCACCGGGTTGATAGTTGCCAAGACTAGGCGCTACAAGTGGATCGCGGTCACTGGGGCGTGTATCAGGACCATTGGGTACGGGATCATGCTGAGGCTCAGGGGAGACAACAATTCGACGGGAGAGCTGTTCGCCGTGCAAGTCATCCAAGGGATTGGGAGCGTAGGTCACCGTCTTTCCTATGCTCTGGAATTTTCATCGATATCCAAAATGGCCGATGTTTCGAGACTGACGATGCGACTTAGGGCATCATCGGGACAACCCTGCTCGTCCCCGCGCAAATCTCTGTGCCACACGCCCAGATGCCTCAGATCACGGCTTTGTTCGTGAGCTTCTCGTTCGTGGGTAGCAGCATTGGGAGTTGCATCGCCGGCGGCATTTATACCAACTCCCTCCGGCCTGCACTGTGGAAGCACTTGGGTGATGGTGCCACAACGGAGATGGTGAACTCGCTGTTCAATTCCATCACAGGCACACTTCCGAACTGGGGTAGCCCAGAGAGGAAAGCTATCAATGCAGCTGTAAGTTGTGACTCCCTAGCAGAAGCCCTCTGGCGATGTGTCCATATTGGCCAGATATCACTGACACCGGCATAGTATTCGGATGTGATTCGTTACATGACATATGCTGCTCTTGGTGCTTCGATACCTGGACCATTGATGGCAATTTTATTGCCTGACTATATCCTCCCGTGAGTGTTCTCGAGGCGTCTAGATATAACTTTGAGGTGAATGTGTCGACTGACATCTGATTCAGTGACCGCCATAATCTCGTGGATGGATAAATCAAGCATTCCATCTAACCTTAATTATTACCATTTCTTGTGGCAAAAGGTATCATCATCCCAAAAACCAACAGAACACGGGCTCAGGCCGAGATGCAAATGTTATAAAATAATGTTACACATTAAGTACGGAGCATAGGTTCTAGCCACCAGGCATTAGACCCTATACGAAGGATGCTGGGGCTGAATTTTACATAAAAAATTGAAACAATTCCCCTTCGTGGACAAAGATAGCAACGCTGGCGTGCTCAGGCGGATTTCAATGTGGCAGGGCTATGGCGTTATCTCTCCCCGCGATGATGAAGCATGCATCCCACCTCCTCACTGGATGGATGTTAACAAGAGTTGCCAAGATGTCACATCGAAAAAGTCGAATCAAGCAGAAAGCCCCTGACGACGAGCTGGGAGTACGTCAGTACGTATGGCGTGTGGCATAGATACCGTTACCAAATATCACACAGGCCCAGGTCGTTTGTCATTTCATAGTTTCTTTCGCCATTGATAGACCCAGGTCATGGACCGGACCCATATCTATCTGCACACCTGGGCAGAATGAAGAAGAATATAAAGAGTGCCGGCCTACCGCAAATCACTTTGCGCAACAAGACCTCTGCGTCACTAATCGCGTTTACCGAGGTAAAGGAGCCCTAATGTTTCGACTACACGTCTAGCTTCGACTCGTATTTGCATCCCGACGACGTTCAGTGGAAATCTGTTTCCAGACTTCCCTGTGTCCCTTTGAGTGAATATTTCCGTGCAGAAGCGCTGGCTGGGCGAGAAGATTCGAAATGCCGTCCTGGCGGAAGCCGTTCAGCAAACGGGATGTCGATCAAGGCGTCACGGTAGAGGAAGAGCCGGAGGTCGCGGACGGGTCCTTGCGCTATGTCCAGGTTGACCAGGCGGGAAATGGGTCGAATGCGACATACCAAGAAGCCACGGGCGCCCCTGTCGAGGTCAACTCTCCGCTGGGGTACGACGTGGGCCCCGTGACGATTATATTCCTGAACATCTCCATGATGATCGGTACTGGTGTATACTCAACCCGTGAGCAAACCCCTTCTGCTTCAGGGTCTTCGGGACTCCTTATGTTGACACATCGATAGCGTCTACCATCCTGACGTACGTGGGAAGCGTCGGCCTGAGCATGATCTACTGGGCGTTGGGCTTCCTCACCTCGATCACTTCCTTCTCCGTCTACCTCGAGTTCGCATCTTACTTCTCCAACCGATCGGGTTCAGAAGTCGTTTATCTCGAGCAAGCATACCCTCGACCGAAATGGCTGTTCCCAACTGCTTTTGCATTTCAAACAATCGTGCTGTCTTTCAGCAGCGGCAACTCAATCGGTGAGTGCAATACGCTTTGGTGCCTCCTGTAAAGAGTTACTGATGGCGGTGGTAGTGCTTGCGGAATATTTGTTCGCGACGGGCGGATCTTCATACACTGCGTGGCAGCTGAAGGGAGTCGCGGCTGCTGGATACACAGTTGCTACACTGCGTGAGTCTGACTACTATCCAGCTTATGGTGAAAGAAGGTCCGAGTTGCTGATAATAGGCCAGTGGTCATGGCGAACACAAAATTCTCCTATTGGTTCTCAAACGGCGTCGGCATTGTCAAGGTCCTGACTCTCGTCTTCATCTCCATCACGGGACTGGTGGTCTTGGGTGGCCATACGAAGGTCGAGAAGCCGCTCGCGAATTTCGAACACCCCTTTGAAGGGAAGGCTACAGCATACGGGTTGACCAACGCGCTGTATAAGATCATATTCTCATACGCTGGTTACACGAACGCCTTCAATGTTGTCAACGAAGTCAAGGTTAGTTCTCAGCTGTGATGTGGATTGCGATCAGTCCTTGGGAGCTTAGGCTAATGCGTGGCGCAGAACCCCATCAAGCAAATCCGAAAAAATGGCTTCATCTCGCTGAGTGTTGTGACGGCACTGTACCTTCTCGTCAACGTTGCATACTTCGCGGCAGGCAAGTCTTGCAACCTCCCCAGGACTCACCCTATCTTCAGGCGGCTAACATCCACACAGTTCCGAAAGAAGACCTCGCAGCGGCAAAGCAGATCGCGGCGAGCTTGTTTTTCCAGAATGTCTTCGGCAGCGGTAGGGCGGTCAAGGGCCTTAACTTCTTGATAGCTCTCAGCTCTTTCGGTAATCTCCTCGCCGTGCTTCTCGGCCAGTCCCGTGTCATTCGCGAGTGTGGTCGACAAGGCGTCCTCCCCTGGCCACGTTTCTGGGCCTCGACGAAGCCGCTCGGCACACCCCTCGGACCATACTTCGTCAAGTGGCTTCTCACGATCATCATGATCCTGGCACCACCTGCCGGAGACGCTTTCAACTTCAGTAAGTCCTATTCGGTCCATGTTGCTGAGGCGCATGTGTACTGACATGCACACAGTCACCGACCTCCAAGTCTACCCGTCTTCCTTCTTCAGTCTGATGCTGTCCATTGGGCTATACATCGTGCGCTGGCGGCGCAAGCGGGCGAACCTGCCCCGGCCGACCTTCCGCGCGTGGGATCCGGTGGTCATCTTCACGATCCTCCTGAACTTGTTTCTCATGGTGATGCCGTGGTACCCTCCCAACGGCGGGCAGTATGCCGGCGATGTCAGCTTCTGGTACGCGACCTATGTCGTGACTGGTATCGGAATGTGAGTCTGTCCTGATCTGCGTGCGTCGGAAAAGAGATGTTTCTGACCAGAGTAAACCAAATATAGCATCTTGGGCTGCGTGCTTTACTACTGGCTCTGGGTTTGGGCACTACCACAAATCCGGGGTTACAGGATTCGCCAGGAGGTCTTGAGCTTCGGTGCTGGAGCACAGAGTCACAGGCTCACCAAGGTCCCGGTGGCGGAGCTCGAGGAGTGGGACCGGACACATGACTCTACTGGAAGGCCACTGGGGGTGAGTCCTGTGTCTACCGAAGATGGCCATGGCTCGGAGGCGAAGGGAGCGAGGGAGTTCGTGGCCACGGAGAAGTCCGCCGCCTAACTCACAGACACGGCTCTGCTCGACAGGGATCTCGCGGTTACCCCCTGGCATCTCTGAATCCCATTGTTCCTGTTTGGTCTAACAAGATGATCTTGGGAGACTATTGGGCAATGTATGTCTGTTTGTCCGGATCTGAACCCACTCACTCTGTAGAATGATACCGTGCGTTACTGCCAATGTCATGACAAGCTTTGTCCATGTAGTCAAAGTCCTAGCGTTCAGAGGAAAGGCACTGAAAGGCACTTGAACCACATGTGATCATAATGCTTGTATTCTTGTAACCTCGTCGACTGATGCTTCTCCATTAACTCTTGTACTCCACCGGCGCTTCGATACTCTCAGCCATCTCAGCAGGCTCTCCCTCGTAGACTTCAGCTCCTCGCTCCACGATCACAGTGCCATCGGGAGCGACGAACTCGTCACCAACGGCGTACTCAAAGCCATAACCCATCTCCTTGACCATCCTCTGGTTGTGGGTCGGCCACACCATGCAGATGGCAACATAGACGACGAAGGAGACAACAAACGACAGGATCCAACCGAGGTCGCCCATGTGGGAAGCTGGCGCCGAGACCTTGGCACCGAGAGTGCCAATGAAGCCGGGGAAGGGCAGCGCAACGCCGCAGATATAAGCGATGTAGGCTTGGACGTTCCAGCCCTTGTTGTAGTAATAGTGCTTGTTGGACTGGGTGGGATCGTAGAGCCAAGATATGAAAACGTTTCCTTTGGTGATGACCCAATCTAGAAAAGGACGTCAGTAATTGCGTAAGCAGGTGGCAGATGCAGGAGACTTACAGTCGGCAATCATAATGGCAACAACACTGGCCATGAACAATCCGTAGCCACTCAAGAACGTCGTGAAAACGCTAGCAGAAGCCATGATCTTCCAGGGGCAGATCGCGAATGCCAGGAACTCGACAATGAACTGGCCACGGGGGATTGTAAAGTACTTGGGGAAAAGCAACGTGAGGTCCGAGCCGAATGGGATCATGTTCGCCGCGATGTTCGTTCCCAAGATGCTGAACATCCAGCAGAAGGCGCAGAGGAAAATGAGGGTCCTCGCGCCGTTGGTCCAGTAATGATCGAGAATGGCGTCGAGCATGTCCCAAGGGTTCCACAAGTTCAGGCCCCAGGTGTTGTTGAGCGCGGCTGTCGCGAGGATTCCCAGCGCCGCGGACAGGGTAACGGCAATCGGGTTGGTGATAAGCTGCGACCACATAGCACCAGTGTTGGTCTTGGCCCATCGTGCAATGTCTGGCTGGTTGGTGATAAGGGTAGCCTGGAAGGGTGGAGTCAGCCTTCTGTTCATCTGCCACAGGAGAATGGAAAACTTACAGTGTTGCCCATGCCAGAGTTGATGGCCATGAGAATGTACCAGCCCTTATCGGTCGTAATTTGGGAGGAGTAGACGCTGCCCAGGCCGCCCTTCGTATCCGCAAGGCAGAAGATAAAGAGGCCAAGGATCGCAGGGACCATGAGCACCGTCTTGAGCCAGAAGAACCATCGCATCTGGTATGGGCGGAGTGCGCAGAACGGGAAGTGCACACACCAGAACAGGAAGAAGGACAGCATTCCTGCGGTTGTGATGCCAATGCTCGCGGGGATGCGGTTCGGGATGTCCTCGTATAGTCTACCAAAGACGCAGCGCAGCATGACTGACACGAAGCTGCTTCCCGAGTACAGCTGGACGCCATACCAGATGATGGCCAGGCAGGCTCGTGCGGCGACGACGTAGAACGAGCCCCACATGCCGAACACACTGCGGGCGACGACAGGGTATCCGATGTGATAGGCGCTCGCACAACGGCTGTTAAAGAACATGGCGACGGAGCTGATGACCTGTGAGACGAAGATGACGATGATGGCCTCCCACCAACTCAGGCCAATGCCGACCATGGTGCTTCCCAGCGTCCAGTTGCCGAAGGACAGGGCCCAGTAGAAGCTGACATAGTTGGTCCATGCCCAGGTCCTCTTGGAGGGTGGTGTTGGATCAAGGTCCTCGTTGGACCATCGCGAGTCGTCGGCACTGTGAGCCTCTCGTCCGTGGGCGTCCATGGCCGACCGAGGGGCCTCGATCCAGACCCTAAAGGCCGGCCAGCTGGTGAAGGCATGGCGGGCCGATTGTGCCTTCTGACGCGCGAAGGCGCTGGCACGGGCAGGGGCTTCGGTGACCCTCATCTTGACGGTGGGAATGCGTGCTGGACGATGCCCGGCTGGCAACGCTTCGTGGGGAACGGTCGGAGAAAGGGTAGCGGCGGTCGGCTCAACGACCAAACGCGGAGATTGAAATTTCGAGGGCCGCGGGACGGTTCATGGTCTTATGTGTGTCCCGGTAGCGCGGTCATTGGCGTGAAAGATAAAATGCGAGCGAGTGTTGAGCATTGTTGATCCGCCACATGCACCACCAGAGGGCCACCCACCAGAGCCCACCATGGCGGATACACACTACGATCCCGGGACTACCTTATCAGATATGTCGGGGCGGCGACCCCTATTCGCCGTGGCATTGCGGTTTCCAGCCCACTCTTGCTGATAAGCAGCAACCTCACAGGCTTTGCCCTGTTTCGGGCCGGGCTTAGACGAGATAGGCATAGCAGGCTGGCAGGATCGCCCCGGGGTGGAGGGGGGGGGGGAGAGCTGTGCAGATTTGCAAATCGCCTGTCATCGATTAGAAGATATGTACGTGAATTATGTCGATGGGTGTGATAGATTGCCAAGGATGCTGATTCTGAAGGTCTGGAGCGGCCTCGGCCTCGGCCTTCAGACCCCATTTAAACATCCATGTGCTTCCAACACGCCTTCTTCAGAACGTTGATGCGGGGCTTCTACCGCCTTCGGCTGTGAGCTGTCTCACCCCTTGTTCTCATTTGGGGTGGTTTGGGGCCCTTTTTCGAGCCAATTCGTGGGTTTCGTTCGACCTGGTCACTGTCAGGACTCGAGTCGTCCGTCCACAGCAAAAGTGAGCTTGACATGACGCAGATCTGAACGATGGGCCGTTTGAAGACAGGGCGCCCAGCTTGATGGTCATTGAGAAGAACAAGAGTCAATCACTCACACGTGTTTGATTGCTTGAGTATCCTGGAGATCCTGGAGTGACGCCCGGGTGAGACAGCGCTGCTAGTTGAACTGACCATACTTAGGCCTACTAACGGACGGATGAGGTTAGCTATCCATTGAGTGGCCATATATACCTAGGTAGTTTACCTTCCCCCCGCACTCTAGCGCAAGTCATCACACACATTCACTCCATGTGTCCGCGATCTTACCACGAACACGACAGCCCGAAACTAAAATACTTTGTAGACAATTATGTCGCTGATATAACGAGTTTCTCATATCGACCGGCACATAACCGTAACTACCACAGAGACGTTGATGCCGAATGCACCAAGGAATCAATTGATCTATCAACATACACCTAGGTACATAGTTTCTGTGTATTTTCAACTTGGATATCACTTGAAGTATACAGAGACCACCTACGGCAGCCGTTTCTGTGACAAAGCAGTTGCGTCTGGGCGGTCAAAATTGACTTGGGGCAAAAGAAAAGCGTCCCAGCTCAGGTATCGAGGGTGGGCGGCAGAACGGTTCTCCTTGGTAGTGCTGTCCATCTAATACAGTATTGTGATAAAAAATAGGAATTGTCCCGGTTCTCTCCACGCAGGCATGTGACTTATCCTCCCTTAAATTTGTTAGCTACTGGCCAAGGAGTCTCCATGGCGATCGAAGACGCGCTTCCTATCTCCGCCATGTAGGTCTAGGAATTACCCGCGGGTGGGTAATGGACCCAATTACCCAGTTACCCAGTTACCCACGGGTACCCACGGGTGAATCCTTCCTGGGCCTACCGCCATGCTCCCCTGGGCACATGACCCACAGACGTCCAAGGCTGGTATGATGTCGAACAATAGATACCTGTTCAAGAAGGGCAGCCTGATTATGATGTCGGCCAATACTCACAGTCCGGTACCAGTTGACCGGCTCGCGGCTGAACCTCGTTGCCGTCTGTGTTAGTGAGGGAATGGATAGTGCTGTGCCCGGAATGCCACCTCGCTATATATGACATTTTGCTAGCGGGCCTTCTGCTCCTGCGGTTAGACATCCGGCCGACGATTGATATGTCTTGGGTGCTCCCGTCTCCAGCCAAGTCTCCACAGGCTGAAGCTGTGGAACTGCCTGATGACGGTATCGAGATTGAACTTATGCTCCGACCTGGCAAGCGGCAGAACATAGGTGGCTGCGTCCTCGGGGCGCAGAGATGCTGGGCTTCTAGGGCGGAAGTGAGCGTCATTAGATTACTGGGCGACCTAGACTTTCATCAAGCCGAAGTGAATTCGTCTGATGAAAAGGTCGGCAAGAAGGTGAGAGACAGACGTTTATGACATGGTTTTGTTGTTTTGGGATTGGTTTTCCTCAAAACAAAAAAAACTAAAAAGAAATAAAAAGAAAAACAGTACCATGAAAGTGAATACCTTTGCATGGAAATACATGGTGAGTGTTGGGATGACAATGTTCCCGGGGTCCTCGCGGTCTCTGTATATACAACGAGGTGAAGAAACATCCAAGTCTGCATGTTTCAAGTACAAGGCTGTATGTTCAAGTCCAACGGAAACAATAAAACTAGTGAGTGTACATTGTATATTGTTTAGGCGACCAACTCGATCAGCGTCTCGAACGACGATCACACGGCTAGAAGCTTCTTGGGATATTACGCGGCTTGCAGATCTAAGTAGGGGTTCCGGGTATCTAATAGCACAATCAACATCTAGAGAGTCAAGGGGCTTACATCAAGTAAAATAGCCACGTATGATATTCCTCCAAGTCGTTCTCTACTTGATTTGGACCTCGTCGATAGTACCGGAACAGCAATGGGTTGGTGTTGAGGCTGGCAGCAGACAACAAGCAAGGCTGTTGTTTACTTGAGTTTTACACTGCAAAGAGAGTGGGCGGATAGGAATGAATTGCTTTTCAAAAGGTATTCCAAAACTACCCAGAAGACAACGGAGATGACCAGCTCCGCTAAGACCGATGTGCTGTTGATGTTATTGGAAAAGTCCTCATAATGATTGTGACGGCAAATACGAGACCAACGAGAGAACGGTGACTGGAGTATCACAATAACTTGAAGACGTGAAGGCCCCCGGGCAGGAGTCGATGCAGATTCTAGCTTCCCGACATCGCCGGCTTACTACTCCACTAGTCAGCAGATTGTTGTTGATCTTCACAAAAACCACTATGCCGATCTTGGCTTTTTTCCCCGGATCGTGGGAAGTGTAAGTTCGTAATAAAACCTTGTTATCCACTTGCGATACACCTCACCCTGTTGCTAAGACAAGGTGTCCATGTCAAGAACTACGGCCGATGACATCCTCACTCACCTGCCGTATATGGATACTCCGCACTTGCATTATACATTTTTTCGAAATTAATACGAGTGGGTATACTTCCGGTGTCGCACCATTCTTAGGCGCAATGCATCACGGCATACACGTATATAATACTAGGTCTCCTTACCCTTCCCTTCCTCCTACTCCGGTACTACTTGACGCATCCGCTCCTATCCAGGACTAGTTATCCGTCTGTTGGTGGTCATGCTGACTATGAGATCCCTCCTACCTGCTGCACTCTGTGCAGCAACAGTCTATGCCACCGCCGGATTCGAAGGGAGGAGCTACAATTTTGACACCCCAAGCACACCCGTCTCCACGTTTAGCGCCAACTACACTACCACCAAGGATGCCCTCTCAGCCCTTTCTTCGGCCCTGAGTCCGAATGCAAGCCTGGCTGCTCCGTTGACCGTCCTATACGGGTCTACAATAGGGCGTGTTTGGCCAAAGCAGCTTGAGACATGGCCAGAGGCCATCGTATACCCTAACACGCCCGAGGACGTGAGCATTATTATGCAGTTCTACTCCATATACCATGCTCTTTGGGAAGATGGTTTTGCCGTCATGTGTGGGGGCCATTTCTCGTCTGGTGGCGCTCAGTCCAATTCTTTGATCATTGATTTGCAGAACTTGAATAATGTCATTGTCAATGATCCGGTGGACGAACAGGAACCAGCTATCTTGAAGATTGGCGGTGGGACGAAGAGTGGGCATGTTTATGATGTCTTAGATGGTACCGGATGGGCGTTCTTGGGTGCTAGATCAACTACTATCGGTAAGAATGATACATTCTTCCCCTTCTTGTTATCCTTGTATCTCGACACCAAAGGTTACGAAGCGCGGGGATTCAGATATTTCTTGCCCTAAACCCAGGTCTCGTTCAACACCAGCTGCTATTCCGAACACCTCTCTTGTCGAATATTACCTTGCGTTGGAGACCAATACAATATACTGACATTACACAGGCACGGGTGGTTTCACTCTAGGAGGTGGAATTGCGTATCAAGCAGGAAGATACGGCGTCGGAGCCGATAGTCTCGTAGGTGTCGAGGTGGTCCTTGTGAATGGCACCATTATCTACGCCAACCCCTACAATATCTACAGCGACATCTTCTGGGCTAGTACTGGGGGTGGATGGGCGGCCAACATCGGTGTCGTTACCAACTTCTACTCACGAGCCTACCCGGACCCTGGCCAGGCCCAGGTCGGAGCATTCGTTTACTCGGAATCCAAGAAAGACGAAGTCTTCGCTCGCGCCAACAACTTCTGGGAGAACAACACCGACCCTGACGCTATGAATGCCTTGCTCTATTACTTCAAGGACCCCGACTATCCCACTTCTGTGGCTCCGATTACCGAGCGCGAGTTTGTGTTGCAGATCAATGCTTTGTATTTTGGAAGCATGGAGGGTTTCAACGCCTCTTATGCCCCCTTCTACGAAGACGCGAACTCTGTCAGCGTAACAACATATACCCTAAAGGACCTGAAGGAGTTCCTATCTTCCAACTGTGAGTTCAAGTCTGTTTAGGATATAAGCCCAAGGATTGGCGCTGACTGCAACAGATCCATATGGACATAGCACAGTCTTCCGAGGCAAGAGCCACACAGCCGTCTCTAACGATCTCTGGGAGAACACATTTTCAATCTACAAGGAAACCATCCAAGGTCTCCTAGCCCGAGGAGAAGACCCAGGAAACTCTCTCTGGGTCTCGGAATGTAAGAACTAGGCCACCTCTTGGCCACCGACCACGCCTTCGTACAAGCAACTGACAGTAATCAACAGATATGTTTCCCGGCTGGAACAACACTGGCCCAGCCAACGATAGCGCAACAGCCTGGCCCCACTCCACCAGCGCCCATATTACCCTCAGCTCTCTTATGTGGTCTAACCAGAGCAACGCTGCCTATGTAGATGAGCGCGACTCTGTCATGATGGACTACCTGCGCTCGTACCAAGACTCACTCGATGCGCCTGCTATTTATGATTATCCTAACTACCTGTAAGTTATATAACTTGCTGCACGCATCTTGGACATGGTTGTTGACTATCTACAGGGCGCCGTACAGTAAGCCGGAAGAAGTTTGGGGAGTGGAGAACTTCAATCGTCTGGTTGCTATCAAGGAGAAGTATGATCCGCAGTGTTTGATGTCGAGAGGCGTAGTAGTTCCCACGAAGGCTTGTGAGTTGAAGGGGCTTGTGAATTATTCTCTTGGTAGTTAGTTATTGTGAAATACTGATTCCGTTGCACACAAACCCTTCTGCTGACTTAGCTATACTCGCTTTTGGGTAAAGTACAAGCTGGTATATTGGGGGCAAGCAGGTTAGGCTGTGGTAGGTGGGAGGGGGTTATAATCAGGTCATTATAGCTAAGTTATAGGTCTTACAGGGGTCAAAAATAAGGTAAAAAACTCCTCTCGTTCTGGCTGCCATTGTAATGGATTTTATTCTGCGCAAACTTATAAGTATCACACCCTGTAATAGCAACCAGTCTGTGGGGGTTAGTACTTACCAGCGCCACCCAGAACCACCTCCTCAATGATTCCATGACTGTGACAACAATATTCAGTACCTATCCCAGCGGATATTCGGCTAGGAGCGAGTTGATCCGACTTACTCAACTCCTTCTCGGCCAACTAAATGCAGGCAGTGCTTTTAGTATCAAGCCCATCGTATTATATCAGCTTTCAAGGAGACACTTACGAATTCCTCATACATCTCCTAGAGCTTGTGTCAGCATTGTTCGCACTAGAGACCCTTTGATATCGGGAGCCTTACCGAGGTCGCAGACTTGTTCGACTTTAATTTCACAGACGTTAGTGATTATAGAGGTCCCATAGGAACGGTATAACATTACCACGCCCTGCTCTTCGGCCTCTGTATTCCTTTGCGTTAGCATTTAAAGCCATACCTATCAGGTGATGGTCGATATACCTTAGCCTTCTTCTCCATGTCCTATATACGGCAACAATCAGCTTGAGTAGCAGAGGAAGACGAAGAATTCAACTTACGGCTGCCTGCTTGCACAGCCTCTGAATCCCCATAGTGTTAACATATCTCAACAATAGTAAGCGAAGGCTTAAGCCTAACCTCGTGTTCTTTTTCGCAGGCCTATTAAACAGTTAGCCTGATAAATACCTAAGCATGATGTCTGTAGATCTTACAAGCATCCCCTGGTGCTTTTCCTAATAATTACCATAGATCGTCAGTCTGTATAGTTTGATGAACAGTACAGCGAGAGTAAGAATATTAATATACCTCGGCCCTCGCCACGAAACCCTGATATCTGTCAGTTTCCTTATCACTAGATATTGCAAAGTATCAAGGTGATGAGACTGGATACTGACGTCTCTATTGTTCCGCCAATACTAAGACAAGATCATGAGCAAAGTTCTCATAAAGTAATCCAGTAGTTCTACATAAAACTTCAGCTTGGCAGAGTTGCTTGCTGAGATGACCATCACCAGCAGATTCTTACCTCGGCGACTGGACCCTGAAGGATTGGCACAAGAAGTCAGCAACACTATGGACAAAAAGACTGTGCTAGCTCTAAGGCAATTCTTCCCCCGGGCTGACTCACCTCGCCTTCCTTCTATTACAGAGGTCAGCTATCTGGCGAAATATGCTGAGACAGACACGGTTCTATCTCAATAAGGTGGGAAATTACATACCGCCGGACGACGCCAGCAACTGGCCTACCTGTGGCCGACCGAGCCATAATGGGCGGATTTCTCCTGAAATCAAATCAGCATATCGTTTACTTACTGCCAACCATCCATTATTCCTCACTCTCTGGGCCTGGGCTGTGACTACGTTAGTTACCTCGATACCAGTGAACAGGATGAGGAATACCCACGCTTCCCAAGGTCTATCCATGGCTTTCTTTGGGGGACTGGCGGCGCCGGTGGAGGTGCAGGTGAAGGCGGAGGTGGAGGTGAAGGGTCACGATGTGGTGACGATGGTGGTGGATCTTCTCGCTAGGGCGAAGAAGGAAATTCTGAAGATTCCGCCTCGGAGCGGTTGTGTTCTCTATCAGAAGAGGGATCTCGAGATGGGTGTCGCGATGAAGGCTGCGAATGACCGTTAGGGTCGTCTTGAGGGACTTGGTCGTGATCGTCACGATCGTCGCGATCGTCGCTGTGGTTGTCGCTTTGATCATCAAACGATTCGAAGTCAGAAGATAAATCTGAAGGCGAATCTGAAGGCATTCAGAAGGTTCAGGGTCGTTTGCAGTCGAGTTCTGTAGACCTTGTCTGAGTCTGGTTGATCAGCCTGGCCAAGTGAGAAAAGGGTTTGCGACAGTCCCTCCTGCGAGTTTCTATGCCCTCGGCGTCGCGGGAGGTTTCCATCTAAACCAGTAGGTTTGGGGGTCGCGAGGTTCTCGCGATTCGGTCCCGCGCCAAATAGGTCCTGGTTCAAATCAAATGAATATACCATCAGCAAGAAGCGCTGACGGAGGTGAGAATGGCGTTGCCCTCAAATTGGCTATTAAAGGCGATCGCGAAGGGGAGATAGGGGAGGTATCGAGGGATACATACTGGTGGCTGCGTAGAGAAGTAAAGGAAGAGTTTCTGCGCGCAGCCGACCCTCATCCGTTTTTGGCCCCAGGCAGCGAACCATTCCAGGGGGCGCCACTACCTTTGCTCCTCAATGGACGAACAGTGCGCCCTCCCGACAAGATTACAGGGCAAGGCCTCTAGCCACACTGTGACAAATAGGGCGTGTCCCGTAACTGCCCAGGTGTATCAATAGGGATTTCCAGGGTTGCCCCTTCACTATAATGTACTTCTCTGCTGGTTTCTCTTCTGCCTCACCTCAGGGCTGGTATGGGCCCCCCCCCCATGAACACCCCTCTGACGCTCTTCCCCCGTTTGCCCTCTCCGAAACCCCTCCTCCCCCTCGAACACTAGTGCAGCCTCTGTCCCATATCCCACAGGACTCTGCTCTTCCTCCAAGGCTACGCATTTCCAGCACACATTCAAGACATATCTCCAGTCTTTCCACTCACAGTAAAGTCATCCTAGCCCGACAGGGTGGATGTCTGTCTGCTATCCTTCTCTGTCTGGTGTGAGTCGCGGTGGGCGGAGTGCATAGGAGGGCTGAACGGCCAACATACATTGTCGAGTCATATAGTACTCCATTCTTCTCCGGACTCCAGTTCGCATTGCTCGAGGGATACGAATTGCTGATGATATATAACATTTCAGTCAAGGTTGCCAACTGGGGTTGAACAATTGAACTCACATCATACTTTCTGCGGAGGTCCAGCACCGTGCTACTAATACATGGTTCACATTTCGAACCATCCAGGTATTCTTGGCTCAGACGACAGTCTTGATACAGCCACTTCATAGTATTTGAAGGATTTAATGGTTCGGAATATCAAGACTGCATGCTTACGATGCGGCTGAATCCCACAACACCATGACCAACACATTCGTCGCGGAGCCGAGAACGGAAGTAAAGAATGCGAAAGCGGAAGAAGATGCCAAGATACAAGGAAGTACACACACGAAGCCTGCTGCTAAGATGGTAGGCCGAGGGATCATAGTCTGTCTACTCCGTCGTATGGTATGGTATGCTGCCTAAATTCTATCTCGTTCTCATAGCCTGACACTTTTTGGCTCGACTTGTTCGACAGACAGCTTGCGAAGGCTCGACACGCTCGAGGTCGCATCGGCCATTTCCTTGGCCTCGGTATCATATTCCGAATTGGGAGGCGCATCCTGCCCTGGCACGAAGTACACCACATCAGAAGCAGACTTTGACTTTCTGTATTGATGAACCTCAATGCAGCCGCGTACGAAGAGCACGAAGTGGAGGGGCCTGCCATATCCAATACAGTCAGCTTGTGAGTACCAACTTGGGGTGCAGCGAGACGTAATTACCATATGTAATGCGAGAGGACACTAATAGTGAGCTTTGCAGAGAAGTGCCGCTGAGGCACACTCTCGGCTACCTTGGAAGATATCGCAATGTCATAGGCCACGGCGATACTAAAGTATGCCATCCAGAGCAAGAGGTCTGCCACCAAGTGGGCGACAGGGTGGATGCCTCTTTTCGTTGGCTTTCGGGACTCGGCCCGAACGGTAAATTCGGCGGCTTGCCAGCCAAGATCCACAATCATGACTGGCCCAAGCACGATTGCAAATGCCGAATTCAAGGAAAGGAGACCCCAGATACAAACTACAAGAAGGGCTATCAGGAGTCGCATGATAGTCTTTGCGTAGTGCCATTGTGGACTGCAAGACCAGACAGGGAGCCGGGAGGTCGGTTCGGATGATTGGGCTTGGGCTGACATCTTGCGAAGGGCGCTTTCTGGGTAATTGTTGATATTCTTCATGATAATGCAGTGCGGTCGAGTGTCGGCAGTGTTGCGACTTGTATAAAGACTCCAGTTGAGGCCGTGAGGAGAAACAATGGCTAGACTGCAACTCTTATGTGGGGGTTCTTCCCGACAGGCAGCAGGATTCCCTGCCATGGCCACCGACATAGCCACCGGGAGGAGCTGCCGATCCCTTGATGTTCCCTTCGACGCCAGCCCTATGCCGTTGATATCCCCATGTTATGCTGGTGCGGCTCCACCTCTGCAATCCTTTCAATGGCCAAAGTATCATATCAAAGAGGCAATACAGGGCACAGGGATTGATATTACCAGTGGAGGCCATGGGACAAGGCCTACCGATTTATTCGAAGACCTTGAGAATTGGGTCGTTGGAAGATCAGCACTTCGTATTGCACAGAGATTCACCTATAGCACTCAGTATTGTTGTTCCCCTCCACGGGTGGTCTCCACGGGCAGCACGGGCAAGATTAATCCCTGTGCCCTGTACGAGCCCGAGACACTCATGATGTTCTCTGAAATTAAAGGCCAAGAGCTGTCCGAGACAAACGTCCATATCAACTGGCATTATCTTATCCATTCAACAGCCCTAACCCTATCAAGCCGGTCACTATTTATGGCCTCGACCACACAGGAGGGTACAAAACAGATTTCACGCTTACGCGCTTCAAGCGGCAAAGGGGGGACAGGACAATGTATGACCTGTCGTATCTGGCCCTCTTTTTACACTGCAGCGCCCCATTTGCAAGCCTTTTAGTAAATCGAACAGTAGGCAACCGTCTTCTGCATGTTCCTTTTTGAACCTCATTAGTTGTCCCCAGTCGGAACGATATCATACCTGAGGTCAACTGTATACTCCGAAACTCATGTACCTATCCCTCCCATCAGGTTACTCCTTTCATCCAAGGGACGGCGGGAAGAACACCATGTCAACTTACAAGTACGTCCCGTTGTCATCAACTGACACCGTGACACGACTTCTCGTCCTTTATCCCGGAAAATTCGGCGACCCGCTTACGGGCCATCTCGAGGAGAAGAAGTTCTTTGCCCAAGACAAGGGCGACACTGCTTCGGCTTTGGCTGGTCTCGTAGATCGAATTCTCCAGCCTGGTCCGAGACACTATGGCCCGCATCTCGTGAAATCAGGAGGAAAGATGGTCCCGCCCTATGAGGCGCTTTCGTACGCCTGGGGAGACCAGTCTGATCCAGGCAGAATCACTCTATTCGAGGCGGGAGAGGAAGACTGGCCGGATGCACCATCAACAGAAACTGCAACCGGCCGTCAGCAAAATGCAGCTGCTCTTGTGTTCACAAGGACAGAGGAGGGCTTGCAAGGGAGCCCTGTACCTGATGGTGCCACTCAAGCCGTTGAGCTTGGGTACCTGCAGATAGGGTGCAGTCTCGAATCTGCTCTGAGACATCTTCGACTCCCCGATACGCCTCGCATGTTGTGGACCGACTCCATATGTATCAACCAGACTGACCTTGACGAAAAGGCGACCCAGTTCCAGCGCATGTCGCACATCTACCGTGAAGCCGAGCGTGTTATCGTTTGGCTTGGACCGGAGGCTGAAAATAGTGGCGCGGCTATGAAGATGCTAGCTTCACTTGCCAAGACTATTCGTATTGCGAGGATGGCTTACCGGGTATCATATGCCAGGACGGCTCTGATGCGGATATCCAGGGTGGACAACTTACTTTCACGCACCACGAGTGGCTAGCAGTCTCCAAGCTGTTGCAAAGGAGCTGGTTCACAAGGCTTTGGGTCCGACAAGAGATCGGGTTAGCGGACTCAGCGACCGTCGTCACCGGTCACGAAGAAATGCCCTGGTCTACATTTGCCACGAGTCTCAGTTACATTAGCATTTACCTGCTGTCACATCGCTCCCTCCTAAATTGGGGTCCAGAGAAGACCACAGATTCTAGGGGCCAAGTCCATGCCGTCGTGGATATTGCCCAGCTATCATCTGTCCATGAAATCCTCGACCTCATCCACCTCACCCGTACGTGTCGCTGCGTGAACGACAGAGACCGAGTGTACGGCGTGCTAGGGGTGCTTGAAGAAAAGGACCAGAGTCTTGTTCACGTGGATTACGGGAAGGACGCGAAAGAAGTCTACAAATCTTTGTTTGTCGCCCTCTTCCATAAAGGCCTAGGTCGCTCGCTCGAGTTCCTTCGCTTCTGCCACCTGGCAACCAGTCCGACCTGGGTGCCGGATCTTCACGCCTTGGGCGACCACCGTCACCCAACTTTGCAGGGCCATAGCCGTACGGCCTCGGGTATCGGCGGCGCGCTGATTCCCACCGAGACAGGGTCGGCAGGTGTCATGGCCGTGCACATTGGCGTCCTATCCACCCCCAGATATATTCCAGAAGTCGGCTCTGATGCTTGCTTCGTACGGTCCTTGGTAGAGGTGATGACGAGCCCGGGCTTCTTTGGGCCATATCCAATGTCCTGGAAGAAGGAAGAGCTTGAGACGTTCACGATGGCGATATTGACAGGCCGTTACCTTGAAAACACAGAATCGGATCAAGACTTGCCACCTGCATATTGCGTATCTCTCTTGCGGGAGTGGGCTTTGAATGGCCCGCCGAAACTAAGAGAGACTTGCGATATCAGGAAAGGAATGTTTCTACAACTGCTCCAACACAATCTCTTGGGAATGACATGTCTCAGAACCGAAGAAAGTTTCTTTGGTATCGGTCTGGCAAAGTGTGACCCTGGTGATATGGTTTACGCTGTTTTTGGCTGCCATAGTCCTATGATTCTCCGCAGGACCGGATCTGGGCCGGGAGGAGTGGAGAAATACAGCGTCGTTGGGCCTTCATACTTCCCAGAATACGCAGACGGAAAAGCGGTGCTGGGAGACCTGCCTCCCGGCTGGAGGGTAGTCTTCCGAACAACTGAAGATGGTTTGGTAAAGCGGGTATTCGGGCACGCAGTTGACGGCCGATTGGAGGAACGAGATCCTCGCCTCCTGGCCACTCCATTGTCTCCGGGCTGGACGGAGAGTGAACGTGATGGAAAGCCTGTCTTCTCTATTCAGCACCGAGGACACAATGTAGAGATATCAGATGACCCCAGGCGAGCAGCTATAACGAGCATCAACCTAGGATTTCAGGTTCAGACGACACTACTTATCTAACGGCAGGGGCAAACTGAAGACACGGCAGACTAAGCTGTGTTAGGAGGAAACACTTATAGTCGCTACTATGTATATGAGTCTCTATAGGCATACTCTTACTGGAGATTTGTTGTGAATTTCTGAAGGGCTTATTACATTGTTGATCAATCAATAATCTTTAATGAACTATCGTTAGAGAACAAGTATACTAGAGCCAGAAAGTAATGAAACCCGCGTAGCAAAAAGGAGCCGGACTTGTACTATCTCAACCTTCGAAGCTAACGAGAATCAAGTACTTAAGAAGTATTATTCTCATGCCGCAACAAGAAAGACAAGATGCCTTACAGTAGCACAGGCGCTATAATGTGTCCACTAAGAACCTTGGAATCTTTATTTTCTCGACTTGCGACGTTCCAAACGCGCAGTATTGTTCTCACCACTGGTGCACGAGTTAGGTATTACGTGCTCCCGTGAAAGTCCACGTTGCCGTGAAAGAATTACCATTACATGTAGTTAGGTCTAGGAACTACCCGCGGGTGAGTAATGGACCCGATTACCCATTTACTCACTAGGTACCCAGTTACCCAGTTACCCACGGGTGAATCTTTCCTGGGCTTACATGTAGTACGCGCAATGCCGCTTACTCAGAAACATGCTCTCTCCAGTAAAGTAGTTGACTTCTTAGGTAACAGAGTAGTTCTATACATGGTGAAGTGCGTTCATGGTAAAGCCCGATTGCTTTTAGATATAATTCATCAGAACATGAAGTTATATCCGTAGGAAAAGGTGTACCTCGCACAGCCAACGTCTATGAAACCTCCAAGATTGTGATCACAACCTAGAGAAGCAATACATGTTAACAAAGTGGACGATTCCATGCGCCTAGGAGTAGTGAACGGTTTCAGAATTTGCATGAACCTACAAGCAGTGCAGTCACCGATCCATATAGTAGAGCAGTTGATGTCGCTCCCAGGCAGCGGTTTGTCCGCAGATATCAGGGAAATCGTCTGCTCGCAACCGCTGATCCACTCTATCTCGTAGTTATACGCCAGGGAGTTGATGACTTTGATGTAAAAGAGATGATGAGTCCGTGTATCTTCACCTGAGCTGTCGAGCTGGATATGATTTCGGGTTATCTCCTGGCATATCGTCTCGGCAAAGTACTTCTGTGTTTCCAAATCCACAGGCCCCAATCCCACATATTCAGATTCATCACGGGCTATGTCCAGGCATTGTTGCTGGCCCATGGTGATGCTGCTAAGGCTGGTAGTAGATGCCTGATTCATGCCAATGGAGGAGGAGGTTGGTGTCGAGATGGGAGAGGTCGTCGTTGGTAATGCTTGCGGCATGTTTAGAGTAAACGTGTAGACGACAGGAAACAAGAAATCTGTGTTTGTCAGAATATAGAATCGCGGACTCGAGAGGCGAAAGCATACTAACTTTTGTAGCTGCGCTCCTCCGCCCGAGCACTTGCAAAAGTAAGTCCCAGGAGAAGGTTCAAGCCAACAACTATTTGGCTGGGAGATGGAGCCATAGTTCTGATGAGCCAGACTCGAAAGAAGCAAGCACTACCAGATCGAATGATAAGGGAGGGGGCTGGGGTGGATCTCTTATATACATGGAAAGCCAACTCCCGTTCACCTGGCCATCTAGATTTGTTTGTGGCCTGCTGTATCACTACTGGTCTTGAGCAACCTTCGGCTGTAACTCAGATTCCATCTATCACCAGGTAGAAAGTCAAGAACGATATTTACAATACCTCTTTTTGCTCTTGTTCTTTCCTCCCAGTTTTATCATTCTCGTCGTTTCTTTTGAGAAACGTACGAATAAATGGGAAGCAGACTTGGCCCGGAACCATCAGCGCACTTTCGAGCTTGAATGGAGGAGAGGGGGGTCGGTGATGTGGTGAGTGGGGGGGGGCGACTTCAAAGCACCATATGAAGCGGAAGATAATTTTTGATCGACTTGGGACACCTAGGTATGCTCTTTGGAATATGCATCGAAGTCCCCTGACCACTACCTAAAACGCTCTGAAGGTAGAAATCGGGGACAGTAATAGATACCTTTTATTCTTCTAGAGCTCAATGTGCGGATTTTTTAGCTTTTCGAACTGACAGCCAGCTGGCTTCTCCAGTTCATCTCTTTACTGTGCTACGATCTCGCGTGGAGCACCTGGGCACATCAACCATGATCCATCGCATCGAGGTGAAGCTTGGGTAGATTAGAGTCTACCTTGAGGCGTCATCACATGTCAACATGGATGCCCTGACGGCTCTAGGCCTCGTGGGAAACGTCCTCACATTCATCGATTTCTCCGCGAAGATACTTTCGAAGACGGCCGAAATCTACAACGGCACTGATAATGCATACTACGGCACACGAGATTCCGGGAACTACCCCAAAGAAGCAGACGCGACAGCCCTAAGTGGCCGAGCACGTCTAGCAGCAAGCACGGAGGCTCAGGTTAGACTAGTTCGTGGAGTCATGGTTAGTCCGCATGGTTAAACTATATTCCGCGCGGGCGCGTGCCGGCTGTTCCTATATACTCCCATATAATTACTTATTTACTTATAATATATAGTACTAGTATATACGCCGTCGCAGTCCGTGCATATGTCGACTGATGATAGCCTTTATCAATGTGAGTCACACACCCTAGGGATATATATAGAACGGCGCATCAGTCTTCCAACTTTATAAATCCTGCTTCGCATTTAATTTCCTCCTCGAAAACCCAGATGCTACTGTACTTTCCGGTCTTCCACTTCTTATCAAACCCTCGTCTTTGCAGAACTATCTCCACCAAAACCTCAATTTCAAGATGGAGGCAAAATATGAGCACCTCCCATTAAAGACCAACCACGACTTGATGTGGGCATTTAGATGATATACGTTTATTTTCGAAAGAGAGGACAACATGCCAGACAAGATACCCAAGACGACTATTCCAGGAGGACCAGACACAGAGTTCATGGTTCCTTTCATGATCGAGGCGCCGTTGAGCTCGGTTGAGATTCTTGAGGCTATTCTCAAACCACCACAGTCGTTCCAGATACATAGTGCGCGCCATATTCCGCGGGGATGTACTACAACAACTCCAAAGGGTGCCGGCCGAGGATGGCTTCCAAAATAACGGCGTGTGTATAACGAATACTGTCGATTTGAAGGCCGACTTGCTAAAGATCGGGTTATATCTTTGTGAGTTATATCGAAGATTCTACTAACTACTGGTAATCTATATAATTTATAATATGAGGCCCACCAGGTCACCTGACTGCCGTCAGGGCGACCTGCGTAATAACTATATATAGGGCCTACTACCCTCAGGCTCACCACTTTAGTTATTCACCTTTAATATCAAGGACTTACACCCATCTGCCTATTGTCTCTATTATTTACACCCATTGCTGTTTTATATCGTGACCTTCGTTCCATTTTTCATCTGTATTCCCGAAGATGCTATCCACACTATCCGCTACAAGCTATGGGGTACCTTTTGTCCTGTTACCCTGCATTACATCTCTATTCCCTGGTGTTGTCGAAACGACGGACTTCATACAGGCCTCATACATCCGTGGGCCCTTGTATTGCACGGCAAACCTCGTCTAGGCTCTGTGCATACATATGAGGCTCGATTAAGACGGCTGCTCGAGAGCCTTGGCCCGGTGGGCTGCAATTTTGAACGTAGCCGGTTACGGCCTACTACAACACCTCTTCCCGAGTGCCTGTGGGACTGGTTTGCTGGAATTCCAGGCCAGAATGCTGCTCTTCCCTACTACGGGTGTGATCTCAAGCAGCAGGACAGGGATAGGGACGATGGTTCTGCAGTTGTCTTGAACGCCCATGAGAGGTTTGCCGACGGTGACTTGGGACATATCCGTGGGCTTAACAGACTGCCGGCTCTGGACTGGAAAGTCCATGTGTTGCACTGGAATGCCGATGCTCTGCGCACCGGCGTTCCTTACGCTCTGTTTATCAGACCAACAGGCGTTCCATACTCCGGCATAACATGCGGTCTAGGGCGGTGCATCTTGAAGCGGGGCCCAGTTGATATTAGCCTCGTTCTGAACATTTACTAGTTGATAGACAAAGAAGCTGTTACTTACGTCAAGCTCTAGAGATGTGTGACTCCGGAAGCCCATGTTATAGATGTTATAAGTAGATTAACAGGCTTGCGAAATAGGCCCGAGGCGCTCGACGATAACATCAGATGCTCTTAATCGGACACTCCAAAGCTCTGGAGTTTCCATCGGAACAACCTGGAGAAGCCGATCTATCGGTTCAGAGCATTGCTGCAGCTTGTGGCAATGTTGTCAACCAGATTCTTCAACGCTTGGAAGGCGTGAGAGAGACAGCAAAGGGAACGATTTGGCCCAGTCTGAAGCTAGCAGTTTGGACCTCTGGCAAGAGTCCGAGATAAAGATATGGAAAGGAGATTGGACCCGCATTAGCGCAACCTCTCCTTACGCTTGGGTCGTTCAGGGAAGCCTTGTTCTATGTCTCTGATGGACTTCACTAGTTGGTACATACATCCAGAGACAGCCCCAATATTTGATCTAGTAGTCAAGGAAATCAATGGCACGCCCCGAAACAATCCGTGCGCGATACTTTTGAAAAATTGTCGAACAGAAACACTACGCTCCAGGTCTAGCCAACTAGACGGGTGACCACCCCTAGATGAACTAGGAATGAGTCCGGTCTTATAGTTGGTATCCTGAAACAGGAAGTCATACGCAAGTACATGGTTTCGATTCATTCTTGACTCTGGCAAGGTTAGCACCAAAAACTTCCAAGTACATGGGAGAACAACATAAGGAAGCAACAAAAAAGACCATAAAAGCCACACACCAAGCTCTTGAGGCTTGCAACCTGAAGCTTCCGGATCTCTCCATGCTCAGTCAGCCCTGTCGCAAGCACCAGTTGACTTGAGCTTGATGATCATACTCACTCACAAGAAGCACATATTGCTTTTGCCTGACCACCCCAATCAGAGTTATCTCATCAGGGGTAAAGTTTTTCTCAGTTTCCTAATAAATAGTTCGCCAAGCTGATTCGATTCTTTGGTTATCACCTGCGGGGTACTCCCGCATTGGTTTTAAGAAGCTTTTATTATGGACTCTCCCGAGGTCTGATACCGGCTGGCGTTGGTCCAACCAAAGCACCGATGAGGTGAGCATGAATACTTTACCTCTGAACTTCGACTAATGAGATAATGGAATATTTAGTTTGTTGTTGCTCTTGTGCATTATTTAATATCGAACGGAGGCTAAATCTAAGGTTCGATACTATCACATATAGGTGAAACCACATGATGCAAAAACCGTTTTCTATGATTGAAGCGGATTAAGACGGTTTCGACTAATTTAGCAAGCTATGGACATCGGTCACTGGACGCAAAGTATACATCAGCTTCGATGCTCAGTACCGTGACACTATGCAAGAGTTCACGATCTCAATACAGACTTAGTTCCGCCGGCGTAGAAGTCTAACTAGTTGCAAATGGCCGGCCCCTCATAAGTTCAAGAAATCTTCCGCATTGGGCACCTCACTAATCGCAAATATTTTCAGTCTCCCTTCTTCCCTAACAACCAGGGACACAGAAAAAGCCTGCAAGAGGCAAAGAGAATAAACAACTGTGCAATTGGCTTACCTTCCAAGTCAGCACCTCTGGGGTGTTCGTCGCATCACGCAAGGGGGGCCCCAGAGAATGCGGACTTCATCCTGGGCTTCTTGATCCCCAGGCCTGATGGGCTTCTGTTGGGGTCATCAAGACCTCAAGTACAAGATGCGTTGAAGAGGAAAGGAAGAAAAGCAGAGATAAAAGCCGGCAATGGAAGACATTTCATATATCCGAGCCTGGATTGGGATGCGTGCCCAAACGCAGGTCCCCAGCAAGCACAGTTGACGTCTCTCTTCCTCATCCCAAGATGCCTCTCCAAGATGTCTCTCCAAGATGCAGGTAGGAGGCATCGCCCATGTGGAAGCTTCGTGCTGTCAATCGTAATTATGGCGCTACCTAGGTAGTTTCCGGTCGGTGAGTTCCAATCCTATCCTATGTATCTCCTCGATTGGGAAGGGGCAGCGGGCAAAACTGAGTGACACCGACGCTGCAACGTTGAAGACGCTTTGTTCTGGGCCCTAACTAGCAATCACACTTGCAGACTCTCTCGGTGCTTCAGTTCCAGAGAGGAAGTTAAGCTGATTTTACGCAAGGAAGAACAAGCAAGCCCAACCCCCGGGGGCGGGAGAAGCGCGCATACTGACAAGGGGATGGACGGGGGTGCCAGTCGCGTCGATTCCGGAGGCAGCTAGCGGGCAGTTCGAAGGGAACACCTTAGCAGGGTCCTTTGCAGCACCGCTGATGCAAGTGGAGAGCGAGGGTAGGATGATCGCCATCCAAGGTCCTCCATCGATGCTGACAGCTCGCTCTCTCTACGTTAGAATACACACTCTCCTGGACTCATGCGATGCCTCCTGTCTCAAACGCTGCTACCAAGCCCCTTCCCTAGGTCCATATCGGGAACCGCTTCGTGGAGTATCGCCATAGTTTCCTTCCATAGCTTCTTCTGAGTCTCCGCGCCGCCTGGTGAGAGCACGAATGGAGACGGCTTGTGGGGGCTTTGTTGTCAGCCAACACACTACATCTATTTCGCATCACGCATCAGGCAAGGGTCCGTTATTTAGCCTACTGCTTCACCACCTGCTCGCTGATATAAGCCCCGTGCTCCCCATGCTTCAGCGCCGCATCCGCCAGGCAGTGCCCACCCTCCTCGGACGACAACGCAAACACCTTATTGAAGGCGGCGACTCCCTGGTGAGAGCGGTGCAGCGAACTGGCGCAGAGGCCCGGGCTCACACCGTTTATGATAACGTCGCGGTTGGAGGAGGCTGCCCTGTCACTCAGGGCTTTGGGGTGAAGGCCAGTTGCTGGTACAAGAACACGAGTTGGCCGCCCATGGTGGCTGACTCTTTTTCGGTGGCGTTTTTGAGGTATGCGATAAGTTCAGGGGGGAGAGACTGTCACCAGCTTTTGTACGCCTTACGGAAGATGCAACTGCAGAGTGCTGCTTGGAAGGAGGGGGCTGGGAGGAATAACAGAAGTACCTGGGCGGACAAAGGGCCTTCCAGACAAACCGTGGACCGATGTGTTGTTACATAGACCGAATCTGGTCGGCCCACGGAGTATCGACGCCGACTATTATCGTAGCCGAGCTGAGCACAATTTGTTGTCAGCCTGTGCCGCCGGAATTATGTTGGGCCGCCTACTCCGTACAGGCGGCTGCTTAATGCCTCACAGCCATCCCCGACTGCTGTTTGCAGGTGGGGACGGGGGGGGACGCCCAGGTAGATTCTGGTAAATGGTAGCACTTGAGCTGTCATCCCAGATACGGCTGAGAAACGTTGAACGAGGAGGATTGTTGTGAGGATGATCGTCAGCTCCTACCTGTACCACTAAGGCACAGGCGTTAGATGTACTACCTACGTACTGGAAATTTACGAAGCTCAAAGGGGGGGATGGAAGAAGGCAAGAAAGCAAAAAGAAATAGCTAGGTAAGCTCCTATAGGTAACAAAGAGCAGATCCCTCGTGTTTTAGTCGTGGTCTCTGCACTCTCGTCTAGTTGGTTCTCCAGTTCCAGTTGCAATGATTCATATGCATACCAGGTCTACATGTATATTCGTGCCCGCGTTTGAGGCACGAGCAGACACCCTGCTGATTATATTGTTCTTGTATTTCAGGTTTTACTTCCGTATGTCTGCCCGTATCTGTGATCAAACGCCTCCTTGATGCAAAATGAATGAAATAATGAAGTAGATGACAGGGGTATTGTCTGTCGCCAGCAGCCCCTAGGTCCAGCACCATAACAAGGGCGGAGGAAAGAACATTGAGCAACAGTAGGCATGACAAACTACGTCAATGCACACGTCTAACGGCACCTGATCAAGTAGGAAGACAATTGATTGAGTGTGTCTCTGTTAAAAGGCGTCCGGCTGGCCGAGTCCATGTGTATCTCCGGTGTGGCACCTGGATGGAAGTGACCATGTGATATGGATGTCCTCATCAATGCAAAATTGCTCTCGCCGTGACTGCGCAGCGAATCCTGGTAAAAGCCAGCCTGATTAAGAAAGATGAACTGGTCCTATAGGCCGCGCGCCTTGGCATAGCTGACGACGTTCGATACTGCATCTTCGATGATAGCCTGGGCGGCACGCTCGTCTGATGCCTTGTCGTAGCCTAGTTGGATAAGCAGCCCTGTTCATTCCTACAGTCAGCAAAAAGATCTAAGGCAAAACGTAATCACGCTTGATATGGTGGTACCCAAGAGACCTGGGCCTTGTCTGTAACGCCCATCGGATCCCGACCCAGAGCAGGCGATTTCTCAACTATGGACAGCGAGATGGGCTGCGGAGTGAGTATCAGGCTTCCTCCCTCAATGGTCTTGGTTTTAGTCCAAGCCCCTTGTATGCATTATCGTCCGGATGCATAGTCACGGCACTATATATATATTTTTTATAATACTAACGAAAAGTTAATTATCAGGGAGCGTTATAACTAGTATGAGTGGGTAAGTATAATACGTGTTAGTTATAGCATATTTATAGTAAAAATAGAGGTTAAAACCCCCTTTAACAGCTGTTATCCCTGAGACCCCTATAGGTTACCGTATTCGTAGGCAGCTACTCTAGTGTTATCTACGCGATCGATTATCGGGTGAGATTTCTATTAGCTTAAAGACAGGCAAAGACTAGCCGCATTTCTCTGCGAAAGGGCTACAGCTGGACTGCTAGAGATCTGGAAGGTTTAAAAAAAAAAGGACAAAACAGAAGTGGACATACCCGGATTTGAACCGGGGACCCTCTGCAATTGCGAAAGTTGCGAAGCAGATATCATACCCCTAGACCATATGCCCAATTGTATTGTGGAAACTTAAGCCGGTTTGAATATCATATTGACAGACGGTCTCGGAGTCTCCAGTCCTCATGACAACTCAGTGTGGCATGTGAGACAGACCGTGGGTTCCTCCCATCTTCTTTTCTTCACGTCACCCACGCCCAAGCCTTGACCTCAACGAGTCCCCCGTTCGGCATCAAACAAGATGGAGTCCAATGCACCACAGAAGAATATTAAACCTTATACTGGCTTTCCCCTCGAAATTTGGTTTGGAACCATCCGCGGCTTCGACGCAAGAAGCCTCCCGCTCGCCTAGTTCGCGTTGCGACGCGTCTCGAGACGCCTCCGCGAGGCGACAGAGCACGCTCTGAAGTCGCATTACCTACCACAGGTCCGGATCAAGTATGACTTGGGACTGGCCCTACGCCCGGGTGCCGGGTCACAGGTATATTATCCTTGGACGTCAACGTGAAGTTCTCGCACCTCTCTGAGGACGGCGAACAGGCCTGTTTCGTAGATGTTAGCCCGCCAGGCTCTGAGAGGGCCAAGGAAATGGATCGTGTCGGCCTGGCTGGAAAGCAGTCGACACGCTGGAGGAACGAGGTCCGCAGCCATATGGGTATTGTAGACCCGCACACTGAAGTATTTACGAGTAGTTCAGATTTTAGACCTTCCAAGGTTGAAATAATGGGCAGACATTTGCTGTCGCACACAACTAAGACGTATCTGCCTGCGAGCTCGAAACGATGGCCTTACAGCGAGGTCCCTATGTGTGTCAATAGGTACCTCTGGCACTGTAAATCGGGCATGTCTGAAAGCGCGAGAGGCTCCTCGACCTTACTGAGAAAAGTCAATAGTGATCCTGATCTACACGAAAGGCAAGAGCGAGCACGAACTATGTGGCTGACGGGGTTCCTCAAGCGGGCGTTCCAAGGTTGGAGGACCTCGGGATACATGTCTTGGGGGTTTCTGGGGTAGAGGACCGCTGTCAGTAACTGACCTAACAGGGGGGATCAGTCAGTTTGACCTGTCAGTCTTCCACTATACAAGCCCATCATAAGCTTGATTCAGCGCCATTCGGACCAGTTAGTGGCCGGGAACCAGAAGATCAACGCTGCCTTATTCAGCCCATGCATGCCTTGATACCTCTCAGTGCTGAACAGGTATCACTTCCTACTGCAGGGCCCCCACGAACGTCAAAATGGTTTCGATCCTACATCCGGGACCTGATGATTGGAATTGCATCTCGTCAGCACTAACTTTAAACAGCCAGCACCCCTACTCGAACGAGAAAGAAAGGCGGTAGAGACATGCTACTGGACGCCTGACCGACCATTCATTAAGCTTGATATGCCAGACGAGATGCTTGCTTCACGGAGTCGCCGTAATCGAGCACAGGGACGGTGCAATGCGGGAGACTTATTTCTCGACAGGTGCCGCTCTTCATGAGTGACGAAGCGCTGAATATAGCTATCGGGTCCTTTCTTGAAATCTGTGTCCCTCAGATCTCACTCTTCGAAGACGCAATGGATAGCGGACAACCCAGCCCTGCGCGCAATATCCCCGGAGATCCAGCGTCATCGCAGCCGCATGCGACCGAAACCTACTCGCACAAACTCAACTTCTCGCGCCCCTTTCATAATGACAACGACTTGGAGAGTGAGCGCTCGCTCTACAGACGCGCCGGTGCAGAACATGTCATCCTCGCTGACTGCAGAACCCCCAATGGCGTTCTCTCCTCTGAGATGGCCTACTTCACCGGATCCCCCAAAAGCACTCCGGATGACACCGTGATGGTTGACACCTCGTACAACACCACTCGGCAATGGGCCAACGCGAGGACGTCGACCTTGTTCTCTGATACCAACACCACCTTCACTGCCGTCCTGAGACCGGATGTTGCGCAGGGCGGCTGGGCTGGGACCGGTGATAACGGCTACGGGAGCTTCGTCTGCTGGGAGAAGAGCTTGCCGGATCTGTATCGTGATGAGGCTGTGGGGACAGAGTGCTCGGGGGTGTATGACTGCGACCATGAGGCGACGCCAAGTAAGTGTCTTCCTTGCCTTAGCAATACCCTGCCGCCCTGAGATGGTCGGACCTGTGCCATCTCGTCCCCCGTTCTTGAGTATGCAGACTGTGACCAAGTGTCGTCTTGTTTGGATGCTCCGGTTTTCGTTTTTAACCTGTAATTGTTGAAACCCCCCCCCCCCTAATTATATATCAATGGGCGGTTCGGTTCACTTGGGGGCACTCTCAACTAGTCTCATGTCCCCACGCTTACACCTCCTCCAACAGGTGTCACACCGAGTTCGTTGGCCACCAGCACAAATTCAGCAGCATCATCACACACACCAAGCAGGACCGGTCTTACCCAAGGCGCCCTCATTGGATTGATCATGGGCTGCGTATTGTTCTTCCTCTTGCTCCTGTTCGCATCCACCCTTATCTTCATCCGCCACCTCGCAGTCCACAAAGGCCACACCGGCGGACTGTATTCCCTCTTCGTACCGAAACCGAAGCCGCCAATACCACCCCCTCCTCCAGTCGGGTACTGGGGCCCGGATGTCTGGACGTTGAATGATCCAGACAGGCTGAGGAAGATCGAGTATCTGGGGCCGCAGCCTGGACAGGTCTATGAAATTACTGGCAACTATGGATACGAGGCTACCGGGGACGAGAGATTTCCCGCCAGGGAGATCGACGGTGTCATGCTTCGTGGAGAGCTGCCCCTGTCGACACCAATGCCTGAGATGGCAGCGGCTGGGACACCAGTTGAACAGTTCGACCGTGGGAGGACAAGGTGGAAGGACGACAAAGGTCCTCTGCACTGGGTGGAATCGTAGGGACGTGGAAAACGTGGAGGTTGAAGAAGAACAACGGCTGTTGATGCCGTACCTCACTCAAGCGTACCTGCTCATGTGGCACACGTGCTGCCATTGCGGGCGTGCGTGCTCGGGTGAGTACTTCTGGCAGTTCAGTTTGGCTTCACAACTTTGCGCCAGGTTGTTGCACCTGGGCATGCTCTGCCTTGCGCCGGCGACCCCTCACCCGCCTTATGAACGCAGAAGGTGGTTTGGGTTAGGTGGAAGCTCAGGATGTAGTTTGTACAGTACATATTCGATCTTCCAGGACTTCAGCCGACGAAACCAACCAATGTTTGGGCGGTGGAACCCTAACCAAATCTCGCTCTGTGGAATCACTGTCAGGGCCAAATTGAGTGAAATAGACCACTTGCCCAGCCCTTCGAGGATCAAGAAGCTCATGCTCCTCGATCCTCCTCCCCACTAATAAGGCTTATGCCAGGTTAGCTCTATCAGCTTTATGTGGGGCTAAGTGCACTCCCAGGATCGGTACGAGGTCGACAAACCTGGCCAGATCAGTTGGGACTCGCATTACCTGTGAATGCTTAAATGGTTTCGTTCTCTCGAAGTCGCTAACTGTCCCTCATTGCCGGATTCCGTGCAGCGTCAGCCGGGGAACGGAAAAAATGCTTCCGCAAAAACACGCATCTGACGGCAGCCGATGAGGATTTATGACTACGATAGGCTGATTTTCGAAAAGTCGTTCCACGGTGTTTTCCCAAAATGGGAGGAATTGGTCTCGCGCTCAAAATCCTTCCGGACAGCCGAGTTTTGCTGGCCAGTGGCCACTGTCAGTGATCATCTCTGAGATGACGATGCCTGGCAACCTTGCAATCCCTGCTATTCAGCGTCACATCGCTGATCACCCCTGACGCGGCGCCCTACCATGCTCTACCATGCCACACAGCATACCCTACGGGCCGAGGTCTTCCCCTGCCCACGTGCATATGGGGGCGGGCTTAAAATAGAAGAACCTTCTTGGGTCGACAGACCGATGATTCCAGAGCATTCCCCTTCCCCTCTGCGTAGTTTTCTCCTTGAAGACCATCTGAGGAACTGCGAGTGCGCGCGGTGTCAGGCAGGACATATGGTTGTTGGTGCAGAAAATGGCATTAGAGGAACACGGTTAGCGCAGACTACCACTTATCTATCGTACTGTACCCCTGGCTGAAAACTACACTGGATGAAGATGGCATCACAACGACCACCACAGACAGACCCGTCCATTCAATATCCGCTGCCGCCCTCTGTGGAGTTTGAGAGAGCAGCAGGATGTCATGTCACCGCACCCTCGCCTTTCCTACGGGGGGACATAGTACCATTCACATGCCCGCCGCTCTCAGCAAGCAATCCTGGGGAGCCAAGCATTACGAGCAGGCAATATGTTCCGCCCGCAATAACGAAAACATGGGCGTCCACTCCGCAACCCTCTGTTACAACTTCTCCGCAGGTACTCGTCCTGCGGTCGGGAATGCCAACGGCGAGCGGTCGACCAAACCAGGCCGATAACAGGCGGAGGCGAGGTCAATATGACCCGCAAGTATGGGAGGACCACAAGGACAAGATCCGGCACCTGTACCTTGAGCAGAGCAAGCCCTTGAGGGAGGTCATCGAGACGATGGCCAGGGACTACAACTTCTACGCGACCGAGAAGATGTTCAAGATCCGCATCAAACACTGGGGCTTCAGCAAGAACAACACACGCAAGGACGTCGGGCAGATGCTCAAGGCGCGGTTCGTCCGCGAGGCCATGGGCAAGCGGTCCGAGTTCATCCGCAACGGGCGCACCGTCGACATCGACGACTACCTGCGGCGCAAGGGCCTGACAGAGTACGACGTGGTCGACCTCGACGGGGGACTCGAGGACGCCCTGCGGATGGTGCGGTGCCGCACGCCTCCGGATCCGGAACACCTCGCGCTGCCGGAGAGGCTCAGGCAACAGGAGGGGTATGTGCTGGCCCTGCGGAGGGCGTTGCAGTTCTGGGCGAAGGACCCGAGGGAGCAGGACCGGAGTTACTGGGTGACGAAGAATTACACGTACATCAAGGACCTGAGACAGGCTCTGGTGCAGGCCCAGACGGGCGAGACGGGCCAGGCCATCGAGACGCTGCAGGCTGTGCTTCAAACGAAGCTTCGGGATGTCGATCAGTTGGATTGTGTTGGGGCCATGTGGCTACTGCTTGTCCCTGCGACATGGTCACATGTGCCTATCATCACGGCAACCTTGTTCAAGTATGTAGCCCTGCTGCTCTCCCGCCGAACCACCAGGCGTCGCTAACCCGGTGCACTTCACCACCAACACAGATACCTCGCAGCATCCGGGACCATCAAGGGCCACAAAGGCCACCCAGTAGCCTCGGCCCTGAAGTTCGCCTACAACACGGCGCGGGAGAGCGGGCTGAACGAGCTCAAGCTGATTGTGGAGCACAGCCGGAGCACCGTGTACGGGGAGATCGAGCGGGCCATGGGCTCGGACTACAACACCATCGCGCGTATGTGGCCGTGGTATATAGCACACCGGGGCCCGACGACGACTTGGATGATGAGGGGCCAGATCTTACAGCTGCAGAAGGATTGCGAGAAACGGTTCGGCGTGTGCGACAAGGAGAGCCTGTGGGCACGGTTATACCACGCGGTGTCGTTTCCCCCGGGGTCTCAGGAGCATCTGGGGCAGCTACAGAGCCTTTTTGAGATGGCGCGCCATGTGAGCGACATTGAGTGTATGTCTATCGCTCGAGGGGCCGCGTACTTTACTTATTGCTACCACTGGGGCCTGTGCCAAAAAGACCCGGCCGAGTACAATATGAGGGTGTCGTTGGCGAGGTATTGGTTCGAGGAGGCGAATGAGATGGAGCGGCAAATGAAGGCTTTCAAACCAACATGTGGCGTGCAGTAAGTGCGTGTGATCACTTTGCATGTATCTGACAAGGGATACGGAATACCCTGAAGTTGGTTTGTCTGCTGACTACTCTTCTCAGCCCCGTCTACCACCCCCTTTTTGCAGACGTCCAGGCCAGACCATCTACAACTTGCACAACAAATACTGAATATCCACAGCCTTGATGAGTATACTTATCAATAAGAGGCACTTACCTGGCCTCTACTTGTGCCACCTACGAAGGATCCAGTCTGTACTCGCTTGTCGGCCTCAGTCCCAACCCGATTTCTCGTACACCAAATCCAGCGCTTTCATCTGCGCGACACTATCCTCGTGAGAAACAAACATGCCCGTGCCCTCACGACCCCGAACCCGGTTGACGAACTGTTCCAGCATATGTCGATACGTCTGCCAGTAAATCTCGCCCGGAAGATCGACACCCATCTCCTTGAACGAATAGGCCTTCTTCGTCTCCTGAACTTCCTGATAACCTCAGACGAACCCTTCTTCTTCGTCACAACAAATTCATCCACGATATCGACGCGGTGATACATCGGCGATACCATAAAGTTGACAAATGAAACCATACGAGTCTTCTTCAGCTCTTCTCCCTCCGCCACCTTCTCATCCGTGACGACCACAGGACGATGCCTCACTGTGACGGTGGGGAGGTACCAAGACGTGGGCACATTCGACCCCCTCAACCCCCCCCCCCTCCATCTCCCCAACGCCCCCGCCGGGAAACCGCAACTTGGCCCTGGGGTTCCCATCACACCTCTCGTGCGGCGGCGGCATCCTCTCCAGGTCAGCCTCCAGACACGCCTCCGGCTCCGTCCCAAAGACGCTCCTCAGCGCAGCGAGGGTGTACGTCCCGATGTCCAGGGTGGAACCCCCCGCCAGGTCGTAATCGAACCGGATGTTGTCCTCACTCAGCACGAATGACGGGATGCACGCCTTTGCTTGCACATGCTCCACGTTGGGCTGGTCGATCGCCTCCATGAAGAGTCTCCACGCCGGCGTGAACCGCCTGTGGAAGGCTTCCATCAGCACCGGAGGGTTGGGCCCTTTTAGCAGGGGGGAGTTGAAGAATATCTCAGCCTCTTCGGCGTTAGAGCAGGATGGCTTCTCCAGGAGGACGTGTTTGCCCTTGGCAAGGGCCTTGAGCGTCCACTCAAGGTGTAGTCCATTCTCTGTCTCCGTGAAAGGCTGAGGTCAAGTCACACGACGTACCCTGATAGCTGTCCTTGACCTCCGGGATGCCATGTTTCTTGGCAAATGCCGTCGCCCGAGCATGGTCTCGAGCGGCGATGGCGTGGATTTGCACCTCCGGATGGCTTATGGCAGGGACGATGAGTGCCACAGGGGCGATCATCGCGGCCCCGAGTATACCCATCTTTATGGCATCCTCCTGCTTTGTTGCTACGGGTGGGTTGACTTGCAGCCAATTGCGACGTATGGCACCAAGGAATGAAGCCATTGTGAGTTAGACGACGTGGTCTGCTAAGTATGACCATGCATATGAGGAACGGCAGTCCTGCGATAGAGGAGCCAAACGTTGGAGGAAACTGAGATAGCTGGGACCATCTTCAAGTGAAGAAACTGCTTCGAGGGGGCAAAGTCAACATTGACGTCTTTATCTCAGGAATTCATTGTAGATCCTGGCAACATGGTGGAACATGATTCGATGCGCACATGCATCAAACTGAATCCTGGTATATCATCCCCAACCACCCCGGGGCCCCGATGTCCCCCCTGCCTTGGATTCATCCTTCAACCTCCAGGGCCTAGATCTGCTCTATACTTGGTTATGTATGGTATATTTATGAACCCTCTGTATATCTACCAGATCAGGGTTACATGGGCATTAGACAAGAGGTGGGGCGTGGCATGAGTGGTGTACAGGTCTACCTTTCCCCTCCCGTACGGGTTCCATCAGCAAGAGTGTGCGAACCAGAATCCTGCACCCCTCACTTGCGCCCTATTTCCTTCAGGATGTATAAATTGATTAATAGCTGTTTGACTGATTAGTAGTATTACATAGTATTGCATAGTACTTGTTTTGGTTGCAGTAGGAATTTTTAACGTGGATGGAAAAGCGGTTTCAATGTTGGTGTACGCACTATTTTTTGATAGAACTTCAGTGACAAGAAGGTAACACAGCATACTCAACGTCGTATCACATGATGCCAGCGGCGGCACTTGTTGTTTACTTACCTTGGTATCCACTCACGTGATCTGACGGAGAAAACCCACGAGACAGCACGCCTTCACAGTCGTCGCCGGCGAAGAGTCATTACCAACCACCACATGCAGAAGTAACTCCAGGCTAACAGCAGCCAGTCGGATTTTGCATTATGCCCGCGCAGTCAAATTGTCCCGAGGTCGGCTGGATTTATAATCCGCGGGACGGAGCGGGGAGACAGATTGTTAGGGATACGATGTAGCTTGGTAATTGATCCTGATGATATACGAAACCCGGTAGATTGTTCTAGTCACGCCAATCATGATGTCAGCATCAGCCATATCCAGCCCGGGGCAGTATACATATAAACCAGACTCGCCGTACAGAAAGCCTCATCAAACCAGACTGCAACCCAGCAACCCAACTCCAACATCAGCACCCAACGTCACGGCATCGCACAACCCATCGCACTCACCATGACATCCCTAAAGCTCTCCATGGGGCCTACCTTCTTCGCCACCCCAGAGGCCCTCCAGCCCGCCCTGGACGCGCTCAAGGCAGCCGGCGTCTACGAGCTCGACACGGCCGAGACCTACTTCAACAACGAGGCCGACCTGGGCGCCGTGGGCGCCGCAGAGCAGGGCTTCATTATCAGCACCAAGAACCCAGGCGGGTGGCACCCAGGCGCCCTCAAAGAGGTCATCCCCAAGACCGACGCCTCCCTCGCGAGACTGAAGACCAAGTCCGTCGACATCCTGTACGCGCACGGGCCGGACCGGACCCTCGTCTGGGACGACTGGGTGCCGCAGGTGGACGCGCTGTACCGGCAGGGCAAGTTCGCGCGGTTCGGCATCAGCAACTTCTCGCCCGAGGAGGTGCGGTCGGTGCACGCGTACTGCAGGGACAGGGGTTTCGTCCTGCCGAGCGTGTACCAGGGGAACTACAACGCCGTGTCGCGGATCATCGACGACACGCTGTTCCCCGTGCTGAGGGAGCTGGGTATTGCCTTCTACGCCTACTCGCCCGTCGCCGGGGGGTTCCTGACCAAGACGCGCAAGGCGCTGGAGGAGGGCACCGGGAGCGGGCGGTTCTCGGCGGATACTCACAAGTTACTTAGGATTTATAAGGATTCATACGTCAAGCCGAGCATGCTCCAGGCGCTGGACAGATGGGAGGAACTTGCGGGGCTGCAAGGGGTGTCTAAAGCGGAGCTGGCGTATCGATGGGTGTACTACCATTCTGCGATGAAGGCTGAGCTGGGTGACACGGTCATCTTGGGAGCGAACAAGCTCGAGCAGATCCCGCTGACGGTGGAGGGCTTGGAGAAGGGCCCGTTGAAACCCGAGGTTGTGAGGGGGATTGATGAGATCTGGGAGCTGGTCAAGGGGGATGCCTTTACCAATAATTTCGAGGCATCCGATGGCTTGCTGGTTTAGTCAAAGCAGCGTAGATCGCCTAGTCACAGTCAGGTCAACAAGCAGGTGGCCGTGGGATGAAGACATACCCGGAATGAGACGTTGCGGGAGTTCTGCCTGAAAGGAAGCAGACGACCAAGTGGGAGAGAATCTAACGCAAAAGCGAAGTCTGAGTCCAGTAGACATAGCCAGCTCAGATGCGGAAGAACAAAAGAGAATGGACGAACTCCAAAAGCCACACAACAGACAGGCCACAGTGAGGAACAAAAGACAGAGATGCATCTCTCGAAAAATCATGTGTCAATATCACTGAGTAATACATGGGTATGGTGTCCCCCATACTCCAAAACTCCGCTAGTCAAGTCCCTGCCAGCCCTCCTGTCCATCTAATCAACACCACCCTGCGTTGGTTTTCAAGCCAAGATCCGATATCCTCGTAACCGTAAAACACATGCGATATTCCCCTGACTGATACTCACTACTTCGGCACCCTTTATTCACCCCTGACGTCCTGCTAGTCAACAGCCCCAAAGAATACATGGCTAGTCGGTGACCACCACAACCTCACGGAACATCTAATCTTCTGTGCCTTTATCCGCAGAGGCAGGAGGCTGTGCTTCATCATCGGGCTTGTCTGCACCATCAGGGTTGAGGGTTCCCTCCGTCTTGCTGGTGCTCGAATCACTTGCTTCTGCTGGTTTCGTCGGGGAGGCAGGCGCCTCCGTCGGTTCAGGCTTTTCAGTCTCGGTCGCGGCAGGGGCAGGCACCTTCGGGGACTCTCGTGTGTCGCGGGTAGACTCGGCAGGCTGATCGGCCACAGAGGAACCTACTGCGACCTCATCGCTCGGCTCGTTATTCGTAGCGATCGGTTCTGCAGCGGCAGTGGGTGGCTGGGCTTCGGCCTCTTCTTCCTTAATCGCAGGGGCTTCTGTAGGCTCAGCGGCCTCCGTCATCTCCACATCGCCGCTATCGTCAACCCCACCAGCAGTTGTATCGGCGTCTTGTGGTGCGGCGGGGTTGACCTCCACCTTTTCTTCTGCTATGGGCTCCTCCGGGACTCCGGCGTCAACGTCTTCCATAGTCTCATCGCCCTCGTTGGTATCAACCTCCTCTTCGATTTCGGGCTCAGGGGAGGAAGGTGCCTCGAGTGGCTCTGGGGTTGGTGGGCGGCTGAAATCGTCAGGGGCATCCGGGTTCTTGTGGTCCATGATGCTCTTGCCCTTGCCATTGACTTGATACACGCCGTTTGCCCCAGCCATCTCTTCGTCGTCGCTCTCCTCGAATTCGTCGTCGCGGGCCACGTGCTTCTCCCACCGACGCTGGGTCATGCGTGTATCCTTGTTCTGGTCATCGTCCAAGTCGTCGAGCATGGCATCGTCTTCATCAGTCATGCCTCCGAGGCTTTGACGGGGAACATCCTGCATCTGCACAGAGGGCGCGGCTGTCTTTTTGAGGTTTTCGACGACGGCGTTCTTGATCTTCTCGAGATACTCGTTGCTGTTGGCGTTTTCCATGTTTGATGGGCGGACGTCCAGCTCGTAATCCGGGCCATAGTACTAGGTGAGAGGTTAGCCTCGGCACTCTGCGGAGTGAGGGTCGCAGGACTTACTTCGTAGTATTCATTGTATGGAAGGACGGGATCCATCTCCACGCCGACCAAGCGACCCGTCTCGTACGCCCATGTCCTAGCAACATTGCGCATAGTGTACCCACCGCCACCGAGAACAAGAGTGGGCAGGTTGAAGCTGCGAACAAAGTTGACGCAGTTGGCATGGCCGCGCATGCTAAGGTTGAAGCAACCGAGACGGTCACCAGAAAGACTGTCTCCGCCACACTGAAGGACGACGGCCTCGGGTTGGTAGTAGTCCATTACGGCCTGGATAACGGGCTGGAAGATGGTCTTGTAGGTATCATCGGTAATACCATCGCGCAGCGGGAAGTTAACGGCGTAGTTCTTTCCAACGCCAATTCCAACGTCGCGCAGCTCACCAGTTCCGGGGAAATACTCTCCATACTTGTGGAAGGAGCAGGTCATAACTCGGTCGGTTGTGTAGAAGGCCTCTTCAACGCCATCACCGTGGTGAACGTCAATGTCGATGTACAGGACGCGCTTCTTGTATCGCAGGAGCTCGAGGATTGCGAGGACGATGTCTAGGAACAGCTTGTCAGAACAGATGGCGCAAGACCAGAGCCGGAGCCCAACAACCTACCATTGACGTAGCAGAAACCACTGGCCTCGCTCTTCTTTGCGTGATGCAGCCCACCAGCCCAGTTGATTGCGATGTCACACTTTTGGCGGTTGAGGCGAGCGGCGCCCTCCATGGATCCTCCTGCACTGATTCCACAGAACTCGAAAAGGCCGTCGAAAACGGGACAATCATCACCGACGTTGTATTTAGTCTGCTCTCGCATGTAGCTGTCCATGTTGTCGGGGGTAACTCGTCGGAGGAAGTCGATGTACTCATCGGTATGGAATTGGGTCATCTCGTTGACAACCGCAGGCTTGGCCCGGTAGACTTCGAGATACTTGTAGACATTGTAATTCATGACCAAGCTGTGGGCAAGTCGAATACGGTGTGGCTTCATAGGGTGGCCAGTAACATAGGCATAGTTTCCAATGTCCGAGTCGTAGAAATATGCCACCTTCTTCTTGGAGGTGTTAAGCTTCGAGTAGAGTGGGCGACTCCGGTCGACTCCCGCTGGGTCTGTCATGTTGAAGGATGGCGTCGCACAATCGGAGTGCTCGGTCAAAGAAACTGTTCAGAAAGGTTGGATTGTATTCGACGAGGAAGGTCGGGACAGACTGAAGGGCGTCGAAGTCAAAGTGTTGCGTATTAATGTCAGTACTAATGGATTGGAAGGTCTTGTTATGTAGGCAGACAGTATGATTTGCTCTAGGGCATGATCGGACGTCGTCGCCTTGTGATAGACAATATATGAAATGGGTTGCTCTTTCTCGGCAAAGAAATGTAGTCCCGTCTTGTCCTCGTCGTGGTAGAGAGGAAGTAAATTGTGTTGGAAATGGATGTGGAAGTGAGGAAGGAAGTTGAAAGTTCAGGCCTTAGAAGGGTACAAAGGTTGGATGGAGCTTTAGCTTTTGCCCGCCGAGGTCAGACTCAGAGATGTTTCCAAGGTTCACACACACAGACATACATAATCGACGGCGTGTGGGGTGCAGGGGTCTGAGCTCATCCCCCTACAACCCCCCCCCCCTATACACAGCTACCTAGGTACCTTCTAACCCCTGCACGCGATCTTGATCTAATTGGTAGGTCGGACCGTGCACAGTCCGATACTCTGCTAGATTGGCCTGATTAGGTCAGCTTGTAGTGGCTTATGTAAGACCAGAGCTTCCAAAGGTGCCCAGGTGGCAGCGGTGGCTGCAGGTGCGTGTAGGCTCCACTGCCTAGTGGCTCCCAGTAGCTCCAGGCTGCCCGAGCTGTCGTCAACTTCAACTTCGCATCGTGTAACGACATCATCAAGAGACAGCTCGTTTTCTGTTTCTCCCAACTCACCTGCCACCATCCACACACTACCAACTCCAACCTTGGATTACCCGCCTTCCTTCTCGATATATTGACCATTTCCCTTCGATCCATACCCATTCTTCACACCTGACGTTTCCGCGCGCAAACTCAAAATGGATCAGTTCCGAGGACTGCTCAGTGGCGCTCGCGGCCAGCTGGGCGGCGCTCAGCCTGGATCTGTAAGACATCCTCAACCTCCAATGTTCGCTTGTTTTACCACACTTGCTAACTTAGATGCTCCTTTGACAGGACAACTCCACCCTGATCGATAACTCCGAGACCGTCTACATCTCCTCCCTCGCCCTCCTCAAAATGCTGCGACACGGCCGAGCAGGCGTGCCCATGGAGGTCATGGGTCTTATGCTGGGAGAGTTTGTCGATGACTTCACCGTCCGCGTCGTGGACGTTTTCGCCATGCCCCAAAGCGGTACCGGTGTCAGTGTCGAGGCAGTCGACCCTGTTTTCCAGATGAAGATGATGGAGATGCTGAGGCAAACGGGAAGGTATGGCAGAACACCCCTCCGTGACACTATGCCTGTGTTTTGATGGAGTTTAGGACAGTGACTGATAATTTCGGGTAAACAGGCCCGAATCTGTCGTCGGATGGTACCACTCGCATCCTGGTTTCGGCTGCTGGCTGTCCAGTGTCGATATCAACACTCAGCAGAGCTTCGAGCAACTTACCCCACGAGCCGTCGCCGTCGTCGTCGATCCCATCCAGTCCGTCAAGGGCAAGGTCGTCATCGATGCCTTCCGCCTGATCAACCCTCAGTCCCTCATGCTCGGTCAGGAGCCTCGCCAGAGTACATCGAACTTGGGCCACCTCAACAAGCCCTCTATTCAGGCCCTGATCCATGGTCTCAACCGACACTACTACTCCATCGGAATCAACTACCGCAAGACGGCGCTCGAGGAGAACATGTTGATGAACCTCCACAAGCAGCCTTGGACTGAGGCGCTGACGATGGATGACTTCCGGTTAGAGGGAGACCGCAACAAGGAGAGGTTGGAGAAGCTGGTCAGCTTGGCCGACGGTTACGAGAAGCGTGTAAAGGAGGAGACGGAGCTCACCAAGGACCAGCTCAAGACCCGCTATGTTGGCAAGCTGGACCCCAAGAAGCACTTGGAGGATGTTGGTCAGCAGCTCATCGAGGACAACATTGTTGCTGTCAGCAAGCAAATGATCGACAAGGAGGCCACGATGCCCAAAAAGGAGACCTCGAACAGCGCGAAAGACGGGGCAAACGGTGGGGACATGGATATTGACAGCTGATCGCGATGCTTCAATGCGATGGAATGACACGATTTCACGGGATACCACAATGGCATTGTACGACTATTTACGGCGTTAGACTTGGCGTGGAAGGGCACAGGTAGATCCTAAGCAGGTAGACGTGTTATTGGAAGGTCAGTCTTGCCCAGCTTGCGTTCCGCAAGTTCCGAAACGGTTTGCTGCTGCCGCCCAACTGTCCCTGCGTTCTGGTGAGGTTTCGCCTCTCCCTCTCGAGGTCTGCCTTTGTCCACCATCACAAAGCCAGACCAGCCGTCTAGAGCAGAATAGCAACGATCATTGCTTTGTTAGCTTATGCAGCCGACAGCCCCTTTTCCACAGCCCAACGCGCCCCTGCTTTGTGTCCCAGCCGTCCCCATGTCGAGACAATGTACTGGTTTCAAACAATCTCATTATCCGTGGCAGGGCCCTTATGCCTGCTCCCTTGACCATGACCCGTTGCTATTGCTGTTAACCCAGGCATATTTTTCCCATTTAATACTGCTGCAGCCTCTCCTATGCCATGGACGGGTAGCCACAAGCATCACCGCGCCCATTCTCCTCATTTTCGCCGGTAACAGTAACAGCAAGCCAACACGGTCTGGAACCTAGAATCGACTTGCTCTCAGGAAGTTTATCAGGGACTACTTTTGGATTTTCCTCGTTACCTCAACAGTCACGGAAATATGGAAGGCTGCAGGACTTGGTCAGATCTCCTCAACGGCTGCCTCGGCCGCCGATACAAGACCGAAGAACAGTCTGTCGAGTTAACACCACCGAGGGACCCGTACGGAAGAAGACTTATGGACCGCCTAGAGGAGGAAGCATCCAAAAGGGCGAAGGTTGTTGGGAGATCGCAGGACGGTCTCCCAGGGCGCGGCCTTACGAAGGTCCCTCTCGATAACTCACGACGACCCTCAAAAGATCTCGGTGACCTCGACGACAACGAGAGAAAGGCATCGGTGGATAACCGAGAATACGACAACGCGTGGCACGAGATGCTCGACAGTCTGCACAACGCGCTCAAGCATACCCGGTACTTCGTCAGCGGGAGGATGGCCATGTCCGTATGGGGCTGCAGCAGGGGTGCTCGCGACGCCCTGTCTGTCATCTGCCCTGTCGAATCCAAAGAAGCTGTCAAGATCTGGGCCGTCAGCACCGGCGGGCGGTTTACCATGGCTGATGCCGAGCCGGACATCCTGACCTTCCGGTCTCAAGAAAGTAGCAGCAGCCATCACGGCGAGCCACGCCTGTGGCGCATCAGGATACGGTGGTTGCCGGAGCAGATGTTCGGAGCCATGCCAAAGGTCGAGAAGAGATTGACGTACCACGAAAACCCCTACACCGGCGAATACCGAGTCGCACACGTCAACGTCCTCACGTTGCCCGCCCTATTGGATAACTCTGCGAGTGCGTGGGTAGACAACCTCGCCAAAGGGATATCTCAGGAGCGGCTGGATGTCGTCGCGCAGGACGTCCTCTCCATCCTCGACCGCATCATGGAGCTGAACTTCCAGCAGGAGGGGTCTGGCCCCTTGAGCGCCGCGGAGTCCCGCCATGTCCTGGACAAGGCCTTCTGGGTCTCGTTCACGCATCGATACCCGCTCGTGCCGGCTAAATTCGCCCATTCCGGGCTGGGACTGCCATCTTATACGCAATGCCAGCCCGGTCCTAATGGCGGCATGGTCTACCCAGAAGCTTCGCCTCGTTCGAGCCAGGCTGCTTCAACGAAGGACGCCGGCCGAGGCCTGATGGCGCGCAAGCCTGTTCCGGGGTGTCGTAGCAAGACGGCAACAACGGGGACTCATATTGCAGAGCCAGGGTCACCCGTACGGAAGCCCAGCTTCAAAGGTCTGTTCAGCACTACGGCTGGCGAAGGGGCGAAAGAAGCCCAAGGGCGGACGAAGCGTCGGGAGACGGAAGATGCGAGACAACTCGAGGAACAGGTTCATCGAGGAGCTCGTAAGCTGGAGTAGCGGGAGAGGGACCGGAAACGTGAGCGCCGGGTGAGATGGGAGGACAAGGAGGAAAGAGAGGAGAGGAAGGGCTCGAAGAGCAGGCGTAAACGCTCGAGGAGATCGGCCTCCGGGCCTGGACCATCTTCGTCGCGGTCGGTTCATCGCAGCGCGAATTCTATGGATCATGTAAGGAAACAAACTGATGTGTAGACGGGAGGGTTCTCTCAACGAGACTCTGATTCGATTTGTTAAGTAAGTAGGCCGGTGTCACGGAGTGTCTCCAAAGACAAGGTACCACCAGCCTCCTCCTTCCCTCTTTCCACTAAATATGAAGTGGCATAAACATATCAAGCTCGCGAGGCAAAATCACGGTATTTCTCAGTCCTCACGGGATATTCTAGGACACATGCGGGTGTTGCGGTTTGGGATACCACTTTACATACTTCGTACTGATTCCGTACTTCATAACCGTCCTCTTGCGTTCCGTACCACCCGTACCATTGCAAGATACCATCAATGCAATACGCGAGATTTACAAGTCCAGAGCCTCCTTCAAACCTCACAACTTCCTGAACTTCTCCTCTTCTCCCGCCTCTCGTTGCGTAGCTGTTTAACGGTCTTTTCGTGGGCCACTTCAATCTTTGCTTTCTTCAGCTTCTTCGCAGACACCTCGGTTTGGTTTTCTTTGTCGGCGTCTCTTTTCATAGACGCGACACACTTGATGCAATCTGTTTGCTTGGAGTAGAAGCTCCCTGGATGTTCAGGACACTCAACATAGTGGCCCCGTTGTATGCATCTTTCGTCCCCCACACGACTGCATGTAGGGCTGAGTGCACGTTAGCTAGAGGTGGGTTGAAACTCGGGGAGATCTCCTAGTTCGCTCAGAGGGACCTACCAGTGGTGTGAACTGAATGAGGGCATTATCTTTGTGATGATGGAACTGGTTTGACTCTCGAGGGAGATCGTTCGGTGCGTGGCGAACTTATGAAGTGTCTCGAAGAACGCTTTGATCTTCAAATGTTTGGCTGGGCTTCCAAGGTTTAGGCCGCAAAGCGTGTGTTAGAAGAACGAGAGATAGATCGGCAGAGTTGTATTTGAAAGTCTGGCCTATGTAGAGGTAGGTCGTTCGGTGGTCAAATAGCCGGACAATGGGCTAGTGGTAACGATTTTGGTAAACCGTGGCAGTGCTCACAGCTTAGGGTTGAGCCAAAGAAGTTCAGATGGTGCCATGTAGTCTGGTGTTGAGCAAAGAGATGGGACGAACCGAGGTATTGGCCACAATGCAAAACGCTAGCTGTTGATTTCTATATAACCTCATCATCACCTATCTCAAATGATATTTGTATGGCCGTGCCTAGGTGTAACCTTTCCTGTCTATATATGCACAAATATTGCCAGCTGTATTTTGCTTGCTTCACGCGCGCCATCTGATTCTTCTGGAATCCCCCGTCCTCAGAATTACGCACCCCCATCTATCTTCTGCTTCTCCTTCTGCTCTCTACACAGCTGCTTCATGCTCTTCTCGTGTGGTGCTTTTTGCGGTGCCTTTTTAAACTTCTTAGCGCAACCCTCTGGTTTGGTATTCTCGTCATTATATACCTGACACACTCGATAGAGTAAAAGCTGCCGTGGTGCTTCGGGCATTCGAGATAGTGGCCCTTCGTGATGCATATTCCGTCGCCAACATGACCGCCAATTTATACCACTGGTAGGTATTTGGGAGACAGAATGTGTCGCTTGTAGTGTTGAAAATCCCAAACGAAGATAAACTATGCTTCTGAAGTCGAACCCCTAGTAAAGGGTTTGATGCTTTACAAAAAAGAAGACCATGACTCAAGTCTCAATAGCCACTTTGGCACCCAGCATGTCAATAAGGGGACGAATAGATGTATAGAGACAAGAGTAGATTCAAATACCTAGGTAGTACCCAGAAACATTGCCCTCCTGCCAGTCTGGTAGTCATCAGATAAACCTCTTCGTCTCGCATCAATCTGGGATAACAGATTAACTATAGGGTGGTGTCTAAAGTATAGCTTGCTTTTCATGATATATAGGAGGGAGGTCCACAATAGGTCATACCCATGCTATACATATCCGGTTGGGAGATATTCTCCTAAGCTTCCACATTCAGCGAAATCCTTAATAATCTTAACCTCAGCAGCTAGAGCATTTATTTAAGCAACACAATCGAGTTATCCAACAAGAGGTAAGGCACCTTATGTCATCGATAAGATTGAAGAAACTAGTAATGATTGCTGTAGTTAATGCTCTATACTGCCCGGTATCATTGTCCGTACTGGCCTAGATCACAAGCAACGCATCATTGAGGAGCGGCTATACTGAAGTATTGGGAGTGAACAGCCGGTCGACTTCAAGGAACACATTGCTCAGCTTTAATCAGGTGAAATCATGTGCAGAATAGGCATTCTCATCATAGATGGAAGTGTAATCATACTAAGAGTTTGTTGGCCGAAGGGGGGAGGGTACTTGGACGGAGCAACAACCCTAACCCCACAGCGGAACGATGTGAGCATTACAGTCGAGAATAATATATACCTACAAATAATATATACCCAACAAGAGGGTCCTGCAACAAATGCACAAATAATCCCTTTCCACCATCTCGACGACCTCACAGAGCAAAATCAGGAAATGGGCATCGGGCTGAAGATTGGATTGACGTTCTGACCCGCGGGAATTACTTGACGCTAGGAGTAAGCGAGTAAGCGAGTAAGCGAATAAGTGGATATGGATATGGATATGTGCGCCGCCGGCCGCTGACCCGGGGGAGAGAGCAAATGTGTTGACTCGATAGAATCGAGTGATGGTTTGAGATTAATCGTCGGCTCTTATCGTCAAAGATTGGCCTTCAGATTGGCGTTCCCCCAGCCCATTGCCTCGAATCGCCTCCATGAGGTAAAACCGTTCCATGCTTATCGGTCCTTTTTGCCCGTTACGGACGTACACATTTCTGTGGTCACACAAGTTCACAAAGTCGAACATTTTCAGGAAAACTTTAGTGACATCGCTCACTCAAGCTTACGCAGTAGGGGCCAGTCCAACATTACCTAATCTTAGTACCACGGTTGGTTGCATCGGTTTCGAAGCAACATCGGAAAGGTTTCCCCAGTTTTAATCTTTGCCCACAAGTACATACATAGACTGCAAGTCAAGAAAACCATCAATTGATTGCGGCACGCACCTTCGCGAAAGCAACCCCAGACTGGCAGACTGGATGAAGTGGTCGGCCCACTCCGATCCCGATCCACCCATGTGCTCTGGTGGTGTGCTGCAGCTAATAACAGTGATTGTTCCCATCCGCAGGGTCCACTGCAACGCAACGAACCTAGATAAGCCCTCTTGGCCAGACGGCCAGGCAAGCCCAGCGACTCAGGTGCCCAGTTGCCCAGGTGGGTTTATGTACAGTATACGTACCCGTCAGTCAGTACCGGTAGCTATCTGTATCTGCCCGGGTGTACCTGTCTTTTCCTGTGCTGTGGGGGTTTGCGCATGGGTAGCATCCGAGTCGTTGCGCGTACACCAAAATCAAGTGATATCAGTAACATTACGATACTACTTAAGGAGACGGCTTCCCGTGCACTTTATACGGTCACTGCCACAGTGCAACCCTCCATCGTCAAGCCTTGCGTTCATCTGGTCTCAGGTCTCAGATCTCTAGATCTTTTTTTCCCTCTCTGATTCTCGTCACTCTCTCCCTCCCTCCTTCCCCTTTCCTTACTCAGTACCTCGTCGTCAAAAACGTAGGTACATACCTGGTCATAAGCACCGGGGCAAAGCTTGAAAGCTCGAAAGACCTACCCTCGTACATACCCACCCTCCGTCGAAGATTGTCGGTAGTCACACCCCAGCTCAACACCAAGCAGACCGCGACAATGGATGAGGACCAGGCCCCCAACGAGATCGTCACTCAGAATGGACACAAGAAAACCATTGGCGACCGTCTCCGCGCCCTCAAGCGGACCTTCTTCACCAGAGAAGGCCTCTTCGGCGACTACGACTACGCCTTCCTCTTCACGCCCACCCTCCCCTTCATGAAGAAGTCCTCCCAGTCGGCACCCTTTTTCGGCCTCAACGACAAGGTCCCCGTCTTCCTCGCCCTCCTGCTCGGCTTCCAGCACTCACTAGCCATGCTGGCGGGCATCATCACGCCACCTATCATCCTTGCAAGCAGCGCCAACTTCTCTGCAGAGATCACTCAGTACCTGGTCTCGACGTCCCTGATCGTCTCAGGCATCCTGTCAGCCATCCAGATCACGAGGTTTCGCATCTACAAGACACCGTGAGCTCACCCCCCAGAACAAGACAGAAACATATAGGTACACATAAAAAGAATAAAGAAGGCTGACCCCTCCGCCACAGATACCACATCGGCACGGGCGTAATCTCTGTGGTAGGCGTCTCCTTCGCCACCATCACGGTGGCAGGCGGCGCCTTCAAGCAGATGTATGCCAACGGCTTCTGCCCCTCCTCCCCGGACGGCACGCCCCTCGCCTGCCCGGACGGCTACGGCGCGATCCTCGGCACCGCCGCCGTCTGCGCCCTCTTCGAGGTCCTCATCTCCTTCATCCCGCCCCGCACCATGCTCCGCATCTTCCCGCCCATCGTCACGGGCCCCACCGTCATGCTCATCGGCATCAGCCTCATCCAGACCGGGTTCGAGGGCTGGGCCGGCGGCAGCGGCACGTGCATGACCGGCACGACGGCCGGCTACGCCCTCTGCCCCTCCGACTCGGCACCCCACGCCCTCCCCTGGGGCAGCCCCGAGTTCCTCGGCCTGGGCTTCTCCGTCTTCGTCACCATCATCCTCTGCGAGCGCTTCGGCGCGCCCATCATGCGGTCCACCTCGGTCGTCATCGGCCTGCTGGTCGGCTGCATCATCGCCGCCGCCACGGGCTACTTCGACCGCTCCGGCATCGACGCCGCCCCCGTCGCCAGCTTCATCTGGGTGCACACCTTCAGCCTCACCGTCTACGGGCCCCTCGTGCTCCCCCTCCTGGCCGTCTTCGTCATCTGCGCCTGCGAGGCCATCGGCGACATCACCGCCACCTGCGACGTGTCTCGCCTCGAGGTCGACGGCAAGCTGTACGAGAGCCGCATCCAGGGCGGCGTGCTGGCCGACGGGCTGAACGGGGTCCTCGCCGCGCTCTGCACCATCACGCCCATGTCGACCTTCGCCCAGAACAACGGCGTCATCGCCCTCACGCGCTGCGCCAACCGCACCGCCGGCTTCTGCTGCTGCTTCTTCCTCGTGGTCATGGGCGTCTTCGCCAAGTTCGCCGCGGCCCTCGTGGCCATCCCGGACTCCGTCATCGGCGGCATGACCACCTTCCTCTTCACGTCCGTCGCCGTCTCGGGCGTCGCCATCATAGCGAAGGGCGTCCCCTTCACCCGCCGCAACCGCTTCATCCTCACGGCCGGCCTGGCCCTCGGGTACGGCGCCACCCTGGTGCCGACCTACTTCAGCTCCGTGTTCTCCTACAGCGGTGGGAACAAGGGCCTGCAGGGCTTCCTGGACGCCATCGAGCTGGTCATGGAGACGGGCTTCGCCGTCACGGCCCTCTTTACCATGTTCCTGAACCTGGTCATCCCTCCCGAGGACGACGAGTATGCTAGGGCTGGTGACGTGGTGGTGTCGGGCGTGCGGGACAGTAGCCAAACCGAGACGGACAAGGACATGGTGGATCTGAAGAAGGCGTGATTTGGTTGTTTATGTTTTTGCTTTTCGGTTGCATGATACCACTCGTCCGAGCCGATGGTAAAAGGGCTCGGATGTCATTTGTACGTTAGTGTGTCTGAGTGGAATTGTTACCAAGAATTCACCTGCTCGTTGAATAGACAGAGATATGTCTCTGTGTGTTTTTATTCGGGTGTCTGCCCTCAGTTCTCCGCTCTCCTATGGTTTCCCCCTGATGATCGGCCTTATCCCAGTAGGGTGTTGATATTCAATGACGCTTTGATCCTGTGAGAGTAGGCAGTGCAGCACATTGGAAATCTCAGCATTGGAAAGATACATAGCTATCGTCTAGGTCCATTACACATATCTGCCATGTAGGAAATTGTAAGCTACCCCCAAACGCCACCAGCCAATTGAAGAAACACGCCATGTCTTCTTACTGTCATAGAAGAAACATCACAGAGCTTCGATAGCTCTCAGCAACACATCCAGACCCCTCCCACCAACCTCACTCGCTCCGTCCTCATCTGTTCGTCCCTTGAGCAGAGAAGACACATCACTCAAGACACCAAGCGGGATGTAGCACCCCGTCTTGGCTCTCTCCAGGCTCTCCTTCAGGCGGGAGGTGTGTTCCCACTCCTTTGCCGCCACCTCCGCCCTCTCAATGACCTTCTCCGGGATACCGCACATCGCAGCGCAGTGCATGCCGAATGATCCCTCCGCGACGCCCTCCTCGAGTTTGTACAGGAACGTCACCCTGCGGTTGACGTCGTCTACGTGAATCTGCATCCGCCTGGGCTCGATCTCCGGGTGGTTCTCAAACTCAGTCGCCAGGCTGTGATAGTGTGTGGCGAAAAAGCCGACGCAGCCCACATGAGACGCCACGTGGTGGAGTACGGCCTGAGCGACGGCCACACCGTCATAGGAGGATGTGCCACGGCCGAGCTCATCCAGAATGACCAGTGAGCGGGGCGTTGCTTCGGACAAGATCTTCTTTGTCTCAGACAACTCGACGAAGAAGGTAGACTGCGCTGCGAAAATATTGTCGTTGGCACCAAGTCGGGACATGATCCGGTCGACGGGCGTCAGCCGAGCAGATGTAGCCGGGACATAGCAGCCGATCTGGGCCATAATGACCGCGATGCATGACATCCGCAACACTGTCGATTTTCCAGCTGCATTGGCACCAGTCAATAGATTGATCTTGGCCCCGTCTCCGCCGAGCTTGATGTCGTTAGGAATGAAGTCGTCGACACTATTCAACATGCACGGGTGACGCAGCTCTTCAAATTCCACGACACTTCGCTCCTCATCGACGAAGACAGGGCGGCAACTTGGCTGGCCCAATGCCGTTGATGACTTTGCCAAGCTGATCAGGCAGTCAAGCTGCGAGATAACCCTGATGGCCTGCAGCCAGGTCTCATTGTCCGTGTCGAAGCGCTTGAAGAAGCTAGAGGCGACATCTTTGACGACCTGTGAATGTGTTTCCTCTGCTTCCTGCAATTCCCGCACGAGCGCATCAAGTTCCTTGAAATAATAGCGCTTGACTTGTACAGTGGCGGACATCTGCCGCCAGTCCTTCGGGACCTTGACTGCTTTGGGTACTTCGATCTGGTAGATTTCCTTGCCAACGTCACAAAACTTCAGCTTCCTGCACCCAAGGTTGTCCATCTGCTCAGCAAGCAGATCATCCAAATCCTTCTTGATCCGCTTGATATTGTCGCTGCTTTCGTCGAACTCTTCCTCGATGCCTCGCTCAGGGATGAACAGCTTGTCCTCTCGTGCCTTCCTCCGGTCAAAGGCATTGTTCCAGAAGTCCAGAGGTTCCTTCAAGTTGGGCATTGCCTTGATGAGCCTGTCGACAAGACTATTGCCACCACCGAAGGCACTCATGAGAGTCATTGTGTAGTCAATCTGCTCGAACCCGTCAAGAACTCTGACGAAATCATCTGGCTTGCAAACACCGGCGTGGATCCTGGAGACCAGGCGCTCAAGATCAGGCATCTTGGCCATCTCAGAAGAGAACTGCTCGCGGATACTGCGGTCGGCATTTAGCAGATCAACGGCGTCCAGCCGCTCATTTAGCTTGGTTATGTTGCATAGGGGATGGCAAAGCCACTGCCGGAAGAGTCGCTTGCCAAACGGCGTGACACACCTGTTCAGCAGGTTGAACAATGTGCCTTCTGAGCCGCCGTTGACAGTATTGGAGAAGACTTCGAGGTTGATCAAGGTCTGTCCATCAAGAATGAGTGTGCCATTCTTGTGGATGGGGCTATACCAATGGAAATTGCCTTGAGACAGGAGATTCCTCTCTATCTTCAACATCCTCAGATACTGTATCAAAGCACCAAGAGCTGACATGAGTAAATTCTTGTTCCTGGAGTCCTTGAGAGCTTGAGGCCAGACCTCGTCCTTGGCTCCTTCATGAACAAAGTAGCCGCTGCAATCCAATTCACGACGCGTTTGGTCCGAGCCCCAAAACTCGCTGTTGGATTTGAGGTTGTTCCAAATTGTGGTGGGAGTGGTATTGTTTTTGAGGATACGCAACGCCTTTGCCGAGATATGAGATTTCTCCAGTAACAGTTCTCGGGGTGATATCTGGGCCACAAAAGTCTCGAACTTGGTGAGGTCGACGTCGTCCACGAATTCAGAGATAGAGAACTGGCCGGTGGCAGCGTCAACAAAAGCGATGCCAAAAGCCGGCTTCCCATCCACAATGCCTTCCTTGATGGCGGCACAATAGACAGCCATGTCATCTTGAAGCATGCTTCCGTCGACGAGAGTGCCTCCGGTCAAAATGCAGGCCAGCTCTCGGCGGATGATCTTGTCTTCCTTGGTCTTTGAGGCCTTGGGGCCCTTGACATCACGCTCACGCATCTCCTTGCCCAGAGCCGACTCCATCTGGTCAACACGGGCAACCTTGTAGCCCTTGGCGATGAACTGGTTTACCCACATATCAAGCGACCCTTCGGGAACACCGACCATGCGCATGTTGACACGATCTGTCATCTTCAGGTCGAACAGTTGATGGCCGAGGGTAGCATCATTCTCGTATAGCTCGTAGAACTTGCCCTTTTTGAAGAACACGACTGTATCCCAGAGCTTCTTCTTGACATCCCAATACTGCTGCTCGAAGGGGGAGAACTTCTGACTCGGAGGAACGTAGAGTGTAGACGGTTCGAAGTCGGGGTGGCCAGGCGGGTTGCGATTGGCGTCAAGGGGCTCTGCCAGCCATCGATGACGCTTTTCTGGCTCCTTGTCGCATGCCCTCTCCTTGATTTTGATAGTTGATGTCTTGGGTCTGGGGGCGGAAACAGTTGTGTAGTCTGTTCGCGGTGTGATGTTGTTGGGATCGTAGAGCCATTGCTGGGCTGTCGAGGCAGGAGGTAGATCTGCCAAAGATTCGTCCTCGCCGACATCATCTTCCGTCTGCGCAGGAACAGGAGAACTTGCGTATCGCTTTCGGGGGGCTGGTGCCGATTTGGCAGCAGGTCGCTTTCTCTTCTTGGACTTGGAGGCAGTATCGGATTCATCGGACACGACAAAGTCGTCCATATCGTCTGTTTTTTTTTGTCCCAAGTCAGTCATGCTTTCATCGTCACCTGCCCGAGACCAACCAGTCCGAAACGCTCTGCCATACACCCATTGTTGGAAACGCCATGCTGCGGCGGAACAAGACTGGATTATTCACATCCAGCCGAAATGGTCAAACACCTTGTAGGCTAGTCGGCCTCGAGCATCCCACCAGTAGTTGGCTTGTACGGCATAGTTATACGGCAGACAGGGAGGCCCGACAAAAGGTCTCGGTCGTTGCTTTGTTGCACTTACCGTCGTCGTCTTCCAAGACGTCATCATTGCCCCCTTTATATTCATCCTCCTCGTCGTCATCATCCTTGATGGCGACTCGGGCTCGGGTCCTACTTCGCGCCTGACGTGCCTGACGCGGCATGATTATCTCGTCTTCGTCGTCGTCGGACGTCTCTGCATAATTGACGGCCTTCTTGACCTATAGGATGGTACGTTAGTCAGTGACCATCCTGCCAGGGGGGGGGGTGCACGGGAGAGGGAAAGGGTGAGACATACTTTGCGAGTGGGGCTGCTGCTTGGGAGCACCTTCGCAGCGACCGCGGCCTTGTCGTCCACTTCAGCTGGCGACGAGGGGGATGGCAGGGAGTCGCTGGATAGTTTGGTGTCAAGAACCATAGCGTCCATGTTCTCCTGGGAGCTGAGAGGCTCTATCGCGTCACTGCTAGGGACGGGAGTGATGTTGACAGAACGCTTCGCGAAGGAGAGCGAGTTGCTCTTTGTGGTCTCTTTCAGGCATGATGACTTTTTGTTCCCCTTGGAGGCAGATGTGGTCTTGCTAGGGGTTGGAGTTGCGCTATTAGACTTGGGTTGTGCGGAGGCCTTCGAAAAGAAGCCCAAGATGCTCTGCTGCTTTCCGGTGGACGAGGGCGTCTTGGCCGGAGTGGATTTCTCGCCCATGTTGGAGGGATTCTGACCAAGTGATCAATCAATTAGACAGACACAAGACGAAAGGACAAATGCATCAATCAGACAAGCGCCAACAGACAAATCAACACGGGTAAACGCAATTGTGGGCAGCGAGAAGGATTGGGTTATAGATTGAGATTGAGATTGAGGTTGAACAAGGTTTGAGAGCACCTGATCACACTTTAATCAAGTGGACGGACGAGACGAGACGTGACGTGACGCGGTTTGGAGGAAATCGCGTCCCTGAGCGCTGGGGTTCGCGTCAACGGCCCCACGTTTTACGGATCCCCGCCGTCAACGCTACCTACCGTTCCTTGTAAAGTACGTACCGGTACTCCGTAATGGCCCGAGCTCCCTCCAACACCACCAAATTTGACCACCATTGACCAAGAACTTGACTCTTAGCCGGTACAGCTTGCTGTTCTATGCTAATCTTATCTTCTCTCTTGGCGGTACATATCTACTCACATTCAACAAGTCCTAAATGGATTGTTGTATAAGTGATGTCGTCTCAGAGAATAGCATCGAAACAGAGTGCAGTCCCTACTCCCAAACGAGAGGATCTATCACAGAGGGTATCCCAGGTGAGAACATCTCACGGCCAACTGTCACACAGCAGAGGACTACCGCATCCTGCGAGAACATCGGACATATTGTAGCATGTGTTCAAGGCCAATTCGGGCGTTCAAGACCACACGGCCAGCTCGAAGCTAGTGGGCTTCAGCGGGTACAGTCTCAGACGAGCACATCGGGGCTGTCGTCCAGGAGGCCACTGAGGCACGGAACGACGGCTCAGAGGACAAGGGGACTGACGCGCCCTCGGGGTTGATGGTCTGATAGACAGGGATCGCCATTTTGGTCAGCGCTGGAAACGAGACAACTATGGCAGCCTCAGAGCCTTTGTGAGCTCTGGTAGGTTGAAGTGCCACCCTAAGTCCCACGTATTTCCAACTTGAATATGAGGTGGGAAGATTGATCACCAATACCAGTCTGGCATATTGAACAGAGATTGGTCAAACTCGGTAATATTAACAATCTAGCACACCCCGCTGCACCAGAAACACCCTCTTGCTCTATCCTAACCCCAGACACATGAGATACACATCCACCCAAGGCAGACAACCCTACACCTTTTCGTCGTCAACAACCAGGTTCCTCCTAGCCCACCTCCTGACACCCTCGACATGGTGGTCATGGTGCTTCTTCTTGCTGTTCCCGCTGCTGCTGCTGCCGCTGTTGTTGTTGTTGTCATTGCCGTTGCCACTCGACGAGGACGAACCCGACCCCGTGGCCGGCGAGGCCGTGGCGGTCTGGACAGCGGCGGCCTTGGAGGTGACGGCCAGGTGGAGCAGCGTGCTGACGGCGTCGAGGTTCTGCACGGCCTCGCCGGACCCGGCGTTCTGGTTTGCGGCTACTGCTGCGGGTAAGTCCTTCTGGTCTTGTTGGACCTGCGAGAGCATCTCATCCAGAGTCGTGGCAGTCTCGATCTCGGATGGCGTGAATACCTTGGAATTTGTATCGGCTTGCTGAACAGCGAAACAGCCCCCTGATGGAAGAAGAGGGGGGTTAGTATCTGGAAATCTCCTTGCAAGGACGGGGGGTGATGGTCTTGTCTTACCGAAGGGACCGGCCAGGGCGTTGTTTCGGCATCGGATCGTGCAGACGTTGCCGGTCGACGCTGGACGTTTCTGTCAGTCTCTGCTCGACGCCCGTTCATCAGATAGTGGGGCACTCACCTCCGGTGCAGTTCAAGTCGGTGGGCATGGTGACGGTGATGTTGAAGTCCTGGGTCTTGGCCTGAGAGAATCCGTTGGTGCCAGGGACGTTGTTGGTAACTTCCAGGGAAGTTTGTCCAGTAGCACCCAGAGTGTTACCAGTTGGGTCCATGTCACACTGCGGCATGATGGTCAGTAATTGCTAAAACACAACAGGCTGTACGGTTACTCACGGTGTAAGGACCGGCGCCATCGGCGTTCACTTGGTGGATCGTAACGGTCAATTTCGAGCCCGCCTTGACCTGGGTAACAGAGCTGGCAGCGAGGGCGTTCTCAGTGTTCTCGCCGACGTCGATGTTTCCACTCAGCTCCGTCCGTCCACATTCGTTGACGATGTTTGACGCGATCTCGGCATCACGGATGAGGGTGGCATCTTGCTGGCAGGGGCTGATGCTGGTGCAGTTCCTCGCAAGCTCAGTGTCGACTGATATCGACGTTAGTATATACTGGCCTCGCGTGAAGAGGGCGATGAGCTTGATGCTCATGTCGTACCTTGGAAGCCAATGCTGGCAGGTGAGCCTGACTCGCCCTGGGCGTTCAGGATCTGTGCGTGGCCATGGACCAGGGACACGAAGGCCGTAATGAGCAGCACTTTTGCGGAAACAGCCATGTTGACAGATCGGTGAGGTTTTGGAGAGAAGCTATTAGAAACAAAAAAGGGCGAAAAGAAGACACCGAAAGTAAAAAGAAGAGAGAAAAATGCAAGAGGCCCAGCCTTTGAGAGAATCGAAGTAAAGAACAAAGGTCGAAAATCGTCAAGATCCCGTTGAATGAAAGTTGGAGAGAAGGCTGATGACCAGATGAAGAGTTGTCAGTCGAGTTGGATGATGATGTCTCCCTATATGTAGGGCAGGACTTCCGCGACGCATTGGCTTTGCTGTAACATTTCCACCTCGCGGTCAAGGTTGTATGGAAATATTCAGTCGTCAAGGAGGCTACCCGCGAAACATTATCATTCCCTCACCTTCGAACGGGAATCGTCGCAGCGCAGGGGGGAGAAGAGTCTGAGAGAGCCAGAGAGTTTGGTGCCGGACCTGCTATTTCGATATGGTACAGCGGAATGTAAAGGCGGCTCTTACAAGCCTTGGTTCAAGGCTGTTTGAGGTAGTTAGAGGGGCGCCAGGGTCTAGTGCTGCGAGAAGACCTTGAGTAAGGAGAACGATCATGAACATCCTAGATCCATGCACCACTGCATTCCATGTGTCAGAACTCCGGCCCTGTTTCTTCTGCATGAAGTTCTCGTAGACGCGAACATTTGTCCCTCCTGGGGCGGGTGATATCTAGCATGTATGGGTTAGGGCAGATAGCACGCAGACACGCAGGCGGCAAAACGCAGGAGTTCGTTAAGGAGACCCATTTAGAAACGACATGGGCAGGGGTGTTGTGACGGGTATGCATGGACGTGTTCTACGAACGTGATGACATTGGAAGATATCGGAAACACTGGCTTACCAGTCAGAACAATCTTTGGCTCGTCTATCAGTATGCAGTGGGCGTTGGTTTTCGAATCGGTGATAGAAGTAGGTCTGGAAATTGATTTGGACTTGGATATAATCATGTGAGTGGTCAGATTAGAAGGCACACCAAGGAAGAAAGCTTACGTAGCTTGGGGCTTGTCGAGTACCGGATAGGCGTTTTGTCGTCTACAGGTTCAATATCATCCTGCATAGCATATGACAGAGCCGGGGGCCAGCAGACGATGTGGTCGTGTTAAGGAAATCTGGAAGAGAAACCCACATTTATGCATGCGTGACGGCCCAGGATTTACAGAGCTTGGTAGGTCTACATAGTAAGTCAATGTGCAACAAGGTTTATCGGCTAACGACGTAAGGTTGTATGACGTATAAATCTAGATCCTTAAAATCTGCGAAGTTGTATGTTTCTTCCCCTGGCACGCACACAACACACTTGATGTCGGAGACAGTCGTTCCCTCAGTAAGAGAAAGGACAAGGATACCCCTGTGCGCACCTTGTGTAGGCGGCTGAACCCAAACGAGACCTCCTGTCAGACCCACCGTCGTCTCGTTTCACCTCTTTTCCATTCCCAGCCCCTCCTCTCGAATCCTGGAGTGTCAATGGACTCGATTTCATTACCTATTCTCACTAACCTTTACGCCGGAGACAAACTCGTAGCCTGTTAAGCGGGGTGCGGTACTCTTAGGTCTAGGAATTACCCGCGGGTAGGTAATAAACCCAGTTACCCATTTACCCAGATACCCACGGGTACCCACGAATGAATCTTGCCTGGGCCTAACTACTTCACTCACACTCCGAATCGCCGCTACCCTAAAGGAAAGAAGAAGAGGAACGCACTCGACATGAAGAACCCATGCAAATACGCCGCCGGCCTCGCCTTGATGCCCCCTATCAGACCCACAGCAGGGCTTAAGCACTCGGCTTCTCGTACGTGCAAATAGCCTCGGTGAAAAAGCTCGGGGGAGAGAAACTACAGCAGTTAGATTGGCGTTTCTCCCCAGGGCCTGGGGTATTTGTACGACAAACCAGGCCGGTCGGCCAAGTGGATACCCGTGATGATCTGATGTAGTTTGGCCATGGGAAGCAAGTCCTTCGCAGCATCCTGCCTTCACTGATGCATTTGTAGGCGACATTGGTGCTGTTAAATGCGGTCCTGCGTGTGGTCCACCAACAACTACAGGACCCTATACACGTTCCGCATGTGAAGGAGACCAACAAGACAGGGTGCTACCATTCTTGATCTTCCGTCGACCCCTTTCTCCTGGCGATACATCGCTAACTGACTGAAGAGGAGTGAGAAGGAGAGAAACCTTCTTAAATCCGATTACTGACCAAAGACTTCGTCTTCGAACCTGTTTGTGTCACGGATATGTGTAGCTATAACAGGGCCCTCACAACTCAGCATCCGCCGAATCAAGGGTTTGGCCCATCCTAATTCCGACCACTTGCACCTGAAGATGCGTCAGTTGCCCGGACTTTGAGAAATCTTCAGTGTTGGAGACCCAAGCTTGATATCAAAATTCTCGAGGCATCTGTGATTTAATAGTCTTGAATTCCTGATGCGCCGGAAGCTCAGAGCACGAAGTAACCCTGTGAGCTTTTCCCCGACGCTGGAATCCCCCCCCCCCCAAAATCGTCGGCCCACGTCCTGCCCCAAATAGGAAATACGGAGGGAGAATGAACATGAACTATTCAAGCCAATCTAGATACGCATTGCCATCAGCCGGGGTTGTCGACGCCAATTCTACCTCGGAAAGACGGAAAAGCACAGTGCCCCTTTCACCCAATTATAGGGAGAAACATTTGCCTTTCATGGCTAAGACGGCGCGGCGATACATCCGTGCCGGTGGGAAGCATTGTGCTTGTTCCCAACATCCAACCGCTATGAGTCCTGGGAAGTTAGGCGGGCTATTTGTTCCCTATAAAAGAATGACACCCTAGTCTATAACGGCGGTGCAAATCCCGTCTCTCACCAGATACCTGGCACATAATCCAAGCCGGAACTGCACGACGCAGCACCGAAGATGGGCATTATCACGAAGCTAACTATGGCAGTCCACCTGGGCGTTGCAGTCGCTCAAACAGCTATCACCGTGGATCTGGCCACAAGATATCAAACCATTGATGGCTTCGGGTTCTCACAAGCCTTCGGCCGCGCCAGCGAATTCCAGCAACTCAACTCCACCACCGCCCAGAAGCAAGGCCTCGATCTCCTCTTCGACACCACGGTAGGAGCGGGTATGACCATCATCCGCAACCGGATTGGCTCCGGCAGTACGGGAGACAGCATCGAGCCTGATAGCCCTGGCTCCCCCACCGCCACCGCAACTTACGTATGGGACAACTATGACTCCGGACAAGTCTGGCTCAGCCAGCAGGCCATGAGCTACGGCGTGGAGACTATCTATGCTGACGCCTGGAGTGCGCCTGGGTTCATGAAGACGAACGGTATTGAGAGTGATGGTGGATATTTGTGCGGGACAACTGGACATACGTGTGATTCGGGAGACTGGAGGCAGGCGTATGCGGATTTTCTTGTGGAGTATATCCAGCTTTACAAGGAGGCTGGAGTCTCTATCACTCATCTTGGGTTTCTTAATGAGCCGGACTACTCGTGAGTCTGTTGCCTTGTTGTCTGTTATTGTTCTCTTGTCTTGTTTCAAGCCATCTGTCCATGACGCTTGACCTGAAGGCTCGGCTCACATTACTTCTCAGTGTAGGCTACTCCTCCATGCTCATTACCACCTCCGACCCTGTGGAGGTAACCTCTTTCGTACCCACCCTCTATACCACGCTCCAAGCAGCCAACCTTACTTCACAAGTGACGATTGCCTGCTGCGACACTATCTCCTGGTATGACGCCAAAATAGTCACTACGGCCCTTGCCTCTGCGGACAGTATCACGCCGTACATCGGCCTGCTCACCAGCCACATGTACGGAAGCGACCCAACCTCCCTTATCAGCACGGCGCTGAAAGACCTCCCACCTGTATGGATGACCGAAGGCGCCGACCTGGACGATGCCTGGTGCACGACGTGGTATAGCTCTGGCGGACTGTGCGAGGGCATGACGTGGGCGAGCAAGATCGCCACGGGCATACTATCCGCAAACTTGTCGGCATACATCTACTGGCAAGGTCTGGAGATTGACCAGCCCCAGGCGTCGAGTTACCTCGTCGCCGTGCTGGACGGTGCCACGGCCACGCCCTCGGGGAGGTTATGGGCCTTCGCCATGTGGAGCCGGTTCATCCGGCCCGGGGCTGTCAGGCTGAGGACAACCGGGACGATATCCAGCGTGCAGGTCGGGGCGTTCGAGAACACGGATGGGGGCGTGGCCGTGGTGTTTACGAACCCTGGAAGCTCCGCGGAGTCTGCAGCTGTGTCGTTCAGCGGGTTCGCCCCGGCAGCGGCTAGTGCCTGGCTGACGGACAACTCGAACTCGGTGAATTCTACCCCGGCATCTCTCTCCGGGGGCGTCGTCACGGTCTCGCTGCCTTCCTACTCGGTCGTGACGGTTAAGTTGACAGGCACCGCTGGGGTGGGGACGACGTCGAGCAGCAGTGGGGTGACAAGTGCGTCGCTGACGACTTCTGTTTCTTCCAAGTCGAGCACCTCGTCGTCTGATTGAACTACGACAACATTGGTGGGGACGAATTGCGCGAGCTTGTACGGACAGTGTGGTGGTATCAGCTGGACGGGGTCGGCATGCTGTTCATCTGGCACATGCACGAAGTACAACGGCTACTACTCTCAATGCCTGTAATGCTAGTATTTGGATTCCCTGTGGGCTATGTATTCTGGTCTGAAATACAGGCCTCACAAGTGAAGAAATAAAAGACTGAACAGAAATCAGCTACATCATTCCTCGTAACCCTCATCGGAACCGTAGCCTCCACCATAGTCATAGCCTTCATCGGAGTCGTATCGTTCATCGGAGTCATAGCGTTCATCGTAGTCGTGGCGTTCATAAGTTTGAGAACGTCTTCGGCGTTCCTCGAGCCTTTCTCTTTCCGCCAGCGAAGGAATTGGACTTGAGGGCCTTGATAGGCAATGGCGCATGGCGGAACCACCCAGACTTCCCGGCATGAGGCTTCCGGAGGACAGAGTAAGTATCCTACGAGGGCTTTCTTGAAAAACCGGCAAGTAATTGATATCCATGCTGCAGAACCCCGGGCTTGTCAGCATTACCTTGAAAAAGGGAGGCATGTTTCTGTCATTGATGATGTCTCTGAAGCTGTCCAAGACAAGGGCGAGGTCATCGTACATCATGTGGGTATCGAATAAGTGAAGTGTGTCAATGATGCAATACACCTGCGTGTCTGGGGGAAACTGATATAACAGGTGGCGAAGAGTGTCGCACAGGATGTCCAGCTGGTGGTCTTTCAATGCCTCCGCGTAATCTCGGTGGTTGATGAAGTCCAGCTTTAGCTGGTGGCTGTGTTCGAGCCTCAAGAAAAGCTGGAGGATCAGAGACCGGACAAGCCCTGTCGGCCCAGGATATGAATTCTCTTCAAGTAAGTTGTGAAACCCACAGAAGAAGGAAACGACGACATCTTCGGGGCGAACAGTGAGCAGACTTGTGATGAAGTTGGCGCAGAAAATGGAGATCGCCGACAGTTTCTCCATCCTTGCAGAGCGTATGTTTGCATTAACGAGGATCAGGTCGGGATTTTCATCATTGATCCAACTCAGGAACCTGTCGTTACGAAGTAGCGACTGAACATGGCTTTGGTCTCTTGGTCTTATTGAACCTCGGTACCTTAGCACGTGTTCCAAGTCCTCATTTGGGTGATCGAGGGACCCCATGGCGTCGGGCATATTCTGTTCATCGAAGAACATATCTAGCAGGCTGTCGCAGAACCGCTGGGGACTGATGACTGGGCCACGTTGACGTAGACGTTCGTTCTCTCGTCGAAGCCACGCATTTTCTTCCTTCGTTCCTGCGCGGCAATCTTCTTGTCAGCACATTCAATTACGTAGTCTGAGCGACAGATAAGCATAGGACATACTCCTTGATTCCAAGAGAACTTCCATCGTTTCATTCTTTGCTTCAATCTCCAGTAGGCTTTGCAGTCGAGCCCTGTCCCTTTCGAGCACCCGCCTCGTCGACGCCATAATCTTTCCTGCGAGAGTTTGTGTGATACTTGACTCAAGGCTTGCTATATCAGCCTTTATCTCCTTCCGAGATTGACGGCTTTCGGATTCAATTATTGACTCGAGCTCGAACTGGCTCTTCTCAATAGAGGCAGTTACTGTCTTTCCAGTGGCTTTCACATCCCGATGGACCAAGGCCGTTTGCATTGCTGTGAGACGCACGACTCTTCCCGTGCTTTCAATCATTTGGTCTCGAGCCATGTCAACTGCCTGCTTAAAGTCCACAGTATTCTCCGACAAATTCTGCAGAATGGTGTCCACGTCGGTCTTTTTCTCTCTGTGTTCGAGCTTCGACATCATACGTCGCCCTAGGGAAAACATGTTCAGTGAAATGAGCCAGCGTTGATGTCAGTTGTTCTTACACGTTGACTTCTCACCCGTGGTCAAGATAATCAGGTCCTCAATTGAGTCCACAATGGCTTGATATAGTGCCACTGAAGCGGCCGCAACATCTGCATTGGCCTGGAAGCTCATCTTCTCCGGGTCGGCAAACACCAGGGCCTTCTTCACTTCCTCGAATGCTTTGAAAATCTTGTCTCTCCTTTCTGCTGACTTTCCAGCTAACTGCAAGAATATCTTGTTATTTCTGGGTCACAAGTATACCGAAACCGACTGGAACAGACCTTGAAAATCACCGCAAGACCAGTCTTGACAACCGCAAGCCCGAACTCGTCCGGTATGAACTCGATCCAGACGTTGACTACGTCCGAAGCGTCCCCTATACCGTACCAGATCTTATGCCACATTCCCATTTCCCTTTCCGTGTAGTCCTTCTGCGCTTTCAAAATCTGGTTGCACATGGTTTCCCAGCCTTTGGGAGTGCTCTGAACAGGGACTTGAAGCCCCAGAATAGCAGGTAGCACGACATTCAGTACGTTTTCCAGCTGTCTTGAGGGGCTTGTTAGCAAGTACGCCAATCCTTTCCAACATGATTGTTGCTGAGCACTCACTTGTAGGGGCAGGGAGGCACAAATTTGCCGAGCTTCGGATCGAAGTCTGCAGGTCGTGCGAACACAGCATTGAGTTCCTTCTGGTCATCAGACTGAATAAATTCCGCCACGATGGCAAATTCAGCTGGGCCTGGATGAACCCAGTCCAAATCGGCCATTTTGCTGGATGGATGGTCAAACAGACGACGTCAGGACGACCGGTGTTACGTTATTGGCTCCTGATAAGCAGCAGCAGTCAGAAGGACGTCCAGTGAGCCCGGTACTGTTAGCAATATTCGACACTAATCTCCTGATTCCTCGAGCAGAGACGTGAAAAAGTAGTTTGCGTAGGAAAGAGTAATAGAGGGGCGGAGCAAGGCAAGTTGCACGGTGCCTTCCCAGTAGATTCTGGCCCACAGAGTGTTTCACTGGCCACACGAAGGAAATCCGTCTGCCTCCAAGGGCAGGTGTTCGTTCAGGCTAAATCGGAAAGTTTTCAAAGCTCTGATGAGTTGTTGGCGGTATGAAGATGGTGGCGCAGTACACAGGTGATCACTTTCCAAGCACTGAGCACTGAAGACCGGGGCAGAACACTGCAATGTGACGAGCGGTATTATTAGAGCTGCATGATAAGGCAATATTTCCTCTGATCCTTTGAATAGCTCGACTCATTGGTGTGTCGAGGTGGTTGTTGGTTGCTAGTGACTCCACTTCGCATCCCGAAACTCTGAGGGCTGAACCAACACGTTTGAAAGAGATTATCCCCGATGTAATGCCACGAATCAAAGGTGGTGAACGCCATGCGATGTGGTGCCTTTAGTCAATGCGTTGCTTTCTCTCACGATCAGTTGGCGGCTTTCGCGCTTTGAGTTCTTTAAACTGCTTGTCATCAACAAGGGTCCAGGGGTGTCCTCACTAAGACCGTCTTCCACTTTCGAGCTTATTGTTGCACAGAGAGACAGCAAGTACTCCTGTTGCTGAGATTACTCTCAGGAAACAGAACAAAATAAGGAAGAAATAAACTGCGCCCGCTGTCATCTGTGCTGGGCTGTTTCACTCGAACTGGGTTACCTCAATATTTTCCCATCTCACACTCCCTACACAAATCACTTTGGTTCCCGCGCTGCCAAAATGCCCACAATGGAAATCGTTACATCTGTTGGGAACGACACATATAGCAACGACGTGGCGCTGGATTCACTGGGCATGCCGCGAGATCTTGTTATTCGTCACGATGGCGAGAACTCGACACCGAAGCAAAGAGACCTAGATGACATCGACATAGAGGCCGTCAAGATTTCATCCGAGGGCCCCCAAGCTACTGCTACTGCCGTGGAGCAGTCCTCTGAGAAAAAGGAGGACCCTTCCACCACCGGGAAGCAGCCCTCGTCTGAGGAAAAGGACGCCACTGCTCCCCCCGATCAGCCCTCGTCTGAGAAGAAGGAGGACCCTTCCACTACCCTCGATCATCCCTCGGCTGGGGAAAAGGACGCTCCTGCTACTACAAAGGTTTTATTGTCTGAGATAAAGCATGCCCCTGCTACCACCGAGGAGCAGCCCTCGTGTGAGAAAAAGGATGACCCTGAAAACCCCGAGGACACTCCAGAATGGAAAGAATGGGCGAAAGCTCGGGCGAAGACTCCCTTGAAAGCGACTGTGAAATGGTCCAATTTCGAGCAATTCAAAAACCGCTACAGCCCCGAAGAAGGCTTGGAGATCATTGAAGTTCTATATGGACACCCTGGCTTGGCAACAGAGATTGCTCGAGAGAAGATTCGAAGGGATTCTCGCCGGATAATCGCCAGCAGAGTTGATCCCGGAGATGAGTCCCGCTGGATCCAGCGAGTCCGAATCCAGTCACCAGTTCTCATGCACTTCCTGTCCCGTTTCGCAAGTACGGAGAGCACCACACTCACGTGGTCCATCGACAGGCCACGGGTTTTCTTTCGGCCGTTCACTCTCTTTTACCACACATTGCCCCACATGAAGCGTTGTCTCCAGATGCTCAAGAACACACAAGCTGGAGATGAGCTTTATGCGCATCACTACCCTCAAGCTCCAGACTCCTATGATTTGAGAAGTCCTATCTCAGCCAAAAATCCGGTCTTTCCGGCGAAAGATGTTGAAGAAGCGAATATCACTGAAGGAGACATTTGCGCCATAGACACGCCTTCAGACTCGGACTTATGGGATGCGGTTCTCGGGGTTCCAGACCCAGTCAATGCGCTACAGCATGTGCGGAAATATATCGAATTTGTTGAGAAGCATATAATTCCTATGTGGGAGGAAGCTGTGGCGCCCACGAAGTTAAGAGCCCGATTCTACGACTTACCCATGATATTTCGCCCTGGAGACCTCCTCTTCGTCCCCAAAGTGGTTGATAAGTCCGTGGACAAAAACAAGTCCGGCGCGATGCATGTCCGGCAAGAGATCTTCAAGCTACACCACGTTGAGCCGGCTAATGTCAATACTGATGCTGGACCTGCAGACTTCCGGGCAACTGGAATGGAAATGCATATCATAGTTTACCATATTGACTTCGATGGTTCAACTTAGTAAGTCCTCTCTGTGCCCCGGAGTCTCAATGAGCTTCTTTCTACAGTCATACTATAGGAGGGTTGTGTCGCTCAAGACTGAGACATTCAATCCGAGAAACACTTACTGACTGGAGTTGTTGATTAGCGGGCCGGTCTGCGGCGACTTCACCATCGGCGGCTACAACGGCGAAAAGGATGTTCGGTCTCTTCCGATTTATCCTCTGCGTTATGAGAAGGATGCTGAAAGATTGAAGTATGAGCTTATCGAACGCGGGAAACGGTTCATGCCTCTCGTTAGGGACAAGCACCTCTACTACGACGGTTGGACGTTGATCCACCAGACCTTTGGGGGAAGCACTCCAGCCGACCAGACTGCTGAACATATCGAGGGCGACATTATCATTGACTTCAAAGAAGCGTATCAGTCCACTTCCGACTTCAGTATCGAGCCCGTGGATCTCGGTCTACAACCGCTGGAGCCCATATGGTATGACGAGACGGATTACTTCAGCATAAAACATTGGAATGACTCGCTGCGCTCCAAATTATTGGGAGAAACGACCGAAGTAATCCACGATGTTGAGCTGCTAGATTTCCAGATGTATCGGTCGGCTATAAAGCGTGAAAGGATCTTGAAGGCATTCGACGCCGGGGAGCCATGGCTCAAAAATTATGGTTCGGACTTGTCAGGTCATTTTGGTAAGTGTTCCTTAGTCCGTCTTTGATATATATTTTCAGGCGATGGGGTGATTGCTAAATTGGCATACCGAGCAGATGAAAATGAACTGGCCCTCCTGCCGCAGCGCTTGGTCGCTTACTCTTTTCGAGCTCGCAAGTTCTTCTCGGCGAACATTGACTGCGTCACAAAGATCCCTACTCCAAAGAACACCTTCAGAGATCTGAAGATCGACTCCGCCCACAAGAAAATAGTCAAATCTTTGATTCGATCTCACTTCCGAAAGCAGCAGGTGCGGCGATCGACGAATTCTGAGAATCTGGACCAAGATTTCATTCGCGGGAAAGGTGCCGGCTTAATCATACTACTCCACGGCGTTCCTGGGTAAGAGCCCCCAGACCGATTTAGAATTGTTTCTTCTGTGACCTGTTACGGGGTCATTGGCGTTTAGGAGAATGAGGCTCGCTGAGTCTGTCGACTTGAGGTTTCAATGCAGCTTTCCGCGATTTTCCTGCCCATTGCATCTCCAAGTTGTGATCCTTGCTGATTGGATTGGGTTTACAGTGTCGGAAAGACGACTACAGCAGAAGCGGTGGCTCTCAGCAACCAGAAACCACTATATGCAATCACGTCTGGGGATCTAGGATCCACCCCGGGAGCCGTTGAGAAAGCCCTGAAAGAAACCTTCCGCTTGGCTCAGCTGTGGGACTGTGTTTTATTGTTGGACGAGGCCGATCTCTTCTTGTCGCGCCGAGATGTAGAGGATCTGGAACGAAACTCTCTTGTTTCGGGTACGTGGAATTTCAAGACCCATGCATGGCCCATATGATCTTATTAACAACAATACTAGTGTTCCTCCGGGTCCTGGAATATTACAACGGAGTCCTGTTCCTGACCACCAACCGCGTTGGCACAATCGATGAGGCGTTCAAGTCACGGATCCACTTGAGCCTCTACTATCCTCCTCTGTCCCTGAAGCAAACGCTTGAAATCTTTGAGGTCAATCTCAGAAGACTTCATGAGATTGAGGCCGCTAAAGCAGCGGCGCAGGCTGATTCCGACCAAAACGACCCGAGCACTCAATCCGACCTCGAGATTGTCATCGATCACAGGAGGATCATGCGATTCGCCAAAGACCACTTCGAAGGTCACACCCAGGCGCAAAGGTGGAATGGTCGACAAATTCGCAATGCCTTCCAGGTTGCATATTCACTAGCCCAGTCATGCATGCACGACGCGGATGGTTCAGACGACGAGAGCGCAGATGATACAGTTGACGACGGCAAGACGAAAGTCACCAAGTTCACGCTGGATGACGAGCAATTCAGGACTGTCAGTAAGTCTATCGAGAAGTTTGAGGAGTATCTCAGATGGACGCGGGGAGAAGATACAGACCTGGCCAAAAGCGCCCAGGTGCGATACGACGACTTTGGTGATGACGCAGGACGCGGGCCACGCCCTCCGAAGATAGCCAGACCTGAAAACCGCCGAAGGCAACCGGGTTACGGCCCTGAGTCGAGACCCGGAGCACCTCGCTACTCCCCCCGGCCTTCGGTTTCTGGAGTCAGCGACGTGGATATGGACGACAAGGGCTGGACAACTGATCAGACACGGAGTTGGAACCGGCGATCGGTGCCGCGAAAGGCAGGCAGCACAATGCCAGTGAAGCCTTCTCTGTCTTCTACTCATTTGTCTCCTGCCAGCCCGGTCTCCAGGAGGGACCAAGACTACGACTATACGAGTCAAACACTGTCTATTAGCGAGGACTATTCAGACGAGGACAACATGAGCCATCGTGGTAGTGTTGGCGGTAGTGCTGCGAAGCATGATAGCCGTAAATACGCCCACGATGAACGCGTGAGAAGCCATAGGTACTAGTCATGGAAGGTCAACAGTCTTGATGTGCTTGACTTGCGGTGATGTGAAGGAAATGGCTTGGGGGGGGGGGTGTTCTCTCCTGTGCGTGTTTTTGCTCGAGCAGCTCGACTGTCACCTTCCCCCCCCCCCCCAATCTTCAGGCCAACAAAAAGAGAGGAAGAGGGAGGAGAAATGAGGTGCCCTTGGGGCTAATATTTCCTAGTCTCTCATGTTCAATACGCTGCAACTCTGCAACTGTTCCTATGCTTTTATATGTATATCCGTCATTTGAAATAATGTACCACGACATGCTAGATGATCAATTCTTACCTCTTACCCATAGAGTGCCTAGGCCCAGGAAAGATTCACCCGTGGGTAACTGGGCAACTAGGTAACTAGGAACTGAGTACCTGGGTAACTGGGTACCCGTAGGTAAATGGGTAATCGGATCTATTACCCACCCGCGGGTAATTACTAGACCTACACGTTGTTTTAAGTGGCATTAGATTGTCCAGACTTCCGAGAGCTTGTTTGCGTTGGCGGGGACGGCCGGAGGAGGGGGGTTCATGAGTGGTGGTGGTCGATCAGCTCGTCACACTCACCCACATCCTCTGCAACCTTTTCCTAAAACTTTAACAAACCCAACCTTGTGCAATGGCGGTACACAATGCAAGCATTTACATCGTCATCATCGGCGGAGGCACTGCCGGCCTCGCCCTTGCGGCACGCCTGTCAGAGGACCCCTCCGTCCAGGTGGCCGTGCTGGAAGCTGGTGAGGACAAGACTGATGGTTCACGCGTATCTACCCAGGCCATGCGGATCACCACATTGAGGTCCAAGGTTGACTGGGACTTCCGAACAATAAAACAGGTATTTGTGTACAGCATGGAGAATACACTATCGTTGTATACGAGAGTTAACGTCGTTGACATAGTCAGCTCTGGGCGGAAGTGAGCTCGGCTGCCCAGCTGGCCGCGCGCCCTTGGTGGGACGAGCAGCATCAACAGCTTCCTTATCTCCCCGACCTCAAAGACACACATTGATGCCTGGTCCCACCTGGGCAACCCGGGATGGGACTGATCCACTCCAGCGCAGCATTGAAGAAGTCATTTAGCAGTGCGCAGCTTCAAGACCCCCAAACTGGATGAGCCAGACAACGGCTGGCTGAAGGTCTGGTCGGACACTATCGGCACTCCAGGCTATCCGAAGGGCAGTAACCCTTTCTCCAGCGAGGTCAGTTGCGCGGTCATCGTTCCAGAGTCAATCAATCCTGCAACGGGGAAACGTTCCGCTCGTCTGCGAATGCCTATTTCGAGCCGGCTCGTCACAGGTCGAACCTGACCGTCATTACCAGGGCCACTGAGAGCAAGATTTCGTTCGACAAGAACGTATCTATTTCCAACTACGCGGTGGCCGATGGCGTCCAGTACACCATTGTGGAAGAAGGCGATACCAAGACGGCTCATGCTATGGCCCGTAAGGAGGTTATAGGCAACGCAGCCCTCCTCCGAGGTCTGGGAATCCAGGTTATCGTCGACAACCCCTATGTGGGTGAGAACCTCCAGAACCATGTCCTAGTAGGCACAGCTTTTGAGGTCCAGGACGACTCGGATATGCCATCGAGAGACCCCTTTAACCGTCGAGAGCCTGCCGTTCTTGGAACCGCCAAGGCCGCATACGCCAATGGGCAAGCCCGAACAATAACCTGGCGTGTCGGTCCGCCCGATGCTCTGCAAGTGCTAATACCTCTGGTCGAACAAACAGTAAAGGCCCGCTAGCTTGGATATGGTGCACCTGTGAGTTATATCGAAGATTCTAGTAACTACTGGTAATCGATATAATTAATAATATAAGGCTCACAGGGTCACCTGACTGCCGTCAGGGCGACCTACCTAATAACTATATATAGGGCCTACTACCCTCAGGCTCACTACTTTAGTTATTTACCTTTATAAAAAAAAAAAAAAAGGACTTACACCCATCTGCCTATTGTCTCTATTATTTACACCTATTGCTGTTTTATATCGTGACCTTCGTACAGCACCTGCAACAGGTTTGGGTGGTTGATGTCAGAGATCGAACAGGTGAAGGTCTAAAGTGAAGCCGCGAGCTGTTGCAGTGCGATTCATATTCTAATTATGTTGGTGGCGCCCTAAAGTACCTAGGTATGAATACTGCTTTGTTCTATTAAGAAAACGAAGCAAGTTGCAAGCGCATTTGTACCAGCGATAAGCTTTATTACCAGGGGAAATCCAACCCAGCGCCGTCTAAGTAGGTGGTGATAGGATCTGTACCGGGCCGCACCAGCCGAGTTGACCTGGACGGCCCGACTCAAGCCGACCCACCATTTCCAACTTTAGGATATAGTAGACCCATCGGTTTCGAAAGCACATGGAATAGCAAGCCTCATATCCTATCGGATATGGTGTAATGGTTAACATCGGTGACTCTCATCTTGAGTACTCACCAGCTCGGGGTTCGATTCCCCGTATCCGAGGCACAATTCTTTCCTTTTTATCTTTTGTCGAAAGCGGCTTAATTAATTTTTTTTTTTGACGGCTCACAATTCCTTCCGTGACGTTGGACGACCATTTTGCTGGCCAGAACACTGGGAGTTGATTGGAACCCTCGGGGGGGCGGGGTGGTTTGCCACTCCACGATCTGGCTATAATCAAGTGGCACTCATCACCTCGGCCACAGAACATTGAGAATTCGTATCTATTAGCTAATCTGGTCTAGCTCTAATCATGGAGCGATACTTACCCTAAGCAATTGTTTCAATTTTGTAATGTTCCTGCGTAGAGCCTTGATACCGCCCTCTTCCATGCTCCGGTCTTCCTTGGTCCTCCCTTTTCATCATAGGCCTCGCCAGCTCCATGAACTCCCGGTCGCTCAGCAAGCCTTGTGGCTCACCCCTGCGCGAGTTCATCCGAAATTCACGTGGGAGGCCGAGCAACGACTCCATTCGCTCGAAGTGGCTCGTGACGATCTGGATGAGAATTGTGATCTGGAGGTTGCCAGATGCTGCGACAAAGCTTAGTATAAAACATGGACTCTCAGAGATCAGGTAGCCTTACGTGAACTGAGGCCGGCAACGGGGCAGAGCCTGGGGTCGTCGCTTTCGGATACCTCCTTCACGAACTCGTGAATATGTGCGGATATAATTAAATAGAGTCGAAGAATATGGATGTACGTGGTGAGGACATGTAGTAGAGCTGGGGCATCGAGATGGAGGCCAGGTTCCCCGTCGTGTGTTGATGCGGAAGATAGCATCGATGATATGACAGTATCCGCTGGCGAGTCGGAAACTCTATCTTCCTTGCCAGACGTTCTGCCCGAGTCACTACCTAACAGGTCCTGGGAGCTGGAATTTTGACCGTCTAGCGCCCAGATGTATCTTAAGTGGCCAGCGACTGGAGAAAATTCCCACCAAGAATTTTCAAAACATCTATGTACTCCCTCGTACTGTTGATTATGTCATCGACGGCAGGTGTAGATGACTTGGATTCGTCGATGGGCGAGACCAGTGTGTCAATCGTCACGTCTGGCGGACCCTTATCGAGACGATCCAGGAGACTGATGAGTTTGTATTCGATCTGTGAAAGTCGCTGCATAGGCGTCTCCTCGAGCTCGACGTTTGCATGATCTGTAACACCGCTCTGGGCCTTTGGGCCTGACACAAGCTGACTACTGTCACAGACAGCAGAGAACGTGACAGTACTTTGTTGCAGGCTTTCGCTGCCCGTGGGAATATGAAATGGCCGATGACACAGCCGACTGGGGTGTTGGTGAAGTGGGTGCCATGGTCAGCAGATCTCCAGACATGTCCAATACCGCCGTGTTTATTGCCTCGGAAAACATGGTTTCGTACAGTGCGGCATCACCGTCACCGGCTGCGTTTGATATTGCTGGCAAAGGCTGGGTCAACCATTCGAAATATGTTGAAACTGGGCCGTTACTCGGAGTGAGGATCGCCACCTCTTGAAGACCGGTTTCTTGGCACTGGCGTTTCCATGCTCTGTCCAGGGTACCGGTATGATCATCTTCGCCCGAGTAGTTGCGCATCCTAAAGATGGGACTGGTAACACACTCGGCGCCGGTGCGAAGGCAGCGATTGCACTGCACCTGGGAGGCATGTTCGCGCAGGCATCTCGCTTTTGGAAACGGCACCTGTCGCAGGCAGACCGGCGCGAGGAGATGCCCGGCTTGGACAGTCGTTCGCCTGGCATGTGTGCTACTCTTGTGTACTGTGTGATGTTAGACTGCCGCAGAACAACTAGATGATCGACTTGCGAGGTGAGTTGGCAAGCTGAATCAACAGAAGCCAGTGCGGCGGTTAGGAGCAGCTGGAGGTCAGAGAAAAAGTGAGACCTCATCAGGACGGGGAGTACAAGGTGCCGGTAAGCGAGTGGCACAGCTGAATCCCTTCTCATCGATTATTGTCGCTGGGCAGCCAACAGTGGGCCCCCCTTTCGGGTTCATACAGTACCTCTAGATGAATGTAATCATTGTGTACTTTCTTTCGATCTGGGTGTTCAATGCAGCCATCGTCGGATATGGATCAATCAATAGCTAGCATACTTTCCGATCTTGCTGGGTGCCACTTGAATCCTTTTAGTATTTATACCTACAAGTTACATGCACGACCAAAGAACTTAGTCTTGCAGCTCTCTGTTCGAGAAGGCCAGGGTCATAAAGAACTTCTCCCAACCCACGGTTCGGCCTCCAGGCCTGCGGGGGTTTGTCCCGGGCGGCTATTTCTCTTCCGTGCACTTCCCAAGTTCAAGTTCCCCTTGACCTAACGTCACATACAGTCTACCTACTGGAGTCCTGGTTCTTTCTCTGTCTCTTACTTTCTTAAATGCCCGAGCCAATTCAATTTCATGTCAGAGAGGCGGAAAGCCGATTCGGCGATGAGGAGTTCGTCATCGCCGCTTTCGACTCCGCCCTGCCATATCTGGCCTCCATCGGCAGCCACGAGATGTGGGGCTTGACGCCGTTCTCCGAGCGGGATGGCTGGACTACCGAGACATCGCAACAGGTCAAGGACGCGGAGACCTATCGGTTCACGGGACAGGGTGAGGCACTTCGCATCTTCATCGTGGATGCCGAACTTCCAGCTGGAGCTGAGGTGGAAGAGGGCAGGCTAGGCTCGAGCCACGAGCTTCAAGCGCGGATCAGGCCCGAGGATGGCAAACAGGTCTTATCTGTTGGTTTTGCCTTTGTTCGCGAAGACTGGATCCCCCAGTATATTACGTCGCAAGAACACCTTAGCCTTGAAGATCGGGATTCGTGTATCTATATCGAGGTGATGATGGCGGATCACCGCGTAAGCAGTGCTTTTCGAAAAGGTTGTGGCGCCGCGCTCGTCCAAGGAATCAAGGAGTATGGACAGATTATCCAAAGGAGGGCGCTGTTCGTAGACGGATGGGCGGGTAATAACAAGAAGCTTATTAGGTTGGTTTTGCCCCCCCCCCCCTTAATGCTTAGAGACTGCACACGAGCGTCGAAGACTAAACAAGCCTTGGCAGTTACTATACGCGGCAAGGCTTCCAGGTGATAGATGACTTTAGTCTGCCAAGGAAAGATAAGGCGCCCTGGCTGGGGACACTCCTGAGAATGGATGTTCCCACTTCACCACAACACAGCCGATGGCTTGCCACGGATGAGCCCCGGTGCTATGCTTGATGGGGTGTACTTTTTACAAGATGTAAGTCCGCGAACAATCATCTTTTCATTCGGCTCTCACAAGTCACAATCGTGCTGACTGGAAACATGTCGTCTGCCAGATATCAGCTACTTCGCAGCGGCACGAAGCCCACGCTTCTTCGCCGGGCCTCTCGAGTTCCGGCCGCAACGGTGGCTGCCAGTAGATCATCCTCACTACGGCTCGAGGTTCAGGCATGACAAGCTGAAGGCTTTTATGCCCTTCGGCCAGGGACCAAGAGTTGTCCCGGTTTCGCAATAGCCTGGGCACAGACCAGATTGTTCCTTGCGAAGGTTTTTTGGACTTTTGACTTGGATGTCGTCACGGGTCGAGAATTGTCTTTGAGAAGGACTTTACTTTCTATTTCATGTGAGACAAGCCGGAGTTCTGGGTTCGGTTTATTCCTGTGAGGAGAGAGTGAAAAGGCCCCGAAGCCCTGAATTGCCACAGTCACCTGGCAAATAGTATTCCCTGTGAATTGTATTGAAATTATAACGGCCGGGAGGTTATGTCTAGGCCATCTGAGGAGGTGGATGAAGCTGCCGTCAACCCTGGACTGCGGCCTTTAGCCAGCGATAGAACGGACTGGAATTGTCTAAATCTCACATTCCAAGCTTGAGTCGATACGACCATGTAGGGCAGTAGCGAACCCAAATACATTTCAGTACAACCCGTGGACTACTTACTCAGATTGAAGCTAAATGCTCTCTCTGTGAAAGCCTGCCTACACAGAATCACCGATATACTCTCCCTCCAGAGACTCCCTAACATAGATGGCACGGACGCTTTTCTGCTCTGCATTTTGGAAGAGAACGAAGCGAAGGCCGGCCAGGAGAGAGACATAGGTAACATTCATGAATTAATTATCGCCATTAGAAAAGCAGAACGTGGACCGGGTCAACCAGCTCACCCAGCATCCAAGCCCAGCGGTTGGGTGCACGTAGTAGATCGTAACTCGTGAATCTAAACCTCATGCTCAACGCAAAAAGAAACGAGGTATCTTCTCGTCACAAGTAGTACATCATTATGAAAACCCTCAAGTCGTTCCATCCAACTCATGATGACCGCCTCTCCCAGCTCCCATATAGTTTAGCGCAGTAAAGAAAATCGTCGTCGCGGTACATTCGTCCCAGACATGTCGTCGGATCGCCCGTTTTCGCTTTCATCTCATCTCGTAAGGTATCATCTTATTCCATCCCATCTTCCCTGTTTTGTTTCGTTTCTCTCTTATGTTCTGTTCTCTTTTCCCCACAAATCAACAGCAAGGAACCACAACCCGCAACTCCTCCCTCGGCCCCCACCCACCCGGCGCAGGCGGCGTCCCCTAAACATACACCCGGCGGTGCGAGTGCGAGGTAGAACCGCGCCTGCTGCCTCCCCCGTGGCGGCTGCTGGAGCTCCTCCTGCGGTGGCCGCGGCGCGAGTAGTGCGTCTCGCGGTAGTACCGGGAATCCTTGCCCGCGCCGGCGGGGGCCCTGTTGCCGTGGAACCAGGCCAGGACCGAGGTGAAGAAGAAGAAGATGCAGTTCATGATGCCGAAGGCGAAGCAGGCCTTGAGCATGGCGCACGTCTTGTCGGTGCTGACAGACACCCCGTTGCCGTAGAAGCTGCCGAAGATGCCCAGGTCCACGTCGTACTGGTCGCCGGCCGCGATGTTGGTGCAGTTGGCGCCGCCGATCCAGCGGAGGTAGTAGACTCCTGCTATGAACGCGCCGACGAAGCCTGGAAGGGGGGAAAGGGTTGTTAGTTACGGAAAAGAGGAGTGGGGAGAAAGAAGCTTGCGCCGCAGTGATGGATGTGTAATGTGTGGTGGCGTACCTAGGTCAATGATGGCGACAAAGGCGGCGTTGGAGCTGCTCCTGTGGTAGGAGAAGAGGGTGGCTATGGCCCATGCCAGGGCTAAGACCGATACTATGAATAATATCAAGATGTAGTCGGGTGTGAGCAGGTTGGCTTTGGCGTAGCCGTTGACGAAGTAGGCCAGCATTCCCATGGTGGGGATCTGTTACAATGCACGCGAGGTGCTCGTGTTAGCCGACGTTGAATCTGCAGTTTGATGTACCCAGTTCGCGCGACGGGCGCATTCCCGTCCGGTGCGATGCGATGCACGAGGTGAATTGCGCCTGGTGGAGTAGGTAAGGACCTCAGAAGGTGGAGGTGGAACTGCTCACCAGAGTAAGGATCTCCAGGAATCGCCAAAAGATGAAACCGATCGTGAATATGAACGCCATCTTGACTGAGTTGTTTGTGTTGTCTCAACGCTGCTATGGCTATGACTTCGGACTTTGACTTCGACTTCGACTTGGACTTGGGATTTGTTTGGCTTGCAAAACAATGTGAGCGGTTCTCGTTGATTGTATTGTATTTAAGCTCTGGCGCAAAAGGATCGATCGGATTGGATTTGGATTTGGATTTGGCAGGAAGAGGAGTCGCACTGCTCAGCTGCAGGATGACGAGCACACCGGCTATTCCGGGCGTTGTGGTAGATGTGTTTGTGTGTGTGTGCTTGGTGGGCGTGGGAGTGGGCGTTCGGTCGCTTGGTCGCGCAAGTTGGCCGCAGCGGCTGGTTGTTTGTTACAGTGGATTGATAAGTTTTGGTTGGAAGCCTAGACAACAAGGGTAGAGGAGGAGGAGAAGAAGAAACAAGCGAAAAGGCACAGGCAGAACAAGGTGTGCAAGTTGGATGGCTGGGCAGAAGATATTTATGTACGTATGTATGTATGTAGCCACCGTACTGCTTGCTTTCCTGCCTTGCCGGGTGAAAGATGGAGATGGAGATGGGGATGGCTGCAGGTGGCTGGCAGGCACATGTGCTGTTGTTTGGCTGGCAGGGATGGACGGTGCCCAGTTTTAAAATGCAAAGGCCTGCTTCTCTTCTTCTCTCGAACTTCTTGGACCTACATCCAGTACACTACCTAGGTATCTAGGTAGGTACTGACTGCAGCATGCCAGCATGCAAGACGGCGTCAGCAGGTCTGCCTCCATCTTCCATATTACTGATGTTATTCCATAGGGGGGGGGGGAGGGAACAGTGGAAGCCAGCCTAGCTTTACCGGAAAGGCTCGAGCCCTACACGAACGGTACCTAGATAGGTAGGTGCAGTGTGTATAAGCAGGTGCAGTAAATCGGTGCAGTAATTTAGCCGTTAGCCCTGTACTGCTGTGTGTGCTATGACGTCGCCGATCACCGTTTCGAACTGCTACTTACTTATTACTGTAACCATTGCCCTGAAAATCCGGGACACCACTCCGATAGAGAAAGAAAGGTGCAGTGTTGTATGTACCTTGACTTAGCTGCCAACGACATCTCAATTTGTTTCCTTCTCACCACACAGCCCTGTTGAGGAGATAATGTATTGAAAGTGGTGTGTGTTGACCTTCCTCCCTCCTTCACTCTTTCCATCCTCCACCGTTGAACTTGTTCCCCACGTTCCGTTCCCCGTTACCCGTTCCCGTTCACGCCGTCAATCGATGAGCTTAATAAGTCACGCCTGAAGACCCCACCAACAACAACCCGATTCCCAAAAGTGAAAATCCGCGGGGCTGGAAAAGAAACGTGTGCTAGGGTGTGCTAGGCCTAAGGCGGGCCTAAGGTTCCACCCCTACAGGGCAGCAGGGCCCCACTAGTCTATTTTTTGCAGGGAGGCGGGAGGCTGGGAATGGAACCTGGCTGGAACCCTGACAAGGATTCAACCCTGGAGACTTGAAGGCACCATTATTTTGGCACTCATCATACTCCGTCACATCTGTATGTATACCTACCTAGGTACCTGTGGATTAGGCAATGGCATGGACAATGCCAGGCTTGGCGATCACATAGGTGCCGCAAGGCACTAGGCCTGTTGCGGCAGGCGGTGTAATCAACTACCAGGCAGGGCGGCAGAACGGCAACGCCGAAGGCCTTAAGCCTTTTACCTGCAACCTTACGATAGCTTCTAACTAAGAGAAAAAGATAAGCAATAACAATACTAATAAGAATAACTTAAGTTGCCTACCCCTATAATATTATAACTAGAGCCTAACTAATACTAATTAGTAATTATAAGGTAATCTCTAATAGTAAAGAAGGAAGAGATAGACCTTTTTCGCGATTATTATACGACGATTAGGTTTTCTTTATAGGCTATTCGTTGCGTTTTAAGTCTTAAGATCTATACTATAATCGAAGCTATCGTAAGATTATTCGGGCGATTTAGTTAACCTTTATACGATAGCTAAGATTAACCGCTAGCTATTATAAGACTTTCTAAACTAACCTAACGGAAACGTGTCTAATTAAAAGCTAACCTTATAACCTAATAGCGCGTACTATCGCGTAAACCTTTAAAACTTCTTTTTACTATAAACTTTCTTTTTAAATAAAACCTTATACTTATTCTATACTATAAACTTCCTTTATAATAAAACCTACGTTACCGATAGACTTTATAAACCTTACCGACCCTCCTTTATTTAAGTTAACCTTAAACCTCTTTTTATAATAATTATAAAGGTAGTGCCTATAATCTTTCCTTTCTTAAACTTTATAAACTTACGAAAACCTTCCTTTATAACCTTATAACCCTACGAGAACCCTCCTTCGAGATATAACCCTCTACTTTATAATAGCTTCTAACGGCTAAGACGAGAAAGTAGAACTATATCTTTTTTAGGATTACTTCGATAACCTTATACAGAACTTATAAATAATATAGATAAGATAGCAGAAGGTAGACTTCGGCAGGTAGGATAACCTTACCGATAAGGCTACGATCGACGAAGTCGGCGCTATAACTTTTACTATACGAGTTATTAAGACCCTTCGGTAGTAAAGTACTATTACCGAGGCTCTTTTAGCAGACTTCTAGTAAGAATTTAAAGGCTAGAACAAAGAGATATTTAGATATATCGATCTCTTTTAAAGACGTAAGATAAAGAACTTCCTTAAAGAACGAGGTATTTATATAGGTCTATATAGGCATTACTTTACTATATAACTCCTAAAGGTAATAAAGATAGAGAAATGCCTTCTATAGCCTATAGAAGAGATTAAGATAGTTAAATTTCTGCCCGGCGTCGAAATTAAACGAATTAGAATAACACCGGCAGTAAAACCCTAAGGTCTATAGCAGCTACCTCTATATAATAGCCGCGCTCCCCTTACGTTTAATTTCTATAGCATCGACGCTATATTTAAGTCTATCGAAAAAGATAAATCCCCTGTACTTATACTATAATCTCTAAGCCCTACGCTATCCCTTAGATTCGACTTTCTATAGTAACTAAGGATATAACCTGTAATAATGCTGCCGAGATAGCTAAAGCAGATAATAGGCTTCTAAGGCCTAAAACGACTATTTATATAGCTATCGGAATAGCTAAAGTAACCGATAGGCTTCCGAGCCCTAGAATAACCTCTCCTATAACCTTAGCACCTTTAGCAGCTAGCCTATAAAGGAGAAGAGAAGATCTAGAAGGATAATAGGCTAGTAAACCGGAGTTTCTAAGGCCCGGAACAGCCTACTGCGCAACTCCCGTTATCACGATGTTACGTCGTGCCTTCGCTACGACTAGATACGTTATCTCCTAAAGCTAAGGGCACGCATACGCAGCCTCTAGCACTCGGCAAGGCCTATACCGGTAATTAGAGCTAACGATTAATGCTACCTAGGCCTAATTTAACCTGTGTAGTGCACTCCCTAAACGGCGGGTTACTTACGTAGCCTCTTAACCTCGGTATAGCTTATACCAAGGATTAAAGCCTAGAGTTACTTATACCTAGCCTAAAGCAGAATAACGTTATATTTATATAGCCTCTTAACCTCGGTATAGCCTATACCGAGAACTAGAGCCTACGATTAGTACTACCTAAGCTTAATTTAGCCTCTATAGTATATCCTTAGACTAAAACTATAATATTACCTGACATCCCCCTTAACGAAATAAAAATAAAAGAAAAGATCTAGAAGGATAATAACTTATTAAACTAAAGCCCTTATAAGATTAGATAAGGCCTTAAGGAAACTAGTAGCTACATATACGATAAAGAAACTAGCAGCTACGTATACGATAACGATAACGATTTACTAGATAGAGGAAATAGAACGGAAGAAGGAAAGCCTAGACTATAGTAGAGCGCTTTTAGTATTAGGTAATTCTGTCAGAGATAGAATCACAGGCAGAGTGAACAGGGTGGACTTTAATAGGAAGCTGCGTAGAAGCAGCTAAGTAGCTATGCGAGTAATAAGGACGCTAGTCTCTACCTTCTCGGTTCTAAACAGAAAAGCCTGTAGGAGCTCCTTTTCTACTTAGGCAGCGCCCTACTGTTACCTAACCTGCTACCTCGTAGCCCTATAGCTGCTCTAGAGCCCCGCGGTTATCTAGGTCCTAATATCACATCCCCCCTTTAACTGCTCCTATCCTCGGGAGCAAAATAGAAGCTGCTCCTACGTAGCTTTAGCGTAACGCTATCGTAGTATAGAAGCCTTCTTTAATTATCTTTAAGGTCTATACCTCTTAACTACCTTAGACTTTAAGACTCGTTTTACCGTTATTACTACTTTTACGCAGTCGCCGCGTCTAAGCATTTCCTAACTAACCTCTACGCAGCTCCTATTCCGTACTTCCTTAAGCTTCGTTATAGCCTTATTATAACTTATTATACTCCCTATTATACTCCTCTTCGTGCTTCTATAAGTGCCTATAGTATACTCTACTCGTATATAACGCTATAGCTATAACCGGCTAATTTATAAATAGACAGCTATGCTATTATACCTCCCTAAATAGCTATTATCCTTAATATATAATGCTAAATATTTAACTTAATAGCCGCGTACGCGCGGCTGCCTTACTATATATAAACCTATCTTACCTAAGCTTCTAAAACTCTCCTTTCTTTCCTTCCTTAGACTACGCTCTTAAAGGTACGTAACCCGTAGCATAATCGCTACGCCTAAGCAGCGTCTAAGCATCTCTAATAAGGAGTAGACTTCTCTACTAACTAACTAACTAACTAACTAAACTAACTAAGGTAAGTAGCCCTTTAGCTACGTCTACGCTACTTCCGAGTACTAATACTAAACGTAGATATCTAACGTTAAGCAACCTTATCCCGGCTCCGGCTCCCTTACGCCTAAATAGCGTAAGCGTAACTCTAACGCCGCCGCCGAGAAGCCTGCTAAAGCCGTTACTAAGTCTAAGCCCGAGCTTACGCCTAAAGCTACGCCCTTACAGCGCCCGCGTAGCGAAGCCTGCGCTTCTATAGAGTAGTACCGCCGCTATATCGGTAAGCTTAAGAAGGACCTCTAGCACTAGTACTACGAGCCTAACGGTAAGTCTTTCGCGACGCCCTTACTACGTCTACACTGCTTATACGTTACTTAGGAACCGGTATTTGTTACTAGGACTACGCTACCGGTAGTTATACCTACGATATAGTATATTACCTCTAATCCCCCTTACTCTTACGCTACTTTAGAGTCGCTTATACGCTACTAGGTGCCTACTACTATAGTACTCTTCCTAGTTTCGGCCTTAAATAAGAGAAAGTCGGTAGCCGATTATAGCGCCGCTATTATAAAAGCGTAGCAGGAGCTACGTAAGAGCAGCGGTAAAGCTGCGCCTGCTATCGCTACGTTATCTGCCGCTAGTCTGCCTGCAGGCTTCTAGGATAAGGCCTTATAGCTTATACGCTGCGCGGTCGACGCGTAAGAGCGGCTTACCGAGTCTACCGAGGATATTACTACCGACGTAGCTAAGCTAGCCGAAAATACCGCGGAGGAGGAGTAGCTGCTTACGCGCTGCGTAGGCGCTAATAGGGAGGGGCAACCCTATAAACCCTAGGCAGGAGAGAGAGATTTTTTTTTTTATTTTTTTTTAATTTTAATAAAAGTTCGGTATAGTCTTCTGCGTTTACGCTACGTACGCGCTGCCTTCGCGTAGCTTCGAGGGTAGGAAACCCCTTCTTTAATTAATAGTTCTTATTTTCTCTTAATATTCCTCTCGTCTACTTATAATCGTAAGCTGCCTTTACGCTACGACTAAGCAGCATCGTAGCTATTCTCTTAATTATACCGTAACTCCTAGTAACTCTATTCGCTCGGAGTATCTTAGTCGGCACTTCCGCATTAAAATTCTTAGCTTAGCAGCTCTTTATAAGGTACTTCTACGCTACGCCCTTACTACGTAGGCGCTTTATTATTATATACATTTATATAGATATAAAAAATAATACGGTCTAAAATCTCTAAACCCTAGCTATTTCTTTTTAGAACTACGAACTTCGCTACTAATAAGCCGCTTCCTCGCTATATATTCCTAGTTGTCACGGCCCTAGAGATAGAGACCCTAACCCTAAGGGTTAGGGTCTAGATTACGTAATCCCCTAGTTAGATAAAACTCTAACTCCTGCCTATAATACTATTTCGTAGCTTTTCGAGCTACGTTTTATTAACAGAGCCTATACTTGCCGAGGATAGAGCCTGCTTATAGCGAATAGGACTATCTGCTACCTGCCTGCTTAACGTATACTTAACTGCCTGTCTGCTACCGTAATACTACGTAGCTCCTTCCTTTATACGTTAACTTTATATCTACCTACCCGGATCCCTTATTAAGCACCGACTCCTTAGAGGAGCTTACCGCCTACGTCCTTTAATACCTATCCGAGTAGCTCCTATACTTATAAAATGTTAACGCCTACCTGTCGGCCCTCGAAGGAGAATATGCGTCTTTAGGGGAAGAACGCGTATCCTTCCGGACTACCGTTTAATAACGCGAAGCCGTAATCGATTACTAGGAAAAGAATTTCGAAAAAAACCTTTAGACCGCCTAGCAGAAGATTACCTAGCTAGAAATTAAGAAGTATTATCTAGTAACTGCTGCCGCCCCTGCTATATATATCCCCCTGCCTACCCCTATCTATACTAAACCTCTTATTAATCTCTTAATAGATCTTTTAACGTAAACGTCTATCCTTACTTCTATTATAAATTCCGGCTCCGCCTAACTTAGTAAGAAACTACCTAACCTAAAAGAATTTAATAGTGCTTATAAAGACTTTTACTAATTTATATAGTAAGTTTACGCTAAAATAACTATTAACGCCGACTACTTCCTAACCGCCTAAGCCTAACTAACTTACGTTACCGGACGTCTTACTAAAAGGGCCTATAAGTTAGTCTTACTAAAAACGATCTATAGCGTCCTTTAGTTTATCGATTACCCTATACTACTTAAATACTTAAAAGGGGCTTTTAGAGATCCCGACCGGATCTAGAATGCTTAGAATAAACTATATACCTTAAAGTAAAGGAATTAGGATTTTAGCGTGTATTTCTTAGAATTTTAACGCTTAGCCTTAGAAAGAGAGATACCTAATAACGCTCTTACTCTTCTTCTATTTTAAAGAATCTCTTATAAACTCTAAAATATACTGCTATATAACCTAAGCCTGTTATAAGATTTCTATAAATATATATAATACTTATAAGGACTAGATAACTGTTACTATTAATACTAATAGTAAGTATCCTAAAACCGTAACCTCTCTGCTACGTAACCTACCGCCCCGAAAACTATACTTAGTTAGCCTTAAGCTATAACTATAACTTACGCCCGCCTTATTACCCCGACCTCCCTTAGAGAGCCTATAGATCTTAGCTTTTAGCGCTATAGTAGCGGCCGATAAGAGCGCCGAGAGTATTACTATTATAGTTCTTCTACTTACTTTATTATAAACTACCCCGAACCTAACTAACGGTAATTAAAACTATATAGTTTCCGCCTAACGTCCCTACCTTAAAGCCTGTCCTCTTATTCTCTGCCGCGATATATAGCTCCCTCTTCTACCTAGGGATAGAGCACCTCTCCTATCTAAAGCTTATTAAATAGAGCGAGCTTAAGATAAGTTGCTTTTAGGCTTTTAGTAAGCGTAAACTCCGAATATCTACCGTTACTACTACTAGACTATTAATCGAAGATAAAGAAAACTAATAATCGAAGATACTAATCCTGCCTATATTACTAACGGTAAATAGAAAGAACCTATCTACCTATACCTTAACTAATACTAAAGCTAAGAGGAAGGCTTTCCTTAATAAAAGCTAGGCTAAGGAAAAGGGAATTCTTATACTACCTTTAAAGAAACTATTTAACCTAAAAGTAATCGATAGCTAAAGTTTAGAGAACGCTATTACTTACTATATTTCTATTATATACTATATAAATAACTATTACTAAAAGAAGATAAAAATATTTATTATATAGCTTACCTATTACCTTATTATATTTAGAATATCTTAGTTAAAATAATATAACCCGACTATCCGCTTTACCTTATATACTATTACGTTTAATAGCAATTACTACTAGTAATACTATAACTTGCCCGGTAAACCTATAAAGCTTAAGGTATTATAGGATATCTTTAAAGCTAGCTGCTAATACCTATAGCCCGGCTACCCTAACGCTTTAAAAGACTATAATATCTATACTATCTTACTACGTGCGATAATAATATATATATAAAAGAATAAATACTGCTTATTTTCTATTACTCTAGAATAAATCGACGATATACTAGAAGATAAACCTGCCTTTAACCTAGTAACGCCTTTACCGGAAAAAATCCGAAGCTTTACCGATATATTCTCTTTAAAAGAAGCCGAGAAGTTACTACCGTACTGCCTATATAACTATTATATTTAACTAGTAGATAGAAAAACCCTGCCGTTTAGACTACTATATACTATATCTTATAACGAACTAGTTACTTTAAGGAAATAGCTAGATAAAAACCTAAGGAAGGGATTTATCTATCTTAGTTTATTATATATCGCGTCGCTTATCCTATTTATAGCGAAGCCTAGAGGTAGCCTTTAATTTTATATTAATTATCGTATACTAAATAACGTTACTATTAAGGACCGATATCCCCTACCCCTAATAAAGGAATCCCTAAATAACCTAAAGGGAATAAAGTTTTTCTCGAAGATTAATATTATTTCTACGTTTAATAACCTCTATATCTGTAAAGGAGAAGAGTACCTAATAGCTTTCTATACCCGTTTCGGCCTATTCGAATCCTTAGTTATACCCTTTAGACTAACTAGCGCGCCTGCTATATTCTAAAGATTTATTAACGATACCTTAAGACCTTACTTAGATATATTCTATACCGCTTACTTAGATAATATCCTAATTTATAGCTATATTTACTCGGAATACGAATAATATCTCTGCCTAGTCTTAATAGCTCTAAGGAAAGCCGAACTATACGCTAAAATCGAAAAATACAAGTTCTTCGTAGAAGAAATAACCTTCTTAGGACTAATCGTCGGTGCTAATAGAATCCGGATAAACCTTAAGAAGATTAAAACTATTATAAACTAGAAATAACCGACCTGCTTAATAAATATATAAGCTTTTATAAGGTTTAGTAATTTCTACTACTGCTTTATCTAAGATTTCTTAAAGATAATCTTACCGCTTATCCGCCTAATAAAAAAAGAAGTTTTATTTAAGTTCGACTCTGCTTACAATAAAGCCTTTTAAGGCCTTAAGACCGTGTTTACCCGTACCCCTATATTAGCCTCGTTCGACTAGGAAAAAGATATTATCTTAGAAACTAACGCCTCTAACTATGTCTCTGCCGGCGTAATATCTTAATATAGAGATAATAGAATCTTACGCCCTATTACCTTCTTTTTAAAGAAATACTCTAATATAGAGTATAACTATAAGATCTATAATAAAGAACTGCTTACTATTATCTATTGCTTTAAAGAATAGCGCCTTAAACTAAAAGGGGCCTTATCCTTAGTTAAGGTTATTACAGACTATAAGAACTTAGAGTACTTTACGACGATAAAGTTACTAAACTGCCGATAAGCCTGCTAGTCTAAATTCTTATTCTGTTTTAATTTCTAAATAGTATTCTGCCTTAGAAAACAGAAGGCGAAACTAGACGTACTAACTAAGAGGTTAGAGGACCTGCCTTAAAAGAGGGATAAACGCTTACTATACTAAAGTTAGGTAGTACTTAAAAAAGAGAATTTCGAAACTTTTCCTCTTATACTAGATATAATAGCCCTAGATCTTACTATATCGCTACCCCTAACTCCTTTTAATATACTAAAGCTTTAGCCTAGCTTAAACTGACCTGCTAAAAAGATAGTTTATTTTTTAGCCTAGACTTACCGAGAAATTAAATCTTTACGCCCCTGCTAAGATAAAGAATTATCTATCTTATTCGATACCGGATACCTAGAAGACCCGATTCCTTAGTTTACCTTAAAGGCGTTAGAAGAAAACGCCCTATAATATCTACTACTAACCTTAGCCGAGTATAAGAATCGCAGCGGCTACTTATACTATAAGAACCGCTTATACGTCTTTAACCTACTAAAGCTAAAAGCTAAACTCCTAGAATATTACTATACGTCCCTTATTACTAGCTATCTAAGGATCTTAAGAACTTATAAGATCTTAGACCGAGAATATTACTAGCCTTAGATATTAAGCTATATAAAGCGCTAGGTTACGAACTGCTACTAGTGCTATAGAGCTAAACCTAACTAAGAAGCCCGATAAGGACTACTAAGACTTCTACCTATCCCGGAATAATTTTAGAAAGACCTGTTAGTAGACTTTATTACCTACTTACCTGTTAGCTAAAGCTATAACGCTATTATAGTTATAGTCGACTGCTTATCTAAGATAAGACACTTTATAGCCTATAAGGGTACCTGCGATTCTAAAAAAGCTACCTGCCTATTTATAAAGAATATATAAAAACTATATAGCTTACCGATAACGATTATATCGGACCGAAGACCTTAGTTCGTATCTATATTCTAGAAGTACTTAATATAACGCTTACGTATCTCCGCTACTTTATTAAATGCTTATTACCTTAAGACCGATAGATAGACTAAAAGAATAAACGCCTTTCTAGAATAATACCTACAGTTCTATATTATATACTTTTAAGACGACTAGGCTAACTAGCTACTGCTAGCAGAGTTTACTACTAATAATACTGTTTCCGAGATAACTACTATTACCTTATTTTTCGCTAACTATAGATTCTACCTTAGGTTAGGTTTTAAGCCTATATAGCCTATTAATAAGCCTACTGCCTGCGATACTAAGAAGTTCGCTACCTAGATATAAGAGATTACTAATTACCTAAGGACCGAGATGCTTACTGCTTAAGCTTACTACGAAGAGTAGGCTAACCGGAAACGCTGCCCTGCCTGCTGTTATTAAATAGGCTAAGAAGTTTAGCTTAACGTACGAAATATAAAGATACTATGCTTAGTAAAGAAGTTCGACTAGAAGAACTATAGACCGTTTAAAATTACTAAAGTCGTTAGCCTTTAGGCCTATCGGCTACTTCTTCCCGATACTATAAAGATACACCCTATATTTTATATTAACCTATTATAACCTGTCGCTAATAATCTATAACCTGCTTAGAAGATCGATCCTCTGCTGCTTATCGAGGTAAAAGGGTTATAAGAATAGGAAGTCGAGGAAGTCTTAGATTCCTGTTAAGACCGCTATAGCCGTAGTAGCTACTCTTACCTAAAGTATACTATTAAATAGACTAGATACGATAACCTTAAAGAGGTGCCTGCGTCGTACTTAGAAAACGCTTAGGAAGTTATACGTAACTTTTATAGAAGATACCTATTTAAGCCTAGACCCTAATACGACCTCTTAGGAGTTCGGTCCTAGAAAGGGGGGTACTGTTATAGCCTTAGAGATAGAAACCCTAACCCTAAGGGTTAGGGTCTAGATTACGTAATCCCCTAGTTAGATAAAACTCTAACTCCTGCCTATAATACTGTTTCGTAGCTCTTCGAGCTACGTCTTGTTAATAGAGCCTGTACCTGCCGAGGATAGAGCCTGCTTATAGCGAATAGGACTGTCTGCTACCTGCCTGCTTAACGTATACCTAACTGCCTGTCTGCTACCGTGACACTAGTTACGTACCTAGGTCTACGTATATATAAACGGATCTAAGCGAGTACAGCTACCTAAACGCTGCTCGTGTCTTAGTAGCTATAACCTCGCTACTAGTATTCGGCTTTCTCGCGGCGTACCCTTAGGTACCCGGTTAGGCCTTACGCGTAAATCTCTCGAAATACTCGACCGAATACTTCTTTAGGCACCGGAACTCTCGCCTACAGCTATAAAGCTTATATAGAGCTCTCTCGTAGCGTATACGTTACTATAGCGCGGCTTACTCTTCCGAGTAAGGTCGCGATAGCATCTCCCTTAGTAACTTTACCTCCTTTCCTAGGAATATCGTAAGCTACGAGGACCCTTTTACGTAGCTTCCGAGCTGCGTTAAAGTAGCGCGGAACTCGCGAGATAACGTCGCTCTGTTACCTTATCCGTATAAATAGTCGCAGCTCTTTTAGATCGCTAGTCGTACTCGAAGCCTTCTCTTTATAGTTACGCATCTTCCTCGCCGCTTAGTCGCTATATTATCGGTTTTTATATCTTACTCTTACTGCTACGTATAGGCATCTCGGTAGCTACTCTAATACTAAGCTCTTACTTATCTTCTCGATTAGGTTCGAAATGCTATTACTATAGTGCTCTTCGATAGCTTCCTTACTGCGTATAGGTATCTCGGTAGCTACTTTAATGCTAAGCACTAGTCTTCTTAGGTATAAAACTGCTGCTGTTATAGTGTTTCTCGGTCGGGGCGGTATCTTAATAGGCATTAGAAAGCGTGCTTCGAGGTATAGTCGCTGCTTTTACGGTACGTAGTCGCTACGTATACGCTACTCGATTCGTAAGGTCGTAAGTTCGTAAGCTTATAAGTTTATAAGGTAGGTCGCTACGTCCGAGCCGCTATACCGCTACGTCTTTTATCGAAGTAAATCTCGAAGATAATAGATAAAAAATAAAAGCAAAAAGTCTTAAAAATAAAAAGTCTCTCGGTCTTACTATAGCTAAAGCTACGCTACCGTCGCGTCTACGCTACTCTGTCGGGAAATAGCGCAACTATAACTACTACCCTCGAACGGTCTGCCTTCCCTAAAGGGTTTAAGAGACTAGACTATTAGAGATAGAATTACAGGTAGAGTAAACAGGGTAGACTTTAATAGGAAGCTACGCAGAAGCAGCTAAGTAGCTGTGCGAGTAATAAGGACGCTAGTCTCTACCTTCTCGGTTCTAAACAGAAAAGCCTGTAAGAGCTCCTTTTCTACTCAGGCAGCGCCCCACTGTCACCTAACCTGCTACCTCGCAGCCCCACAGCTGCTCTAAAGCCCCGCGGTCATCTAGGTCCTGACAAATTCCGTCTATAGCACGGCATAGCCGGAAGGCTATTAGTTTAGCCTATAGCGTAGCCGGTATAGCCTAGTTAAGAGGGCAGTTAGTACTAAAAGGTGCTAACTCGATTTAAAGGCGTATTTAGTCCGACGGCAGACCGGTTAAAGGTAATAATAAGGAGACAATTAGTAAGAGGAAGCTTATACGTATATAGTATAAAAGGTCTGACGTAGACCGAGTCGGTGCCCTTTTATAGTAACTATAATAGGTTATAAAGGCTATTTAATACGTAAGATAGATAGTCCGACGCAGAAAGAAATAGCCCTATACGTATATAGTATAGATAGTCCGACGCGGACTATATAGATACGATAGTAACGAAAGTATATAATATAAAGGAGAGAAAAAGGGAATAACCCTATACGTATACAATAAAAAAAAGGTTATTAGTATAGATTAGGTAATAGCATAGATAATGCTAGGCTTAGCGATTATATAGGTGCCGTAAGGCACTAGGCCTGTTACGGCAGGCGGTGTAATTAACTACTAGGCAGGGCGGCAGAACGGTAACGCCGAAGGCCTTAAGCCTTTCGCCTGTAACCTTACGATAGCTTCTAACTAAGAGAAAAAGACAAGCAACAACGACACTAATAAGAATAACCTAAGTTGCCTACCCCTGTGATATCACAACTAGAGCCTAACCAACAGTACTTATATATTATAGGCATATATATATATATAAAGTGCCCTGAACTTGGAATCCTCCAAGGTTCCATGGTCCTTAATATTAGAAGGCTTAACGGCCCGGAACATCGAACCAAGATCCCCTAAAACTTGGAATCCGACCCTGACACACACAGAGTACCTCGATCGTTAAGGAGGGCTACATACTATCTATCCTATGTACCTACCATATGCCAAATACCGCCACACCCATCACCCCCAGGCCAGGACAGTTTCACGTCAGCGTGCGCAAAGCGACACACACACACTCACTCACTCTCTCACTCACTCACACATCCTTACAACGTTCCTGCAGCTAAACCCAGGCACGATGAAGTCATCACTCAATACATCCATTGGGTCTGACCTTGCAACACAGATGTGAGCCAGAGACTCAATATGCAGCAGTGTATTAAAGCTTGTCTCAAGTGTCCCGAGTGTCACGCTGGTACTGTGGTAACCTACCGTTTTCCCATCTCTAGCCCACCCACCAGTGATATCGGGATACTGTGGAGTCTCACCGCCAAGGGTTCATGGAATCAGGGTAAGAATATTCAATCAATGGCGTGTGAGATTCTCGAGCTTTACCAGACCGTCTAGCCTCGCACCAGATGTCCCAACTGTCACATGAGTTTATCTGCAATGTGGGTATGCTGGCCCTAACCCTGGTTACATGCCATGTCTCAAACTTGGAAGGCTCAAGACGGAAAGTTGTCCTATCTACCCCAGATGAGTGTTCTGCATGTTCCATCGAGGTACATACCTAAAAGCATTGCGCGAGAGGATCATTAATATATAAGTGAGTCAGAAATCCAGTCATGCCGTCTGAGGAATAAATATTCACCGTCATCTTCTACAAAGTCAACCACAATTGAAGACCGCTGGCGACCCCCATTGGCCAAGAGCGACGACTTGTTGTCGAACAAGCCCACTGTCGGCATGTAAGTATACCTTACACCTCCTCCCTTGCTCCAGTGTAGGCGCCATCATGAGCTCGATCCAAGGAAGATCCACGCGGACTCGCCTCGTCAAGGTAATACGCGTGGTCCTGACCCTGATCCCAAGCCGTAGCGCTGACCTGCAAACTGTCCAGAGGCAGCTTCGACTCCTCCAGACTATCCAGAGGCAGCTTTGCCACCTGCCCCCCCGAAGACCCTGGCCCAGACCGCCTGCCGAGCGTCCGGCTGCTGAATGACCTGATCCTGCTGAAGATGCCGAGGCCCGGGATTAGGGGCTTGTAGATGGGCACGCAGCAGCATACCACGCTACAGCCCTGCTGGATCGTCGCCCACAGGGGGTCGTAGAGAGCGACCTCCATTGCGCTCATCTGGCTGTAGCCCTGGCCGATCTTAACGAAGCCGAGGACGCCCGCCCTTTGTGAGATACATTAGCTTCCGAATCCAAACGGCCTTGGTACAGGATATCAAATATGCATGCAACTTACAGACCACCCACTGCGAAGATCACGGATAGCTTGAGCTTCACCGAAGTCTTCATCTGCAGGGAATTCACCATCCAGACCGCCAGTCCAACAAGCACAAAGTCCAAAAGCGAGTTGATTGACTCGCCGCCGACCAGGAACGCTGCGGCATCCAAGCACGTTCCGGGGACCGTAGGGTCCCACAGTTTTCTGGGTGGCGTGCACTCAAGCCAGTGGGCGACGTAAGTACCGATGGACCAGCCCAGCTGTATGAAGCCGACAACGTAGACACAGCGGACGAAGGGCTTGCTCGTGTTAAAGATGCGGTAGTAGAGGAAGAGCAGACTGAATTTGGCAAAAAGCTGCTGGAGGCAGAACTGGGCTGCCATTACGTATCCGGTCTAGTTGTATTTCGTGAGACGAGGACATCAATGCGGGTGTGAAGGGAGTCGGTCCACTTACTTTGGTCAAGGCTACGAGCTCGTCCGCGTGTAGCTCCATCACCTCTCTGCCGTTCAGGATGACCAGAACTGAGGTAAAACATGTCAGCCCATCTTGACTTGGTGGGTATTCAGGAAGTGGCAGGGCGAGGTGCCAGGTGACTGGACAAGTAGACTCACGGTACAGGAGGGGTGTCACATAGAAGATGTAAAAAAGGGTAGCCAAGACAGCGAACCAGTCTTCCCAGCTCGGCTTGCGAGCAGATCGTTTAGTGGCCACAAAACGGAGCGCAGTAGCCAGGATGGCCACTGCTACTCCCACTATAGCCACGACAAAGCATGTCCTCTGCAGGTAGTTATCGAGAATATGGAGCCCCATGACTGTGAACTTCCCGGCTTGTGGTGGTAATGAAGACAACGGCAGGAAGGAAAATACAGTGTTCAAGAGAAAGAATAGATAAATCGGCGGCTCAAGGGGGGTATGATTTGGTGCTGACTATCACGACCGAAGAATCCCACGAGAGAGGGGAAAACCCAGCCTTAAGAAACCATCTTCAGTTGAGGGGCTCCCGTTGCTCATTCTCATTCTTTTTTCGAAGTCCAATATTTGACATGCGCATGTTGACACGCCCCCACAAATCTGCATGTTGGCCATGGCCCCCAAAATTCAGCACCGGACCTCGCCCGAGATCGGTTTAGAGGCGACTCTGCAATGTAAAGTGCACAACCAACTGAGACATTTCCATCTTCCTTGAGCAAAGTCTGTAGTGGGCATACGGGCTGCATGGACCGGATTAGTTGGTCCAGTAGACCAGCTCAGCATCTAACACCAACCACTTATGTTAGTAAGATAGGCTGCAAGTCACTTTATTTAGAACACAATAGCTGACGTATGTACACATTCGCTTACAAGGTTGCAGCCGATACAGGGATTGAATGCTACCACATCCGCTTATTTATATAAGATGAACAGACCTATTGCTCTTCTCGAACAATATTGTACCCTATTGTTGTTTTTCATTGGCTGAGTTGCTGCATTGCTTGATTGCCTCTCCAGATAAGGCCATGTAACCTTCATCATTCGGGCCGTGTGGCATCGAATCTCAGCCCTTGTGCGCCATCTTTGATCACCTACATGCTTTCCTAGGATATCGTGGTGCCGGTCATCACATCCCTTTCAGGGGATGCATTGTGTTGCTATGTGGCATACTGTTTCTCGGGCACTAAGAAAACTTCTCGATGGTAACCGAGTCGAACCCCCGTCCTCCCAACATGACTGCATGCATTAGGTATCGAGCGAGACTATCCCGCTCCATGTGGCTTGATCACTAGTTCCAGATGTCAGCCGAGTTGCAGCTAATACGTAGCAAGAGGAATGATTCCCGGCCAGTCGAACATACGTGATAGGAGAGCGGGCACCTCGGTGAATGGACTGAACAAGCCTGACAGCATATCTACGCGGTTTCAGCGAGTTGGACGATCAAGTTGATGAACAAAAACCAAACAAGGCGAATGCAACAGACTGGGCGAAGTGGATCAAATTAAAACGGTTCCCGGGAGGTAACTAATACGTACATGTAGACATGCAACAGAAACGTGGCTCGGACTCGAGTGTACTTTCTTACTCGATCCCCAAGCGTGTGCTTGATACGGACTTTAGGGGACTAGGACTACCAGGTATTGCAGACTAGAGCTTGCCACACTGGAATTCAAGTGAACATTACGGAGCGTACAAGATCAATCTACCTCAAAACTCGCGACTCTCTCCCACGGCACACACGTCAAAAAGCCCAGTTTGGGCTAGGTCCTTGATTTTCAAGGCCTTCTTGAGGTCCTCCGGAGGCTGATCCAATGGCTCACTCGTCAAGGCGAATGCACCCCAGTGCATCCCTATGGCCCTCCTACATTTCGTATCCTGGAAGATCTCGACGGCATCATAAGGACTGGCATGAACTCCGCTGTACATGAAGCGCGGGTGGTAGGCCCCGATCGGGATGAGTCCCACGTCGAACGGCCCGCGAAGGTCTCCGATCTGCGCGAACTGCGGGTTCCGGGGCAGCTTGTCGAAGCCTGGTCCGAGTTCTTCCATACCCTCTGGTACACACCGGTAGCCCGTATCGCCAGCAAACCAAACGGATTTGCCGCCCGAGGCTATGGACCAGGATGCCCACAGTGTGTGACCATAGTCGAACCCAGACCTCAGGGAACCATGCTGACTGGGCAGGCATGACACCCGGGTCTTGATCTGCTCCGGGGCCTTGTGACCTTCTTTGTCGTCTGGGCCGGTCTTGGAGCCTGGCTTCTTCTCCAGGACCACCTCAGCATCGTCCCACCAGTCCATCTCCGTGACCGCGGTGATGCCGCTGTCTTGGAACCACTTGGCCAGACCATGACCGACGAAGAAGTGGACGTTGGGAAACCTGCCAGCCAGCTCCTTCACACTGGGGTATGAGAGGTGGTCATGGTGGTTGTGGCTGATGAAGACGGCATCGATCTCCGGGAGGTCGCCCGGCTGACAGGCAGCCGGCGTGTAGCGTCTAGGCCCCAGGGCACTGTAGCGTTCCTCGAACACCGGGTCGAACAGCGCGCGGAAGCCAGATGGGAACTCCACCAGGTAGGTCGCGTGGCCTAGCCACGTCGCGCGGAGATTAGTGGTGTCTCCGCGGGATGGCGTAAAACTTGGCTTGACGAAGGGGATGTTGGCGTTGGTTGTGTCCGGCACGGGGAGTCTGCTTGCGAGGCGGTTGCTACAGGGCCGTAGAGGTCAGGGGCCACGTATAGCTTTGCTGGGTCAGAGGTGTTTGCATACCGGAGGAACATGGACAGTCCCTTTACGAACGAGATGTCCCTGAAGATTCCAAATGATGGGTTTGGATTCTCGAAGGAAACAAGCCGTCCTCTCTTGTCCTTGACATGATGTGCCTTGGCGTCTTCCGGGGCCTTGCCAGCCTCCGTGGACACGGTGCAAGTGTAGGTGGAAGCCATAGTAGACAGAGGCGCAATGCTATGAGACGGTGCAGTGACAATTCTTGAGAACAGGCGAAAAAAACCTGTGATGTAGGCGTAGGCGCGCATGTTGATTTAGGAAGTCCGGAGTCGCGAGTACTATGTAGGCTTCCTGTAGTGGCGGGCTGAGGTCAGAAGAGAGCCTATCTGCTGCTCCTCGGGCAGAGACACGCTTTAAGCTGTGTTTGATGAATGATTGGTATGGATGGGCACCACCTGAGATGGCCAGCTGCATGCTTCACCAGTGATCTGCCAAATAAAGTCCCTAATAGGTTCCATGGGGTTGCACTGCTGTCACCGGCGATTGCGGGTTCCGAAAGTCGAGTGGAACCTGGGCACGGTCCAGGCGTGTTTTACGAAGTTTTTTACAGTTTTTATCTAATTGTACTCTAAATTCAGGTTAGAATTAGATATTAAAAGTATTAATATAATCGTCTCGTCGAGACCTATCTAGATATATAGATTACTAAATCTAATAAGCAGGTTTTAAAATCCCGAAATCTAAAGGTATATGTTTAATTAAGTATAGATACCCTGTGAATTTAGTAATCCCGCGCTTATTTAGTAGTTTAGAATTATAGATAGGTTTAGAGCTTTTAGAACTTTACTATTAGATCTGGTAACCTATATAGCTATATAGCTCTTGATAAGACGATTCTCTTAATACTTTTAGTTTTATATTAGAGTTAAAGTTAAGAGTATAATTAACTAAAGACTGTAAAAAACTTCGTGAAACACGCCTGGACCGTGCCCAGGTTCCACTCGACTTTCGGAACCCGCAATCGCCGGTGACAGTGGGTGACATTCGATCAATTTTTGATTGGAACCAACTGACAGCTCATGCGTATGCTCTCACCAGAACCGCCCCCACCGTGATCGACTTTTTAATTTCCTGATCCAGTATGGCCCCGGCTCGCGACTTACAACCGTAATGAGCCCAAGAAGACTGCATGCAGCGCCGCACCCTCTCGGAGATGGTGCTCGCAGATAGGCACCCAGGCTGCCAGGAGAGCAAACGGCAAACACTGGAACTACCGCATAGCCTTGTGAATCTGCCATCTCCCCCCCACCCTCTTTCATACCCCAAATTTGAGCTTAGCATTGGTTAGATAAGGCACAGCGTCGCTACCTGTACGGGCATCTGGTGTTGTAAGGTGTGTGGAACTTGAATGGCCTATGATATCCGGAGACAGTTTGGGGGGGGGGGGATGGCAGATTCACAAGACTACACTACGTATGCGGTAGTGGAGATCCTGGCCATTGCACGAAGATGGAGTCAGGGGATCGACTCTGGGCTATGGGATCATCTGGAGATCTGGACCAACAGCCTCAGCTCTTCCACTGCGGTATTTGTCCGCAAGGTGAGCTGCGCCGCGCCGTTAGCACACGGAACGGGAACCCCGGCCGGCGACCCTGTCGAGGCCGAAGCCATCAGCAGGGCTTTCTTTAGCCAGAACAAGGGAGCCGAGCACATCGTCAGCGACCGACTGAGCGTCGGGTCGATAAAAACCATCCTCGGTCATACAGAAGGCACAGCCGGCATTGCGGCAATCCTGAGGGCATCTTTAGCCATTCAGCACGGACAAGTCCCCCCTAATCTCCATCTTACAAACCTCAACCCTACAATTGTGCCATTCTACGACGGCCTCGATGTCCCGAAAGCCACCAAGCCCTGGCCAGATGTCACCGGTGCACCAAGGCGGGCCAGTGTCAACAGCTTTGGACTTGGTGGAACAAATGCCCATGCCATCCTCGAAAGCTATGACATGGCTTCGGCTTCGGCTTCGGCTTCGGCTTCGGAGAGCACGTCTTTGTTCACCCCATTTGTCTTCTCCGCGAGGTCTGAGAAAACATTAAGGGCTTATCTTCTCCGGTTCGCAACACATCTTCAGGATATGCATCCACCCTTGGACACTCACGACCTCGCCTACACGCTCCGCCAGCGCCGCTCTGTCTTCTTTTACCGTGCCGCATACGCAGCAGAATCGCCCGAGGCACTACGCGATCAGATAAATTCAAGCCTAGCAGATAAGGGCTCAGAAGTTGATGTGAACAGTCCACTAGGAGTGAACACTCGAGCCCGGGGCCCACCCGCTACGGGCGGTGCACACAATATCCTCGGGATCTTCACGGGCCAGGGAGCCCAATACCCGCGCATGGGAGCGGCACTCATCGAGAAGTCCCAACTGGCCTATCGGATAATCGCGGGCCTGGAAGGCCACCTCGCCCGACTCCCGGAGGCCGACCGGCCGTACTGGTCCCTCCGGTCCGAGCTGCTCGCGTGCTCGACGTCCCGCGTCCGGGAGGCTGCTATCTCCCAGCCATTGTGCACGGCCGTCCAGATACTGCTCGTCGATCTCTTGCGAATGGCTAACGTCGGGTTCGATGCCGTTATCGGGCACTCCTCCGGTGAGATCGCCGCCGCGTATGCGGCGGGCTACCTCACCGCGCGTGATGCTATGGCTGTCGCTTACTACCGCGGGCTGCACTGCGAGCTGGCGGCGAGCCCGAACGGCGGCGACATCAGGGGCGCCATGCTCGCGGTGGGTACGTCGATAGAAGATGCGACGGAGCTATGTGAGGACGATCTCTTCGCGGGTCGGATCAACGTGGCAGCGTGCAATTCATCCTCTAGTGTTACTATCTCGGGAGACGAGGACGCTATCAGGGAGCTGGAAGCCGTCCTATCCGACGAGAACAAGTTCCACCGCCGTCTGAGGGTAGACCGGGCTTACCACTCACCACATATGCAGCCCTGCATTGACGCCTATGTCCAGTCTCTGCGCCGGGCCGGCGTCAAATCCCAGAGGCCGTCTGCAGGATGTCGATGGTACTCGAGTGTGCACAATGGGAGACTGGTGGACGAGAACACCGGACCAAGCCACGAGTACTGGGCCGAGAATATGGTGCAGCCCGTTCTATTCAGCTCGGCTCTGAATGCAGCTCTCTCTGTCCACGGGCGGTTCGGCTTCGTCCTCGAAATGGGTCCCCACCCAGCACTGAAGGGGCCGAGCACCCAGGCTATACACGAAGTGCTGGAATGTAGCATCCCATACCACGGCTGTTTGGACCGCAATTTAGGGGCCGTCCAGGCGATGTCCACCTGCATGGGATTCCTGTGGTCACATCTGGGCACCAGCTCCGGTGTAGACATGAACGCCTACGAGACAGCATTGTCTGGGAGAGACAAGGCCAAACGCTTTTCGGTTGTCAAGGACCTCCCTTCGTACCAGTGGGATCACGATGCGACGCACTGGCATGAGTCCCGGATATCACGGAGAATGCGGCTTCGAGGGCCACCCCACCCTTTACTAGGCCACGAAACCCCCGACAGCTCATCCCATCGCCGGTGCTGGAGAAATATCCTCAGTCCTAGCGAGATGGACTGGCTTGAGGGACACCGAGTTCAGGGGCAGATTGTGTTCCCTGCCGCAGGCTATATTACCACGGCACTCGAGGCCGCAAACGTCCTGGCTGCTAGTAGAGAGATTCGACTGATCGAAATATCTGACTTCCGGATCCACCAGGCCGTCACTTTCGATTCTGAGACCTCCGCTGTGGAGGTCCTGAATGAACTATCACACATCATCGAGGACGGCAGCAACTCGATTCGTTCGCAATTCACCTTCTCGGCTGCTCTTGATTCCCAGGCCAATGACCTATCGCTGGTATCGCGTGGACAAATCCGCATTGTCCTGGGCGCAACCTCATCGAGCATTCTTCCACGCCGACGACCACAGCCTCCACACCTTCTTGATCTAGAGCCATCACGCCTGTACGGAATTATGGAAAGCCTGGGCTACAACTTCTCCGGCGCGTTCCGCTCGCTGAAGAATTTACAAAGGAAACATGGTCGTGCCTCATGCCAGCTTCCAATGCAAGACATTGACCCAACGCTACTTCTCCACCCTGCGGAACTCGATGCGGCCTTCCAGTCAATAATGCTTGCCTACAGCTATCCCGGGGACGATCAACTCCGGAACCTGCACCTGCCAGCGAGCATCACCAGGTTAAGGGTCAATCCTACCCTCTTCGCCTCGTGCAGGGCCGATCGCCAGGACTTCACCGTGGACACAGTCTGCAGCCGAGCGGATCGTGCAATCCCCGGCTCCGGGTTTAGCGGACACTTCAACCTGTACGCCTCACAGTGCTCCAATGCCGCTCTTCAGGTAGAAGGGGTCCGATTCATACCCTTTGCGGGAGCTGTCAATGGGGACCGAAATGTGTTCTACAAGATGGACTGGGTCCCTGCTAAACCCGACGGTGCCGCAGCAGCAACAGGGATCTCAGTATGCAAGAGTGATACCGATTTTCTGAGGGTGTTGAGCCGTGTTGCGTCGTACTATCTTCGGAAATTCGACAAAGAGGTGCCAGCGGATTCTCTTGCGCGGAAGGAGCAGCCTCTTTGTCATTACCTGAACTACGCTCGGCACATGACAGATCTTCTGCGGAATGGCGAGCATAAATACGCCGAAAAGGAGTGGCTTGAAGACACCTTTGATGATGTTATGAACAACGTCAAACAACTTGGGTAAGTCTACTTTCACTCTTATGAGTTCTTGCCGTTGCCTCCCTGCCTGACTTGCCATACTGATACCCTAAGAAGATTCTCCGACCGGGCCGAGCTGCAGTTGGCGCTCCTGGTAGGAGAAACGATGCCACGGGTGTATAATCAAGAGACCACTATGGTCGAGCACATGCGGACATCCGGCCTTCTCGACGAATATTACTCCCGAGGATTCGGAATGAAACAGTCCTCCACCTGGCTAAGCCAGGCACTAAAACAGATCACGAACCGCCACCCTCATCTGAGCATCCTGGAGATCGGTGCCGGAACAGGCGGTGCGACGAAGGATATCCTCTATAGCATCGGTCGCAGCTTTGACACTTACACCTTCACGGACGTATCGTCCAGTTTCTTTGGGAACGCCGTTGAGGCTCTCGCGCCTTGGAGCGATCGCATGCTCTTCAAGGTGCTAGATGCCGAGAGGAGCCCGGTCGAGCAGGGCTTTGAGGAGGGCAAGTACGATGTGATCGTTGCGTCGTTTGTGATCCACGCTACAGCTAGGCTGAGTGAAACGATGCGCAATCTGCGCAAGCTCTTGAAGCCAGGTGGCTACCTCGTTGTCGGCGAGGGCACTAGCGATGGGCCTCTACAGTCCGGCGATGGCTTTATATTCGGCCCTCTCCCGGGATGGTGGCTCGGGGTGGATGAGGGGAGGGTATTCACCCCCTTTATCAACCTCAATCAGTGGGATGCACTGCTGAAGGAAACCGGATTCTCTGGTCTCGACTGTCTTGTACCGCCGGGGTTATCGGATACCTTTGGTCTTGCTCTGTTTGTCTCCCAGGCGGTCGATGACCGGATCTCCTTCCTCCGCGAACCGCTTGCCGCGGTCAGATATCCTGGTGTGACCGAGAGTATGGTTTCAAAGCTCATAATTGTCGGAGGAGTTACTGAACCGGTCGACAAACTCGCTCATGAGGTTGAACTGATCCTTAGAGACCTGTCAAGCGAGATAATATGCTGCAAGTCTTTGGAGGCTGTTGACCACGCCTCCCTCGACGAATCGACATCGGTAATCTGTCTGGCCGAACTCGAGACTCCTTCTTTCAAGGACATGACACATGAAAGATGGAATAGCTTTAAGAAAATGTTTGAAGCTGGGAAAACGCTGCTCTGGATCAGCACGGGGCGGCTTGCGGACCAGCCCTGGTCTAATATGCCCGTGGGCTTTGGTCGTACTGCACTGAATGAGACTTCGGACCTTCATGTCCAGTTCCTTGATTTCCCATCCATCGAGAAAATCCCCCCGCAGAAGATTGCCGAGGGACTTCTCCGCCTCCGGGTTAGAAATATCGCTTCTGACGATGTGCTCTGGACTGTCGAGCCGGAAGTTACTATCGACCAAGACGGGAACCACCTCGTGCCACGGCTCAAGTCCATTGACGCGGCTAATAACCGCTACAACTCCAACCAACGCCCGATTTCCCGTGAAATTAACAGCGAAAAATCGGTTGTGGAACTGCAACAGACGCCGGACAGCTGTTATCTGAGAGAACTCTCCAGGTACGAGGTTGCGGAACACGGAGATATGAGGACATTGAAACTGCGGACAACCTCTACCGTCCTATCTGCCCTGAAGACCAGCGCAGGACACCAGTTTCTCGCCTCGGGTGTTCATCCGGACGGCCAAAAATACCTCTGCCTTGTACCGAAGCTGTCGAACCTCCTTGAGGTCTCCGAGACGTGTGCCGTACCTTACCAGCTCGATGAGCAAGTGTGCGATGAAAGCATGTTCCTGACGGCCGTCGCTGCTCACCTGGTTGCCCTGTTTCTTCTCGACCCAGTCTTGCCAGGCCAGAAGATTGCCCTGCACAACCCCTCCCCTCTGATCGCCCAAGCAATAGACCATCAGGTCCCGCGCAAAGGTGTCTCGGCCCTGTACTACACAACGCATTCCGACAATAACAACAACAATCAACCATCATTTCCAGACTCATGGACGATACTACCGCCATATGCCAGCTATACCGAGATCCTGGATACACTTCCCGGGTCCCAGCTTGTGTCATTCCTCGGGCTGTCCCGGGAGGAGCATCACCTGCAGCGCGAGAGCGAAGCAGCCATGGTCTCCGCATTGCCGTACCACTGCCGCCGTGAGACTGAAGCTACTATCTACTTACTCGATGGTAACGACGCGGGACCAGCGTCGAACTTGCAGATAGGAGGAACCCTGAAGAGAGCTATCGAATTTGCACATGAAACTGCCATTTTGAAGCCTCAATATGTTGCGGAGACTATCAGCCTCGCAACCCTGACCAGCGGAGAGCGCCCCAAGAACCCCGTGACCATCATCAACTGGAAAGACCCGACTAAGATATCAGCCCAGGTTAGCAGGCTTGACTTCAGGCCCCTATTCAAAGGTAACAGGACATACTGGGTCTGTGGCATGTCCGGCGCCCTGGGCATCTCGGTCTGTGACTGGATGATCGATCGGGGTGCAAGGTATCTTGTGATTACAAGTAGGAACCCCAAAATTGAGCAGGGCTGGGTGGACACCCACAGGTCAAACGGCATCATCGTCAACTTCATGTCCTGGTACGTAGCAAAAAAAAACCCTGATGCGTGATCTGTGTCGTAACGTGATCATCAACTAACAAGCACTACCCTTTAGCGATGTGACGGAAGAAGAGTCTCTACGAGCGGTGCATCACAACATCGTCCAAACCATGCCCCCTATCGCCGGTGCCCTGAACGGCGCGATGGTTCTTCGAGATACCTCCATTCCAAACATGGGTTATGACGACGTTATGGACGTAGTCAAGCCCAAGGTGTTAGGAAGCCTGCACCTAGACCGTATCTTCTACAACACTAACCTCGACTTCCTCATCCTCGTATCATCAATAACTTGCGTTGTCGGAAACGTAGGACAGGCCAACTACGCGGCAGCCAACATGTATATGTGTGCCTTAGCCGCAAAGCGGAGGAAGCGCGGTCTGAACGCTGTCGCCTTGAACGGCGGCGCTATCATCGGCGCGGGTTACATTACGAGGGAGACGGATCGGGCGCTCGACCTGACCGTGGAGAAGATGGCGCTGATGCGTCTGTCGGAGGAGGATTTCCACCAGATGATAGCTGAGGCCATAGAGTCTGGTCACGTCGGCTGTCCAGATGGGGCAGAGATCACAACTGGGCTCCTCGACATCGCCCCGGACTCACCCAACATACCAAAATGGTACCGGAACCCAAAGTTCTCGCGTTTCGTCGTGCAGCAGTCGGCTAGCAACGAGGGGAGAAGAGAGCAGACAGCCGCCGCATCGATACAGGAACAGCTCCAGACGTGCAAGACTCAACGAGACTTGACGCTACTCGTCGAGCAGAGCTTTGCCAGCCAGCTCCGCAAGCTCCTTTTGACGCCATCAGACGTATCCGACGAGGAGATGCTCTCTAAGCGGAGCGCAGAGCTCGGGCTTGACTCTCTCATTGCTGTTGATCTGCGGTCTTGGTTCATGAAAAACTTCAAGGTTAGCATCCCGGTTCTCAAAATAATGGGCTCCGACACTATGTCGACCCTTATTCAGACCGTCGTCAAGGACATTCCAGCGGATATGATGCCCAACCTACCTGCGGCGGCCGAAGTCGACGAAGTGAAAGGCAACTCTAGCTCCACGCCGAGAAGCGTTAATGCCGAGACAGAATCCGGCGTGTTCACCCCCGACAGCCCACGGAGCCACGCGTCCATCGACTGGGAAGCTGAATCGGCGCCGCCAGCGGACCTGGCTGACATCGCCTTACCAACTACATCGCCACCAGTCACGCCTCCAAGGGTCATTGTCGTGACGGGTGTGACCGGCCACCTAGGACATCATCTCCTCGAGCACCTTCTAAGCGGCACAGCTGCAGAGGAGATACACTGCCTCGCCGTGCGGAGGCTCGAAACCCGTCTGCAGGGCAAGGAGCTACGGGTTGACCCCCGTATACGATACCATGAGGGAAGCCTCTCAGACCATCTCCTCGGGCTTTCTAAGGACGACGCGAATTCCATCTTCGCCCAAGCGGATGCGGTAATCCACAACGGGGCCGACACCTCGCATGTAAAGTTCTACAGGGACCTGCGCGACACGAACGTCGGTTCGACTTTCGCTCTAGCCCGCCTGTGTCTGCCGCGGATGATCCCTATGCACTACATCTCCTCTGCCGGTGTCTGCATCTACTACAACCGAGACTCGTTCCCCGCGGTTTCGGTGACAGGCCCCGGATCCCTGCTGCCCCCTCCTGACGGTTCTTTCGGCTATGCGTGCTCTAAGTGGGTTAACGAGCGTTTCCTCGAGCGCGTGCACGAGCAGCACGGCCTCCCTATCTGTATATACCGCCCCTCGACTATCATCCGGCGGGGCATCGACGCGACGACGTCCAGGGCGGAGCTGGACTGGGTGAACGCGCTGCTGCAGTACACCCGCGCGATCGAGGCCGCTCCCATAGTCGAACACAACCAGGGAGCGTTGGACCTGGTCCGGACTGACACATGCTGTGCTGACGTCCTCAGTCGTGTATCGACAGGGACCCCGAGGACCGGGCTTGAGTATGTGAACCAGGTCGGCAACACCGTGATCCCGATGGAGCGCATCCGGGACGTAGACGCCGATAAGGGGAAGCGTTATGGTGTGCTACCTCTGGACGAGTGGGTTACCAGGGCGGTAGAGGCGGGTCTACACCCGGGCGTTGGGCATTTGATCCAGGAGATGGATGCAGCTGGCATGCCTGACTACCCACGCTTGTCGAGGGAGCCAGAGTAGTTGTCCGAGGAGCATAGCCTGCAATGACAAGGTGGATAGAAACAAAACAACAGTATGCGGTAATTTAGGCCGTAGGTAGATACAATGCCACGGCCACGCGAAGTGACTCGCAGTACATAGGCTGTAATGATATATACACATAGTCCAACCGGTCATGTTCCGCCGCCGCTATGTTCAGGCCCATGTGGCTTTGGGAAAGAAGAGCAGGAATGGGATTTCAAGGAGGGAAAATGACCGGAATTCAGCCATGAAGAACCGTTTTGTGGGAAGGGGGAACTGGTCCTATGCCGCCTATGGGTTATCTTGACGGATGAGTATAGTGACGGTCACAAAGCCGACGAATCCCACTAGTGAAACTACCTATGAAATTTATTGTAATACACCGTTATATGCAGGTTATGGATTGCTGTTTGCAGCTTACTCTGTTCCTCAGTAGTCTTGTTGGGAACAGGTCGTGTTGCAATATCAGTGCTCATTTCCCTCCGTTCTCGTGGACTCAGTTGCAGCCTGCTCCTTGATTGTACGACGTGAATCAACGCAGAGATATTTTCCTGATTTGGAGTAGGATATGGGGTAGAGGAGGCAAGTGTAAGTCATCGAATCATACTCTAGCGTCGCAGCGAAGTTTCCTCGTTCGCAACTTCGGTCAACTAGGGACGACCACCAGCCGATGCAGGTTCGCAGCCATAAGATTGAGCAGTGTACTGTATATCGATCTTCTGAATTTCGATATTCGTGACACCAGCGATGTCACCAACACCATGTCCCGTTCTATTAATTTAATCATATAATACCCTGATAGGTAGTGGTAATTATTCATAAAAACAGAATCTCTTCCCATCCCCAAAGTCTGTCGACTACATGAGACCAAACAACACAACACCAATGCTTTCAAAAAATTGAAGATACAGGTCGACCAGACCAAAAACGCTGATTACAAAAGAAACCAAAATAAGTGCCCAACCTGGAAGATATATAATCCCCCAAGCATAAATGCCCAGTCATAAAATGCCCCCTGCCGTCTTGTGGGGGGGGGGGGGGAGGAAATCCAAAGCCCAAGGCTGCATCCAAAATATACCCTAATTAAGACCCAAGGAGGAAAGGAGAAAAAGAGCAGGGCAAGAAGGAAGAAAGGAAAAAAAAATTGCCCTTCGCTGGAAACAGACTCCGGTTGGAACCCAGACGCTGATCAACAGCCACACCACACCACTCAAGGTCCCCATATCCGTCGACCCTCCCGCCCATTCAAGGCATGATATCATCCACATCCAACTCATCAAAGTCCCGGAACGCCGGCGCGACACTATCCGTCTCGCTCGGGCTGAGACTCAGCAGCGGCCGACCATTCCTGCTCCGGCCACCACCACTGCCGCTGCCACTACCGGCCTCCTCCTCTTCCTCTCCGTCCTCGTCATCGTCCTCCTCAACACCGAAGCTGCCGGGCCTTGAAGAGGAATCCTCGGGGTTCAACGAGTTGCGCGCGGAGGGCTTACTATTGCCTCTCGCCCTCGCCCTGTCGGGACCCGCCGCCGCGGCGCCGTGCATCATGGCCCGCTCGTACGCCGCCTTGATGGCCCACTCCCCGTCGTCCTCGTCAAGCCGCGACGACGCGAGGCTCGACGTCGCAGCGCCCCTGCGGCTCCCCGATCCCGACGTCGCCGTGCTCAGCCTCAGGTTGCCAGGGTACCCGCCGTTCTTGTTCGACTTCCTTCGGGGAAGACCAGGGGCCGTGGGCGAGTTGGACGGGGGCTTCCACGACGAGGCGGTCGTGCCCGTGTCGCTCTGGGCGTCATACGACATGACGCTGGCCGGGTAGCCGAAGGTCGGCGCGAAGCTGTGCCCGGACATGCGGCTGCCAGACGAGTACAGCGACCTGTTGGCCGACATGTGGTGGCTCATGAGCGAGCCGCGGAAGCTGACGGGTGGTGGGGGGTGGGGGACGCCGAAACCGCGTCTGAGATCGGTTGGTGGGCTGATCTGGTTGATGTTGGTGTCGCTAAAGGCCTGGCTGTCCCTATCTGTGCCGCCATCCGAACTGGCTGTGTCGTCGCTGCTGCGCCAGAATTGTGGCGCCATCCAGCAGTATGACAGCTCGTGGCGTACTTCATCTGGACCCGTATGGGTCGCATGCTTGCTGTTCTTGGTCCATGGAGGGATCCGCGCTCCCTTGAGCCGGGGGTCGAGGTGATATGAGACACCCTCGGTGTACCGAACGTTCGGTGCGTCGACCGAGATGCTGGCCAGCGTCTGAAGGATACCGTAGATGAGGATCCATCGTCCTCTCCGTGCCAGACTGGGGTCGACTTCGCCGATGTGGTCGTGCTTTTCGAACTTGACGAATGCATCAATGAGATCTGACTGGGTAAAGTCGCTTCCTAGAGTGTAGATGTTGCTGGACTCGGTGTATGCCAGCTGCACGCGCCGTTCTGTGGCAGTTGAGCGTTGGGAAGTCCCCGCACCTTCAAACATCGTCTTGCCTCGTTTCAGTAGGCCCTTGGCGTTGTCTCCATTGGCACCCGTGTTCGTTGCTCCAGATGGTTCAATCGACTCGGGCACAAGCGGGTATGGGTGAGGTATGTGAGGGTACCTCTGCTTGTTGTCGAACTCTATCAGCAGGTCCGTCATCGGTAGGTCGACGGTATCCGCGTCGAATGCCTTGTTTCCGCTCTCCGAAACCATGAGCCATTTCCGCGAGGATCGCGTCTCGGAACCGTCCCATACGATGTCACGGTTGACGAGATACTCATACAACGCACCGAAGCCCTTCTGCAGCGTTTGGGTTACTGTCCGTGTGAGCCATAGTGATTCGTCTCCATCCACGGGTGAGGTTGCACGCCCAAGTGGCGGAGGCGGCCAGCGACCACCATACACAGCACGGTAATGCTCCAAAAAGAACCGCTGCAATCGATCCGCACTCTCCTTTGCTGGGCTCGCCTTGGATGGACCTCCTGAGATGGGAGACATCATTGAAAATGATGGAGGCCACATGTCCTCGAACGAGAAGGCAGCCAGGCGCTCCTCAGCAGACTGGACACGCAGGTGCATCTCCAAGCTCGCCCTGTCCAACAGAGCACGGGAGATGGGGCTGATCCTTTTGAAGTCGGCAGAAGACTCCATCACGGAGCGCTCCTTGATGGCCCCATACATGCCAGCCGCATGGAAGAAACACTCCCGCCAGCCTTCTTCCCATCGCACCCTAGGATCTTCAGCCCAGGCCAGGAGGCTGATGGCTGTCTCTGCGTCATCTCGCACGTCGTCGATGCCCCGAGCGCTCAGGTAGCTGATGATTGTGAATAGGTTGTCGGTGTCTGCCTGTGTCATGTACTGCGCCATGCGCGCATGGAGATCGATGAGAGCCTGGTAAAGGGACAATCCGACCAGGGAGGCGTGGCAGAGGAGCGCGAAGACGTTGCGGGTGGCAATATTATGCCGCAGCTGGTCGGTTTTGCTGGCATTTGAAGGTGGCGGGAAGAACATCTCGTAACTGATTTGGCCATCCGCGTCTGCAAGGTTAGTATCCTCAGACAACGGTGGTGTGGGCTGCTCATTACCCAGCGCGCCGGTTTGGAAGTGATGGCCAGGTACCGGAGCCCGCCCAACGGCTGATAGACTGTTTGGCCGAGGGAGCATTATCACCGGCGCACCTAGCGGGGAGGGCGGGAGGCCAGCGTCGTCCTCGGTCGATCCTTCACGTAGCATCGTTACGAGGATTCGAGACTCGGTCGCTTCGATCAGGTGAGATGATAGACGGAACGACGGGTGTGGGCGTGGCTCCTGCCCTCGGTGTCCCAAGTATATCAGGACATCACCATTAGGATCCCAAAGCTCGGGATCTTTGCGTAGTTTGTTCCAACGCTGTACTGGCCTTCCTGTCCCTATCCATCGCCTGATCTGGGCCGCCGTTGCCAATGGTGGTAATGGAGGCAGTTTCGACAACGGCGGTGGGGAAGCTGGTCCTATGGCTGGGCCCCACTGTTGGTCGTAGGTAGGGTGCGGAAGAGGATAGTGCGGCTGGTTGACTTCATCGACGGGGGCCATCTGTGACTCGCTCGAGTATGACTGCGTATGTGATGGGGGCCCTGGGCGCGTTGTGGCCGCAGACTCAGGCCTGATCTCAAAGGTCTTCTCAGTGTCCCCACGTTTGCCCTTTTTGCTCCCGAAAGCGAATGCCTTCGCAATGCCCTTGCGCACCTGCTCACTCTTGTTGTCCATCGCACTCCGCACCCCTGATTTGGTGATCCCTGACATGTCCTCCGACTTGATGGTGGGCTTCCTCGCCCTGGCATAGGCAAAGTCATCCAGAGGACGGTTATGGTGGCTCTGACTGCCTCTTCTCCCATCGATGCTGTCGCTACTCAGGCTGCCTTGTATTGATGAGGCATCACCGTCCCGCGCTTGGTCCGGCGCGGATCTGAGTATGCGGGGATTGGCATTCGGAACTCCCATTACATCCTGCCTAGATGGGCCGAAAGGAAGCTCATCGTGGCTGGAAACGCCACCAACACTATGGGAGGATTTGTTGCGCCCATCGCCGGTTTTCGGCTCGGTAATTTTCTTGCGCACATGCGCACTACGTCCCGACATTGCTACCTCTATATTACTTGAACCAGGCGGGAGCAAATCGCAAATCGGATGGGCGGAGGGGAATCCCGTGAGTGGCCGCGAAGGTGGTTATCGATAAACTGTCCGTCGAACGTCCATCGGCATGAAGCAATTTGGCGTAATGATTGTCCGCTGATGTTGGGCTCGCCGGGTGTTCATTCACCGATACCCAAACAGGCAAGACTGAATCACGGAGTCGCTTATACCGGTGTTTCTGAGACCTGATTTTGGACCGGGTCGTAGTGGCTTGGAAAGTCGAGCGAGGGCCGTTCGTTACCGTGCGGGAACCACCTTTTGTCCTGCAACGAGCAAGGTTAGCGCGTGGTAGGGCGGAAACTTGTGGACAATCAATCGTAAAATGAGCCGAAAGGAGTTGTTCGTGGCAATTCGAAGCAATGAACATGCGAGTAAAAGTCAAGAGACCAGGCAGGACAGGTAAGCAAAGTGTTGACCGACCAGGCTGAGTAGTTTGCGGATTGGGCAGACGGAGCTCGTTAGGCCGGCGGGGTCGCAGCTATATGGGTGTTTGTTGCTTTTCGGCCCTCATGCCTCAGTCTGTATCCCGCCTCCTCAATGCCCCTTACTTCATCGCCTTGATAGGCGCCGTGCCACATGCAGTCGCTCTCTATCGGTACCTGTGTGGTCCGGTGGTTTGTGAAGGGTTGCTGGTGGAAATGGTGAGCGACAGCTGGGCCCATTTCAGTCTCGCTCGCTTGCCACGCGCCCAAATCCAAAGCAGCGGGACCTCTTCTCTTTTATGGAATCCGAAGGACGGGGATCTGTCAAGGACAGGCGCAAGGGTCCCGATAAGGCTAAAATCTGAGCCGAGGCGGCGGAGGCAGGAGGGAAAGAAGCCAGCTGCATGTCCTGCAGCTGATAAGGGGTTTTTAGGTTCAGAGGCCCCTGGAGAGAAGAGATGATCGATCGGTTGTCCGCACTCGGCAGGACAAGCCGAACCAAAACAATATCGCCCGCGCCCGCGCCCACGGGATCTTAGACAATAGTCACGATCAACACATCTACTATAATATGTAGTCGACCGCTTGCCATAAAGTCCCCAGCACCTCTTTGACTGATCGATGTGTGCGACTCGGTGCACGATGAGTCGCAAAGAGATAACGGTAGTCCCTTGGTGGCTTGACGGGTGAAGCCCGAATTTCGTGAAATAGGGAAGTGCAATGATCTATCTGTACTCGCGGGAGGGGGGGGGGTCCAGGGAAACCGGGGGACAACGTGGAAATGTGGGAATAATGGGCCTGCCTGTCCGCTTGTCAGCGATATCGAGAATGTGTGTTTTTTGTGGACATGGTGGGGAGATCCTATGTAGCTGCGACCACTGAGTATCTGGCTGCTGGCCTGGGCATTGACGGATCATTACTTCTTCTGTGCCAAAGCAGCCCGTCCCCAGCTCTTGATTATTGGCCCCAGTCCTGTGTCCTGTGTATTATGATGGCAGCTGTGCGGTTTATTCGGTTGGGTGTGTTCGTTTCCATCACTCAATTGCATTGCGTAGGTCGAGCCTTGCTTTATTGGCCAGCTTCCACGGTCCCGATACCCGTGCACGCTATTGATGACCTTACCTAGGTGCCCTGACCAATCGCAACGTGGGCTACCAAGCCGTGGAACCCCTGAACGACGCCGATCCGCCCTAAACTTTACCGGCGCGGTGGTAATTGATTAGATGATAGGCTCGGTCATGGACTCATGAGAGGCCCTGGAGGGATGCTGCCCTGTCTCCTACCAGGGAGCTCATATCCTGGGAATTCCGGGGTCAACCCAATTGTCTCGTTTTGTTGATGAGAAGAAGCCGGATGGCGGCGGCCTGCGAATTTCCGCTGTGGGGGTTTTGGCTGTTGGGCAGCCATCCATGGCTGGCTGACTCTGCAGGTGTCTGCAGTATCTGCAGGTCTGGGGGAAATGTTACGTGGTATTGGCTGTGCTTGGTTCTTGGACCCCAGAATGGTTCAAACCGCCACCATGATGCCAGCGCCAGCGACGGCCAATATTGTCCCCAGGAGGTACGGCAGGGTTTGGCTGTCGGACGTGCCCAGGCCCTTGTCTATCGATAGTGGACACCGTTCTTCAAGATTGAGGACACCGGTATGAGTGGTCCCTTCCTGGGGAAATGACTCTTTTGTGGGGGGGGGGCTGATTGTCAACAACGGCCGGCCCGTCCTCCTGCCAGCGCGCTGTCTCCTGCACCACCTGACCATCTACATCTGTCGCCCGCATGTCCCTCTTTATTGTGCGTATTGACTTCGTAGGATTCGTAGAAAAGCCTAGTGCAAGGCGGCAATTGCGGCTACAGCGTCAATAGCAGCAAGTTGCCAGAAACGAATGGTAATGGCAATGCCAAAGTCCTCCATCGGCGGCGTTGGAAGTCGGAGGTGGCAATTTTATTTTTATTTTATTTTAATTTTTTTGCGTCGGAGTTGGCGCAACTGCTCTGTGCTTCTGCAGTGGTCTATGTTGATCTGAGGTTTCAGTCAGGTTCGGTCCCGCGGTGGTGATCTAGGTAGCCATGTTCGATCTTTATCTGGGGAAGGTTGGCTATGCTCCAGTCTCGCATCAGAGATCGACCATGGCTCACAGCACAGGAGTCGTGTGCCCGGTGCTAAGGGTGTTGTTCCCTGACCGTGGCCCGTGGGCAGGTGCATCTTGAGTTGAGGTGTCGGGGTGTCGACGGGTCATGCGAGGGAGATCGACGGTGCGAGACTCGTGCTACTTTTCTCGTCTGTCTTTGTCTCAACTTCTGGTCGAGATACTGAAACAGGCGGGCACGTGCTTGTTAGGCGGCTGAGCCTCCTTAACGGTTTCTAACGGTGGTCTATTTTAGCACCGTTAGATGAGTCCGTACCGTCCGTGGCCTGTCTTGGCAAGCACATCTGAGGTTCGCTGTTTTCTTGATCGAGAGAAACGACGCTCTCAGTGCTGTCAACCTTGAAACTGCTCTCAAGGCTCTTGTTGAGACAGTAGCCAATTGCCGATTGCCAACCATGGAAGTCCGGGGTCGTCAAACGTCAATCGTCAGTCGCCAATCGCCAATCGTCAATGATTACTACTGGTCAATGGCATCAGCAGCTTTTCTCCTGCGGTTCATCACAGCTCCTCCAAGATTCGCTTCCAAGATTTCAAAATTCTAAAATTCCAATCACAGCCAACACCATTCAGTTTTTCCACCATGGATTAATTGTTTACCCCCCTTCAAGGTTCTGTCAGATTTCTCCGCCCATCATCCTCGTCCGGATTGGACAGCAGTCGAATCCATAAGCCAAACATTACAGGTGATGGCTTGGGAGTCCAGGGGCTTGAGTGGGTCAGGAGCGTCCCGAATGCTACCATTGAACCTCAAACAGTCTCAAGTTTCGCGGGCGCCAATAATCTTCTGTCGATCATTGACTAATATCACCCCAAACGAGATTGCCTCGACCATACGGATTAAGCTCCTGGTAAATCCCGAAGAGCCTCAACAGTGATCATTACCCTTTCCTGTCGGTATCGAAATGCCCGGTCAAAAACATTCCCATATACGGATCCATACAGGAACCAGATCGACGACCATGCAAGTCGCACTGACGGCAACTATCATGCGATCCAGTCACAATTGGGGGCGTCGATCACATATTGGACTCCCCTTTGTTTGGACAGGGTCGGCCCGTGCCACTTTAGGGGTCCAGCTGTTCAGTCCACTTGGGCAGTTTCATCACCCAGAACAGACCATATCCATCCGCCCAGCTCGGATTTCACCCATCGGACATGAACCGACTCCTTATTGCATGCACCAAATCCAGGCCTTCAAGCGAAGGAGCCCTGGAGGTCTTCATCTAAGTCCAATCCGGGTACCTACTCGATACGAGGTGAGCCGAAGGGAGCTCGCTTCGGACCTTTCCCCTTTGCAGAACTGCAATGAGGTGGCCCTGTATGCAGCGCAGCAATTGGTTTCCGTATGCTGAGGCCGAGGCTGCGAATTAACGCTCCACTCACCACCGTCTGACTTTCCGCTTCGGCTGCACACGATGTTATTTTGGAATGGGGCAAAGGGGTTGCCTGTGTGTTTCATCACATCCCACCACCAATCATGCCCCCGTCAATAGTTTCCAACGGTATCTGCTGGGCCCCTGAGTTTTGACAGATTTGGAGGTATAAGAGTGTCGCGGGTCTCTGGTGGCATGCATGAGGAAGAGATGTACTACTCGCCGCTGCCGATCTTTTCTATTCGCCGTTTAAGTCGTCATTCTTTAAATTCATTTCGTTCGTGTATGTGAAGACCCGAGCTCTGAGTCTGTCACACAATGTTCACTCTTTCTACTCTTGTCAAGGGCCTGGTTGCCCTGTCCCTCGCCGTCCTGCCCGCCGTCCAGGCCTCATACCCTGATCCTGGTGCATGCTCCGGCGACTGCTGGGCCCACGATACGTCCCTGATCAAGCGAACTTCGGACGGCGTCTACTTTCGTTTCAACACCGGTAGTGAGATCGGTATATACAAGGCCGACTCAATCTCGGGACCATGGACGTACGAAGGGGCTGCCATCGAAGGTGGCAGCAAGATTGATCTCACTGGCAACACTGATCTTTGGGTAAGTCTTCGTCTGCCGGCTTCACTGCTCGACACCCCCCCCCCCCGGACGTACTGCCAATCAACACCCAGGTACACTTTGCTGACTCTTCCATAGGCACCGGATGTCCACTACATCGACGGTACTTACTACATGTACTACGCTGTCTCAGCCTTTGGCAGCCAAGCATCCGCCATCGGCTACGCCACCTCCGACACCCTAGAGTACGGCAGCTGGACCGACCACGGCGCCACGGGCGTCTCCTCCGAGGCGGGCAAGTCCTACAATGCCATCGACCCGAACCTGTTCCAGGCCGCCGACGGCACCTACTACATGAACTTCGGCTCCTTCTGGAACGACATCTACCAGGTGGAGATGTCCAGCCCGACCAAGTCCTCCGGGAGCAGCGGCTACAACATCGCGTACAACGCCACGGGCACCCACGCCGTCGAGGGCTCCTTCGTCTACTACCGCGCCCCGTACTACTACCTCTTCTTCAGCTCGGGCATCTGCTGCAACTTCGACACCTCGCCGCCTGCTTCCGGGGAGGAGTACAAGATCGCCGTGTGCCGGAGCGAGAGCGCCAGTGGGCCTTATGTCGACCAGAACGGTGTCGCGTGCCTGGAGAGCGGCGGCACTACCGTGCTGGCTAGCCATGGTAACATCTACGGTCCTGGTGGACAGGGTGTTTATGCTGATTCCGCGGAGGGTGGTGCTGTGCTTTACTACCACTATGGTGAGTCCTGACGGTCATTGTCTTCCCTACTTACTTCCGGTCTTCAAGCTAATAGAATCGTAATAGCCGATAAATCCGTCGGGCTGAGCGACGGCGACTACCTCTTTGGGTGGAACAAGCTGAGCTGGTCGACTGGTTGGCCAGTTGCCCAATAGTGCGCATGCTCACTATGTGTGTGTCTAGCCTTCGGGAGCAGTCGTCTTCGGCGTTCACCTTCCTCTTGAATATAATTTCACCGCATTTATAGTCCCTTTCGGCTCCGTGTATATAGTGTAGCGGTGCTGCTGCTCAGTGCATCGCGCAGACATAACAATAACACCGTCCTAATCTTGTCGGACTCGTTGCTGCAAGCCTTATCGCCCACTGCTCCGTCCCTAATTGTGTGCATTATAAGCTGAGTTGAGATAAGTTCACTCGAGGTGTGAGTGTGTTTCTTGAATTAGACCCAAGACGTGTGACGGGACGCTGTCTACCGTGTGAGGGTGTCAGATACTGTCTGAAATTCTGTGTGGAGGAGAGGGTTTCTGTTAGAATCACAGATGTTCCTAGATCTGATTTTTGTGTCGGGTACACACTGTCGTGAATCGTTTCCCTCAAAAGTTTTCCCTTTCCCAACTTATACCTTCGGCCAAACTGATTTTCATTCGACAAAGGCGCCAGCCTGACATCCTTGAGACCTACCATCGTGTGCAGTCTCAGGCAATATCTCGCACAGACAACGAGGACCCTCGATTTCAGAAGCATGATGGCCTTGTTGGCGCGTATAGTTTAAAAGTATTTCGTTATTGTCCTTCTGATTCCCTGCGATCATATAGCAGCCCACAGAGGCCCACGGCTAATGCAGTCTAGTCTAAAACAACAGACCAGGGGTATGTACAAGTCAGACGCCCCCAAGCTACGCCCATCACGTCGCCCCAAATTCCCGGCTCAGGATCTCCGTGATATCAGCGCCCGGGGCAAACCCCAGGTTCGCCATGAACTGAGGGTCCGCGTCGACGCGGTCTATATAGTCCATGGACAAGTCATCCAGCAGCGCATCATAGTCAAGCGGCGGCCCATGGCCGCCCCCAGCATATAAGTTGCCAGGGCCAGGGACTATAGCTTGCTGCTGCGGCTGTCCGAGCGGCGGGGCCCGCCCGCCGTGTAGCATCGAGTGTCTGTCCAGCATGTCGATGTTGGGGGCGGCCGCAGCTGAACCAGATGTTGGGTTGGTCACTGGTTTGGGGAAGTTCCCGAGCATGAAGGGCGTGCTATTTGGCGAGTAGTGCTTTGTTGGTAGGGTCGGGGTTCGGAGGCCGTTCGTGGGATAGAAATCGGTTGATGTGGTTGTAGACATGCTTGTCGACATGCTTGTAGACGTATGTATGGTCGGTGTGCCCACGGAACGGCGCGATGACCTGGTTGGTTCTGGCACAGCCGAATCCAGAGGGACAGTGTTCGATAGGCTGCTGCTGGAGGATATCCAGATGGAGCTCAGAATGTCTTTGATGGAATGCCATCTGGCCTGGCTCTGCGGGTGAAGATCCCCGAAACTTCGGTGCTGGGTCATCATGGCCAAGCAACCTGCAAAGAAGGGTGGTGCACCGCATGCACCAAAATGAAACAAATATTGCTCGACCGTTTCCATTATCAGCACGCACGGTGATTCCCCAGTGCAGTCGAGCAAGGCGCTGGCCCACAGGAAAAGGACACGCAAGACGTAAGCGGAAGGAATAGTGGCGGAGCCACACTCTCGACCGGTAATGAAATTGCCGAAGGGAAGCCGTAATTTGATTGTCCGATGTAGTAGCATCATGACCTCAGCCGGGTGCTCTGTGAGCAGTGGATCATCCTGCCTTGGTAAGGATTGTTTCCTGAGAAATTTGAACACGTTGTAAAGCTGGTTGAATGTGGTCAATGAATATGCTGGACTTCGCGAAGAAATGGCAGCGCCTGAAGGATCTTGGCCAAATCCATCACAAGGCGCCCAAGGTTGCCATTCATCCAGGTTGTCCTCTGGTATGCTCATACTTTCGATGACAGCTGCTGCTTCGAGACCCGGCATGCCTCTTCGGTGCACAGAAATGAGCGTGTCAAGGACGCAACAACCCATGAGCACGGCTGTCGCTCTCTTAGACGAGGGCTCATTACCCCTTGTTAGCTCTGATATATCTAGCGCAATACGGTGGGCAAAGCCGTTGAGAACCCACGCGCCCGTCTTCTTCCCCTTCCCAATATTGACGAGGGCGAGAAGAAGCAGTGCCCTTGCCTGTTGGATATCGAAATCTCCATCTTCCAAGGGAATCAAACTCCTCGCGATGACGTAGAGCTCGTCTGGTGAATGATCAGCATCCGTGGAAGCGCTTCGCGTTGTAGGCTTTCCGCTCGAAGCGTCCTGGTAAGATGCCAAGGCTAGAGCAGCCCAAAGCTCAGCGTGGGAGGCAGAAGCAGTACTTGTGCACAGGATGTCGAGACCATCGCTAGGATATAAGTAGACCGTTTTTAAAAGGTCCTGTTTCTCCAATATAGGAAACCAGCAATGCGTGTAGCTGAAGTAGATATCCAAAAGTCTCCAATAACCCGAGGGCAGTTTGGTCAGTTTGGAAGCAGTAGATGAACCTCCGTGCCCATCGCTGAGCCTTGAGGATGACCGGTTAACCGAGGGTGCAGGTCCTGCAATTGGGTTGGAGTCCTGCACCTTGTTAGGTGCTGGCTTGTCGCTGTGAGCGGTGTCACTTTCGTCATTGTCAGAGGGAGAGGATTTATCCGCCCGGACCTGGGACGCATGACCTCCAGAGAGGATGCGGTCGATTTCCTTCTGGACCTTGCTTTTCCTCCATCTCTTGTGCAAACGATTGCTCTTTTCAACCTCCTTGCCAGCCAGCAGACTTTGACCCTGCCCGCCGTCGTGCATTAGGAGGTTCTCAAGGGCGTCCTCGGTTCCAGGCACCTTGTCGAAAAGCCATGCCAGTGCTACCTCAAGTGTCTTGATATATCCCGTCTGTACTCCTCGCTTCTTTGGATTCGACTGGTAGGTGCAAGTCCTTTTTTGGAATGCACAGGGAAAGCATGCTGGCTGTTTCCCGTCGCATTTCTCTCTCGCAGCTCGGCACTGGTCGCAGGCCCTCGAGACTCGTTGTCGCTTGACAGGAGCGGTGGAGTTCGCATTTGAGTCTGCAGGACTGTCGGAGCGGGCATTGTCAGCCTCGGATGTTGTTTTTCGCTTGGAAGGCATTGCAAGTTCAGATTCAGGTGCTGCAGCATGTCCTGTCCATTATCCCCTGGTGTGTCGACCCAATTCGACTCATCTCCGTGTCGCGTTGGCACAGCACAGCAGTGATGCGATTGAGCGATTGATAGTGATATGATGTGATGTGATGGTGCATTCATCCGGGATCGATTCGATGATCAGGGTTTGCGCAATGCCGCTCTGGGTCCGGCGTAAGATTTGGCAAGTATGTGCCCCGGGATGAGTCTTTTCCGAACGGCGAGGCCTGGAATGCTTGGCCCATCTCAACCTCCAAACATGTGGGGTCAACCGGTCTCAAGACTGGGGAGAATCCGGGGGATTGTCGACAGCGGATTGTATCATTGCGGGGCAGATTTAAGAACCTTGGAAGGCATGACGAGTGGCACGTGCAGAAGCTCAGCAGTGGATAAATGTTTTGCCCCCAGTTACCAGTAGGCACTACCCAACACACAATCCCTCCCCCTTCCCGGAGATCCTAGTGGCCCCTAACCCTGCCATTCCCTTCGCCCCTCCAACCTGTGAACGTTCTAGGTTTGTTTGGAGATCTGACTGATCACATTTGCGGCTCCAGACTAAGTAGTCAGCTGCGAGAAGCTGAGAAGTACTCGTCTTGTCTTTGCCTAGGAAACAACCCATGTTGATGGTCCAACTCATTCCGGGGGCGCAACGAGACCAAATGAATGTCGGTCATAGTCTTCGATCAATATCAGATCGAAGTGGCTCGACGCTATCGAACATCGACCAAGTGCAACCAAACTGATGCCTATTCTCCCTCAAGATTGCCTCTCCCTACCGACACAGGGCCGTTTCATCTTCCCTAAGGTCTCCTACAGTTCCACTTCGACAATGACAACCACGTCTGCCGGTGTGAAGCGTAGCTTCGCCGCCATGGCCACGGACTGGGAGGGTGCTCAGCAACAGCAAGTGCCAACACGACAAAGCCCATACGCCAAAGGGTCGAATGGGCGGAATGGCAGCTCCCATGAGCCCTCTCCACCACTTCCAGGTTTATCTTCCGCGATAGGTACAGAATGGTCCTCTTCCTGAGACTGACTCCCGATATCTAACAAAGACAATAGCTTCGCGCTCCGCTCCGGGCTCTCCACGGCTCCCGTCCGACCTCTCCTCGACTAGAATATTCGACCCCGACGCATCCATAGTCCTGACCGGGATACGAGGAGCTGGGAAATCTACGCTGGCCATCATTGCCTCGAGTGCTATGAAGCGCAAGGTTGTGGATGCTGAGAGGGCCTTCCACGAGACCACCGGTCTCTCTAGCCCGGTGTACAAGAAGACCTATGGCCTGCCCGACTACCATAGCCGTCAGACCGAGGTTCTACAGAATATGTTCCCCCGCTTCCAGAGCAATGCCATCATAGTATGTTCGTGGATGGAACGCCACGTCCAGGCAATATTGCGGGACGTCAGCCACACCAATCCCATAATCTACGTCGTACGGGACACGAAGACCATCCAGGAATATCTCAAGGTTCCGGATGATGCTCGGCTCAAAGACCTTCTCGATGCCAGTGGTCTCGTTTTCCGGAGGTGCAGTCACTTTGAGTTCTTCAATGTGTCCGAGGACTTGATGAAAAGGAACAAGACTGAATCGGTGGACGGCTTCATTACTGAGCTTGACCAGAGATCGCCTGCCCCTTACCTCACGCTCAAGAGAGCCGAACGACACTTCCTGAAATTTTTATCGCTTTTACTACCGAAAGGGACCATACCGTTCATAGAATCCGCCTTTCCTCTTGCGTCCATACCAACCGAGGACAGACAGTTTACCTACGCCGTGTCTGTTCCTCTGTCGGCCCTGCTGTCTAAAAATGTAGATATCGAAGATATCGAGACGGGCGCTGATGCCATCGAAGTCGTCATAGATGATCTGGTCAACCCCTCGAGCCCTGAAACGATCCATGGCGGCCACCTTAGTCCGGAATATGCTGGTGAGATTAGTCGGGTAGTGGGAGACATCAGACGAAACACTGTCATTCCCATACTATACCATGTTGTATTACCAGAGTCAGCACCGCATGATGAGACATCGAGGTCCGCATACTTGGCCTATTTGCGCCATGGTCTTCGTCTTGCCGTCGAATACATGACGGTCGACTTGCTTCTGGAGGATTGCTACATTTCCCATTTAGCAAAGGGCCGGACAAAACTTGTCGCTAACCTACAGTGGACCAAGACCCCAGCACCATCATGGAGGATGCCAATTTGGACGTCTTACTATCGCAAAGCACAGAAATTAGGATGTGACCTGGTGCGCCTGACACGGCCGGGAGACCATTATCCTGAGAACATCGAGGTCGCTCATCTTCGTGCCAGGATTGAGGACTTGGGCGAACCGAAGCTCCCTTTGATTGTTTACAACACTGGGAGGAAGGGCCGGAACTCGTCCTGTTTTAATCAAGTGCTGACTTCTGTTCTCCCCGCCGGCTCGACCGCTACGAATGCAGACCACGACACCGAAGGACCCTACCCACAACCTTCCATAACAGCTCTTCAAGCGACACAGAGCCTATACTCGTCTTTCGTCTACGATCCCATGAAGCTGTACGTTATCGGCGGGTATGTGTCCTACAGTCTATCACCTGCGATGCACAATGCGGCCCTGAAAGCTTGCGGTATTCCTCACCACTACCGGCCACATAATACCGAGTCGATACGGAGCCTACGAGAGTTGGTCATGGACCCTAATTTTGCTGGTGCCTCCATCAGCCTCCCGTTCAAGGTAGAGATCATTAGCATCACCCACTCCTTGAGTCGGCACGCAAGAGCTATTGGTGCCGTCAATACATTGATACCTATCCGGTCACTCAATGAAGATGGGACCGTTCCGGAGGATGCTCGTCTTTTCCATTGCCGCAATCGAGCAGGTCCGATTAAAGCATTGTATGGGGAGAACACGGACTGGATTGGGATCAGGGCTTGCATACGGCGTGGTCTCTCTCCCGCGAACGCCGTGCGATCGAATAGTTGCGGGCTCGTCATTGGCGCAGGCGGCATGGCAAGAGCTGCTGTCTACGCGATGCTGCAGTTGGGCGTGAAGAATATCTGTGTATTCAACCGCACGTGAGTTCAAAGTGTTCTGGAGGGTTCGCCTCAAATACCCCTGTACGGCCGGTAGCTGACCATTCCCATTTTAGCTATGCAAACGCTGAGAAACTTGTGGCTCACTTCACGAGACTTCTGTCCAGAGACGACCTTCCCTTTTTCAGCCCTGACATAGAAGTCAAGACCTGCTTTCACGTCCTCAAGTCGAGGGGAGACTCTTGGCCAGAAGGTTGGCGACAACCCACGATGATTGTCTCTGCCATACCCAGCCACGGCATAGGTGACATTCCGGCTCCGGACTTCACCCTGCCCCCACAGTGGCTGGGGAGCCCAACAGGCGGTGTGATTGTCGAGTTCACACAAAAGATACTCCATACGCCACTTCTGGACCAGAGCCACCGGGAGGCTCATCGCGGCTGGGTCACGATGGATGGCTTGGATCTTCTCCCAGAGCAGGGTTTCGCGCAGTTTGAGCTTTTCACGGGCCGACGCGCACCAAGACGATTCATGAGACGGGAAGTCTTCAGGACCTATACAGATGAAAAGGGTCGGTCTAATCTTACTCACTTGCGGCCCCGATTGGAAAATATTGTGGAGCAGGAGCCTTGAGGGTCAGGTGTATCAATGAAAGATTCTATAGATCTCAACTCACCAGCCACCCACAACTTTTAGGCTGAGGAAGTGCACCGGCCCACAGAGGACCGCCTGCCGAGCATCGCCCGTGCCTGGCAGTCCAAAGGTCTTACAGGGGTTTCGTCTATTCACCAGGCCTCCTGACGACTGCGGTCACAGTGTATTGGGAGTTTACGTCCCAAACTGCGGCAACGACCCAGATGAGGGGATGGCAGGAATGGCACTGACTAAGACTCCGGCAACGATCACCGGGGAGTAGCGGGGATTAACAAGTGCAAACGGCTCCAAAGGCTAAATATGATCATCTCTCACTTCCGGATGCCGCTGGACGGGTACGCTTGTTACCCGTAGCAGTAATCCATTTGGTGTATGGCAACTTCTGTTGAGGGTACGTGTGGTTCTGGGAAGGGGCAGATACATGCTGGGATACGGGGCCGAGGTCTCGCCGAGGCCGGATGGACCAGTCCGCTCTCCTGGTGGCTAATCTAGCTCTCGATTTTGGCGGCACGAATCCATCACACTCTTTCATTACGCAATACGAATACGCCGGGCAAGCTCAGTAAAGGGGTGGGGGGAGGGTTGCTGCGAGGATAGGGGCTGAAGCATGCTTTACCGTCCGCACATGCAAGGTTGCGCAATGGGAATTGTCTTTGCGAACACTCTTCTTTACTTTTCCCCAGACGTTGAGACATTGTGAAGCGAAGCGCGGTCACCCACAGTCGTCACTACCTGTCACACACGCTAGGAGAGGTCGCCAAGGTCTCCGTCCGGGCGATGGCTAAACCTTCTTCCATCAAGGCGCGGTCCCGTGGTGACTCGCCCGCTCCTTGCAATGCTGAACAACAGTTGGCGGCTGATACGTCAGACCTTGTCGTCAAAGCCTTTCTGCTAGGAGGATCTGCTCCCCGGATTGCGGGGACTGGTGGCAGTGGACCCAACCGCATTTTTGGCAATGTGTTCAGCATGCGGGGAAACCGGGGACTTTAGTTAAGACACTGGGTAGACAACCACCTTCTCAGGCAAACTTGGGGTTCTGCCACGCCTGGGTACTTGGTACCGGTATGGCACATCTCTGCGCAACTTCTGGTTGAATCCTTATCCTAACACCGGATGAAGAAGAACGCACGAGGAGAAAAAAGTAGTTCGGTCGGATAAGGGGCACATCATGAGGAGTGTGCTTTTGTTGGAGAAATGCCAAATACCGACAACGTGGGGTCCCCGCGTTTACCAAGCCCCCCCTGTTCCTGGCAACCTCTGATACCTCCAACATTGAATGGAGAATGGAACCAGCAGATCCATTCTCGAGAGGATCCCGGCGTGCGCCATGAAATCTCTTCGTGTATATATCAACCATGCCGTCCACTGTATCGTTGAGTATGTCCGGCCTTCTCGCATCTCGGTCAACCACCGTCGGCTGTCTTTTCAAGCTCCGTGTTCCTAGCTTGAAAAGAAAGAGAAGCTCGTGAATCCAACATGACGTTGATGACCCTCAAGGAAGACAGGCCCACGCCCAAGGCCGTGTATAACTGGCGAGTCTACACTTCCGCCGCCATCGCCTCCTTCGCCTCATGCATGATCGGCTATGACTCTTCCTTCATTGGTACGACACTGTCGCTCCCTTCGTTCGAGGATGAGTTCAACTTCGCCTCGTACAGCGCCAGCGAGCTAGCGCTCGTCCAGGCCAACATCGTCTCCGTCTACCAGGCCGGTGCCTTCTTCGGCAGCCTGTTCGCCTACATCACTAGCTACTTCCTCGGCCGGCGCAAATCACTCTTCGCCTTCACCCTGCTCTTCATACTCGGCGCCGGACTGATGCTGGGGGCCAATGGCGAGCGTGGCCTCGGGCTCATCTTCGGCGGGCGTGTCCTCGCCGGTTTCGGTGTCGGTGGGGCTTCGAACATGGTGCCCATCTACATCTCTGAGCTCGCACCCCCGGCCGTGCGTGGGCGACTGGTCGGTATATACGAGCTTGGATGGCAGATCGGTGGCCTCGTTGGCTTCTGGATCAACTACGGTGTCAACACTACCCTGCCGGCGAGCCACTCGCAGTGGATCATCCCCTTCGCCGTGCAGCTCATCCCGGCCGGCCTGCTCCTCGTCGGCTCGCTGTGGCTCAAGGAGTCGCCCCGGTGGCTGTTCGCCAAGGGTCGGCGGGAGGAGGGCATGGCGAACTTGTGCTGGATGAGGAACCTGGAGCCTACGGATATCTACATCGTGGAGGAGGTCAGCTATATCGACGATGACCTGGATCGGTACCGCAGTGAGGTCGGTGCTGGCTTCTGGAACCCCTTTGCTGCACTCAAGCAGAAGAAGGTGCAGTGGCGGTTCTTCCTCGGTAGCATGCTGTTCCTCTGCCAGAATGGCTCGGGAATAAATGCTATCAACTACTACTCCCCGACGGTATTCAAGGGGCTGGGTATTACGGGTACCAATGCGTCCTTCCTGACCACCGGTGTGTTTGGGTGTGTCAAGACGGTGTCCACATTTGTTTGGCTTCTGTAAGTATTTCCACCACTGTCTCACTCACTCCACCCTGACTGACCCTGTAAAAAGGTACCTCATCGACCAGTTCGGCCGACGCAACCTCCTCATCTACGGCGGCGTAGGCGGCTCGGTTTGCATGTGGATCATCGGCGCCTACATCAAGGTGGCCGACCCGGCCAACGACCCCAACACCTCGGGCTCCCTCTCCGCCGGCGGCACCGCGGCCATGGTCTTCTTCTACCTCTGGACGGCGTGCTACACGCCGTCGTGGAACGGCACCCCCTGGGTCATCAACAGCGAGATGTTCGACCAGAACACGCGGTCGCTGGGGCAGGCCTCGGCGGCGGCCAGCAACTGGTTCTGGAACTTCATCATCAGCCGCTTCACGCCGCAGATGTTCCTGGCCATGTCGTACGGGGTGTACATGTTCTTCGCGTCGCTCATGATCCTGTCTGTCGTTTTTGTGTACTTCTTCGTGCCCGAGACCAAGTCCATCCCGCTCGAGACCATGGACAGGCTGTTCCAGGTGCGGCCCGTGCGCAGGGCGAACGGGGTCATCATGGAGGAGCTGAGGGTGCAGGATGAGGAGTTCCGGAGGAATGCTGGGGACTTGGATATGGGCAGTGATTTTAAGGCGGGGGTTAGCCAGGTGGAGGATTCGGGGCGGAAGAAGGAGGATGTTGTGTAATTGTTGGATGATGATTTGTGAGCTTGGAGTTTATGTTACCACTTTTTTTCCCCTGGGAAACGGGTCCTCATTTACGAATATTGAAATTCGTCAGCTTTTTACGTGAGATGAATGGAATGACTTCCTTGATCATGATATTCTGATTAGATTCATTGTTGATGTTATACTTCGACCTGGTACTGGCTTGATGCGTACAGGGTTATGATGTTTTCTAACGTTCATCATCAATGATGGGCTGCCCGCGTTCTCTGTGAATGTGCGCCCACCATGTGTGGTTCAAAGCGGGGGCCCAAGTCTTTCAGTAAACTTGGTGATGCTCGGAAGGGGGCTGCCATATCTCCAGCGAGCACAAATACCTTCACTCACGGTTTGAGGACTCTTCTTGGCTACCAAAAAGGCTGCTCATTGAGCAGAGTGTGGAATTTGAATATCAACCACTCGCTCATACGAAGATACCCGCAACAAACTGACCCATAAGCACTTTCCTGAACGAACGCTGTACTGCTAATTCAATATCCGAATGGCCGCCGGTCACTGCCCAACATCCAGTTCGGACCGGAAAGCATGTACCCAACCTGCCATGCACTTGTGTGCAGTTTGAGGAGTACTGTCGTTTCGCACCCCCATTAGAAAAAGATAGTACTGGGAGACGCAGTGGAGGGAAAGTGGCAGGAACTCAGAAGTATACAGGAATTAAAAAGCATAAGATTGTTTGAAATACCGCTCTCACAAAGAAGCCGATACCCTAGGCGCCTCAGCACCAACTTGCAAGACCGGAGCATCCACCTCAAGGTTCATATCATCGACCAGCCTGTGCCACGAAAGCGCGCCACGCAGGGCGAGTTCCTCGGGCACACTCTTCTGTTCATCACCCACTAGAAGCCGGACATTAGTGACCTGTCTCTAGTCTAGGAGCCAAGTGTGTGGTGCTTGTATGAGCAGGACTTACTTCGGCGGTTGAAAAGCTCGAGACTGACCCAGCCCTTGAACCCTAGTTTATGAAAGAACGTCTCTGCAATTTCCCGAATCGGCAGATAAGCACCATACTCCCTTTCACCGTAGAAGAGCCGACAGTTCCTACTCCAGCTCATCCGCGCAGGCTGTTCGGCATTGTGAAACACATGGCCCTCCACGAGTGGACTGAGAAGCCGTTCGGCATCCACGACCTGCACGTAGAACACCTTACTGATATTTGGCCCCAGCTCCCTGGCCAGCCTCTCCATCGACCGCCTCACGGCCCCCTCGGCATCCTGATTCTTCCCCGTCTCGGCCGCCGGATCCGCGTAGACCCGCCCGGCGATGTTGAAGCTGTCGAGGCACAGCCCGAAGTTGTCCCTGCCCACCCTCCGCACGACCTCCCAGCTCGTCTCCCACAGGCCCACCCTCGTGCCCCAGCACAGGGCCTCGTACACGAAGCGGACGGGCGGGGAGGACGCCGCGCCGATGTCTGCGAGCTCCTGGAGGTCCGAGACGATGAGGCCCATGTCGTCGGAGACCTGGTCCCCCGGGAGGAAGGACGAGGGGACCTGGATCATGTCCGTGCCCAGCTCGTGGGCGAGCTGGATCCAGAAGTGTAGCTTCTCGATCTGATCGGAATGAGCTTTCCTGTCGAGGAGGCCCTCGTAGTGGGCGAAGGGCTGGAGGCATATGATGGTCAGGTGGCGGTCTGCGCACAGGGTGCGGATGTGTCTGGCCGCTGCTAGCTGTGCTGTTCTGGAGGGTTCGCCGCCGCCGCTGCTGGTGTCATCCCCGGGGAGTGAAGGCGGGGTAGGCTCGAACTGTGTGGTTGCCTCCTCGAGTAGGTCCTCGTAGAATAGTTCGATGCCCTGGTAGCCGTATTTGTGGGCCATGTCGAGCTTGTGAGTTAGGGAATGGCCGGCCGAGGCGCGGCCTAAGGACATGGAGGTTATCCCGAGTTTGCACGGCATGGCGCTTAAATTTGTGTCTTGATCGACTGTGAGATGGTTTCCTGTCTGATATCCGTCCACAAGAAATGGTGGGAAGTAGTGAGTAGAGTCGATATACCAAGGATAATGGTTCCGGGGCGTCTGCGGTGAAGGAGTAGTCTAAGTGGAACTTTGAAATCGTCCGTAGACAACCCCTTTTATGGAGGATAAAGTCGACGTAGGGGAGTTTATGTTCAGAATGACTGGGATTCTACAACAGTCTGATACTGTATATTCGCATGTCCCCGGAACCCAGTAGCACAATGACAAGCGAGAGATGATGAACGAGAATCGGGAAGACGAAACGGGATTTATAAAGTTTGATGAATGAGAAGCAACGTCACTCGTGCCGCACTAGGCTCTTTCTCGTCTCGTTCAGTCGACGGTGAGTCTGTCAATATGAAGCAGGGAAAGAGAAAGAGACAATATGAATTTTTTTCTCTTGTAAAAAAGACAGGGCTGTGAAGCCATTCGTCTTTTGACTTCTTGGGGGGCCGCTGCCATATCGACAGCAATGTGTCTCGCTTAGCAACTCATCCGAGTGCTTCAATTGGCTTTCTAATGTGACCAAGGATCATATCGAGCGAATAGAACTACATCTCACACAATTTGATGCCGAAGATAAGCGATCAAGTCACCAAATACGGTGTACTTGACTGGTGATGGATGGTGACAATCTGGGAGTTGGTGATATCAACATCAACCTTCCTACCAGCGCCACAAGTGGACCGGTTAAACGTTTAACAGGCGGGAATTCGGGGGTAGTTTTAGGGGTAGTTTTAGGTATGGTGGGGACCATCAGTCGCCATCGCCCCTGAAAATCATTTTCCCCAGGCGGGAGATCATTCACCATTGTTTAACTGCACTGCACTGCACGAGTCCGTTCCCAATCGAGATCGACCTTTCTCTAAGCATTTCGCCGACCTATCTATCTGCATTCGGATATATCCCATTGTTTGCTTTCCTGAGGATTAGTCAAACCGGAAAGACCGTAATCCTGCCCATTTCACCGCTCGGTGGAAGTCATAATAACCCCCGACTCCCCGGTAGAAATCCCCGTCGAATTCCCGTTATTGAAACCTGTATTGTACCGTTTGAAAACCTCGACATCCAACCTATATCCCCCCCCCCTCCAGGACTTTCTGACTGCCTTTTCTTGCTCAGGTATACCCCAACATCTAGTAACAACCTCCTTGAGGCGGGCGAGCACTCACAACACATTATGCCTCATTCTGTCAGGTCGAGCTCGGAAGACACAACAAACGACATCATGTCGACCGTAACCGTTACCAAGACCGCATCTGTCCCAAACACCACACTTCTGCAAACCACACCACCAGCATTACCAAGAGTTGACCGCCTGGACAGGCATGGCTACCTCTTCGGCCAAAAACTTGCAGCTTCCCTGTCACCCCTACTCCACGACGTCGTCTACCAGAATCTTGGTCTCAACTGGGCCCAGGTGAGATTAGATTCGACAGATATGGACCTCTTCCTCAAACTCCGCCAACATCCCAAATTCTATGGTCAGCTCACCACCTCCTCCCTGAAACCACAAACCCCTCAGACTAACACCACTCACAGGCGCATCCGTAACAATGCCACACAAAGTCTCCATCCTCGCCCACCTGGACGAACTCACGCCCGAATGCCGCGCCGTGGGCGCCTGCAACACAATGTTCATCCGGGACGAGCCAGACGCCACATCGCCCACCGGTCTCCGGCGTGTCTACTGCGGAACCAACACGGACGTGGTCGGCGTCCGGGAGTCCTTCCTGCAGAACGTGCCCGCCCGGGACCACGGCTCCGTGTTCCGGGGCCGCCCCGGCCTGGTCATCGGCGGCGGCGGCGCGGCCCGGTCTGCGGTGTACGCGCTGAGGCAGTGGCTCGGCGCGACGAGTATTTATCTTGTTAACAGGGACAAGGCCGAGGTCGATGCCGTTATCGTGGAGTGTACCGGGCGTGGCTACGGGGCTGGGCTGGTCCATGTCGAGACGGTCGAGCAGGCTCGGCTTTTGGAGGGTCCCGGTGCCATCGTGGCTTGTGTGCCTGATTTCCCACCCTTGACGGAGGCTGAGAAGGAGGCGAGGGCGGTGACGGAGGTGTTCCTGGTGGAAAAGGAGCACAAGGGTGCCATGCTGGAGATGTGTTATAACCCAACGCCGTTTACGTTGCTGGGGAAGCTGGCTGAGGATGCTGGGTGGCAGGTGATTTTGGGCACTGAGGCGCTGATCTGGCAGGGCATTGAGCAGGATCGGTATTGGACAGGACGGAGTGTGGATGAGCTGCCTGTGAAGGTGGTGAAGGAGAAGATTGACAGGCAGGTGGCGCTGAGGGCTAAGGTGCAGTAGTAGATGGGTTCTTTACATAGGCGAACATTGCAAGGTATTGCAAGGTGATATTGCCATTGATACGCAACAGTTACAGCACTGGAGGGTACATCAGTACCCGGGTACATGTACCTAGGCAGGTACTTGGGTGCTCAAATCGGACAGGTACAGAATCCGCAGAGATACCTCTATAAGGCTGGTGAAACGCGGGGTACCCCCTGTACCATGTACCCATACGTGCGTCCGCATATGTACTAGTACACCCAAAGTGGAGACTCTCCCCATAATCTATCAATTGATCTTCTTAGCGCGTGAACCCTGCTGGTTGATGAGTCGAAGATTTTCTGGAATTCCGTCGACATTCAACTGCAGCAGCACTTTTGACTCCTCGACTCGACTTCAAGTGTACAAGTGTTCAGAACCAACACTCCTCACCCCGGCCATACTCCAGCTGTACATGTGAATTGTGATGATGGATTATTGTTCATGAGATCAATTGACTGAAATTTCAACATGTTCGAGAACCTCTGCACCCTCCCGCTGGCCTCGGACCTGTTTACACAGGCCGTCCACCCCACCGAGCCTCTCCTGACTGTTGGTCTCTCAAGCGGCCATGTCGAGTCCTTCCGCATCCCCTCTTCAGAGAACGGCTCTCAAGAAGATGTCGACGAGAACAGCAGCATCACAAGCGGCAAGGGCCTAGTCAAGAGCATATGGAGCACCCGCAGGCACAAAGGCAGTTGTCGAAGCCTGGCCTACAGCCACGACGGTCGATGTTCGTGGCCTCCCCCTTCCCAGCACCCAATTCTGTGTCAATCCTGTACGAGAACATGGCAGACTGACATACATGACCGATTTAGCCCTCTACTCGGCCGGCACCGACTCCATAGTCAAGCACTTTTCCCCCGAAACCGGCCAGGTCCTATCCAAGATCAACATCCCGCCCCGCGGCTCCAACCCCGACGATCCGGCCGTCATGCACGTCCTCAGTCCACAAAACCTCCTTGTCGGCACCGACAGCGGCGCCCTGTACATCTACGACCTGCGCGACAAGCTGCGCGCCGACAAGGAGCCAGGCTCCAAAGACCCAATAGGCTCCATTGGCCACGCACCCGTCCGGAAACACTTCCCTCACGACGACTACCTCACCAGTCTTACGCCCTTGCCGCCAAGCTCCGAGAGCACAAGCGGGTTCCCGAGGCAGTGGGTTTCTACAGGTGGCACGACCTTAGCTGTGACGGACATCCGGAGTGGGATCATCACGAGGAGTGAGGACCAGGAGGACGAGTTGCTGTGCGCAACGCTGATACCCTCTGGCCTGGGACCGAAGAAGCTGAGGAGCAATGCCGTTGTTGCGGTCGGAACCGGCTCTGGTGTGTTGACCATATGGGACAGGGGCTCGTGGGATGACCAGCAGGAGCGGATACACGTCGCTGGCGGGCGGGGCAAGAGGGACGGCGAGAGTCTGGACTGCATCGTGCGGTTGCCGGACGAGCTGGGCTGGGGCAAGAAGGTTGCAATTGGTGTTGGTGACGGCACCGTGGCCATTGTGGACCTGAAGGCGAGGGAGACCCAGGCTGTCCTGAGGCACGACGACGTGGAGGGAGTTGTCGCAGTGAGCTTTGACTGTGAAGGACGATTGATCAGCGGTGGAGGCAAGGTCGTCAAGGTGTGGGCCGAGTCTGACGAGACTCAAGCTGAGGAGGAAGAGGCTGAGGAAGAGGAGGACGGCGCCGCCGATGGAAACGCCACCGGAAAGCGACCCGCTGAGAGCGATGATTCGGATGACGATAGCGACGACGACAGTGACAGCGACAGCGATCGACCAAGGCCCAAGAAGAAGAACAAGAAGGGTGGTAAGGGAAACAAGCCACAGGGCATTGCTTTCCCCGGTCTCGATTGAGACCTCGACCCAATGAACAATCTCAGAAGTCTTCATGATACCCAGCAAAGGGCTTCTGTGTGACACCGAGGAGTTATCAAAATGGTTTCATGTGAAGGTCAACGGTCTAAGTGTACTTATCTGTATATTAACGATGGCACGAGGTATACGCGTCTGAAGAGAGGACTCCCTGCTCATAGAAGATCTGTATCAAGACACGGAACCCAGTGGTGTGTCAACGACACGGGTCCAAAGCTATCCAACTCTATATCAAGCATCCCAGTTCACGACTTGGTCCCTCTGGATCCGTAGTGTCTTTATCCCACCCAGGTATTTGACCTACAGCAGCCACCGTAACAGTCCTCAAGCGCCAGGACGGGAATAATCCAGGCTCCTCACCCGCTTCCACACCTCCCTCACCAGCCGTTCCTGGCCCTGCCGTCCCGTCTCCCCAGCCGACGGTCCAGCCGGCCTGATCGCCAGATACAGCCTGCTCCCCAGCCTAACCTCCGGTATCCCCGCCGTCTCCGGGTCATCAGGCGGGTTCGCCGTCGTCACCAGCCCGCCCGCCTCCAACAAGATCGCAATCCCCGCCGCCACGTCCCACTCCCAGCAACCCCCCTCCCACCAGATATCAAACGACCCCATGGCCGTATACGCCAGGTCCAACGTCGCGCTGCCCAGGCTGCGCACGCCGTGCACCATGCCGCCCCTGCCGCCCCGCCCGCCGACCTCCACGGCCATGTTGGTGAAGCTCTCCAGCTTCCTCCCCAGGTTCCCCGCGCCCGAGACGTCCGGGTCCCGCCTGTCCTTCCCCCACTCGCACGCGAAGACGCATCCCTTGGGGGCGCCGGCGGGGACGGGCACGCCCGGGACGAGGGGGAGCCGCTGGGTCCCGTTGAGGAGGGCGCCGCGGCCGCGGCGGGCGGTGAAGAGCTGGTTGAGGAAGGGGGCGTTTATGACGCCGATCACGGGCTGGCCGGAGATGACGAGCGCGATGGAGACGCAGAACATGGGGGTCAGGTGGGTGTAGTTGACGGTGCCGTCTAGGGGGTCGACGCACCAGGTCGGGTGGGGGTCGTGCGGGCTGATGAGGTAGGACTTGGTCTGGCCGGATGAGTAGGTCTCTTCGCCTATGAAGCTGGTTGGGGTTAGTTGTTGGTTTACCGTGTGAGGGATTGGGGGGGGGGGGGTTTGGTATTTTTGGGAGAAAAATATCAGGAGGGAAGGAGGGGGGGTTGTGCGTACTTGTGTTGGGGGTATTGTTTTGATATCGAGCTGTGTATGAAGGCCTCGACGTCTGGTATTATCCTGTCAGCGAGCTGATGCGGTGCATTATGAGTCTGGTCTCAAGTTATTGCTATCTATATTACCTGTATCCGTTTTTGTCACAATATCAACAGCACTCTCCTTTTCTTCCGACTTCTGCTCCCCTCCGCTGGCCATACGCAGCTTGGCCGCGTCCATGAGCATGTTGCCGGCATCTTTACCCAGCTGGATGGCAAAGGCGTAGATCTCGTCCAACTCCTTTTCGGTAATTTGGCCAGCCATACTTTTCGTGAGAGATCAAATTTATGGTATGCAATTATTCGAAATCGAAAGAATGTATAATTCTATATAATTCAAAGAACGAGAGAGAAGTGGAGGAACACTTGAGGTGAGCTCAATGTGATCTGAGGCCACCACCTAAGAGCACCTAAGCACCCGAGGAACGCCGCTGCAAACCGCGCGGTATACTTCCGTTACAGCGGCAGGGTGATCTGCTACCCCACTGTTTATGTACACCAAGTCCTTATCATACCCCCTGAAAGTCCTTGAAGCTCAGTGACCACGTGAAGTTTGTACTCGATTCTCTCCTTCACACTCCACCAGAATTTCGGATGCAAACATCAAGCTCCAGGCAACATACCAAACTCGCTGTCGGTAGAGATGATAGAGTAGATTTCGTTGAATTCAAAAGCCGCAATACCGAGATATGGGGTTCATTTGCATGTGGGAAGCTGGAATCGTGATCCTCGGAAGCTGAAGAGCTAAGCGGAAGAGCACTCTTCCGCCCACGGGAGAGCTTTTTACCATCATCGGCCGGATATTATGCACATGCATTAAGATTGCAGCAAGAGGTGGACGTTTCAACGAGATGGATATGTTTGGCTCCGGATGACGAGCAGGTAATTCCGGTGTACTGAGAAGGCAGGAGGTGGGGGGGGGGCGTGGTCGGTTGACTGAGTGACCTCTTCTCACTACATCGTGTGCCTCACTCCCGACTTACCCTTGAACTTTCCTGCTCCTGTCCCTACGGCTCACCCAACAGCATCAGCGAGATAACTTGTCCTTCACTGTCACGAGTGCCGTGTCCACCATGCCTCGCCGAATCCTCCTCATCAACGGGCCCAACCTCAACCTCATCGGGACCCGCGAGCCACACATCTACGGCAACACCACCCTATCAGACATCACCGCCACCGCCCAATCACAAGCACAAACACTAGGCATCACCCTCGAGACCTTCCAGTCCAACCACGAAGGCGCCATCGTGGACCGAATCCAAGAAGCAGCAGGGTTCCTCAATGCTAACGGCGCCTCCCAGAGCCAGAACCAGGACGGGGAAGAAAAAGAGAAGGGGAAAGTGTCCGCCATCATCATAAACCCGGGCGCTTATACCCACACAAGCGTCGCCATCAGGGACGCCCTGCTGGGGGTGGAGATCCCGTTTGTGGAGGTGCATGTGTCGAACGTGCACGCGAGGGAGCCGTTTAGGAGGCATAGTTACCTGAGTGATAAGGCCGTCGCTGTTGTCGCGGGCTTGGGTGTGTATGGGTATCAGGCTGCGTTGGAGTTTGCGGCGAGGCATATGAAGCTTAAGGACGGGGAGTGAGATCGACCCGGAAGGCAGGCGGTCGAATGATTGCGTACGATCACTAAACTGTGGAGTTTTCACATGATTACGCTCCAGGTATCTCGTGCTGCTAATCGTTCGAAACCATAAATACTCCTAGCCGGCAAGTTCCTGGGACCTCCGTACAGTTAGACAGTTACAACTCGTCCTTGACAGGCTCGAAAACGTCTTCGATGTCTTCATGCAACGAACTCGAATCGACAAGACCAAGCAAAGAACTCAGGCGGGTGAAATCCGGTGCGTCCTCCCCGAGCCCCCAGGCAAACGTGCCACCCAGCCCCATCTCCCCCACCAGCTGCTCGACCTTGTTCTGGATGCTGTACGGTCCATCGAATGTCCACCAGATGGCCTCCTCGTCATCGTAGTAGTACGTCGCGCCCTCGTCTTCATCATACTCGTGGTACAAGAGAGCCCTGTGAAATGACTCTTTCACATCTCCAGGCACCTCATCGTGCCACGAGAACCCGCCCGCGCGGCCAAGGTCTCCGCCAGTAATGGGGTCCTCCAACAGCAAGGTCTTGCAGCCGATGGGCGTCTGCGCATTGCTGCAGTCCTCCCTGTCGGCCTTGAACCACTTGACGTAGAACCCGAGGCCGAGGTTCAGCTTCTCGGCGGGTGCGCCACGGGTGATGTAAGCCTGGAGAGCGTCGCGGCTGGCCTTGATGCTGGTGTGGTGCTTGGTGACATTGTCGCGCCGGTTCATCAGGTCGTACGTCATGACGTTGAGGAAGTCCAGGCTCTCCATGATGCGCGGGACGGTGCGCGGGGTGAAGGCCAGCATGTCCCTCTCGATCCCAGGTACTGCGGCCGTCATCAACTTGTCCGGGCCCAGGGCGGAACGGATTTCGCCGAGGAGGAGCGGGTAGGCTTCGATTTCCCATTCTTTCTCCGAGTTGGGGACTTGCTTGTAGTCCTTGCCGTTCCCGCCGGGATACTCCCAGTCGATGTCGACACCTATGTGCATTACCACCTGTTAGCCTTGATGGTTCTTAGCTACTTGGTAGCAAGGTGCAAATGCAAACTCACCATCAGCACCTGTTGCCTCCACCATTCTGGCGACGTTCTGGGCAAACACCTTCCGTGAGGTATCATTCCGAGCGGCAACCGCGAATCCCGTGTCTCCCCAGCCACCAATGGCGACGAGTATGTTAGCAGAGCTGATGGCGAAGGCCTGGCGGGCTGACTCCACGCTTCGAAAGAGAGGCCACTCATCACGGTCTGGATCCAAGAACATGTCGGACCTCATGAAGGCAAGGGCGACATGAGTGATGGGCTTCACCAGCTCCTCGTTGGATGGAACCACATCATGCTGTCTGCAATGAAAAAAGTCAGCATCGAGGCTGCATGGTTTGTTGTTGCTGAGACAGAACTGCACTCACCCAGTGAGGTACATGAGGCAAATGGGCCTGTCTCCGTTGGCAGCTGGTGTGCTGCTGGAGACGAGGCCCGCAAACAGCCACAGGCAGGCGGCTGTGACGTAGTGCACCAGGACTTTCATATTCGCAATTCTCTGGGAAGTAGAGACGGTCAGACATAAGTAATGAGAAGAAGACCCGCTTAAAGTTAATATACACAACGTACTATTTTGATGGATGTCGGTGTCAACCCAAGTAAGCTGGCCGGTGTGGTGGTGGTTGAAAGGAACGAGTGTTTTGTTTGCTGGTGCATTTAAAACCTTTGGCATCGTAAACGCACGAGAGTTGTCCCCATAACATGAATAATACCACCTAATTTGGGGCTGGCTCCGTTCAAGCACTTCTGGTCTTTTCATTGGCAACCCCATCTTTCTTCTAAGCTATCAGGGATCTAGATGCCATTGTCTTAGATTGAAGCATATGTGCGAGCAATAGAGCTAGGGAAGTAAAGCTAGGTACAAAGATATAACATTATCCTAATTATCTGTCTCTCTCCCCCCCCCCTGCACCACTCTCTTCATTTCTAATATAAGAAGAGAGTGTCGACCCTACTTTTTAGCGAAACTCGGTAGACCTATCAATGAGCTGCGCAGTTAGCATGTTATACATCCAGAGGTCCTTGTGTTCACCTACAACCCACAGCCTCTAACGGAGGATCACTCAAGTATTTCCGCACCAAGGCTTGGGTTGCAAGCGAATCACTCATCCTTGCCCACGCGGGATGATTTATAGTTTTTGGAAGGAAAATAATTGACAGACCAGCTGTAAAATCCCATCTATATATATATAATGCACCCCGTACTCCTTAATCAACTCCACATGATACCTAAGCCAGTCGCAGATATACTAATGAAACCATGTTAGATCGGCGACTAAGGCGTTGACACGATCTGCTTCTGATGGCCAGGCAGGATAGTTAAGTTGTATTGCGCTCCCAAACCCTTCATACTCGAGCGAGGGAGCTGCCTACAAGGATCAAGGAGCGGGGACTGGATGGGATATTCACCCCCAAATTTAATGGTCGCTGGTTCTTTGATTTACCATTGTGCATGAGCCAGAATCGCAAGGTCCGTCGCGAGGTCTGCCTTATTTTTCAGGAGTTCATTCCTGGTGATACCATCCGAGACCTGATCAAAAGCGGAGAAGTGCAGAAGATCAGCCTCGATGACCGGATGGAACTGATGGCTCAGCTTTTGGAAACCCACAGCCGCCTAGATTTCATCGGAGTGAGAAACGAGGTTTCATATACTCGGAATGTCATGGTCTATAAGGACTCCAAGGATATGTGGCACATTATGTCAATCGACTTCAGCCATTCCAGAGTGATGGAATTACCAATCTTCCAAGTGGCTCTTTGGCCAGGGCGAGAACACAGAGCTGCCAACATCTCCAATCGCTGTCCGCCGTGGTCACTGGCCTGTATCACCGGTCAAGGAGATTGAGGAATACTGGATAGATAAGAAATATTGCGACCGCAGCGCGAGGCTTCGCTGGATGGATGAACGATGGGGGAAGTCAAGCGGGAAGTCAGGCTAGTACCTACCTGTAAAGGAGAGCCTGTTGTTCAAGTCATAGGAGTCAGGTGGAGGAGTCATTGATGTTTCGCGTGCTGCCCGTAGCTATTGCGAGTCTCAAACAAAGATCTTGTCTTGTCGTGAGCCCCTCCCCGCCTAGAAAACGCTATCTACATGTATATACCATAGACGCGATGGTCAGACGAACAACACCTCCGACCCACGACCTAAACAATCACAGATTTCAGCTCCGGTAGTAATATGCACTAATACTAGCAGCTACCTAAGTGGCTTCCAAAGACATGTAGATATATATTCCTGTACCAAAGACAGTACCTGTCGAGACTTGGATATTACAAGTAATTTAGAAGCCTCGGTCCAAGACTATCATATTGTTCGTAGTTTGAGAAGCTCGTAGAGCATCATCTCGAGCTGATACACGAGTCCAAAAGAATCCTCAGAGAGGAGAAGCGTAAGATCTTCAAGAAAAAATCCTCCAAAGCATGCCAGCTCCTTGGACAAGGTTATGTACGAAGACTTACTTGGGTACCTCTCTAAACGCGGATGTTTCGGAGTCATCCACGGTGAAAAGCTTCCTTCGCATCCCGTTACGTGAACCTCTTCATGAGGAAGGTCCGTCTTCTGCCAAGCCTTTCTCTCTTGCGTTCAGTATCCGGTTTCTCTACGTCCCCATTCCCTACCTAGGTACCACTGCCGTTAAGGTATCCAGTGGTCATGAACCTTCTTCGAAAGACAGCCACTCCTTTAGCCTTACTCCCTCAGGTCTTAGACAGCTCTACGGATATCTCTCTGAAACGTGCACCTTTCTGCACGATCTTTTCTCTGCCATCCTTCCGTCATTATTTCCTCTGAGGTCGCTCGCTTCTTCCCGCTCTTAAGCCCCACGACCCCTCCTGTCAATCACTTCAGGAAACAGCGGCACTGCCGCAGTACACCAAGAGATCATTATACTTACCTAGGTATTTACCTAGGTAGTGATCAGAAGTGCTGCTTCCCATGCTGTTCGTTGGTACGGACTAGGTCATCAGGTCTTCCGGCGTCTGCCTAGCTGCAACGTCAGCAGTCACTACATCTACAGCACAACAACACCAAAACGCAGCACAAAACAATGCATACTCATTGAGTAGGTACACATCTTCCAAGTTTTGGTACCCTCTGCCCTCCTCCCCTATTGCTTTAGCAACACTCACAAATCCCAACGCGGGCTGCCAGCATCCAGAAGCGTGCCCAAATCCATTGCAAGCCTTCCTTCCTTCTCAGTTCCTTCTTTCCTATTTCACTAGAGAACCTTCTCAAGTGCTCCGAACCCAATTCCGGAGACGCACATACCTTCTTTGACTCTCCCAATCTCTCAATAATTTCCAAGCGCATACACTGAGTGCGACATCTTCATTTATTTCGACCTAACACTACCTTCTCACATATTTAATTTTGACGTTGAGTCCTAGTCAAACAGATCTGTCGCCTTCTGCTGATCACCGTCCGCTACCTCCGCGACTTCCAGTCAACAACATGTCTGCCGCAGGCGCAAAGCGGGAGGCCCATCCGGAGCCACTGCTCAGTGAGTCCCAGAAGAGACGGAAACTTTCATCTGACGAAGGACAACCAGAGGAGTCAGTACCTGATGCTACTTTCCCAGTGGCACATGAAGTCAACACTCAGGCAGCACAAGAGGAAGTACCTGGCGAGAATGTTAAGGGTTCGCCCAAGAATAACGCCGAAGACGTTCCCGATGAAGGTGCTCCCGATGTCCCTAGGGACGAAGCTGATGATGATCCCGAGGAAGGTGCTCAAGACGTCCCTGAGGACGACGCCGAAGACATTCCGGGAGGCCCTGAACATATTCCAAAAAAAAGCACGTACTGTCAGAAAACGCAGTGCGTGGGACAAGTTTCTTGACGAATTCATCGTTCGTGGCAACACTAGGGGAAACTTCACGGAGTATCTGAAGAATCAGGGACACAACAACCGTCCCTCCATGTCGCCCGAGGAGCGCCGCCAACTCATAGCCGACCTAACTCAAGGAACCGAAGAAGTGCCTCAGCCTAACCAACAGGGACGACGTTTCATGACCACCTCATTCGCCCCGGTTGATACCTTAAGCGATGCTGCCGCATTCTTAGGTATTGATCTCAGCATCTGGGAGAACATCGAAATCTCTCCATCCTCAGACCTAACTCTCAGGGTCGACCAGGTTCAAAACATTGCATTCATGGTAAAGAACGCCGAAGGAATATTGAAGGGCGCCGTTAACGCCAACGAGAGCAGCACTGGAAAGACCATCGAGGCATTAGCATCCGTATTTGTTTTGGGCCCAGCGACGAGAGACTCGGCCAGGCTTTGCCGCACACCGAGCTACTTTGATCCTCTGCCCTCACCAGGCTTTGCAAGGTTGGCAGGATGCTCACTTCAAGTTCTTTTTCAATCTTCTGAGGCTTCATGTTTGCAGCATGTCATTCAAGAGAAACAGGCATAGCAACTTTGTCGATCCAGAATCCGTGACAGCACTAACCGCAGTGCTAGAGCGCATGGAGCCTTCTGATCCCCAGATCAGCTATAATATCATTCTTTCCACCTACGAAGAGTTTTCCAGCAAAGCCTTCCTGAAGGAACGAAAGAAGGCAGACATTTCCGGGAAGAAAGATTTCTCGGTCCGCGGCTCCAGGTTGGCCCCCGAAGCCCGCCAGGCTATCACGATTGGTCGAAAACCGGTCCTCTTCGACCTTGAGTTCAAGACCAACATCTTGGAGAAACTCGGAACGCTCATCGCCGATGAGGCCCATGAGATGACGGACCCGAGGACGAGACGGGCACAAGCTGCTTATCTGGTAGATGCAGATATCACGTTCCTCCTCACGGCTAGTCCCACTGCCAACAAGATTTCCGACTTCCGTGGCCTTTTGTTCGCTCTTTTCAAGCCCAAAGAATGGCGTATCAATTGGCCACTTCGTGTGGACCATGCGGGACTGTTTCCAATGTACTCCAGCAACTTCGATCCATTCCAAGGCAAGGATCCTGCTGGTTTCATACCAGGACCCGGTCCAATTTCTTGACGTGGAGGCACTAAGAAACGGCCAGCACCTGTGGCGTCTGAATCCTCAAGCCTACCGATGGTTAGGAAACCAGATGAGGTTTAGTCCACACTTTGCAGAAGTGGTACTCGGTTCCATTGTCCGCCTCTTTGTTCTACGCCGCGACCCTGATTCTGTGGTCGACCTTCCCGGTGGCATCAAGAGAACAATCGCGGACATAGTGGGAATCCCTCAAGTCACGATCAGGACGGTCGAGCTGAGCATGAACACGAAAGAACAAGAGGATTACTATTTCATCGCAGAGCCCTGGTCCGTCAAGCTTTTCTCCACCGGTGACGAAAAGCAATGGAATGCAGCACGGAGACTGTGGCGCATTGGAAACGCTCACTTCGAGTGCAAAATAGGATGAGATATGGACAAATGATACCAACGAGTTGATTGCTCCGACAGAGGATTTCCCATTCATGCAGCACGTGTCTCTGGGTCCAATGAAGTACCGCTCGCTTCATTCGACAAGGCACAGAACGCCAAGCTGAATTTTATAACTGCTGACCTTGGCTTGAAAGATGTTTTCAAACTCCCGCTGAATTCCAAAGACAATATGAGCGACACAGATGCCGAAAAGCAAGCGCTCAAGGCTGAAAAGCTCTACGGCCAGGAGAAACATGCAGGAATGGAATTCTACTATGCAAGGACACGACGCATCCAAGATCCAGCAGAGCCGTTACCTGACCGATTGTCGATGATCAAGCACCTCGTGCGACGAGCACCCAAGCTGCGATGGTTGCTGGTCAAGCTTGATGAACTGAAGCAGAGGAACGAGAAGGCCATCGTGTTCTGTGTGCATCCTCGCACGCAGTGGATGATAGAGGGCGTGTGCTCGATGGCCGAGTTCGTTTTCTATTCGCTAAGGAGCAAACACGACAAGAATGAAGTCCGTCCAAGGGTTCTGGCAGACTTCAATGATCCTGCCAAGCGTATGGACTTTCTTCTGTACACCATAGAACTCGTGGGTTCTGACTTCGACTTGTCCCGCGATTGCCACAACATGACTTTTTTTGAGTTGCCAGAGAGCGTACCAATATTGATGAGCGCCATTGGACGGATCCATCGTGTTGGCCAAGCCGAACCACAAAAGGTCTCGATTCTGACTCTGGCTGGATCCTACGACGACTACACGTTGCACCGGCACTTCAAGAAATACTCCGTCGACCTGCTGGCCCAAGGTGTCTTGAGTGGCCTGTTTGATGAAGAACAACATCTAGCCTCACAGCAGCTCGCTGCGGGTGAGCTGATCCGGCGCCAAGTGGGCGCGCGGGTAAACCGGAGTGTCACCGAGTGGAGGTGCCACCAACCACGCGCGCGAGGAACCCGGAGGTTCGCCATGTGGAGGCGCCATTGCCTGAAGTACAAAGTGACCTTGACGCAATTTCATCCAGAAAAGTCTAGGCATTTCACCCAGGCTGGAAAATCGGCCATTGCCAGCATCACTACTCGCAGAGGGGCCGAGTCAGACAAAGGCGCTGAGGATAGTGGCGCCTCCACAGCCTCGGAAGACGGAGGGGTTGAAGGCCAGCATTCAGCGAGGGAAGAACGAGTTTCTCCTGGTGTTGAGGAGACACATGTGGACACTGAAGAGCTTTCCGATGGTGATCGATCTGGTCAGCAGCCGGATGACGATTAGCTTTGACACGCGCCCGTTCAAGCTTGGGGTGGGTTCCAATGTTGATGAGATGTGAAATAGCGGAAGTGATATTACAAGCCGTTGCGTTGAGTTTTCTTTCTTTCGATCTCTGACTTTCTCTTCTTCTGGTGCAAGTCGCGCAGTCAAATGAGACCGATACACCTTGCTATTCAATCAAACAAGGGATTTTACGGGAGTCTGGGAGCCGACGAGGCATGGGTTTTGCGTTGATTTGGCGTTGAGGGATATCATCAACAAACAGTCATTGTATCTAGGGCCGATTTCATAGATCATTTCCCCCAGTAAAAACTTGAGGCGGTGGTTTCTTCTATTTCACCCATAGGGAACAGGTCTGAGACGCTTCAAGGGCTGGCACGACCTCAGACTTGTTTCGATGGAAGACGCCCTCGTATGGGCAGAGCTTGCAAACACCCTCATAGGAATAGCCCCAAAACAATGCGATGACTTTTGATCTTCGCACCTAAGCTCGCCTCGTAGTTGTGTATAGAAGTATGCTTACTTTCGCCTTTTTAAATGTGGGGGGATGGGACGTGGGTTCCCAGATCGACACTGCCTCCCTAATTACCCCTAATCCAGCCTATAGTCTACACGTGTAATGAACCATATACTCTTCAGGAAACTCTTGCTCTGCTCTGCTCTGCTGCTGCTCGGGGTCATCACCTTTCTGTAGGAGGATGATTTCCTCTTGTATGCTCTTCGGTCTAGGTAAACTCAGCTTTGATGTATTAGACAGCCCCGTTTCAAAGGATGTAGGCGAGGGTCGATGTAGGGGATGAACATGGACAACAGGACCACGGAAACTGAATGGATTTATCCAGAATCAGACGATCACCGGAAGGTCGCCGTGACTCTCATCCGAGACATTCTCTGAGGATGTCTTGTTGCCACTCCCTCTCCCCTGCAATACGAATTACGATAAGACCGATCGTGTCTCGGCATGGGGTCTTGACCCCATGTGCTCCAAGCAGACCGGGAGCCAAGAACTTCCCCCAGTATATGCCCCAGTATGCCTCAGGATGCTACCGAGTCGCATTTGATGTATATCCTAGCTAGCCTATGGGGCAAGCGGCGTAGGGTAATTGAGCGCATTGACAAAGACGTTGAACCTTCAATTCACCGGGTATGCCGTGATAGTCAAGGGGTGTATTGCATCAATCCCGTCCCATTGAGACTTTCTTCCTGGTTATTCACACTCAATATTGTTGAGAAGCATACTGTGATGGTAGTAAGATAGATCGACTGCCAGGGCCTGTCAGATCTCCAGACATTTTTTGCTGACCTCGATCTTCTGACGGAGCTGACTTTTCTCTCCCACGAGGGTCTCAATCAAAGGTTAAACTTTGCAGGAGATTGCGTGTAGGCGTAGGCGAGCGAGCCTAAACAAAAATCTTGTCGATCTCAAGTCTTGGAGGCCAAGCCTAAAAGATCCGCTAAGCCCCTTGACCACTGCTTGATAAGTGAGTTTATCTGGGACCACCCTGGCTCAATCGGGTATTAGAAATTTAGGATACAGATAGACTACAGTGTGGCTGAATGTCAAATTTCCCCGAACCTCCCGTCGATACTACGACATAATAACAGTAGAAAGCCATGAGTGACAATTGGAGCCCCATTCCAGCATCAACCCAAGAGCCTGTCAGTTCTCATCACGAATTTCCCATACCTGCCATACTAAAGAAAACGAGGCAGTGCAAGGGTCCAGGCCTCGCGGATTCGGCTTCCCGACAGAGAATGGCTTCGTTTCTCATTAAGCATCCCACCCTCCCCCGGGATGGAAAGCTCGTTTAGGAAACACCAGCGCTGTCATTGCGGATCCCGATGCCACTCCACAAATACGAATCACTTACGAAGCGGCCAATGCCGAACCTAGAGAACCATGTTTCGTGTTTGCGGATTCCATGTACCCTGTCATGGAAAAAAAAAGCCGTTCCCACCCTGACTAAATTAGGGTGCGCCACAACGGGCATGGCAATGTCTGTAGGCCGCATGAGGGAATCCTTGATAGATATAAGCTTGATGAGCCGTATCCGCGTTCCCGGGTCAAGTCTGTTCCTCTCATCGTTTCAATCTCGCTCTCAAGTTACACAATCGTTCAATAAACTGCTTTCAATATCGTCACTCGCTTGCACGGTCCTTTCCAAACTTACAAAACAAATCCAAATCCAAAAAACACAACCGCCAAAATGGTCTCCACCCTGACTCTCCTCGCCCTTGCCTCGGGCGCCATTGCCCTGAAGGTCACCTCGCCCGACAAGAGCACCGTCTGGACCGCTGGCGACTCTGAGACCATCACCTGGGACACCGTCAGCAGCGACCAGGACACCTTCAACATCTACTTGTCCAACTTCGCCAGCTACCCCACCACGACCGTCCTGCTCGCCTCCGACGTCTCCTCCAGCGACGGCTCCGCCAAGATCGACGGCAGCAAGCTGACTGCTGGCAACGCCTTCACCATCAACTTCACCAACGGCACCGAGACCGAGCAGATCTACGCCCAGTCGGTTAGTTTATATCCAGAGTCGCAGTTTGATTGATACAGGGACAAACGCTAATTCACTTCTCTTTTCTTTCGTACAGAGCCAGTTCAACATTACCGAGTCCACCTCTTCTTCTTCTTCCTCTGCATCCTCGTCCAAGACTGGTTCGTCTTCCACCACTCTGTCCTCTTCCCAGACTGGGTCATCCACCGCCAGCACTTCCTCTTCCTCCGCCACCGAGATTGGTTCGTCTTTTCTCTCTTTGCTCACGTCAAGCCATCGTCTTCTTTCTCATGCATTACCTGGTCACTAACTTGTCTCACAACACAGCTTCCTCCACGGCTAGCACCACTCTCAAGTCCTCCTCCAGCACCGCCACAGGCACTTCTTCGGAGTCCACTGCCAAAGCCACCGGAACTGCTAGCGGCTCCAGCGCCACCAGCACCTCCTCGTCTGCCACCTCTGGCGCCGGCAAGATTGTTGCTGGGTGGATGGGCCTGGCTGCCGTTGCTGCTCTTGCTCTGTAAGGGAAGCTAGGACGGATGAGCGATGAGAAGGGCGGTTTCTTTGCCACCACAGCCACGATAATCATAGACGGGTTTTAATGTGTAATGAAAGAGATGCTATGTTGCATGCTGCTTCGAAATCTTCCTATAGAGCCACGTTCAATGTTGGTCTTTTGCCCACACGAACACGCTCGAACCAAGCGGATGTTGGCAGTAATTAATGTCTGTTTCTGACGAGCCAAAATTAACACATGTTTTACCGTCTATCCCGATGACCCCCCAGTAACCCTCCGCCGGCACGTATCCAACAACTCGGCCAGACCTCTTTGGTCTTCCTCCCGGCGATCCTCATGGAAGTTCGGGAAGGGGTCGTTTGTCCAGCAATGTATATTGCCATTGTCCTCTGCTTCGGGCCAGTGCGTCGGCAGGATGCCGTTGTCAAACACGATGTACCGCTGCGGGTAAATCCTGGCACCAGAGATGCTCCGATACTTGACGCCGTACCGCGAACGCTGCCCTCGAGGGTTCGGCTTGTCGAAGTGGAAATCGACGAGATTGGGTAGCCCCTCCGCGATGCGCCCGAAGAATTCGCTCCATGTCCCATGGTAGGCGTACTGTGCCCATTCAAGGCCGTCGTCTTCTGGTTCTTCTGGGATGGCGTCCCAACCCTCTGTGCGTGGCTTCCATTGCTCCATGTTCTCGGGCTCGATTTGGGCTCTGGAAACGATCATGCAGTTGTGAAGCACAAGCTGCTTCAGTGATTGAAATTCGAGAAGCCAGCTCAGATCGTCGTCATGTGCAAGCGTGTAGTACCCGAGAGACAGTGTCTCCAGCTTGGGGAGAGACAAGCCGCTGGGACGGAAGTATCCAGGAAATGGGCCCCAGTTATCAGTCTTGCTGTAAATGGATAGGGATTTCAAGTTCTCCGAGATAGGCTTCAGCCAGTCCGAAACAAGGTAAGCTGGGAAGGTCTGCAGCTCGACACGAGTGTAGTCATGGTCTGGTCCAGCCTCGTTGCTCTCCTGGGTGATCTCGAGGTGTAGCTCTTCCAGCTGGCTCATGACGTCTCGGAAAAGATCAGACCGTGTGAAATCCGGAATTGGGCAATTCTGAAGGTTGACGATGGTCAACTTGCGGATCGTGCGGTTGTCCGGGTTGGCAGCTCGGTCCTTGATGGCCTGGAATATCAACTCGAAGACCTCCTTTCTTATCGACACAGTCTCCTCCACATCTTCGTACCAACTGGTTTCGCGATCCCCAACACACTCCGACATGAACCCAATCTCGAGGGAGTCAATGTTGGGAAACTTCGCCAGAGCCGCTATAGCTTCCTCGTACTTCTCGCCGCGCTCCTCGATCTCACGGTGACCAGAATAGCCATCCAAAGTGATATCTGGCTGCGAGTGAATGATAGCAGATCGGGGCAACCGCCGAAGCCTTTCATGCTCGCTGATGCGGTTGTAGGTCTCGATATGCTCTTCCAAGGGGGAGACGAAGACCTCCTTGAACAATTCCCTCACGGCATGCTTGTCCAGCTCCTTGTTGGCCAGCCGAATGTTCTGGAGGTCCTCCTTGGGCGCGTACCTGATAATGTGTTCGACGATCTCGGGCGCCAGGCCGAGCAGGTTCAGACCTGACTCGGCGGCAGATGAGTTGTCTTCTTCTGAGGCCATATTGCGTGCGGGTTGTCGATGTGTGATGGGTGTTCAAGTGGTGCTCATAATTCAGACGCTCCTTTCCCGATGGCCAGATAAGTAGATGAGCGAGTGGCCATGTTTTATAGTGAGTTGGAGTGCGCCCCTTTCGAGAGGAGCGATGATGAACACGCTACTCTCCGGATCGTCGCGCCACACGCCGAAGCGCCTCTTGTTTTTTTGGGTGCGACTGCTGCCTACCGGTTGGTGCTTTTGTAGACTGGCCCACAATAATATTTAGGCTTCTATGGCTCTTCATTCAAGGAGTTCCCAGCTCTTCTCAGCCCAGTAAAGGTTGACGTAAGTTGATAGTGTAAAATGACAAGTCCAGCCATCTTGGACGATTGAAAGTCGAGAAGGTAGAAAGTGACAGAAAACGATGTATAAAAAACATGAAATAGGGTTCGGGTTTCATATAAGGAACATTGTATACACCTTCTCCAGCACTGCAATTAAGTACATACTATCTGTGTACATATGTACTAGAGTACATATAACTCAATAATCATAGGGAAATTCGTTCCAAAGCTCATTATTCGCAATCATGGTCGGTCAAGAGCCAGGTGTCTTATAATAAATCAAGGGTACGGATCCGTACGTTGAGAGTAGTTGAGTCAACGGGTTGAAAAGATAATATTAGAATACTTATTTTCCTATCTCCGTAGTCCAGGTTACACTACTAATCGTCAATCCCGTTCATTGGACAATGCAGGATGTTTTCCAATTGTTTCGGGCCTAATATATTACATTCCACTCATAGCCTTACCTATAGCTGGGAGGATAGCTAGGTGGGGATAATAGATATCAAGCCTATTAATCTTCTAATATGTTATATAGCGTTCTATATTAGAACAATTGCGATATCCCGAGTCTCATTTTTACACTAGCTTCTGGACTACCTGGGACCGGACTCATCATCGTTGCTTGACCGGCAGGATTATTCCATGACTGCTTTGTCTACTTCGCCTTGCTCCGAGGTCTCATTGTGCAGAGGACTTAACGTATAAGTTGAGTTGATAAGAGGAGCAGCAAAATCAGTTCTCCTATGACCCAGCAGATGGTCTCTAAAGCCCAGCTCTGAATACAACAGAATTCTGGGACAAACGGCATATATGCCGATTGGACCGTTTGTCAGGCACGCAGGCACTTCTTCATCAGGACCGCATTCAGAAACTCTTCATTATATATAGAAACTCACACATGCAGTTTTATTCTCGTCTAGTCTATTTCCCGACATTAAAAGCTTGCTTTTCTCAGACCTCTAGAGAGCTCCTCACACGCACACTCCAAAATCATAAACCGCCAGACTACCTACTTGTTTAAGTAAGTAAGTAGCTAGACCGGCATACTCCATGCGTGCTCCAATTCGCCGTACTGAATCTCCTCGATCCAGTTCTTGACCCGCACCGCCGTCTCGCCAGCCTCCTGACCCGGCGCGAGACCACACTCCACCATTTTCCCGTTCCACCCAATCAACCGGATCGGGGTCACCACCGCCGCGGTGCCCACGCCAAACGCCTCGACCAGCCGCCCCGTCTCGGCCGCCGCCGCCAGCTCGGGCATCGTGACGACCCTCTCGCTGACCAGCCAGCCCTCCTGCGCCGCAAGCCGCTCGCGCGCCAGCGCCAGCACCGAGTCGCGCGTGACGCCCTCGAGGATCGTCCCGTCCAGCTCGGGCGTCGCCAGCTCCAGGCGCCCCTCGGCGTCGCGCAGCACGACGAAGACGTTCATGGCGCCGGCCTCGGTGAGCTGCTGGTCGTCGCCGAACAGCCACAGGTTCTGGTGGAACCCGCGCTTCGCCGCCTCCAGCTGCGGCAGGATGCAGGGCGCGTAGTTGGCGCCAAGCTTCCTGTTGCCGGCGCCGCCGGGCCACGCCCGGATCGACTCGCTCGTCGCCTCGAGGGAGACGGCCTTGAAGCCTGTCGGGTAGTAAGGCCCTACGGGGCAGGCGATGCAGTAGAGCAGCGCTGACGATGAGGCGCCGATGCCGAGGGTGGGCTGTGTGCCTATGAAGGTGGTGCGGAGGTATAGCGAGTAACCTCGTTCCCTATTATCAGGTACCAGACCCTTTTGGTTAGCTCGCTGTATCAAGTCACACATGCAAGTTCAACAAACAATGATACACGGGTGGGGAGGGTACGGACTGCGGAATAAAGCGCTCCTCAAGTCGAACCAAGGTCCGCAGCAAAGTCTGGAGCTGCTCGGTATCAACTGTCGGCAGGGCCAGTCGGGCGGCCGACTTGTTCAGTCTTGCCGTGTTCATGTCACACCGAAACATGCGGACGGTCCCGTCAGCCGCGCGGTACGCCTTCTGACCCTCGAAGCACTCGATGCCGTAGTGGAACACGCAGGTCGCAGGGTCGAGAGCGATCTTCTGGTACGGCACGATCTCGGGCGCTGCCCAGCCGTCCTGGGCCGTCCACTCTATCGCGAGCATGTGGTCTGTGAAGTTCCGGCCGAACACGAGGTCTTCTTTCGGGTAGAGCGACTTTGGGGTCGCCGTCTTCGTGATGTTCAGCTTGGAGGCGTCGAGCCCGGCATGGTGTGAGTCAGACACAGTGCTGCTGGTGTTGAGCCATCGCGCCCCATATCGAGATGGAGTCCGCAGCCCAGATATTATAGCATTGGCTGGCCTGGCAGCTCGCAGGAGGCTTCGTGGGAAAGTCATCACGAACAAATAGAGGGATAGGTTGCGGAGAGGGAAAGTTGACGCAGGATCCTGATTCTCTACGGCGGCAATTCCTTCTTTGATGTGTTTTTTGTTTCTTTTTTTGATTACGAGGGCCGACACCGGACAAAGGTACATACATGTATGTAACTCTGAAACGGTGTAGAGTCATCATTCTGAGCGCAACCCGGCTCAGGGTCTTCCGGGCCAGATATTCCATCACCTGCATAACTTGGAGATGGAAAGGGCCCGGGGGTCGGCGGGTGTACACCCATGATGGCCCCTGGTGAATCTTACCCGGTGGCAACTTGTGAAGGCAGGCATGGGTAGCTGGAACAACGCCGAGGACTCGCATATCACTAAATAGATACATAGTAGATATGGGTTACGAATTGGGTGACAGTCAGAGCGGGTGTGTGGGGCGTGACATGGCAGCCTTAAGGGGCATAATGCCTACATATTAATATGTAAATAGCGGGGTAAACATATTATGGCATACGTACGAAGTACGGAGGTGGCAATGCCACGGGCCAAAGGAGATCTACTCCCTGGTTCTGTGTCAGCGTTTTTACTACATACAATGATACATACACTTCATCCTTGCCAACGTTCAGCCTTATATACAAGACGATTAAGAGTCCTACCGGTGGAGGTAGTGGAGACGGAACTCCAATATAACCAGGGACGTGAGAGAAGGAGGCAGACTGGAAAGGCCTTGCAGATTCTTATCGGCTTCCCAGTGATCCAACGTTGAACGGGAAGGATCTAGCGGAGGCTCCCCCTACAGGTCATGATCTTGGCTTGCTGACGACTTGCATACGATGTACCGGTATATTACTCAGTTTATCCCTGCCATGCCTAGTAGTGGGCCATTTCTGGCCAACCACTAGTCAGATATAGTCTTTCAGCTGCTATTGTAGCGAATATTATATATCCACGTCCGTAGGATCCTACGACATATGTCCGAGTGACCTACTCGTAGCAAGACCTATCAATAGTCGGGGCCAATTACGGGAGATGCAGTAACTTGTGATCCTTCAAGCGCGGGGGAACACAACGGATCATTCGTTCTTCTCGGCAAAGCTGCAGTCTTCTGTGGCGTGAGGATTACAGTGCTTGAACTGCCGAACATGTCCTAGTCATATCTTGATTTCTCTACGCTGGTCTTGGGGCTTCCTAAGGCCGGATGGTATATTAAAGACGATGTTGCCTTGCAACTCAAGCAAGGTTACGCTGCACTACACCCCAATTACGTGCTCCATTTGGTCTTGTTTTCCAAGTCCCTTCTGAAGTACCAAAGGCCCACCCTATGTAGATGATGGAGAACGTCCAAGCTCCAACAAGTCGAAAGATTGTGAGACGGAGAGGCGCGTGTGCCAGTTGCAAGTCGAGGAAAGTCCGATGTATGCGCATCACTTTTACCTTCCTGTCATTCTACTAGGATATAGATCGTTAACTTGTCAGGTGACGGGAAAACGCCCATGTGCTCTGTTTGTGAGGTAAGTGAGCACGTTGCAAGCACCACATGGAATATATTTTGGCTGTTTTTTTTGACACAATGCAGAGGCAAGGTACAAGATGCACGTACCCTGATTCCAGAAGGAGGACCAAGTCAGTCAACGATGCATGTGGTAAGTACCAATCCTACCAGACCAAAGAGCACATATTCCATCTCGATGCATACTTACTAATTCACCAGTCGGATCTCCTCCATCGACCCATTCTTCCCGTCCGGCTTTGAGCATGGACACTGTCACAAATTCCTCGACAGATTATCAGTTCCTGGATGCGCAGGGTACTCTGGATATCCTTGACATGGACGCGTTCTCCTGGCCTACTTCTATCGTTGAAGATGTCAACCTATCTGGTGTTCTCCCCCTGGATATAACTCTTTTTGGAGAGGACACGAACTGGACAACTGATCGAATGGCCAATCAGAATCAAAACTGGCCACGCCAAATCGGACTCACAAAGCTCCACGACGAAGTACTGAGCCCATTAGATGGCTTGTTCCCTTCCGCAGATCAGGCATTGACAGGGAGCCCGGCTATAACTGGTACCGTTGAGGAGGTTAGATCACCCGATTGAAAGGCACCTGCCCTGCGTTGTTTAAAAATAAACATATGCTAATAGTCTTTAAGGAAGAGGAGACGTACGCTAGTAAGAATTCCGATATGTTGTGGCACAAGAAACTTGAGTAGCATCTGACTGAAAGTTGTAGATGAATCATCAACTCTTGCGAGTATCGTATGTGCCAACCTACACCATATTGCCGAAAATCAGCATCAATCTTCCATTCGCACACTTTTGCAAGAAGTTGCTGCCAAAGCACTTGATGCTACAGCATTCCCGATTGCGTTCAAACGAAGATGGTTCGGCAACAGCGCATCACCCCAGCTACGAGCGTCATGTTGTTCAGGAATATGCCGATGGTGTGTATGACCCTCACAATTTCCTTTCAGATGGTCACTGACGCATATACTGCAGCTTACTTTGACCAATTTCATCAGTACGTACGTGAAGAAGAAGAAGATATGGGATGTGTGCTGAATATTATAGGAGGTTTCCATTCATACTCAGAGACCGGTTTCAGTCCTCAACGGAAGCGTTGCTCACAGGGAAACTCCCAGAGGACAATCCTGCTGTCCCTCTCATCAACGCAGTTCTCGCTCTTGGTTGTCGCCTAGTTCAAAAGCGCAGAACCAACGATTCCAGTATTGCCGATCGAGAAGCCCGGCATTATTACGCAGTGGCTTCAAGAGCCCGTGGCCATTTAGCAGGAGCACAAGCTCAGGCTTCAATTACCACAGTGCAGGTAGGTAATAGTGACTTCCAAAAGACAACAAGTTTCTGCTAACATCAACGTTGATCATCTAGGCCCTCGTTGCAATGGTAACATCAATGTGGTGCTAATGAGTCTACAAGATGTTTAGCTAATCCTTGTGCAGACAATATATCTTGAGGCTGGGGGTCTTCGGACATCTACGCTGGCCCTATCTCTAATATCCACAGCAGTACAACAATGCTTAACACTGAAGCTAAATCGGAACAATAGTGTTCGAGCCCTGGCAAGTTCCGAACAACAGTACCAGCTCCTGCGACGCATTTTCTGGGTGGTTTATTCTTTAGAAAAGCCCCTAGCAATGAGACTCGGACGATTCTCAGTAGGTTCTTCCTTCCCTTAAGCTAAATTCATACACTGTTGCTAATTGAACGTGGAGTCTATCGATGATGACTTGATTGACTTTTCTCCGCGAATGATTCAATCCCCTTCAGAACCTGACAACACCCACCAACCAGGTCTCTTCATCCATCTCTGCGAGCACGCCAAGCTGTGCTCCATGGTCGTCAAACAACTATATGGTATAACAAAGTCCAGAGTACGACGCAGCGATATCCAGGAGACGTTCCACTCGCTGGACATGCTCCTACAATCTTGAAGGATTTCACATCGGGGCAGCGCGGGCCGACGCGGATGGACCCAGGATTCTCTATGCCTGACTGGACGACATTACAGAGTTCTCATGAGACTCACGTAGGGTTATTTCTACGATGGCACGAATTGAAAGTCACTATTCACCACAAGTAAGTGGAAAAACCCCTCCTCACACTTCCGACCCCCTCGGCCAAAGGAATGCCTGCGCTAACCGAAAACAACAGAGGCAAGCCATGCGTGCAGTCAGCACGGGAGGTACTCTCACAAGCCCACCTATGGGAGCCCGGCAGCGCCACGTACTCGGACTGGTAAGTAGAAGCGAGATTTGGGCAAATCCCCAGTCGAGCACCGCCGTCATGACTATGCTGACCCCCTCATAGGTTGATAGTGCAGGTGCCAATCATGGCCTGCTGCGTGCTTCTCATCGACGTCTTTAGCAAGGACCGATCGGAGGACTTCCGGAGCAACATGGCATTCCTCGGCATGGCGAGCGGGTGGCTCGGCCGCCTGGCCAATACAAATACGGACACGGCCCACGACATTGCCTTCAACAAGATCATGGAGTTGATTGCGCTGGCGCAGCAGCAGTGCAAGGTATGAGGTTGTCTGTGTAGAAATGTACTATCATTGGTGTGATGGACACTCCGTAGAGGCTTCCTACCACATACGCCCCCTTCCTCAATCTACTGAGAAACATTCGACGTCCCTTCCCGGTGACCTATGTACACCAGAATTGTTACGTCCACAGTTTTGCACAATGTGACGCCTGAGGTCCAAACCTGCCAGCAGATCTAATATTACACACTTAAGTACCTAGGTACCTAGGCCTATGTAGACGCAGCATTGATACAAACCTTCTACATTCTCGCCTTCAGCTTCCACCCTGTCCTTGATATCCTCGCCGCAACCAGCATGATCGCCCCGATCATCAACAGCGAGGCAGAGAACATCTCCATGCCCAGGTAGCTACCGCCGTCGGCACCGATCAGGGCGCCGGCGATAGGTGTGCCGGTCAGGGTGGCGAAGCTGATGAGGGTGTACACCATCCCCATGCGCACCCCCATCTTTGTCATGTCAGTGGTCAGGCTGGACAGAGCGGTGGGGAACAGGCTGTTGACGCCGGAGCTGAAGAGCCCGTAGATGGTGGCGAAGGCCCAGAGGCCGCTCTGGGTGAAGATGGCGGCCCAGCAGTAGAGCGACACGGCAGACAGCAGCACAAAGGGGATCATCATGTTGGTCGGGCCGGTGTACCTGTCGGAGAGGAAGGGAGGCAGCAGCCGGCCGACGACGCCAATGCCGTTCATTACGATGAGGAGGTTGATGGAGTCGCCCTGGGAGATCCCGATGACGCTGGTTGCGTACTCACCCACGTAGTAGTAGGCGGGATATATACCCCAGAAGCAGAAGAAGATGCCAATGGCGAAGAGGAGGTAAGGAACCTCCTTGAAGGCCGAGAATTCCACAAGAGGCCCGATGCTCCGGGGCGGGACTCTGGTCCGTGACAGGACGAAGCAGATCACCTGGAAGACCAACATGATCAGGCCGAGCACGCGCAGGGTCCATCCGAATCCCACGCGGGGTAGGAGGCCCTCGAAGATGCCGGGGATGATCATGCCTCCGGTTGTGGTGCCCGAGGCAGCCAGTCCGACCGCCATGGCTCTGTTCTTGCTGAAGTATGTGGGGAGGATGGCCAGGGTCGGGCAGAACAGGAGGCCGTTCCCAATACCGGTACAGAGTCCCTGGGCGAGGAACAGCTGGTAGGCTCGTTAGGCTGGATTCGCCCGTGGTCTTGGGAGTCGGGGTGGAAGTGTCGTGGATACCTTTCTCATCTTTTTCGGCTGAGCAGTCGGGGTTTGGAAGGGCGGTGGCATTGTCATTTCCATTGGCATTGGACGTAACGCCGTCGGTAGACACAGTTGTGAGTGCCATGGCAGTTACAGGTGGTGTCAGGTACAACTCGTGGAGGAGAATGAGGCAGACCGACGAGTGTTTGATGCTGAGGACGTGACTCTGACTACTAGGTAGTGCGTGTTATAGTGTAGTGCTGTGTTGACTCACTGATGGCAGAGCGGTAGATGTTTTTCAAGACAGAACCCCCCTCCCTTTCCCCCCAAGGTGCCGCAGGTCAATTGTTCAGCACTTCACTCAATTGCCTTCCAGTACGGATATGTTCCTGCGTCTGACCACGCTAGGCTCTAATCAAGACTTTACTCCGAACCTCCTGCAGCCGCCTTGTCAGTACAAAGAGGTCGATTGTCATCCGTCACCCCCATATTAATTCGAGTATCCGTAATATGCATGTCTCGGAATGCCACATAGTGTACATGTCCCTGTTCCCCTACCCAATACTACCCCGGCATCCCACCATCATTGGTCCCCCCCGGAATTGTGTCACATCAATACTATCACCTACATATTGCCCGCAGCAAATGTGGGTCACGGCCTCACTTGGTCAATGTCTGTGTAACAAGACCTCAATCCGAATGAGATAGGATTGCTAAGAGTAATTTCTGAATCGTCATGACTACATGCCTGCAGGCGGACGTTCCTCGGAACTGCAAAATCCTTGATGCCCCAATCCGAATCCTATGTACTCCCGTATCATTCATTGTCCGAAATGCAACGACGAGTGTGGTAAACGCTTGATGCACTCAGAGCCCCATTGTGCAAAGATCAATGTACCAGGTCAAAGTGCCAATCCGAATTTCGAGGTTGCTTCCTCCTCACCATATGTTTGCAAGCCATACTCCATCCGTACTGCTGCTTGCTATCCGCAACCTCTGCCAACCGGAACCATGTTTCCTCTCAGCCATCGTGGCAGCTCGGTAATGTGCTTGCGTGCTCTTGAGTTCCTGGCCATGGTTGCTCAGCGAGTAGGATACCAGGCTGTTATCCAAGCCGAGCCTCGCGCACATGCAAACCGTGGGTGATGGGACAGTATAATAAAGAGGACATCATCAGTCTTACTGTTGCTCCCTCAAGTGCTTGTTACTCAACCCCCTCGAGAATCAGTCTACTCGGCCACCTGCACTTCCTCAGACATCTTTGCAACAATCCACCGACCGCCACCATGAAGTTCAACTCCGTTGTTGCCTACGCAGCCTTGGCCGCTGGCCTTGGTTCTGCCCTGCCCACTGAGAAGAGGAATGTTGCAACTTCGGGTGATATCACCACCAGTGATGGCTTCCCGGCGAAGCGCAACGTACTTGCTCCCACTATCCTCGCCCTTACCAAGCGCAATGTCGCTACAAGCGACGATGTTGAGAAGCGCAATGTTGCTACGAGTGACGATGTTGAGAAGCGCAATGTTGCTACGAGCGACGATGTTGAGAAGCGCAATGTTGCTACGAGTGACGATGTTGAGAAGCGCAATGTTGCTACGAGCGACGATGTCGAGAAGCGCAATGTTGTAAGTCCAGAGAAATCCCCCCTCCCCCCAAGTATGAAAATAACGATGGGCTCTAACATCTTCTCCAGGCTACCAGTGATGTTGAGGACCGAAATGTCGCTACATCCGACAAGCGGAACGTTGCTACTTCTGACAAGAGCAACGTGGCCACCTCTGACAAGAGAAATGTTGCTACCAGCGACGTCGATGCCCGGAACGTTGCTACCTCTGAGAAGAGGAATGTTGCCACCAGCGATGTCGATGCCCGGAACGTTGCTACCTCTGAGAAGAGAAATGTGGCTACTAGCGACGTTGAGGCCCGGAATGTTGCTACCAGCGATGTCGATGCCCGGAACGTTGCTACCTCTGACAAGCGGAACGTTGCGACCTCAGACAAGAGGAACGTCGCCACTAGCGATGTCGACGCCCGAAATGTTGCTACCTCTGATAAGAGAAACGTCGCTACCTCTGACTAGAGGAGTGTTGCTACCAGCTGAATAGCTACTCACCGTGAGCACCCCATCCGTGAACTATATGCTCGCTTAACATCACTAACGCATCAATGTAGTTCAGAATTCCCACAAGGAGTGTTTCTTCTGCCGTTCACTGGTCTTGAGGTTCGGGCATAGAGTAGATTGATTCGAGAGATGGTGGGATGGGCTGCCGAGTCTGGAGGGTTGGAAGAGGGCGTGAAGTGAGTGTGCGTGTTGATCGCTTGTTGCTATCAGATTACATAGCGCCTATGATGAGAATGAATGTTATTGAGATTGGTGCGAATATTGAAGCTGCGCTTGAATCTGTCCAATGCCGTAAACTGTGAAGTTCCGTCAGCTTTGCCTTATGTGGAGAGTTGGTCAACTAACTGGTAGGAGAGAAGGTGACTCTTGGATACTTCTTGTACTAAGTTCGAAGACGACCTTGGGAGAGCTCAAGGGGCCTGTCAATATGTATGCGAGTTGGTGGCCGAGGACATGAGATTTTGGTGGATGGTTATTGTCACAGCACAAGAAGGACCGTTGCACTAGAACACCGAAAGAGGAACGTTGCAATACCGAGAGTATTGCCGTAGCCTTCACCTATACGTACTGTGACAGTTATTGCCATGTACTTCAGTCACTGTGAGTTCTATGGTGAGCTGGCTGTACTGATTTGTCTAAATTACGCAGTGAATATCGTGGGATGAAAAGAGCTATATGTAGCCAGTTAGAGCAATATTATTACGAAGCGTGTAAATGATAGACAGTCACTCAAGGGGGTCAAGTCGATCATCGACGCAGTGAGCAAAAGTACATGCGTTTTCTCATAGATGCTATCTTTAGTTGTTACAAGTCCATTCCCAACTCCAGCTCCGGAATCATGTCATCGAACACAGATCCATCCTCATCCCGATCCTCAACCTTACCACAAGTGTCCCGCAACTTCATCGTCATCCAGATAGCCGCCAACGCCGCAAGGCCGCCGGCCCGCAAAACCCATCCAGTGCTCCTGCTCTCGTCCCCACCATCGCCATCGGTACCAAGCAGCCAGAAAACAGCGCTGCTCCCCAAGGCCGCGATCAGCTGCGGGGCCGCGATGGACATATTGTGGATGCCCATGACGATGCCAGGCTGCGTCACGTAGCCCGTCGTGGGCTTTTCTTCCATGAGCGCACGTGTCGAATCAGTAAGAGGAACGCGGTAGGTGTCGGCCTGGCCCTCGTGGTGCCGCGAGAGGATGAGGCTGATGAGTGTGAAGGGCACGAGCTGCGTCAGCGCAGCGCTGATGCCCACGAGGCCGACGAGGATGGTGGCGCCGACAACGCTGCTGCCGACGAGTAGCGTGCTAAACATGCAGGCTGCGAAGATGGCGTGCGAGAGCATCCAGAGGGCGCAGAGTGAGGACCAGGGGGTGCTGAGATGCCGGGAGAGGAACCGGGGCAGTGCGGTTGTTCTTCTGCCTGTGACGAATGTGTCTGGGACTGGATTCAGATCCCGGTCTGGCTTGGTGATCAGGGACGGGGCTATTATACTGGCGAGGAACTGAGCAGATGCAAACAGGAGTAGTGCGAGCGATCCATGTTGGTTTGCTGTCTTCTGGGCTGCGAGGTCCACGGGGTGGATGTTTTGCAAGTCTGTTTCTTGTGAGTGCGGGCTCACGAGAACAATGGAGGTATCGGAAATTTCTTACAAATCTCACCAATGTATCTATCATCGGTCCAAATCAAGTCAGTCATAATGTTGACACAGAGGAGGCATCACATGAGGGATATGACTTACGTCGTGATGTAGTACATAAACGAGAACCATCCGATCCACGAGCAAAGCTGCACCTTACAGACCATGGCCACCTGCGGCGGGATCTTGAAGATACTGCCATATATATGCCTGGCCTTTCCAATCGTGCTCTTGAGCTCCCTGCTCGGTGGTCCATCCTCGGTTGGGTCCCGCTCCCGTATCGCACAGCAGCACACACAGACCGTAACTGCCAAGCCGCAAGTCGCCAACACGGAAAGGATCTTGAACTGTGTATGCCCGCCTTCAATACGCATCAGGTGCGAGAGGTCCACGAAGCCAGATCCGTAACCGAGCAGACTTCCCATGCTGATCATGCGACTAGCCCACGCGTTGGCGGTGTCCATCTGCTCCGGCGGGCAGGTCTCGACGATGAGAGCGCGGAGCCCGCATTGGAGAGGCTGGATGGCGAAGTTCAAGATCCATATAAGAATGGCTGCGGCTGTCATGATTATCGTCTGTAAGGCGTGATGGTCATGCCTCCCGCCCACAACCCACGCGGCCGTATGCACGAGTTCGCCAGCCCACGCCAGCGCAGGTAGGGAAATTATGATGGCCAAGGCACCACCCGCGATAAAAGTCTTTCGCCTACCCCAGCGGATCCGGCATTGGTCGCTGCACAGGCCGAAATATGGCTGCCCAACGACACCGGCAAGTGGACCTGCAAGCCAGACGAAGGGGATCATAGGCTTGCTGAAACCCAGTGACATGAGGTATGGCTGTTTTGTTTAAGTCAGCGCATGGGAGTAGGACAGGAAGATGGAGACTTACTGATCCCATGGCCGTCTGCACTGAGAAGACTCCTTGCAAGCTACAATCTATCAGTGATCAGTGGGGTTATGGAAGAGCAGATGAGCAGATGGGCGCTGCAGCAGGCTTACCTACCCCCCAAGACCCCCGGTCAGGGCCAGAAAGACCAATATTTTCCTCGCCCCTCGCAAGGGCGAGGGGTCAAAATGTGAAAACATCAGAAAGACGGAGTTGGTGTGCTGTTTGGTATATTGCGGCCAAAAGTAGAGAGGCCGTGGTACGTGGATGGCTCACGTTGTTGAGGAATGATGGAAGTAGGTGGACATCTGAAGGATGTGCATATGTGAGGTGCCTTGAGGTGTGCGGATCCGTAAATCAGACTTACACTGAATTCAGAACAAACAGCTCGAGAGAGCACTATGATACACTGAACCAAGAGTGTTGCAGTTTATTGCCGCCTCAAACCGACGTTCCAAAATTTCATTTGCTTGTTGCTTGAATTCCCAGGCAATTTTCTTGGTCCCTCGCCTTCCACTGCAGTCTCTCCAGGGCATGAAGTCTAACCGAGTTTTGCTGTGTTCGGAACGAACCCTCAGTGCCCCCACATCAGCTCGGAAATCGTGGTTTACATTCGGACCTCGCAACGCGTGCCACTCTAGCGGGTTTGCTTATCCGGTAATGTATTAGACATGGCCAGAGGCCAGCGGTACATGCATGTACCCTCTTCATTGACGGTCGGACTCGAATACAATCCACAATCGGACTCGGAATTCTGTGCGGGACTGGCCTTCTCGGATGGCTTCCCATGATGGCGGCCCTGCCATCCTACTCACACATCGAGGGCATTGTGTTACAAGTATTGACAGCGCCCACTGGTGACTAAGGTTCACCTTTGCTTCAATTTCAAGGATTGGCCTCTCTCGTCGTCAAGGTGAGCTGATACTTTGAACAGGGTGGAATCTATAACTAACACACTAGCAGAACAAACTTTGAGACTCACAAACTTCATATCGTTCACTACTACCATATGTCGTCGTCAAATACATCCCTTCCCCTGCTCAAGCAAATCATCATGCAGAAGTGGAAGCCTGAGCAAGTCTACGAGAAAGTAGGACTCAGGGACGAGGAGTCGCCCAATGGATTCCCACTATCAAAGGTGGGACAGAGGGCCTCTCTGGGCACCAAAATCCGTTCTCTGATCTCTGGCGTGATCCTTGCTGCATTGATGGCAGCATGCATCGCCGGCATCGTCTGGTGGCCTGCCCGGATCCAAGAGCAAGCACTCCAGATAGCGGCACACGACCACTCCCACCAAGACCACCCCGCTCATCCAGCTCATGATCATTCGGCCCACGATCTTCCAGAATCACTCCACTGGGAGCACCTGGGCCCCTCCGACAAATCAGAGAGCGACAACACCGTCGCCACCTGCGGGAGCACGATCGACGAAGCGAGAGCCCTGAACTGCACATGGGACCTTCTGGCAGCGGCCTGGCTGCCCCCCGCGTGCATCGACCAGGAACTCACAGAGGACTTCCGGAGCCAGGGGCCGTGGCGATACTTTGCGGACCGGGAGGGGACAGAGGAGCTGTCCGAGGAGGACTTGCAGTACCGTGTTGGAGAGGGCAGGGAGTACTACACGTCGCTCAGATACCACAAGACACACTGCTCGTACCAGTGGCGCAAGATGCACAGGGCGATGGAGAGGGGCTCTAAGATCGAGAACAAGCTGGCTGACTACCACCACACCATGCACTGTGGCTACGTTCAGATGCAGCAGGGGGATATGGAGGACTTGTTGACTAAGATTACGGTTGAGCTCATGACTTGCTGAAGGATGGGCAAGATGTCTGTTTGGCAAACTTTACTTGGAGGCATGAGGCCTGGATATCCTAGCAGCACAGTATAACTTTCGTGAAGTAGAATGAAAACGAGTCATCTATCTGTAATGTTTTCCACCAATCATCTGTTGCTATAGCCTCAAAGTGACAATTCAGCCATTGTATGTAACTTTGTCTTGGCTCCCACAATACTGACCCATGTTGGTATGCCGCAAGATGATCATCACTTAATAGACTACGAGAACACATTGAACTTAGGAAAGACAAAGAAACAACGACAGGAAGGCAAAATCGACATGGCCACACGGCGCACACTCTCACTCGACTTGCGCAGAGTCCAGACGACAACGACGAAGTCACCAATAACCTCCAGTCCATATTCGGCCACACTCAAATCCAGCAGCCGAGCGGCAGAAAGCCTATCTGCAGCCCGTTTTGACATGAGTGCGCAGGCGAGGAACGTTCAACAAAGTCCGGGCTCCGGCCGGCTCACCGTTCCGTAACTTCCGTCCACTTCCGTCGTCTTACCGAGTCTTGCATTATGCATTTGATTAATGCATACCCCGCCTGCCCGCACAACAAGGCGCTACTCAAGTTTTAAAAGTTCGGAATTCCTCTCTGATGGCAGACCGTACAAAGTCCGTTAGCGCCACCGGTTCTAGGCTCGGATCGTGTAAGTGGGACTGCGTGAGAGTGGGTTGAATCGACATATCTTCACGGACTTTTGCGGAAAACCACAACAGTCTCCTGATTACCGGTATATGCTGGTATGGGGTCGATGGAGAATCTGTCCCGGTGGGGATAAACATGGAACTGAGCGTTCTTGCGCGTGGCCGAGGCGCCCAGCATTTCGGGCTCGAGGCACCACTTGGAAGATATAGCTGAAAAGAGAGCGCACACGTCGTCAAGTAAGTAGCCATCTCGTTCTCCTCGAGACTGGATTACTCTATATCCCATATAGTTTCATAGACGTCTCTGACCACGCCTACTGTCCACACTAGAGCTGGGGTCCTCGACAGACACGCTTCTGGTAATCAAGTACGTCCTGACGGATGCCAGCCTGACACCTCCCCCCCCCCCAACCGAGAGGTTATATATACTGAATATATGCTTAAAAGTCACAGCAGAAATAAGAAACACCGCCCTAGCAGACATGGCTTCAATGAAAGACGACGACTTGGTCGAGGAGGGTCTCCTGTCCCACAAGGACCACTCCTCTTCTTCCTTCGAGAGCGACGAAACCCGGACAATCATCATCAAGTCCTCGCCCCGGCGACACGGCCTCCTCTACACATCATACGGCATCCTCGCCGGCCTGGCTCTCTCCTTCGCCATCCTCAGCCTAACAGCCAGCCTCCGCATGGCCGCCCTCCGGCCCGTCAGCCTCTACCCAGAGTGGGAGCTAGACCGCCCGCTGCAGCTGGGCGAGGAGCCGCGGGAGAACGGGCCGTCGTGCGGCTCGTCGCCTCAGGATGCGCGCGAGCGGGGCTGCCTGTTCGACCTGGTGCTGTACTCGTGGGTGCCGGCGCCGTGCTACGACGGGGAGATCCAGGTGGCGTACCGGGAGCGCGAGTCGGAGTGGTGGCGGGAGCGGGGCGGCGTGGGCGGCGAGAAGATCTCGCAGGAGCGGGCGGCGCTGGGCATCGAGGAGGCCATGTGGCTATCGTGGGACTACCATGACTACCATTGCCAGTTCATCTGGAAGATGATGACGAGGATCCTGCGTAATAGTAGCATGGGCGTCCCCGGCCGGCTCTTGGAGTACCACCACACTGATCACTGCATCGAGGTGCTGAAGGGGATCGACCCTGGCCCGCTGGAGGATATCAGCACCCGTGTTTCGTTGAATTACTCTACATGTTATTCACGGGTTTGAAGGGGTATAGGGGTTAGCTTTTGGGGGTATGGTTCGCGCAGGAGATGTATTGGATACAGCCGCTTTGTGTTAGGTGTGACAATCGATGCGTCTCGCTGCAGTGCAAATACAGTAATAGATGTTCCCGAGGGTGCCCAGTGGTCGGCAGCTGTTGCTTGTATCCACACTATGTATCAGTGATACAGCGGGGTCTTGAGTGAGATCAGTGGCTCAGTGGGGTTAACGGGTGCTATGCAGTAGCGTCCATGATGGGTTGTGCCAGCGTGGCAGGGCCCAATGAGATGCCGAACATTACCAACGGGGGCTTGTTCGGCCCCGAAGCTACTGGAGCTATGGCCTGATGGGCCGATGATCAATTAACGGCAGGGAGAGACGGCGACCAGGTTCCTCCAAGGTTAAGCAGAGGGGACGACAAATCGTATGACCTCCAAGATCGCGCCACTCTGCATCACCCAGGTATGGCGTACCTAGGTATATAGTGCAGGTGTGCTGATGAGCTTGGATTATATATCGGCGGGTTCCTAGAGAGCAAACGCAGCCATAATAGCCACAACGTGCAGCAATGCCTTCCTTCCCCCAACTTTCCCTATTCTTGGGCCTTCTCGGAACTCTAATTAGCATCTTTGCCATACGATCACCCTTCATGATGGCAACAACTCCAGCTTCGGCATCCAAGCCCTGGGCTGACGGGCCCATGAAGCTCGTGGCAACTCCCCAGTATGAGACCAAGAAGGTACTTGTGACCCCATCATACTCATGGAAGTACCGTAACATACCTAGGTACTTGAGGAGGTTCGGGAACCGCTAGCTGACGATCTCCCGTGGATCATGGAATAGACGGACCTCTTCTCGGTTGGAGCCTCTCACATGGCCCTCCTCCACAATTCCATCTTCCGTGGTTACAACAGCATCTATCTCCAGGCTCCCCACGTCCAAGATGCCGACAAGGCCGACTTCATCGGATACGCCTCGACCTGGTACAAGTTCGTCAAGTCGCACCACGACGACGAGGAGCTGTCGCTGTTCACCAAGGTCGAGGAGCTGTTGGGGGACAAGACCATCTTTGAGGAAACCCACAAGGAACACGGTAATTATGCACCCCATATATACATGCCCCGGACCAACCAGCTCGGAGACCACCTACTGACTGACGACACTCGTCCGTCCGTCCACAACAGAATCATTCCTCCCCGGCCTCGCCGAACTGGACCAATACCTCCTCTCCGTCCAGCCAAACCCGCAATCACTCAACCCATCCGAGCTCATCCGGATCCTGGACGGCTTCCACGCCAACTTCGAGACGCACTTCCACAACGAGATCCGCACCCTCTCCAACCTCGCCTCGCACCCCAACGCCCCGGCCCCCGACACCCCGGAGGCCGCCGAGGCCTTCAACACCTTCAAGACGTGGGGCAAGAGCACCGTCACCAAGGCCGGGACGACGGATGTCGTGCCCTTCTTCCTGCTGAACCTGGACCGCACCGACCAGTTCGAGGAGGGCCTGTGGGCCAACTGGCCGCCCATCCCCGCGCCTATCAAGTGGGGCCTGATAAACATCGGCGGGTGGCTGAAGGGGAACTACTGGAAGTTCTCGAGCTGTGACAGCGCTGGGAACAGGAGGGAGCTGTACGCGCTGCAGGGCGTGGAGGCGAAGATATGAGGCGTCTACATGGCAGGTAACCTTGTTGTTGACAGGGGTTTGTTTGTTTGTTTATCTCAGGGGCTTTCACTATATCGATGGCCATGGCGTTTATGTGTGATGAGGAAAGGGCGTCCCAGTGGCTGGTGGACGCTCTCCTGATCGAGGTTATGAAGATTTATCCCTACGGCGACCAACACGAGGGAAGTGGGCGTGTGTTTCAACTCATTTCTACATCAAAATTGATGAGGTGCAATTTCAAAGGCCTCTCTCTTCCTTGGACCGAATGTTGTCGTGACATGCAGTGCGGCTGCCAACACCCAAGTGAGCACACTTGCAGTACTGCCCAGGTGGGATCAAGGATCGCAGCGGATCAGAGGCGCTGGTTTGCCGAGGGGGGACGGCGGCTATCGCACTTCAACTACATCTATGATTATACCGTTCACGTAACCCAATTCTCCCAAGCTTACCCATAACCCCAAGGGCCCAAGAACAACTCCTGGAACCTTCGCCCAACAGGCGGGCCATTGAGGTCACGAGCGAGTCAAGGATATTTGGACTAGAGGGTAAAGTGACCGGACGGCCCACTGGGCGCCGTACTGCTGGCATGAATCTTGGATGTGTCCGGTCTGCGCAACACTTATTACGGGCGAATAAAATGAACTTTCTGTAGAAAGAGGTCCCTGTTCCCACCATGGCCTCGAGCCTGGTTGTCAGCCTTCTTTGTACACATTGTGCTGCTTGTGGTCGATGCACTCAGTCTCGGACATCACTCCTTCGCTAGTTTTATGTAGGTCCAGTAAGGCTCTCGGTCATGTTTGGTGTTGTGTCATGAGGGATGAGCGGGTCCAGCGTCAAGTCGTCGTTTAGTAAACAGAACACACCTCAGCGGTTTGGGGGCTGTCAGCCATTATCAGTAATACATTGGACTCGGTCCAATACTCAGAATCGGGCATATTGACATTGGATCATATGCGTCACACAGAACAATTCTGAACAATACTGCAAGTGAATACCGATTTATTCCCAAAAGAGTGACTCCGCTTTCTAACATGCGCCGCCAAACCAGCTAGCAAAATTGCACATGCATGATATGACTTGTAAGAAGCCTTGCCCAGCAAGGACTAATACCACCCAGCTGCCCGTTTCCCAATGATTGTAACAAGCCCTGCTGCCATCCCATCCTTGGGCGCCACTGCCCCAGCCCTACTCCAACCCATATCGCAAAGAGAAGACAATTCTCCGTGTGAGCCTTAGACCTTGGAGCACTTGTAGATGCCCCTGGCCTTGTCCTTGGCCGTGATTCCGTGAGGGGCCACAGTCTTGGCCTTGTCGAAGGCCATCTGGACGAGGCTGCCAGATGGGGCTTTGGCGGGGTTGCCGATGCTCAGGTCCATGGAGATCTTGCTCCCGCTGCTTCTCTCGGTAATCTTGGCGTCCTTCCAGGTTGCCTTAAGAGCAGCCTTGACCTTGGGGGCGCAGTCCTTGCAGCACTCGTAGATGAAGACCATTTTTGCGGTTAGGTGGAAGTTGAAAATGGAGGTTGAAGGTTGAGGTTGAAGTTGAAGTTGAAGGTAGTGGTTTTGTGGTTTGGGTGGGAAGTTGGTGTTGATGTAGTAGTCGATACTGAAACTTGAGTGGAAGCTGAGAATGTGAATGAAGTGGTTGTTTGATTTGGATGAGGAAATTGAAGTTGAGATTGGGGAGGAGAAGCTTGATATTTGTACTTGATCATGCCTAGGGACAGGACTGTCCTGATCATCAAGTTGTACTACGTTTGCGCTCGGTATTCCTGCCTGGACAGGCTGAGGGATTCAGTAAGGCCAGCCAGGCAATTTCCAGGCAGCATACTGGCAGGCTATTCTTCCCAGTGAAGATGGCTCGACCTAGGCCGGGCCGGTCAATCCATACCTATACTTAGCACTTTGATACTGGTAGGCTATTCTTCCCAGTAAAGATGGGTTGACCTAGATCAGGCCAGTCAATCTATAGCTATACTTAGCACTTTGATACTCGAGGCTGTTCCTCCTAATATAGGTGGATCTGCCTAGGCCAGTCGGCCATATCTATACCTGAGTACTAGCACTTTGGCCAGCCATATCCAAAGGCTGTGTTTTTTTTTTGTTTTTTTGTTTTTTTTGTTTAGATGGATTCACTCAGTTTAGGTCGGCCATATCTATATTTACTACAGGTCACCGGGGTGAAGAATCCCAAATCTTGACCGTACCGACCGGGGGCCTTGTCTTTGTACTGCTTCTCGCAACTTGTACTGTGTATAAGAGGAGAGACTTCGTTAGTCCAACCGCGAGACCCACGGAGTCGAAACACAAAGTGCATTTATACAGAAGTTATGAGAAGCGGTACAGAACAGGGCCCCTGGTCAGTACGGTCAAAATTTGGATTTGATATCCCGGCGACCTGCATGAGAAGGAGGATTCGTACTGCCGCTATATACCTACCACCTGTTATATGGTAGGTAGTGTACTAAACATAGCCCTGTCGCTGCACTCTTCTGCAGTTAGCCCAAAAACAGCCGCTCTACCTACCTAGGTAGGTAGCTAGGTAGCCCGCTGCACTCTCTTCTAGTTAGCCCAACTCGCTCAGTTTTGATTAATTGCACAATCAATCAATCAATTGCTCTCAATCAATTGCTACAATGAATTGCTTCAATTCAAGATCACGACTCAAGTCAAGGTTAGGTAGGATTCAAGTCAAGGTTAGGTAGGATTCAAGTCAAGATTAGTATTCAAGTCAAGGTTATAGGATCCTAATCAAGGTTAGGATTCATCAAATCAAGGTCACGATTCAAATCAAGGTTAGCATTGTCAGGCCCAGCTAAGCGAGCCAGCTAGAAGAGGGTGCAGCGGCGGGGGCTCTGCGGGATCGTCTCCGCGGTGCGAATCCTCGCTCTTCTTTACTATTGGGGTCCCACTTGAGGGCTTTGCTTCCCTGCCAGGGCGAGGAATCCTAAAATTTGAACCTGAATCGCGAACTTATCGCTATCGCCTAGTTCTGAATCGCAACTTGAGCAAACCGTGACTTTCAATTAAACCCCAACCTGATTTGAATCGCAATGAACTGAATTGTAAGTTGAATTGCAACTTTGAAGATTACTGTGGCATTTCACATTGAGGTTGCGATTCAAGCCAGGTTTCGGTAGCGACAAGTACTTAGGTACGTATTACCTAGGGACTTCCCATTTCTCCCATGTCGCCGTCGCCAACCCCGAGCGGAGAGGGCCTATCAAATCTTCGACGGGCCCTTCGTGACAGGCAGACAGCTCGCACCCGAAACTCGTGCCTCCCTTGTCGCGAACGTAAGGTACGGTGCAATCGCGAGCATCCCTGCCTGACATGCATCAAACGCGACCATCCTGATCTTTGCATTTACTCTGCACCGTCCTTGCCAGCTGCTCAGTGCCATACAGCACGACGTGCTGCTTCTCAACATGCCCCCCGCGAGGGTGAGCCTCCTAGCCTGGAATCAGCTTCTCCTCCGGCTTTCCGGCCCACGCCACGGGTCGATGATTCCTCGCAGCCCATCATCCCCTCTCCCCAAAGCTCATCGCTGATGGGGGGCGGCTCCCTCTTGGCCATAGCGAGGGAACACAGTCCACAACCGCGCGACGATGACGCTAGCCGACGGGACGTCCTAGAGAATGCCGTGATCCCACTGCTGGGAATGCATGAGGCAAGCATGGACGAAGCAGGCCTGGAGAATGGCAGTCATGAGGCTTCCCAAGACGACGATCCGTACGCCGGCCTTCCCGGGGATCAAGACCTCCTGAACCTGTTTTCCCTGTATCGGATCAGGGTGCATCCTTTTCAGCTCATCATCGATGACTTGGACGCGGTCGAGGGCGAGTTGTGCGCCATTATCAACCAGCGCGCAGGGAGCAGCTCCGCAGAAAGGTCTCAACCCCGTCAGCAGGTTCACACGGACCGAAGGCGCTTTCTGTGTGTATTGCACGCCATACTGGCCACAGGAGCGCATTTCTCTGAGATGCCAGTCAGCGACCGAAGTATAGTATCCCAGAGGCATGGTGAGTCAAACTTCAAGGCCGCGCAGGGTTTTGGCCGGAGCTGACGCAGGTCACTTTCCAGTGCGTTGTGCATTCGATATGCTCAGGGCCTGCAATTACATACTTGTGCCTTTCGTTGGAGGCGTACGTACTTTGCTCATCCTGGGTCATGTTCTGCAGAATTCTGGCAACCCCCAGGCTGCTTGGATTTTGGCGGGCAGCACGATCCGCATGGCTATCACCCTTGGGATTGTTGCTACAAGTAGCACTACAAGGCCCGGACCTTCACCGGTATCCGCAGACACTGCACGTCACCTTCGGTAAGAAATCTACTCGGAATTGTCAGCAGGAACTTCCTACTCATACTCTGCTAGGTTGGCCATTATATGGCAAGACGCATTGTTATCGTTAGCTTTCAATCGTCAGCCAGCATCGCATGAAATGGATTCTGTGCACGACCTTCCAACCCTCAGCCCACCAACTTCAAACTCCAACGCCGGATTGAACTATGGCCAGGCCATGAATTGGCTGTGTCATTTTACCCTTCGTCACTGGGTTTACTCTTCATTCCAACCTGGAAGTTTGACCATCGAACGGTTCACAAACTTCTTCCACGATATGGACACATTGGAACGTGCGCTTCAGGATCATCTTCGGGGCCAGGAAGCCTGCCATTCCATCCAGGCAATACAAGAATTCTACAGCTTGGAGCTACACCGAAACTTTGTGATTTCCACGTTCTGTCGCCCAATTCTATCCAGGGATGGACACCAAAGCCTAAGCTATGGTCAGGTCGAATTGGTCCTGGAGCGGCTCCAGCGTGCACTCAAACGCAGCGTCAGAGCATTCATACGTCTGCGGTCTGTCTCGAGCCATGCAACACGTTCATGGGCTTTCGTGCATAATGGCCTCACCTCCGCCCTGTTGTTGAGTTTCATGAAGGAGACGCGAAACGAAGATGACTCAAGACAGATCCAGGACGAGCTCATCAAAAGCCTTACCGAGGGCGATGACATTTTGGCCTCGGAGTCTGCGTCAGGGGCTACCTTTACAAGCCAGATGACCAACGCGCACAGGAAATCATTGAAGGCTCTGAGATTGTTGAAAAAGATTTCGGAAGAGGAACGCCACCAGAAAGATCAATCTGACATGGTCGACCGAGGAAACCCGATGGGCTTGTTTAACCCAGCGTTTACCGAAGATGCGATGAATGCCATTCAAGATCCTGGGTTAGTAGAAACAATCCTAGAAGTGGAAGATAAACACTCAACTGACCATATTCGCAGGTCTGCTGATTTTGATGAGCTCTTGCGTTCCTTTGATTACAGTTCTACTTTGCCTATGGAGGCATTCGACTACATCACTTCGGACCCCATTGCGCCCGGTATAAGCTTTGATCCATTCAATTCGATATAAGCTAAAGATTCCATACAACCATTGATCTCATCTCATTTTGCCTGTCCTATCCAATGCTACTCTGGAGGGTGGAGGGGGAACAATTCAAAATCCCCATCCTGACCAGCGCTCCAGGACTTTCTGCTGCAGATCTGCAGGATAAGAGTTCTTGAAGTCGGCAGCCTCCCAATCTTGGCCCGTGGTATACTCAGTGGGCAACAAACAATCCGAGACGATCTTACCGCCGCGGTTTGGCTTACCGTTGCCATGCGACATGTACGGGATGAGAGGGAACCCGGCGACATCCTCAAACAGATACTCGTCCATGCCAGGTCGGCAACGAGTGCAGAACGCCCAGATGACATCCTTGAAGTCGTAGGCGTCGATGTCGTCTCCTATAACCACGAGTCTGTGAATGGTGTATCCAACCTTATGGTTGAACACAATATCGCCAATCTGGCGGCAGAAGGCTTCAGACGTCGTCTTCATCTCCCGCAACTTGGCAGTATCGACTTGGAGGATCACCCAAGTTACCTGGGATTCGAAGGGTGAGTAGGCTTCCTTGATGGGCAGGCCAGCTGATCTGAGGCGGAACCCGATTTCTGCAGCAGCAAGGGGGCCGATCATGGTATGCTGAAGTCTTTGTCAGTATGATTGGGTGGGGCGATATACAATTTGGGGGGGGGGGGGAGGAAGGCTCCTATGTCTACTCACAGTCTCGTCAGTAAGGCGACCACAGTTGGACACGGGAAGAATTGCGTCCTTTCGGTGAGTGATCAAGTTGACCGTATACTTGGGCCAGGGGTGAGTGTCACCAGGGAAGACATATCTATTCCTCGTCAGACTTGAAGACCACGAAGTTGAACAAGGCGAGAAGAAAACTCACCCATGCATCTCCCCGAAGGGACCTTCGGGGCCGGTCTCGGTGGCAGAGCAGAACCCCTCAAATACGATCTCGGAGTTGGCGGGTACCATCAGATCGTTCGTCTCGCACTTCGTAACCTCCAACGGCGAGCCGACCAGAGATCCGATGTACTCGGCCTCGGAGAGTCCGTCAGGCAGCGGCATGCTGGACGCCATGATGGCCGCTGGGGGCACTCCAAAAGCCAAAGCCCAGGGCATGTCCTTGCCCAGCTTCTTCCACTCCTGGTGCATCTTCCAGAGGTGCTGAGGCTCGATGACAAGTCCGACCAGGTGGTTTCGGTCGTAGACCATCGCGCGTGCGATGGACCAATTGACCCACTTGCCATCCGGGCTCTTGACGATGTGCATCCCGTAGGTCTGCACGTACTTTCCACCATCCGACTTGTGAAGGAATGGTGCAGGCAGCTTAGTGAGGTCGAACTGGTCCGGGGTAAGTATGAATTCCTTGCAGGGCCCCGTCTCAACAGTCTTGGGCGGGATGGGCGTGGCGGTCTTGGCGGCGACCATCTTGTCGAGGATGTCCTTCATGGAGGCTGTCACGGGGAGGTTGAGGTGGCGGGCGAGCCGGCCGAACTTCTGCTTGGGGTCGGACCTCAGGGAGTTGGGGGCGCCCAGGATGCGCCAGAGGCCATGCTCATCCTGGCCCTTGAGCTTGTTGAACAGAGGGGCTTTGCCGTCTGTCTCACAGACCCTGCGGATGACGGCGCCGGCCTCGAGGTGAGGGTCGATCTCGTCGTTGATCTCGACGATGTCACCATCTTCACGGAGTGCCTCGACAAAGGATCGGAAGTTCATATGCGGGAGCTCTTGTGATGCCATGATGAATTGTTGTGGTTAAAACTCGTAACTATCTGAAACAGGATGGGTTTAGGTGTATTCAGAGTGTCAAGTGTTATGTAACTGTCAAGGGTTGGTTGGATTGACCGAGTGTAAAGAACAGTGACTATTACATATCTAGATCGATTCAAACCACAAGGAAATGGACCCGTCCTTATACTTAAAGCTTTCCGGCAGAACAGGCCGGGTACGGCGTGGGCGATAGCTCTCCTTTCTAAGTCAGGCCGAGTTCCCCGAGGGCCCCGAAGGTTCCGAACATTGAAAGCTAAAGGGACCCGCTCCGAGGCGGCCGATGGCCCCGAACGCTTCCGGGTCGGAGCACCTCGGACAAGAAGTCTGCCGGGTTCTTCACATAAAAGTAGCACGCATTTGGCCCTGCTTTGACCGGATCTACACACCATCACAACCACCACAAACCCATTCTATACCAACCGAGGTATCGTATTTACATTCCGGTTTATCTCTTACCTATTCTTATCCGTTCAACGTCTAGGTCAACACCATACCTTAACAGTATTGCCTTTGCCAACCTAAAGCAATCCCTCATCTGTTGTTCTTGTCCATCTTACTTTCTACTATTTTTAAAACGGTACAAAGGGGGCAGCAGCTCACAACCCCGAGAATGAATAAAACAAACCATATCAACGACGGCGGGCGCAGGAGGAGGATTATCGTGGCTATGACCGGCGCAACGGGCGCCATCATCGGCATCCGCACCCTTCAACTCCTCCGCCAGCTCGGCATCGAAACACACCTCATCGTCTCGAAGTGGGCGGCCGAGACGGTGAAATACGAGACGGACTACACCCTCCCCGCCTTGCGCGCCCTCGCAGACCATTCCTACAGCTCTCACGACCTCGCGGCGCCCATCGCTAGCGGCTCTTACAAGGTAGACGGCATGATCGTCGTCCCCTGCTCGGTCAAGACGCTGGCGAGCATCAACTCTGGCATCTGCGACGACCTCGTATCACGCGCCGCGGACGTGTGCCTCAAGGAGCGCAGGAGAGTCGTGCTGTCGGTGCGGGAGACGCCCTTCAACGAGATCCACCTGCGGAACATGTCCGAGGTTACAAGGGCGGGCGCCATCATTGCGCCGCCTATGATAGGGTTTTATACGAAGCCACAGTCGATAGAAGATGCTGTAGATCAGATGGTCGGGCGGTTGCTAGACCTATTCGACCTGGATACGGGGAACTTCCCGCGTTGGGATGGGTTCCAGAAGGAGTGAAAGCATATGTCAGAAGACTGCGAGCTCGGGACATATGGTTAAGTCGCCACCCGGATCATATTTTAGTATAATAGAAGCAATAACCAATACAGATGATGTCTTATATTAGTGTCGGTCTCGTTAGATTATTGTGTGGCTGAAATGGGTGACATGATTGGCTCCACCAATGTAAGTCTCCGCATCACGAAATCAGTAGATGCAAGTATAGACGTGCTTCCAACCCGCTATGTCGTCAGCACACCCATATATGATTAAAGTATATGTTCATCGGCAACGTTAAAGACTGCATTCTCTGTGACCCTGGAGTTGCGAGGACTTTTCGTCATTCATCACTCGTACAATCCTAGCTCTCAAACCGCACCGAAATCGTTTTTACGATGGCTTCCAAGCAAGATGAGGGCAGTGGCGCCCCTAAGAAACAACTACTCCTCAATGCCTTCGTCATGACCTCCCCCGGCCATCTATCCCCAGGCCAATGGAACCATCCAGGCAACAAGACGGCCGACTACAACAAACTCAGTTTCTGGACATCCCTAGCCCAGCTGCTCGACGAGGCTGGCTTCCACGCCATGTTCATAGCCGACACTCTAGGGCCATACGACGTATATAAAGGTCCGTCCAACGTCGACCCGGTTCTCGCGTCCGGGGCCCAGTTCCCGGTGAACGACCCCCTGTACTCGGTGCCTGCGATGGCCGCCGTGACGAAGAGCCTCATCTTTGGGGTGACGGCCAGCACGACATATGACCCACCTTACGCGTTGGCCCGACGGTTTTCCACGGTGGATCACCTGGCGGAGGGGAGGGTGGCCTGGAACATCGTCACGTCGTACCTCGAGAGCGCTGCCAAGAACTTTGGGCTGGAGACGCAGATTGAACACGACGAGAGATACCGCATAGCCGATGAGTACATGGACGTTGTTTACAAGGTGAGCAAGATCTCGTTCTCGATCGTTTAGGGGGCGGGTGGTGGATGAGGTCGGTGGTGTTCCGCATGAAGCTGACCTGTTGTAATCAGTTGTGGGAGGGAAGCTGGCGTGATGACGCGGTTGTTCGAGACTTGGAAAAGGGGCAATTTGCTATCGCCGGAAGGGTACGGCAGATTAACCACGAGGGAAAGTACTTCAAGGTTCCAGGGCCGCACATCTGCGAGCCGTCCCCACAGAGGACACCCTTCCTCTTCCAGGCCGGGACCTCCAAGGCCGGGACTGACTTCGGCGCCAAGCACGCCGAGGCAGTCTTCGTGGGCGGACAGTTGCCCGAGATTGTGAGGGCTTCTGTCGACGCGCTGCGCCTGACTGCGAAAGAGAAGTTTGGGAGGGACCCAAACCATATCAAAGTCTTTGCGGGGATATGTCTTATCGTCGATGAGACGGATGAGAAAGCTCAGGCCAAGTATGAGGAATTCCTGGCCAATGGGAACCGGGAGGGCGCCCTGGGGTTGTTTGGAGGATGGACTGGACATGATCTATCGAGCTATGAAGATGATCAAGACTTCCGGTTTGTGGACAAGCCGGCCATCCGCTCGATTGTGAATCGCTGGTCGGCCACCGTCCCGGGCAGCGATGGCCTGAAGTGGACAAAGGCAAGGATAGCAGAATACATCCTGTTGGGAGGAATGATGTAAGTGACTCGTCTGCGATCTTGTCAAAGTGATTGCTAATCAATTGTCTAACAGGCCGAAGGTTATCGGAGGTCCAAAGACGGTTGTTGATGAGCTTGAAAGGTGGGCCGACGTGGCGGACCTTGACGGGTTTAATCTTGCCCATATAGTGAATCCCGGATCGTTTGAGGATCATATCAAGTTTGTGATTCCTGAATTACAGAGAAGAGGCCGGTTCAGGACCACTGTCGAGAGAGAGGGGGCGACGGCTCGAGAAGCACTGCTTGGGCAGTCTCATATCCTGGAGGATCATCCAGCTTATCAGTACAAATGGAAGGCAGAATAGTCCTTCAAGCTGAGACAGCTTGAGAGACAGGACCAGAACTGAATGAAATGAGTGTTGTCAACTTCCAAGCACCGGAACATCAACGGTTATGCGGCTTAGCCGGGTGGTGGAGCAGCTGAGGAGATATTAGATGTTAGCGGACTTGTATAAGTGTGATTGATACTGAAAACTGTTAATTGTTTATGGTGGGATATCAGCGAATATACAGCCTGATTGGAGGAACTCGTGCAGCAGGGGCAGCGGGAGTCGTGGCATGCTCAGGACGATAGCAGAGTCAATGAGGATGAGGATGAGCTCGATAGAGAGCAGCGCAAGACAAGGAATGCGACGAAGAGGCATGTGGAGGTATGTTTAGAAGCTCCGACTCTGTTCGAAGTGTCGCGGTTGAGAAAAGCTGACTTTCATGTGCGCAGGATGTGTATCATGCGTACCTCCGCTGCGGATGGCCGGATCACTTCGACAAGGAGTGGTGCACGGCTGAGGTTTTGGAGCTGGAGAAGAGCAAAGATGCTGAGGACAGGCGGCTGATGGATGAAGCAAACCCGGATGCGGCACTATTTGACTGAGTGGGACTGTTGTTTCTGTCGGGGCTGATAGCTGGCGAGAAGATTCACTGCCTTCACAACCTGAAACAAGTTGAGTTCATACCACTTGTTTTCAACAACTCGAGGACATAATATAGGAAGGCATATTTGTCTTTTATGAAGACTTCCAGGACTAGCCAATGCCTACGAGTGCGCTATACCCGTCGCCCGTGGTTGCGCAAACATCCACACCAGCAACCCCACCACAACCACTCCCAGCGGAGGCGACGCCCACCGCAGTAGCCGTCTCTGTCGTCGACTGAGTCGTAGATGCCACTACAGTCGGCGCCGGAGGGTTCGTGGTCGCCTACAGTTGCACGACACGCGCCGTCTCGATTCCCAAAGCTAGGTCTAGAAATTACCCGCGGGTGGGTAATGGACCCTTTTACCCATTTACCCACGGGTATCCAGCTACCCGATTACCCAGTTACCCAGTTATCCACGGGTACCCACGGGTACCCACGGGTACCCACGGGTGAATCTTTCCTGGGCCTATCCAAAGCCTGCATCTCTTCACTGCAGCCGGCCGAAGCGCATCTCAGGACGTATCTCGGGTCGTTTCTCTTCTCCTGGGAGCCCTTGTCGCATGACACGAGGTCGACGAGTGGCGGGGAGGAGGCAATGATTTGCTGCTCATGGAATGTGAAGGAAGAGCAGCAGGAAGAGCAGCAGGAAGAGCAGCAGGAAGAGCAGCAGGAAGAGCAGCGTCATTGGGAATGGAAACCGATTTACATAGCTACATATACAAGACATACGCGCTGGATGAAGAAGCTGTGAACAAATGCGATGGTAAAATCAAGTCCCAGCCAAGTTTGGTGAAGGCTAGAATTCATGTCTGGTTTGGCCGGATGGTTGGTTGGCAGTCAGGAATCGGTGGGTTAATGAGCCTGTTTCACCCCACGCCGGAGAGAACATTGTACCATAAGCCAAAAATAAAGAAAGGTTAATACGGCGACAGTAAAGGTTTATGAAAACATGGAATTCTATTCAAGTTCTTCTTCATCAATCACATTATCTCATATCCAGCCTTAACCCATGGGGACTCGCCCAGCACATTGACCCATGAGCCCAACCGAGATCCCGTAACGCCAAAATTCAAACCATACATAAGAAATATCGTCCTGTATTACACAAATAGACAAACCACAAAAATGAACCACGCCGTACCCAGTTTTTTTTGTAGCATCAAATGCAATCAACCTATCCACTGTCTCAACCTGTGAAACTAGACAATAGAAGAAGGACTTCCGGGCTCCGCGACGAATCGCCCGCTGTCGTAGGGCATCGGAGGGGGTGGGGACGATAGCCCAAGTCCCTGTCCTTCCTGGCCACTGCCACTCGGTCCTCCGGCCGACCACCAGCCAGACATGCGCTCACGAAGAGTCTTCCTGTTGTTGCCATTTGGCGTGAAGGGCGTCATGGGTGGTCCTTGCTCGAGGTCTTCGTGGTAGCTGTACCGCTCTGAAGGCGAGGGGCCCGGACGAGGAGACAGGTTCATGTCGTCGAAGGTCTGGGGACCTCTTGGACCAGACTCGTCGTCGTCATAATCCTGCTCATGGTCATCGTCCGCATCGTCGTCCTGCCCATGGAGTTCGTCCCCGTCGTCCTCGTCATAGTAACTTTGATGATCTTCATCTTCCACCGGAGAGAGGCCACGCTCGAGGTCGTAGTTGGAGTCGTAGTGGTTCTGCTGGTCGTACTCCTCGTCTGCGTCTAACGGCGGCGAGGGAGGAGGTCGAGGTGACAATGGGCTGGCAGCGATAGGACTCATTGGCTGAGACATCTTAGACAGCCTCGCTGAAATCCGCTCACTTCTCCTCTTGGCGAAGTCAGGCACAGGATCCATTATTGGCACGTCGAACGTCTGCTCCTGGTCCATATTGGGCGATTCTGCAATCGCGGACAGTCCTGAGTCCGAGGCGGGCGACTGCAGAGACAAGGCCATGTCGAGATTAACGCTTTGTCTGTACAGTTGAGAGTAGCGGATGGGGTCGGTATCGTCCAGCTCTCCGTCTTCTTGGTTATTGTCGTCTCCCTCTGGGGGCGGGCTCGGCGGTGGGGTGGCCGAAGGCAGGGGGCTGAACATGGCGGATTGTCGGTATATCTGGGACAGACGGACGTTGCTTGGGCTCTCGGGCTCGGCGGGCTCTTCGTCTTGTTCTGGCTCATCGACTAGTTCCGCGGGGGGTTCTTCCATGCTTGGAGAGGCAATGCCACGTTCGTAGTCCAAGCCTGTGGGTGACCCGGGAGTGTCGTCGTCCATGATGCCTTCGAGTGCCTCATCCTCATCTAGTTCTCTGTCCTCCTCGTTTTCTTCGTCAAATTCGTCTTCCATCTCCTCTTCATTCTCCCCCTCTTCCAATTCTTGCTCTTCTTCTCCCTCCCCTTCTCCTTCTTCGTCCACGGGATCGCCTTCCATCATGTCATCCTCCATCTGTTCCTCACCCAATTCCTCGCCTTCCATCTCATCGCCTAAGTCACGATCTCCGTCCTCCTCCACGTCATCAAGCATTTCGTCCTCCGGAGGCTGCTCGTCGTCTTCCAGCCCCAGATCCTCAGGCTCGAAGTCGTCTCCTAGGCTGGGTTCTTCTGGCATATCTTCTGGATATTCTTCGGGGGTCTCTTCCTGGTACTCCTCTTGGAATTCTTCCTGGAAATCTTCTGGCATTTCCTCTTGGAACTCCTCTTCAATTCCCTCTTGGAATTCTTCCTCCGGAAAATTTTCGGGATACTCCTCTGCGGGTGGCAATTCTTCTGGGTATTCCTCTTGGAACTCCTCAGGAAATTCCTGATCTTCCATCCCCATGTCGCGATCCATATCGCCGTCCATGGGCATCTCCTCTTCCATAGGGATTTCTTCTTCCATAGGAATTTCTTCCTCCATAGGAATTTCTTCTTCCATGGGAATCTCTTCCTCTATAGGCAGCTCCTCCTCCATAGGGATTTCTTCCTCCATAGGAAATTCTTCCTCCATAGGAAATTCTTCCTCCATAGGAAATTCTTCCTCCATAGGAAATTCTTCTTCCATAGGGAATTCTTCTTCCATGGGGAATTCTTGCTCCATAGGAAATTCTTCTTCCATGGGGAATTCTTCTTCCATGGGGAATTCTTCTTCCATGGGGAATTCTTCTTCCAAGGGCATTTCGCGATCCATATCTCCATCCGTGGGCATTTCCTCCATTGGCGGCTCCTCGGCAGGATATTCTTCCATGGGTGGCTCTTCGATAGAAAAGTCTTCCATGAGAGGCTCCTCGGCAGGATATTCTTCCATGGGTGGCTCTTCGATAGGATATTCTTCCATGGGTGGCTCTTCGATAGAGAAATCTTCCATGGGAGGCTCCTCCATGGGATATTCCTCAGCGGGGAATTCTTCCTCGGGCATTTCGCGATCCATGTCGTCTGATGGGATGTAATCGTCTGCTGGAGGGGAGAAGTCGTCATCCATAGGTGGCGGCCCCATATCATCCACTGGCGTATCATCGAACTCGGGCTCGCCTCCAATTTCCTGACCGCTATAGTCTTGGTCGTCGAAAGAGTCTGGAATCGGCTCGGAATAATCCGGCTCGCCGTACTCCTCCACGGGTGGCTCATATACCTCCTCCGTATCATCAGGGAGCCCCGTACCCGTCTCCATCGGCATATCGCGCGAAAAGTCGTTGTCTAATAACCCGGTATCCGCGTCGCTATAGGTGGGCTCGATCAGCTCCTCTTCGACCGGGTACTGCTCAAAGCCTGAGTCCATAGCGCCGTCATCTAAGTCAGGGGCGGGCTCTTCAAAGTCAAGGGCAGGCTCAGAAAAGTCCGGTTCGAAGCCTGGACTTGCAACCTGACCATCCTGGAAGGGCTCCTCTTCCATAGGTGCCTCAAAGCCCGAATTGTCCAACTGGGGCGAGAAGGTGTCTTCTGGAGGTCCGAAGCCCATGTCGTCTGCCATTGGTGCCTCTCTTACAGGAGAAGGAAGACCCATGCTTGTCTCCATGAGCATTTCGTTTGGTGGCTCGGTGTCTACGAAACCATCGTTTGCGAAGGGGGCATCATCGTCGGCGGCTGGCTCAAAGCTCGACCCTCCAAAGTTATCGTCCATTGGTGCTGGTGAGAAAGGTGCTTCAGCAGGGAAACTCGAATCTTCATTCGGGAAGTCATCAGCGGGAGGCGCATATGTTTCGAAGTTGTCGTTGTCCTCAACGAATGAAGGCTCGGGGGCATCGAATTCGAGGGGCGTGGACTCATTGTCGAAGTTATCCTCGCCGGGATCAAAGTCGGGTTCCGGAACTCCGAGGTCGTCACTAGGACCTAGAGTATCGAGGGGCTGCTCTTCCTGTGCAAAATCACCATAGGTGGGTTCTGATGGGAAAGTTGAGTCCAGTGCGGGCGGCTCTGGCGGGATTCCCATATCCGGAGGCCCAGGGACAGATGGAACAGGCTGCATGGGTGAGTCCATTGGCATACCAGAGTCCGTTCCAGAAGAGCCAAAGTCATCCATGCCGGGTGCGCCATAGTTGTCTGTGTCGGGTGCACCGTAGTCATCTATACCGTCAGAGCCATAGTTGTCCATACCCGAAGGTTCGGGCCCAGGTTCTTGGCTCATGCCGTAAGCTGGAGACATTCCACCGTCCGTATCAAAACGATCCATTCCGTCAGCTGGTGGCGAGTAGCTGGAATCTGTGTTGTGCGCTTGTGTCAGTGTACCGTGCTCAAGAAATAGCGTACTGGGGGCTGCCATACCAGGAGGTCCAAACTCGGTTGGTTGGGTCACATGTCCATTATCAAAGGTCATTGGCTGCTCGAGCTCTTCGCGGCTCGACTGTCGGCGATCGTCCTGCTCACCATCGACACCGGCGACCTTGTCGAAGAAGTTCTTCATCTTGCTCTTGAAGCTCAGCGGTGCCGGCTTCAGCTGCTCTGGCTCGTTCGAGTCCAACCTGTCGCTGTCAAGAGAACGACAAGGCGATTCCACGAAATTTTCCAAAACTGGCGATTCAGACACCGGGATTCCGGCTGTGGTTTGGTCAATGTCATCGGGCGTATTGTTGTTCCACTCGCCGGGGGGTGACATTGGCATGTCGGTATCGAGACGGGTATTGTCTTCAGGGAACGTTTGGGTAACATTACCCCTGTCACCGTTCCTTCCGAAGAACCATTTGCCCTTCCTGTCCTTCTTGTCGCCGTCCAGGGTGAACTCGTCCTCAGGAGTTGCAGTGCTATCATTATTGCTCTTTTCTTTGCCCCAACCAAATATTCCTTTGCCCTTTTTGTCTTTCTTGTCCATTTCTTCAAGGGCAGAGAAATCCAGCTGCGGCGACAACGGCTTGTCACCCTGGTCGTCGTAATCGTTCTGGAAAGTTGGTGACATGTCGTCTTCCTCCCTTCCGTTGCCGAGGCCGGATACACTCCTAGTATTCTTTTCGTTGGTCTTATCGTCCATTTCAGAAATCGCGGAGAAGTCCAGCTGCGGCGACAAAGGCCTGCCATCCTGGTCATCGTACTCGGTCTCGCGTGGCGACTGGATGTCATTTTCGTCACTTCCTTTTCCAAAGCCGAATATGCCTTTGCCCTTGCCCTTGCCCTTGCCCTTCTTGTCCTTGATCTTCTTCTTGTCCGTATCGGACAGGGCAGAGAAGTCTAGCTGAGGTGATAAAGGCCGGCCATCTTGATCTCTGTACATGGAAGACGTGGACAGTCGACCAGATTTCATCTCCTCGAACTCCCTTGGAGAGCCTTGTTGAAGCTCTCCTTGGAAAACAAGCATGCCAGGCACCAATACAAGACTGTTCGGGTTGGGCTGCTGATCGTCCGTCATCTTGGGGAACCCAGCAGCAAATTCATCCTTGCCAGGTGACAGTGGGGTTGACTGCGATTCTCTTCGCTGCTTCTTGTCCTTGTCCTTGCCGAACAGACCGAATCGTCCTGGCTTCTTCTTACCAGGTGCGTTGGGATCCATGTCTCCACCTGCGGATTCGAGCAACATCGAGTCTCTCTTAGAGGAAACTGATAGTGATCTCGAGTCGCGTCGCTGCTTCTTGTCCTTGTCAAGCTCATCGAAGAATCCAAGGCCATGTTCAGACGATTTACGGCCCGTGTCTTCATCCTTTCCCTCATCATCCAGCCTGGGGGAAGTGGAAGACAGGTCTTTCTTGGTTGGCGACCCGATTCGAGAGCCTCGCTTTTCCTTCTTGTCCTTGCCAAGCAACCCGAAAAGTCCAAGATTCTTTTTATTACGATCCTTCTTGCCGAGGTCCTTCTCATCCAGGTCCTTCTTGTCAAGGCCATTCTTGCCCAAATCCTTCTTGCCGAAATCCTTCTTGTCGAGGCCATTCTGGTCGAGGCCATTTCGGTGGAAGTTGATCTCATCGAGATTCTTCCCATTGACGAGATCGTTGTGATCGAGGTCCTTCTTGTCGAGGTCCTTCTTGTCGAGGTCCTTCTCATCGGCGAGATCGCCCTCGGTCGACAAAGGCTCCAGGGTAGAACCACCTGTGACCGTCGGCGAGGAGCCAGGAGCACCAGGCGTTTGCTTCTTATCTTTGCCCTTTCCAAAGCCGAACAGCCCACCCTTCTCCTTCTCTATCCCAGGAGAGTGTGGTTCTTGCTCATCTTTGGTCTTTCCGATACCGAACAGGCCACCTTTCTTGTCTCGGGGGTTCTTCTCTCCGGGCTGGCCTTCAAAAGTCAACTCTGGCTCGGAGAAGCCATCCTTGGTTGGGGAGCCAGTGAGAGAGTCACGAGAGCCTCGCCTCTTCTTCTTGTCTTTCTTGTCGCCTCCAAGCCCGAAGATACCGGCCTTCTTTTCTCCGGGCATCTTAGGATCCTGCTCTGTCGACCAAGGCTGGTCATTCTGCGTTGCAGGTGAGCCGGTGGGAGAAAGCTGATCCTTGCCGAGCTTCTTGTCTGGTCCAAGCTCTCCATCTTGCGAAGCATTGCTCTCTTTGCTGTCCTTGAGACCCTTGATAGACGAAAATGGGTTCTTGTCATTCGACTTGTCCTTCGACTTGCCCTTCTTATCTTTGTCCTGAGAATTCGAGATCGCCTGGGCACCAGAAAGGTCGTTATCTCCATTGATCAACGGTGCGGCGCCATCCAGGCCTTGCGGAATTGAACTTTGACCATCCTTCAGTCCGGGTTCAGGAGAGACGTCTTTAGGCCCCTTATCCTTGCCATCAACAACCGATTCGTACAGTGGAGGCGGCGTGTTCGGAATTCCATCTGGCAGGTAAGACTCGTCCCGGGTTTCGGGAAGCTGGCCATCTTTGTCCAGCTTGTCACTTCGGGAGGCTTTATCCTTGTCAAGCTTGGCCTTCTTCTTCTTGGACTTGGGAGACAGTGGTCTCTCATCGCCGAGCATCGGGAACACAGGTTCTCGAGGTTTAGGTTCCTTTTCCTGGTCCTTGCCCTTGCTGAAGAGTCCCTTCACCTTGTTGGACTTGGGGCTACCAGGCGTCTTTGACGGTGGCACAGGGAATCCAGTGTCCTCAAGGGCCACGTCCTGGCCAATGGCAGATGGAGACCGCGGGGACATGTTCCCATCGCGTGGCGAAAGAGGCTGACGCATCTGTTCCTTCTTGCTACGCTTATCCTTCTTCGATTTGGGACTGCTAGGCTTGTCCGAAGTCTCCGGCCCCATAGTCTTCGACTTGAGTGGTGGTACGGGGAAGCTGTCAGGCACTGCGGGGAGCTGGTCGTTCGTCGAGTTCTCGGTCTTCAGCTTCAATTCAGGACGGCCTGGCTTCAATGAATCAGGCATCTGTGCATCCTGCATAAAGTCTGGGACTTCGCTGCCAGGAACCTGCGGCAAAGCAGTATCTTTCTCAGCAGGTGGTGGAACATCAGTATCCAAGACACGCGGAGTCGGCCTGGAAGGAAGGCCCTTCTTCTGATTTCCGGGCTGTTCCTTTGCCAGCTTATCAGCAACGTCACGTTGTCCCTGTTGAGGCCCACCAGGCCTCAGCTGAGGAGGCCTTTCTGACTGAGACACAGGCAAAGAGCGCTTTCCACTGCCAAGGAACAGCTCTCCGTCCTGAGGCCGCTGGGGAAGAGATCCGGACCGCGGCTTGCCCTGTGGCTTTCCGTCGTCCATTAGGAGACCTTCTCCACGCGCAACCGGAGCCTGCTCTGGCATTGGAGGCATGGCCGGCATCTGCAAGTCGACAGGACCGGCGCCAGGAAGCACTCTGGACTTTCTGTTCGAGACCTTCTTCTTCTTGTCGTCCAGCGCTGGCATGGGAGGCATTTGAGCAATGTTAACAGTAACCGGTTGCTCTTCTCCGCCATGAACCGACGAGGGTGCAGGGAACGGGGGCGGTGGCAAGGGCCCCTCTGGTCCAAGGAAAGCGGGCATCATGCCGGGCAGGACTCGTGACTTTCTATTCGTCTTCTTTGAGACCTTTGCCTCCGGAATGGGCGGCATGTTGAGCTCCTGTGCCTGCTCGGGTTCCTGGTTGAGTGAAGATGCATCCTCGCGTGGCATTTGCAACTCATTCTTCTGGCCTGGGCGGACCGGGAAAGGCGGAGCACGACCACGTGTATCCTGGGCAGCTGCGTCGAAAGGACGGCGCTGCCGTCCATCGTTCGTCGCAGTAGGCATGTTTGGATCCTTCGTCTGCTCTCTTGTTGACGAGGGCGAAGAAGGCTTCTTTAAGCCGTCGACACCAGATGGCACAGGCTGGCTTCGCAGTGTCGTGTCTCTTTCTTGCTGCGCGCCGCTTGTATCCTCGCGGGCCCTGGATGGAGTAGCACGTTCGCGCTCTTCATGCTTTGCTGAAACATCAGTAGCTTCAGAGACGCGATTCTGCTCACGACCTTGAGGCAGCAGGGACGGTCTCTTTGCAGCAGTATCGGCTGCTACGTTGACAAGCTTGGTTGGCTCGGCCGCTTTCTTGTTCTTCTTACCAAACAGCCAGTTGAAGGCGCTAGGCTTCTGAGAGTTCTCATCAGTCGCAGGAGCGTTACTTGCTTCCCACTTCTCGTTGCCCTTGTCGCTTCCAGTCCCTTGCGAGGCGGGAGAAGCGGGTATTGCTAACTTGTCGTTGACTCGGGTTACCGATGGAGTTGGCCATTGGTCTTCCTTTGCCGCATCGGGTCGCTGCTTCTCCCTCATGTGCGGGTCTGTGGATGTGAAGGGAGGAGCTCGTCCACGAGTGCTATCGACTTTAGAGTCAGATAGGAGGGGAGGCTGCCTGTCATTCATCGGCATATCCAGTCGCTGAGTTCCGCGTGACCTGGAGCGTGGGCGTCGAGGGTCTTCAACGGGTGCCTCAGGTGGCGTGGGGAACCCATTGGCTGTTGGTCGAGGTTGGCGAGGATCTGAAAGAGGTGCTCTGGAGTTATCGGGTGCATCGCGCTCAGACCTGGCCTCCTTTCGTCCATCACGAGTAAAAGGAGCACGGGGGTTGGAGTTGAGGGCCTCGTGGTCCCGACGAAGAGCCCGATCACCACGAGACACGTCAGGAACCTTTTCGCCGTGAACATCACGGACACCTTCTGGACAAACATCACGGGGATGAGCTGGTTGGCCATGCTGCTGTGTTGGCATACGCGGGTCAATCTTCTCATTTCTTCGGCCGGCTTGACGTGCATCGAGAGAGGTTTCATTAAGAAGACCCTTCTTGTTACGAAGAGATGGAGATGGTGGCCTCGGCATGGGAGCAGCGTCATCTGGAGCAGCCACGACTGGCTCGTAAAGAGACTTCCTGTCCTTCAGCATGGGAGGTGGCCGCGATGCAGCCCGCTCCTTTTTGGCAACAGTATCCTTGAGTGGCGGGAGTGGCTGATTCAACTCATCAGCAGCCCCATGCATTGGACGTTCCCTGGTGCTTTCATTGCGCATGTGCGGAATCTCAGCGGCAAGGGGTCTCTCGGTACTAGCTGGAATGGGACGGCCATCCCTGGTCAGAGGCTGACGTTCGTTGTGGCCAGCTGGCAGACCTCGCGAAGCCGATGGCTCCTTTCCGTCCGCGGGATTCTTCATGAAAGGTGGCGGCGCGAGTGGCACCTCAGCAGCACCAGCCTGCACTGGACGACCATCACCAAGGGACATCGCTCCCTTTTCAGGATCTTGCCCCTGGCGTCCTCGCTGCTTGGATGGGGAAGCAAGGCGTGACTTCGAAGGAGAAGGCTGACGACCGTGGCCAGGAGCCTGGTCTTCACGCTCATGTTTGGGACTGCCAGATCGTCGACCCCGCGAGCATTGTAGAGAAGGTGGCCTTCGGTCACCGTTAGGTCTGCCTCGAGATCTTCTCCGCCCCTTGCCATTCTGGGGCGAGTGGGGTCGCCTTAACTCCTCTCTAGGAGGAGAAGGCTGGCGACGACCGTTCGCATTCGCATCCTTTAGGCCCTTGGTTGGCTCACGATGGGCTTGACCACCTGGAATCTCCCGCTCCTCAGACACTCCTCCGGAAGGCATCGGCCGTCCTCTTTCGTTTCGGAGATCTTCACGTGGATTGCGCCCAGGGGCCGGGGCACCTGGAACTTCAGACTCGGAAAGCTTATGGTGATGTTGATCACGTCCCGGTGGCACCGAATGCCCCTTCCCGTTCTGTGCAGGCTCACGTGCATTGCGCCCGATCGCCAGAGCATGCGGGATACCAGACTCAGCATGCTTCTGGTGAGGACCTTGTCTTCCGCGCTCATCCCGCACGGCAGAAGGCTCGCGCTGGTGCATCCGGTCCGAGGCGAGGCCAGCAGGCAAGTCTCGCTGCTCGCTACCGACTGGCGACGGCTGCGCAACAACGGGACGCCCCCGCTCATCAAGCTCGGGCGGCGCTCCACCGGGGAAATCTCGTCCTCCGGGCCTCTGCAGCACAGGACGGCCCTTTACATTGTGCATAGGCAAGTTTGCTTCTGCATCCTTGGGATCGTGGGCAGGGTCCTTGCCATGACGCCCTGGAAGGCGGTGAGCATCAAACATCTTACGGCCCTTCCCATTTCGGGCGGCAGGAGCATCATGCTCGGAAATGCCGTGACCTGGGGTCTTTGTTTCTGGCAATGGACGACCCATCTCATCCCTTTCTTGGGATACTCCGTGGCGAGGAGGCATACCTGCCTCGACAGCGTGGCCGTTATGAGCTCCAGATCGACCATGTTCAGGTTGTTGCGAATGGGGTTCCTGCGTTTGACCATGCCTCGGGGGAGGCACATTACCAGCTGCACCAGCCCCATCATCAAACGGCTGCTGGTGAGGACGCAGCTTATGAGACTTCTTCCCCGGGGACTCTCCAGCCTTCGATCTGTTCTCTAACTCGCCCTTCTTCTCGGCATGCGTCTTTCCACGTCCGGTAGCTTCCTGTGCGGCCGCGTTCAAGGGCGTGCTCGAGTAGCTCGCCTCGGCGGCGCTGAGCCCACGCACGACGTGTGGGTTATCGCTGCTTGCGGGTGCTGCGGCGGATTTCTTGCCTTTTCCGGGGATGCGAAGAGCGCGAGACCCGTCCTGTTGGTCAGGGACGTCATCCGTGGATGAATCATGCATTTGCTCCATGTCGGAAGTCTTTCCCTGCTTGGACTTGAGCGGGTTCTTCATTCCAGGCATGTGAAGCCCACGCTGTTCCTCTCGGCGGCCGTTGACCTCGCTTTCGGCAGGATCTTGTCCCGCGGCGAGGCCATCCTTGTCCGTGACTTTCTTGGACTTGAGCGGATTCTTCATGCTGGAAAAAAGACCGCCCCCGGATTCAGCCGAAGGTTCGTTTTGTGCAATGATCTCTTCCTCCACAGACTTTTGAAGGCGGCCGTTCTTGTTAATTGCCTGGGGCTGACCACGTGCGGGACGGTCCTATGATATCGTCAGTATGTGATCCTCCAGATGATCAAGATTCAGAAGGGTGCACGTACGAATTCATCCAGGCCGGTTCCCTTTCTTTCCATCTTCTTCGCATCACGTTCAAATTCGGAGGGCTCTCCAGCGTTTCGGACATCATCTGGAGCCCGGTATCCAGCAGCGACTTTTCTGGGCGGTGACTGGCCGCGATGAGCCATACCAGGTCGCTGAAACCCGAGGTTTCGCTCGCCATCTCGTGAAAGGTTGCCGTTGGCCGCACCAGGCGCTTGGCGTGCCCCAGGGGTAGCGTTGAGGTTTCTGCCCCTCATATTCGGAGCTGCATTTGGGTCATACATATCAAGGTTAGTGTCCAAGGGGGGCATGTTCTTCCTATTATTAGTATTGTTAGCATTGTTGAAGGGCGCAGGCCCTCTGCTGCGCTCTGCTTTTCGCCCATCTCGGGCTGAGGACGACGGGACGGGGATTCGGTCCAGTGGGGAGGTGACTTCTTTCTTTTGAGGGGGAATTTTCTTGTCTCCGAACTTGTTGAAGTCGAGGGCCACAGGTATCGTGCCCTTGGACGAGGAAGAACTCGGATCGCGACCTTGGCCAACAACTCCGGGGCCCGGACGACCACCAGCCCCACCAACGATGGGACCTTCGCGGCGGCCGGTGCCCTGCCGGTTGTCCACCATGCGTGGCCGAGAAGAATTGGCTGCTTGGTTTTGTGCATAAGGCTGCTGAAGGGATCGTTGGCTATCGGGCCCAACAGGGGTAGGTACGGTGTTCTTGTCCTTGTCCTTGTCCTTGGAGCGGAACATGGAAAAGAAACCGCCGGTCTTTGAATCCCTTTGCTGGTCTCCAGTATCCATGTTTCGGTTGGTATCGTTGTTGGTATTAGAGTTAGTTTTGTTCTTGTCGTTCTTCCTCTGCCTTTTTGATACGTCCGTAAGCACGATGTCCTCGCGTGGGTCGCTATTTTTGGCATTGGGGGCGGATCCACCACTGCCCTTCCTCCAAAGCCTTCCGAATCCAAAGTTCCACCTTCCCGGGGCTGACGACCAACGTACATCAGACGACGTATCATTATTTTTGCTGGGCGACGAGTTGGGGGGCTGGTTGTTCATGTTCACGTTTCGAGTCGACGAGGGGTTGTTGCTGCCGTCAGATCCCGGATTCACCATGCCACGAGAAGAAGAAGTCGATGCATTGTCCACACTGCTCGTTCCAAACCAAGTCGAGGGCTTGAAAAAGCTGTAGCCCTCATCGTATGACTGATGGTTCTTTCCCTTGCGTTGCTGCTTCTGCTTCGACTTCTTGTTCTTCTTTGGCGATCCAGGTCCGCTTGCGCCCCTCGTATTGTCCACATTTCGACTCGTCCACGTCTCTGGAGGTTGGTGTCCTCTCTTCTCCTTACCTGCACCAATCCTCCACACATTCCACCAGGCCCATTCCCGACCCGTCACCCCGCACCCTCATTGTAGATTGCGATATCGATCGCCATACTGGGCGGTGTTCTTTCCGAACATGCGCCCGTTGTAGCCATTGCGCCGCTTGCCTAGGAACATGAAGGCCGTTGCAATCCCAGAGAAGACTAACAATATGCACAGGGCGATCATCAGGCCCCAGGTGGCCTGCAGCTTGTAACAGGTTGTCTGGTCTTCGCCAACAAGGGTAGTGTATGAGAGAGTGCCATTTCCGCCAGTGTCGGCGGATGCCAGCTCCGACGTGACGTTTCCAGACTGCTGGGGCAGCATCGAGCAATCCGTCTGGCTGAGAGGACCTCCGAGAACCACCACAATTGCGATACATGGGATCAGGAATACAGCGTCGACGATTGCGGTTGCCAAGTAAGGGATGTGAGTGTCGTCGTAAGCCGTGAATGAGAGAAGGACCCAGAGCAGCGCGCAGCAAGTGATGACGAGGGCGGCGGTAAGCTGCGCAGGGACGATCAGCTGGGCATGGTTGATCTGAGATATGAAAGTGGCGACCAAGCCGATGATGGCGAGGAGGGCGATGCCCGACAGCAGACGGGAGCCCACAAAGGTATGGCCGTAGTAGCCATGGTTGCGGAAGCCGGTTCTCATGATGATGAATTATTGGTCCGCCCGGAAACGATCTGTTTTGCAAATTGAAGTGAAACGAATTAGATGTGTGTCAGAGTTGCGTCCAGATCATCTGGATTATATCCGTGTAACTGTTGAGAAAGAAGAATTTCGGGTTGTAGGTACCAAGCCCGAGTCCGGTTGTCAAGTAAGAATGTAAGTATCACGGGTATTATCTTCAGTATAAAGATGCTTTGAAGGAAAACTGCAGTCCGGACTCATGTGAAACCTCGAAACCTAAAACCTGGGGAAAGTCCAAGGATGGAGAATGTAACGAGTAAGGGAATATGACTAAAGAAACCGAAAAAGGAAAAAGGACATTCGTGATCTCAGACCGTCAAGGCAAATTGATAGAAGGAAGGAAATCTCATGAGAAGAAGGGACCCAACAGCAGTCCGTTGTCACAAGCAAACCGGCTTATATTTAGACTGGCCAAACGTTTTGCCACGAAAGCGACTGGCATATGTCCTCGCTTCAGGCCTGAGCCAGGCCTGTCGAGCAGCAAAAGTGAGCAGTCATTGACTCCAGTGGGACTGCCAACTGGGTCTATGTGTTGGAGATGTTGCCAAATACAGATTGTGACAGCCTACAGTGGTAGACTCCCAAAGCCATGCCCACAACCAGGTTTGGCCTGTTGCGGCCCGTAGACCATAGTTGAAGCACGCCGCCTGGCCAAGGCGTCATGATCCTGATGAACCCACTGTTGGACGGACTGCCATCCAACGAGAGGCTCACATGCCAGGAGGCTTGCCCCATCTCTTTGTTTGCCCATGTCGACCAGCGGCGGCTCGCGAGATTGCTGTTCCATAGATATAAGAGTCCCGGGATGTCATGTTGTGGCGGATGACAGGTACTGTGCAGCTAAGACAAGAAGAGTTGAAAGAGGCAAGGGAAAGGCGAGTTGGGCAAGCCAATCACGAGAGCGAAGAGGGTCTTCAGCTGGGAGAGCACGGGAGAGCTCCTGCTGGCGGGCGCTTAGACAGCCGCGATGGTGTTACTTTTCCCGGGACCGGGGCACCGGAGGGGGGGCACCGGGAGCATGATGTGAAGTCGTCCCTTGTGCCTGCCTGCAAGGCTGAATTGCAGGTGATCTTCATGCAAGGCCGGCATTGCTTCGGAAGTGTGGTTGGCATGTTAGGATGTCACTCAGTGGGTAGGATCGGTCGTCGGGATGCAACCTGGATCGTCACATCGGAGCTGCAAAAGAAAACGGGCCTCAGAAAGCAACCAGCCAACCACATCCAATATCAAGGCATCTTCCACTACGCGGCCCAAGCGCCAACGTATTTTATTGGGTCCGGACCGTTTCTCCTCAATCTTTAAGCGCGGCCCAGAGCTCGTGTTTGTGTGCCTTTGCATCATGACATGGTTATTCACGATTCACCAGCCAGCGGGATCTAGATTCTGTTCGGGATAATCGATGACTTGATCATCACACAGTAATCGTGCAAAGGCAAGGAGGGCCATCTCTGCGCGGCTTGAAACAACCGGCCGCTACTGTGGCCTAAGAGACCTGCCCGGCCTGGTTTCGCGACCACCTCAGAGCCAGGAGCGGCGCAGGCAGCCCTTGTACCTACACCCTACTAAGTACACATTCAGCCATCGTGCACCTGACTGTGTCCTTCAGTGTCGATGCCTGCACGTCTCACCTATGGCCTAACGGTTGCTGGCCGGGTCTGGGATCCATGTGGAAAGCTTGAGAGCAAGAGGCTGTGCTTACGGTCATCACAGCAACTAATTGTACGAGGTGGTTGGTCGATATTTTGACCACATCACAGTTTGCTTGTCCAGCACTCCATTCTGTCCATCGGGCATACTCACCACCACATATGCCATTTGACAGGAAATGTGGTCTATGACATTATATGTAGCATTGATAAATCTGCCGATTATCCCAGACGGGTCAATGCAACTTTGAAGCTTTATGACGGAATAATTGGTTTCCATCGACCTCGCTACACTGGTATTATGGCCTGACCACTGAAGCTTATTGTAAAGTTGTTTTGTTGTATTAGTAAACGCACATCACTTGGCAACCAGGTTAACGGCAACATGCGGTAGGTCACTCAGAAGATAAACTTTTTGAACGCCGATGCTCCTCGATATCTCAAGTCTAAGAAAAAAAGTGATCCCAACAAGAAGCTCTCATCAGTCCCTTAATGCATGTATTAATCAAATGGCGAGCCCATCACAGCGGCCGCATGCTGCTCTATACCAGGCTCAGGCCTCACCCTACGTGCGGCCTCACATCACGCCATCATATCATGAACCCCTCCCCGCTCAAACCCCCAATCGTACATTTCATACATTTGCTAAGATGATCTAGCCCAGCAAGTCATCCAGCCCGGAGCTGCTGCTCGTCGCCGGCTGGGTGTTGCCACCCATCGGCTTGGATTGCGCAGCCGGAGCTCCCCAGATGCTCGCGCTGCTCTTCTCCTTGGCCAGTTGGCCCAGGGCAGGGCCGGTCGTTCCCGTGCTCTGCTTCTTCACTCCGCCGCTTGCGGCTGCGTTGGCCCACAGAGCACCGAACGCGTCACCGCCCGAGGACGCCTTGGCTTTGGGTGTGGAGGAGCCAGTACTGACGGGCTTCAGGGCGCCCATACCGCCGACCGACACCGGTGTAGAGGTCTTGGGAGGTGCCTGCACCGAGGTGAAGTAGTTCGGTCCGGATGGCTGGTAGGTGCTGCCCATGGGCTTGTTGGCAGTGGGTGACATGGTCACAGCTGAGGCGAGAGGGACGCTGAATGCGGAATAGTTCGCGCCGGGAGTAGTGTTGGCCGTGCTGGCTGGGGGTGGAGAGATGGACGAGATACCCATCATGTCCGTAAGGTTGACCTGTTGGGGCCCAGAAACAGGCGCTGGAGCGGCGAAGGTGGCGCCATAGGCATTCGACGTCATCAAAGGGTTGCCGAAGGCAGAGGTCTGAGGCGCAGAGGTCTGCCCCGCAGGTGTAGCAGACTGGAAGTCGTCGAAATCGTCGTCGTCGTTAGAGGCGGCAGGGATACTTGTAGACAGCGAAGCCAGACCAGAACCATTCGAGGGGGTTGCAGCAGAAACTGCCGAGGACGACGAAGGTACGGGATCATCGAAGGAGAACAGATCAACTTCGGGCTCTTTCTTCTTTAGTGGCTCTGCAGGTGCAGGTGCCGGTGTCGTCTTCTTGGTGCCGGAACGCTCCGTGGCTGTGGTTCTTCTCCTTGTTTGGCCGGGCTCGTCATACTCATCGTATTCCTCGAACTGATCTCCACCCCGCCGAGCGCTGCTATCCCGGAAGTCGCTGTCGTTACCTCCGAAACCACCCCCATCGCCGTAGACACCACCAGAAAAGCCTCCAAAGTTTGTGGAGCCACCGCTATAGCCACCTGTGTCGCTGCCGAAGCCGCCGTAACGGCTGCTACTGCCGCCGCCACTCGAGAATCCGCCCCCGAAGCTCGTACCTCCTTCGACACCGGTGTATTTTGCCTTGTTTGCCCGTGCCTTCTTTCGTTCTGCTCGGATGCGGTCGACGTCACCCAGGAGTTCGGTCAGCTCCTTCGCTCGGTTTCGGACGTTGATGCCCTGATCTTTGCCATTCTGGTCGATGAAGTGGAATTGGCGCAACATCTTCAAGAGGGTCAGGTGGGATCGGGCATCATCGATAACGCGCTCGGAACCGTGCTTGATCAGGTACTCGAGGAGTTGCAGGGCCTTGTAGATTTGTCTCCATTCCTCGGCGGCCTTTTCTGTAAATCGACGGTAGATAATGGGCATGATCTCGTTCAGGGTTTGACTGTTGGATATTCTGGTCAGTTGTGTCGAAATGACAAGGTGTATCCGGATGCGATCATACTAGTTGAAAGTGCCATTGGCGATCTCCTGCATCAGCGATGATGATGCTCCCCATGGCTCATTGTTGGTAGCCTCTCGCACCTGTTATCGGGGGTTTAGCGGTATGGCCATGGGCTGCGGGTTGCAGATGATAGAGGGCTATTTACCTTCGACTCCATCTCGGTGTAGTTCATCACCGCTGTCACAAATATGGTCAGTGTTTGCCCGACACCGCAACGCCCATCCTGTCGCATCTCTTCGCTTACCATTCTGGACCTTGCGTACCCCTGCCTTAATGTCGTATAAGGTCAGGTTGGAAACAGTGTCCTTCAGACTGTCGATATTCATCTTGACGAATGATCCTGCAGTGATGCAGATAGAACCTCCAGGTCGGAACAGGTGGAAATGGTGCGTGTGTAGAGGTGGTCGTGGGAAGCTGACAGCTTTGTTTGTCGGTGTCGCTGTCCAACTCAATGAATTGGCCAGAATGTACTCCGTAACCAAGCCACCTCGAAACCCAACCGGCGGGCGTAATGGGCACCAAGGCACATGCTGACTAAGGTGACTTTGGGTCCGATTAGCCCCTTATCCGAATCGGCGTCAGAGCCATCACCCCACCCCCGCTACCAGCAACCATTAAAGAACCCTACCCCTAACCCTATGAGACAGCCTGTGTATCATCTCATCTGTCAATGTTCTATATAGGGCGCAGGACACCAGAGCAGTGTCTATCCGTCTATAAACCGTTGAGTTGGTATCAATAGAAGGGTAGTCATACATCATAGTCATTTCAGAGAGATCTGCATATGTGTTGGCAAGGAACATCCGAGTTGTTGCCTCAGGCAGACTAAACTAAAAACGGTGATGAAGTTTTGACAACGACAACCCTGGTGATGTCTTGCACCTCTGAAAAGTTTCTCTGCCGCAACCTTCCCGACGTCAGCAGCTTGGTTTATCCCCAATCGTATCATCCGATCAAATCATTTTGATCTGTATTACCTCCACTTTCCTTCTTGATTGTATCTTAAGTTGTACTTGACATCAATCGGTACGTCGGCTGCTCTTATAGTCTCCCCTCCCATCACGTCCCCAGAAGTATACAGCAATAATAAGCTTTAACGAGAGCTTTCGTCCTCCACTCCATGGACCGAACGAAGCCCGTTTTGAGCTTGACTCCTCCCCCACAAATAGCGATACCAATGCTATTACCACATCCCACCCCAAGGTTTTAGTGGGCATCTCGGCTCAGTGGCTGAGTTGGGTGAGTTGAGCTATGAGAACTTGCAGACACAGACACCCACGGTCATGTGGTCCTCATGGTTGGACTCAGACCGGTTGAATGGAAGAGTAGCTTGGAACCGGAAGCTGGATATCTCAAGCTTGCAGAGGATGCTCCTACTCATCTTTCCGCTTCTTCCTCCTCGAGCTTCTAGCTCCTTGACCAGCACTCAAGCTCTTCCGAAACCAGTCAGGCAGACCTCGGGAGCTCTGATGTCAATGTCCCAAGAGCCAACACTCACCCACCGTGTCCACCGTATACCGCATAAGTGACATCGTTGGGAGGGAATGAGAGGAGGGGGAGAGCTTCTGCAGACTGCCGATCTTGGCCAACTGCAGGAGGTAGCCATCCGCCTCGAATCCATCCATCTGTTCATCTGTCCATTCATCCTAATCACCTCTTGAAAGACCACCCCCCCCCCCAAACCCCCTCTACAGGCTACAAATCACTTCACCTGCCATTTTGCCCCCTTACATGCCTATACATACATATGTGATAATTGGAGGCAATCAGGGCAAAAAGACAGGGCAACAAAGAGCTTGATTGGCCTGGAGATGCTGGCCTGATGTCTCTCTCTGACTTGCCTTTGACCTGACCTGACACCTGAAGCTGCCCGCCCTGACGCTGCCCTGACTACCGCCCTACCGCCCTACCGCCCTGAACCTGCTTGGGAGCTTGGCCCTGGTCTGATTAGGTCATCCCTGGCTTCCCTGGTTGTTGTCCCCCCCCAGTTTTGCTAACACATCACATCATTCGCTCAGATCACAATGGCTGCCCCGCTCTGGATGCCCCGCGTTATTACTTCCAGCTTCCGAGCTGCCTCCTCTGCCCCTCGATTTTCTCCCTCTTCCATCTCCAGCTTCACCACCAACAAAACAGCTTCCATCACTTCACCTTTCCATCAACGAACTTCAGGAATCTCAGCCCGATTCTTCTCATCATCATCGCCCATCATGTCTAAGGTGTAAGTAAATAGCTTCCCATGATCTCCTCCCCATCCTCTTCGACGCTGTCTCGACACGTCGTCGAGCGCAAATGGCCCCTTCGTCACCTTTTGTTCCCTCGTGAAAGCTTTCACTCGGCTGACAACATTGTTTACTACAGTTTCTTCGAGATGGAGTGGGAGGGACCCGTCCTCGACGCCTCCAGCCGTCCCACCAAGGATGTCAAGGGTAAGCTTCTTCACATTCTCCTGACACTCTACTCCGTCCATTACCCAGTTACCTACCGTGATCACGCCTACCTTAAAATACCTACCTACCCATCGCTTCGAGGCGGCGTCACCTATACAAAATCAAGCCACCATCGTCACCAAATTGACCCCACCGTCTCACCACTTCAAACTTTTCGAGCCCTTGTCCTTCCTTATACCGTCATTGAAACAACTGCTGACATCACTCCGTGCTCTACAGTCCAGTCTGGCCGCATCAACTTCGACCTCTACGACGACGTCGTCCCCAAGACCACCAAGAACTTCAAGGAGCTGTGCACCGGTGCCCCCGGATTCGGCTACCAGGGCTCTTCCTTCCACCGTGTCATCCCCGACTTCATGCTCCAGGGTGGTGACTTCACCCGCGGTAACGGTACCGGTGGCAAGTCCATCTACGGTGAGAAGTTCGCCGACGAGAACTTCACCAGGAAGCACACCCGCCCCGGTCTTCTGTCCATGGCCAACGCTGGCCCCAACACGTAAGTCAACCCCCACAACCTCTACTCCACCCCAGTTGGACGGGGCAACATTTTCAGCTTAGGCTAACGTCATATGTTCCACAGCAACGGCTCTCAGTTCTTCGTCACCACCGTCCCCACCTCCTGGTTGGACGGCCGCCACGTCGTCTTCGGCGAGGTCGCTGACGAGGAGTCCATGCGCGTCGTCCGGTCCATTGAGGCCTGTGGTTCCGCCAGCGGTGCCATCAAGTACGGCAAGAAGCCCACTATCGTCAGCTCTGGCGAGCAGTAAGGGTTCGGCTTCACGAAATCGGGGAATCAAAAAATGCAGACATTATCAATTTGCGTTTGATATAACCGGGGTCCAGGGAGTGACGGGATGAGCAAATGGATTTCACGATAGGTCTCTGATCGTCAGAAGGCAGACATAGAGCTCATCGACGTAGCCAATTCAAAAATGAGTTTGCTCCCCTAATTATCATCCTCACGCCTGCAACTGGGCGGCTGCTATAACTTCCTTGTGATGTGACGTCCACCTCCGTTCAATCTGCCTACAGTAGAACCACTGCACACTCATCCCATGGGTAATTGTCCTCTGTTTGGGCAGTCTCCCGTCCCTTGATTCAGTCCGAGGCCATGTAGTATCTTCCATGGCTATGGGGCAACTTCACCGTTCCAAGGCATGCCTCGTTTTGATGTAATAATAACAACTCTTTGATTATTCGTACCTAGGTATGCGCAGTGGAAGGTTACGCTGGGCGCTCTATGGGATATCTTGATCCTTTTTCGTCCGACCGAACCTGTAAAACGCCGTTCCCTCTCGAATAAAAAAGTCGAGGTCCTTTCCTCGTGCCCTCCTCTGTGGAGTATGTGATGCCCTGACAGTGCTTTTTTATTTTGTATTGCCCCCTGGAACGCCGTGAATAAAACAAGAATGCCACCCCTCTAAACACCTGGCACCATCCCTCAGATTTTCCTTCAGTCGCCCAACCACCGCTGGAAATACACACAGTTCTGCGGATTGACAGGACCACCCTCGTCACACAGATCAAACACAGGACACCGGCCGCACGGCGCCTCGGTGAGACCATTGCTCATGGGGCCGGCGCCCATGTCCTGGGCCTGCAGCTCGAGCAGGTCGTCGTCCATGCTATGGTCGCGCATGAGGGCGGTGAGGGGGGTGGGGTCGACCCTGGCGGCGCGGACGGTGCGGTAGCCCCTCAGCTTTCCGATGCGGATGGGCTCGACCAGGCCGTCGTAGACGAGCACGTCGACGAGCTGCTGGACGTCCGAGATGCCGAGCGTCGTGTTGTTGGTGATGCCGCTGGTCGAGATGAGCTCGGCGATCTGGCGCACCGTCGGGTACGAGTTGTAGCCCGCGGGCAGGGGGAGGAGCTGCGTCCGCTTGGGCTCGCGGGTGCGCTGGTGCTTCTCTCGGGGCTGTTGGGGCTGGTCCTCGGCCGAGATGTCCTCTGCGCCCCTCTTCTTCCCCCTCGCCGCGAGGGCCTCCTTGTCGCCCTTGAGTATGCCCTTCTTGGGCTGTCTCTCCTTGTGCCCGCCGCCGTGCACGCTGCGGTACGTGCTCTGCCTCGTAATGAAGTCGAAGATGACCTTGAGCAGCTCCGAGATGAAGGCCTCGTCCAGGTTGCTATCCGTGTACCACGGCCCGCCGGTGGCGCGGTCGGACGGCCTCAGGCTCGCCTTGATGTACATCTTCTTGTTGGGGTGCTCGACGCTCTTCATGTCCTTGATGTAGCCCTTGCTCTCGAGGAACTTGAGGTGCTGCTTCAGCACGCTGTCGTGCATCTGCAGCCGCGCCTTGAGCGTCCGCGTCCAGATGCCGTCGGCCCCCGCCGCGTCCACCAGCTCGTACACCATCGACTGCTCCCGGTTCAGGCCCTTGTACTTGGCGGCGTCCTCGGCGGCCCGCCACTTCCAGCAGATGCCGCCGCCCTGGCGCGCCACCAGCACGAGCAGCCGGTCGTTGATGAGCGCCTGCAGCACGCGCATCAGCGTGCTGACATCCTCGGTCACGCCCAGGGAGAGGAGCTCTTCTTGGCTGTAGAGGTGGTGCTCGTCGCCATTCTGCATGCACTGGTCGTAGAGCGCGTCCTTGAGGACGGCAAGCTTGGTTGGGTCGGGGTCCGACCCGGAGGGGGAGGCGGCTGCCATCTTTGCGGTTGGTGCGTCGAAGGCGGGACGGTGGGGAGGGAGGGTTTCGGGAGCTAGGTTGTTTTCGAAGTCGGGTGTCGAATGTCAAGTGTCAAGTATCGAGTGTCGAGACGGTGAGGTGAGTCACTCGCTAAAGGAATGAGGGAGCTTGACGGTCTGGTGAGTTTTGGAGAAGAGTCGGAGAGTGTCAAGTTGGGGTTCGGATGTGCGGTTTTGTGGTAGAACGGCCGGTGTGGAAATGGAGAATCAGACAATTCGCAGTCATTAGACCTAAAGAGTGTCGATTAAGTAGAGGGTAGAAGAATGTAGTTGAGTCTTGGGAATGGCAGTGCAACAAATAGTTGGGATTTATTTTACAGACAACTCGGGCAAGTAATCGTCGCTGGATTTCAGTTTCCCCCGCGAAATTTACTGCCGCTCGGTCACTAGAGGATGCTGATCTCTGGGGTAGCCGCACACCGCCTTCCCGTTTCAAGGCACCCTAATTGTCCCTCGTGCCAATCAGTGTCTAATGTTTTGATGTCCAACGTCTACTGTGTGTGTGCGTGCTTAGGTGGCCAACTTCTCTACGATGGAAGAACCTTGGAAGGCTTCAAGCTTTACTCTTGACATTACCACAGGTGGGCAGGTGGTGTATACTTGTTGCTATGCATCAACATCCACCATTGCACCTGGAGAAGCTGCCCAGGTGCATTCTATCAGAAATAGCATCCGTACCTCTCCCCAAATGTGGTCAGGGGCTCTTCAACATGTCTTCACTTCCCTGCTAACCACCATTCGTCCGGACCTAATATTCAGTCCCGCTCTGTTGTTATTGATGTTTCGCCCCAGGGGAAGCCGTAATAACTGCACACAGAGTGTGTTTCATCTCATGCGTCTCCAGAGAGAAGAGCAGCCATGACTGAGGCTACCCATAGTATGGCGCTGATGTTGTTGGGTCTGCTTGGACAGACCGCTATAGATAAGCAGACACATCAAGTGATGTATTCTCCATGGGATATGCACCAGCGTTGGACAATTTGGCATACTACTCAGGAGGGCAATGTTCAAGGCACCTGTCCCAAATGTCAGATCCATCATCATCACAAATTCGGCATCAGTGTGTGCCTAAGACAACACCTCCGGCCACCTTGTGGCCACCTACATCAGAGACAGCTTTGTGGATAATAATATGGACTTTGTGGTTGAGAAAGAGCCAAAGGCCAGATGGGCAGAATGCCTAGAAGGAATGTTCCACAGGCATAGCATCGGAGAACATGAACCTGTGTACAAGAGGCGATTTGGTGACATTCTTACCAAAGGGGGAATGCATTGTGTTATTATTGTCTAGAAGGAGAGGAGAATAGGGTATCGACTTATTGTCGACGCAACTGCTGTATGTGGAAGTCGGACACCCTCCTCCAGTCAGTCCTATACAGTCTTTCCTTTACCTGCAGAGCAGGAAGAGCACCAAGAACCCACCTCTTCATCTAATCTTTTTGCTCGGTTTCCGTGCCTTCCAGAAAGGTTACTTTTAGTGCCGTCGGTTTCAGGCCTCTCTGCTACTCACCACCTCAGAGCTCCTAAGGTTCTTACAAACTTTCAACACTTGCGGTAGTCCACCTTGCCTTCCGACCTCCCTTCACCTCCACACAGCACAACGGACATAGTTCAAGTGGGAGCCAGATTCAGACATCGGCAACCTCTCTTTTGTCTTTTGTCATCTGTCAATATCTTCTTACTGTCTCACATCTCACAACTCCTCAGAGATTCTTGCTATCGATCAATTGATAGCATCTTCCGAGGTTCTGTGGCTCCCAGCACAAACAAGGCTTCAGCAGTAACTCGGCTAGGCAGACCTGTAACTTAGTGGTTTCGACCTTTCCAAAGTTACTTTCCTGCATTCGCCACATTTTCCGCTTTCTCCATCTTCGTCTAATGCTTGCAGTAGTCTGACTCTTACTTCTTTCCTCTTACGGTACGTCGACCCGTCCTAACTATACCTCGCCCACATCTTTCGAACTTCCAACCGTACTCTTCCCATCTACACATTCATGTCCGCTTCAACGCTTATGCAAAGCGTCGTCTGACTCTAATTGCCTGCTAGCACACCAGGAGGCACTTTCTCATCATGGCCAAGTCTACTCCCCAAGCTATGGGTTCAGAGACCAGCGACACTCTGGACATGGCTTCACGGGCTGTCGCAACTTTGGTTCCTCAGACTGCTGCACCGGTCTCTGGTCCTTCTGCTTCTCTGGGAAGCGTCGATCAGGCTCAGGTAAAATCGATTCGACCATGGCTGCTCCTAGAATTACAAGCGCTGACCTAAACATCGAGAAGCAGGCCAAGCAGAGCAAAGACTCCATCAAAAAAAAGGGTGTCCAGGTACTTCTTGAGGCTGATAACCCCAAGACCGCTGCTGAAGTCAACAAGCCTCAGGATGTGATCGCATCTAAAGCTGGTTCTGAGTCTGACGTGGAGATGGTCGACCATATCGAAGATGTGCGCCCTCCACCCAAGTCAGCGGATGAACTCAGCATGCTCGACAAGTATGCCTTCGACTTAGAGGGGAAAGCTTACAACCACAATGTCCCTCAGCAACTTAACACCGGTACCTTGTTGTACGTCGGCCGCCTCCACCCACAGCATACTACCTTTGCGGAGCACTGTAAGGAAGCTGAGTCAAAGGATGAAATCGACACTTGCCCGCCCCTCATTCCGAACGAGGACGAGAAGAATCCTGAGACAAAGTCTTGGGATGGCCGCAAGGCCATCCAGTGTGTGTGGGTTGGCATGTTGCCTGGTTGGAAGACACAGATCAGAAATGCTTCGGGTGTGGAGGAGGCCCAGGTAGACGGCTCGGCCGGAAAGAAGACAGGGGTTCCCAAGAAGCCCAAGCATGCCCTCCGTATCGCCGACCTTACCTCCAACAATATGAGCAGCATCCCCTATGACCCGACCGCCCTTCGAGTTGTGGCCAAGAGATCCACAAAGGTCACCAAGAATTGGTTCCTCTATGCACTCCTGAACCCTGAGCCTGCCACGAAGCTCTGCCAGGGTTGGCGGGTTGGATTCGATGAGGTTTTCTACTTCAAGGCCTTCCGTGCAGACGAGGCCACGAGCTACCTGCCACGAAAGCAGGTAACTCAAGAGAAGATCAGGGCGCTCATATTCCATAGAGAGCCCAGCAACCGGGCCAGTCTCTCACATTCCAAGCAGCCGGGCAGTCTGCCCTCCACTCCATCCACTGGGAAGTTCTCCCAGAATTCGGGTAGTCTCCCTTCAACTCCATCCACTGGACGGTCCTCTGAGCAGCCTTTCAGGAAGCCTGTCTCTGAGAAGACTGGCAATGCTGTTAGGGCGGACTCTGAGTTCAATGCTATGGTCGACCTCATGGTCCGAAATGTCAACGGAGCAGAGTCCAAGGTCCACAAGGAGAAGGCTGCGTATGCGAAGAAGGCAGGTGTTAAGAGGAAGAACGTCTTCTTCGAGGGTGATGATGGCAAGGTTTCCGACACCTATGGCAACACCGTCAACAGCCTCACTGACAGCACATCTGCTGATGACGACCTGGTTTCCGAGGCCAAGTCGCTAGCTATCCAGCATGATATCGACCGCGTCACCACCAAGATGATGAACCTGGTCATGAAGATGTCCAATGACAAGGACCTTGCTGCTTTGAATCAGGGCTACATAATGCTCCAGTGCATCGAGCAGCGCTGTGCTCCCCCTACCACCAGTGCATTAGGCCTTTACCTCAACGTGCCCCCGGGGGAGGATGGTGATCCTCCTGCCTGTGCTGTGAAGCTGCGTGAGCTTTTGGTTAGCCGTCCTCAAGTGCTTTTCGCACGTCTTGCGACCGTACAGTGAGCATTGACTAATTACTTCACAACAGGACCTCTTCCCCCAACTCGAGGACGTCGACATGGACAACCACGTGCTGGCCTGGGTGATCCGTGGCCTTCAGCTCACCGGCCAGTCCATCGGCATCGAGCTCCTGCCCTTCTATCTCACGTCCTTCAGCGCCCTGTTCAGGGCCAAGTTCAATGACACGGCCAACCACCAGTCCCGCCTCCGAGAGGAAGACCTGGCCGACATAACCTGCCAGGCTCGAGACGACGCCGAGAAGATGTGGGAGGACGAGGTTTCCCCCAACAAGAAGTCTGGTGGCCTCGAGCGCCCTAGCCACACCTACGCCAAGGACGTGCGCAAGATCTGGAAGGCATTCGACTGGACCGATCCCCGTGAGGGTGTAGTCGCTGAGCAGGACGCTGAGTCGGTGGAGATGTGAGTGACGGGTGTTTGATGGAGTATTGGCTTGGTGAATCTTGCTGCGTACTGCCCTGTTGCTTCCTTGGTCAGATGGGTTTACAAAACTCGGTGTGCTGGTCATGATGGAGTCATTGGGTTTGGCTTTGGTTGGCTCCGATTGGGCAGTGGGCCTTTTGCTATTTAGCACCTGCGTTTGTCTTTTCCCGCTGGATTGTTTCTATCGGTTGGGCGAATTCTTCTCTTGCTTTGGGGCCTCAGGGAACAAACTCTCCAAGTTTGATGATTGGAGTTTCCAAAGTGCAGTATGGCAGCACAGTTATTTCTTAGAATTCACATCCTGCATGTGGGCATTTAGGGCAGGAGTCACAACCTTCCTTCTTAGGACTAGCAATTCCCTAAGGACCTTAGACCTATGAATATCAGCTTATTATTCTATATCCGCCTTTTTCCATGTGATTGGAGTCTGTGGCTTGAAATAAGACGACTTCAAATGTTGCATGCTCTGTGTCAAAGTTGGCTACATCACAATTAGGCCTCGTGACCTACCTCCAGGGCTCCACGAATCAATACTATATATATATCAAGCTCTTATAATCGGCTTAAAATAGCAAGTCTATAGTACTAACTTAAGACTATCCCTAACTTGAGTTTCGTTTGCTAATACATGATGATAACAGTGCTTAAGGTATTAATACTGTCGCTGTATTCAACAGCAGTAGGTCTAGGAATTACCCGCGGGTGGGTAATGGACCCGATTACCCAGTTACCCAGTAACCCACGGGTGAATCTTTCCTGGGCATAAACAGAAGATGTGAGAGCCAGCTGCCCAGGCGGTCACTTGCCTTTAGCCTCTAAGATGAATGATTTTAAAGCCACTTCGGCTGTTGTTATAGCTCATTGATCAAGTACGAAGTACCAATCTGGTACCTAAATAGCGTATATAGGTAGTCTAGGGCGAGGTTTGTTAATTCATCAGAGGGATATAAGCTTGATTATATAGCGGGGCAGGGGGGAGGGGTGGCCGCTGTGTGTGGTTGCCATAGTGGTTGACTAGGTGTCTTTCTCGAATTCCAGCTTGGGACGCTTGGCGGCACGCAACAATGTTACACGACTCGGACTACGACCACTTCCGTCGCTATATGGGGGACCTTCGCAAGCTCAGCTGGGCCTTCTGGGACTTTGAGCGCCTCAAGCAGCTAGGGGTCATCACGGAACAGTCTACCGAGTCGAATATCATCCTCGATCTTGACATGCAGACCCAGAAGACATACCAAGAACGGAGAAGCCTGGCCCCCGAGCTGCACGCGCTGGACTAGGAGGTGGATGCGAGCAAGTGGGAGAAGGGATTCAGAGCCCAGTTCTACACGACGCCCAGGGTCTACCAGGGCCTTAAATACTACTACCCGCACTACAAGGCTATTTTTCAGTTCGTTAGGGAAGCTAGGATCGAGAAGTGATCAGGCTGCCTGCCAAAGGGTTTCTTCACGGAATTATCTAGAAGGTACTTCCGTCGAGGTTCAGATTCGGCCTCTCTGGACGGTAATACTGATTGTGGAAGGATGGGATGAGGATTAAGCAGGGGAGAAGTTGGCATTGCCACCCAAATTCTGCGGATGGCAAGCATGTGTGAACATAGCAACCAGGGATACTGAAAAGGACATGCTTGGAAGGTATAGAGGTTGCCAACGTCCGACGGTACAGTGCCCTTTGTAATATTAGAAAACAAGCAAATGTGCTGGGTTGGTCATTGTGTAGGCACGAGCAAATTTGATGAATACCTAATGGGAGAAAGCTTTCTATATTTGCATCATTGATGTTGACCACTATCTTGTCAATGCCAATATAAAGTCATGATGCATCCTCCATTCACAATCCTTTGACTGATGTCTCTCCGCTATCCACCATTTGCTTGTGAACACCAACGCGTGAAGATTCACGATCCACCATATGCGTCACACCCCCATTGCTCAGAGTCTCGACGTCCTCAAACTAGTGTCCAATTCCTTCGTGACTGTCCAAATTCTCGTGCCGCTTGAAACTCTGTCATCGGTCTGGGCTAGTGATAATGCCGCGGTGGTTACTTGTCCGAGTTCTTGGACGAGGCATTCGAGTTAATGGAAGAGGCGTCGGTCTCCTTGCAGATGTCGAAGTCATCCTAAGCAGGTCTTAGCTGGCCTATCATATCAGGCATAAATATCGGAAGGTCTTCTTCTTACCTGTGTGAGATTGCTGGGCGCCCACAGCTGGTAGGTCGAGACGCCGATCAGGCTCAGTGCGTATCCCCTATCACCGAAACGTCCCTCCAAGAGGGCCTTGAGGCTACCGCGATTGATGCCATAGCTCCCGAAGTAGTACACCTCCCACTTGAGCTCGAGGTACTGCTCTCCGGTGTAGTGCTTTCCTCCGATGTCCTCGATCTTGTTGTCGTCCTCTCCCGACGAGGAACTGGAGCTGTTGCGGCTGTGGTTGGACATTGTGCTGATGGTTGTGATAGAGTTGGTGGGTGTTTTTGGAGGTGTTGGGTTTGTGGTTGTTATGTGGGTAGGTCGCTGTCGCGTCGAGACTTGATTGCGGTTTGGTTTAGGTGCTTTGGGAAGGCTGAAAGAGTGAAAGGAAGGCTAAGGCTTGGAAGGGATTATGATATTTAGTGGTAGGGAGCCTAGAAGCTCACCGTCCCCGACCGTTAATGATACAAGCGCTAATAGTTCAGAAGGTATTGTGACTCTAAACTCTCTAGCTCTCACTGGTCAGTCCATCCAAGCTCCGTCTGAAGTCAATCCACCGTTTTATTTGTGGTTAAACCATCTCAACCTTCACTTCCAGCCCATCCAAAGTTTTCGAGTTCCCTATCTGGCTCTAAGTGATTCACTGCTTCAATGAACCTCTCCTGATCACTACAAAGACATCCTATTGTGACAAGGACCAGTCGGCCAGTCCTTTAGCATGAAGCTCCATCGTGTCCAACAACGGGACAGCCACATCCTCCTGCTTCAAGACGAACTGCAGGTCCGTGCAGGCCAGCACAACACCCTGCGCCCCCTGTTCCACAAGCCGCTCAACGACCCCGGCCATCAAGGACTTCGTCTTGTGAGTGACTATTCCGGCACAGAGCTCATCAAACACAGCTTTGTTGATAGCAATTCTCTCCTCCTGGTCCGGTACGAGCACCTCCACGCCAGCCTTCTCCCTGAGTCGCTCCTTGATAAAACCATCCTCCATCGCAGTCCTCGTAGCCAGCAGGGCAATCTTCCCCAGTCTCCTCTCTTGGACATCCTTAGCACCGAAGTCGGCAATGTGTAGAACAGGCAAGCTAGCTCCCTGCTCTACCCGCTCAGCGACCTTGTGCCCGATGTTGCAGCCGATAGCGATCCCCTCTGCGCCGGCGGTCTTTAGGTGTTTCGAGGCGGTGATGAATTTATCTGCCACGGCATCCCAGCGACCGGCGGAGAATAGCGCGGCGGTTTCGGCGTGATTGAAGGAGTGCATGATCATAGAGGCTGAGGCTGAGCCGCCAAGGGCGTGGTGGATGTGTTTGTTGATAAGGGAGTAGTACAGGGCGGTGGAGTGGTATGTCATACCGCCAAGGAAGCCTATAGTCTTCATTTTGTCGTCCTTTTTCTTGTTTTCTTCCAATTTTCTGGTGAAGTCAGGTTTGAGGGCGAACGTTTTGATATAAGTAGAAAAATTGTATCAGGAGTCTTTGTGAAGATATGGATGAGTGTTCATGGTGAGTCAAATGTACAAAGCGGGTTTCATTTAAGCAGACTAGTGAGTCAGGGAGGCTAGCACATGGGAGTCCACCTCAAAAGATAATATTATTTTAAGGGGATAAGGCGGTGAAGGGATATCACAGGAACCTTCTCTAGAGACTCGCAAGCTCCCAAAGAAATAGTACATGACTATGCTGGAATGGAATAACTCAATGGGATAAGTCAATGGGACAAAGAGCGACCGCAACACACAAAGCCGAGAGCTCCACATAATAAGCTTATAAATAAGGCTGGCGATCTCAATTTAACTGTTCTGCCTTCTGTGTTACTCGGGCCCCTTAGTAGACTGTACTTATCGCTCGAATGTCCGTGTTAATACTAATATAGTCGTACGAGAACCACTCGGTAGGTAGATAGATATTTATATACATATAATATGCATCTATAGTATGTAATATATTCTTTAACATTAGTCTCTTCTCGTCTTCATAGAAACCGATGTTTGCTCTTTCTACTTCTACTATATACCACACTGAAGTATGAGATTATATAGTAGTCGACCTAAGCCGCTATTATAGATTGCTTGCTAAGTCTGGAAGAGGGACATTGGGCGTATCACGTTTCACATTTATGAAGCTAATGTCTGCAGTGTAGTACATGAGGAACTATTGCTTAATAACAGAGAAGTCAAGTCAACAATGAGTCTTCTTTTCATCTTCCTATGGCAGTTTTCACGGTCCAGATCCCGAAGGAAAATTTGTCTGTTGATGGATACACTGTACAAAGGAAACAACCATTTGACTAGCAAATATTGTGCAAGGCTCCATCGACAAGCCTTGGGGAAAATATTTTGAACCACATATATCAAGATAGACCATGCAAAATTACTCCCGCGGCCACCTAGGCCGTCGACATATTTCCACCCATCACTCTTTCCAGATCCGCTACAGACTCCTGGACCTCCTGTTCCGTAGGCAGATTGACGTTAAGCAAACATAACACATCCTGCTGGAGAATCTTCCTAATGATCCCCTTCTTGCGCTGGCTCCTCGGTTGTCTTACCCGCCTTGGTCCCTTAGGTGACCTGCCGCGCACCACCCGCCTCTGGTTCTTGTACTCCCTCTTCATGGCCCTGCGGTCTTGCTTTGAGACCCGTCGCTCCTGGTGCCGTGCAGCCGGGTTGACGGCGCCGCCCGTGAGCAGGGAGACGAGCGAGCCGCTGTTGGCTGGGTGGTTCGGGTCGCTGAAGCGCGAGGCGAAGGCTGGCCGGGAGGATGAGGGTACCGTGAGAGATGAGCCTTGGTGTTCCATTTCCTATGGGTGGGGAAGAGTCAGTCCCATGTGCATTATGCGTCTGTCACGCGTCGAGTCACGTCACACCAAGGGGTGGGTTGGTTGCTGTGGAACTCACGTAAGATGCCTGGGCCTTGCGGTCTAGGTAATCCTGTACCCACTTCCCTGCGCCCTTCCACTTCTCCTTCATGCTTTGATCATCAGCGCCGCTACCCCTGCCTTCTTGCTCCAGGTCGTTCTGTGCTGCTCGGTCGAGGTCGGGGTAGACCAGGGCGGCCGCTTCAGGTAGCTCGATTTCCCCGTGGGTCTTGCCGCTGACGATCCCGATATTCTGCAGGCCTTTCTTCATCCGGGACATCTCAGGGTCTGGATTGCTGTACTTGGAAACGGTCTGGTTGATATCCAGCCTCTCCTTGGAGAACAGTGACTTTCCAGCAGTGCTCGCAAGCTTACTCAGGGGCCCACGGGGCTGCTGGCCAGGCACTACATCCTTGAATGCCATGACCATTGCGTACAGCCCACGGGGCATGAACAGCTCCTGATTGACACGGTCGAGGAAGGTGTTTCGCCTGGTTCGAGACTGTATCTCTTTGGTCGTGCCGGCAACGACCTGGACGACGGTCCCCACGATCTGGGCTGCCACTTCAGGAACCATGCCCACGACTCCAGCGGCGATGAATAGAACGTCGATCCATGGATCAGACTGGCGAGACCCGTTAGCACTAGTGACCTGCATGTTGTTCGTTATAGAACGTATTTACGCACTTTGCTAGCAGCAAGCCAGTTCTTCAAGAACTTCAGGAACACATCTTGACCGATGCCGCACTCGTCCAGAAGCGGAGCGTACGCCCTGACGAAACCTCGATCCTTATTCCGAGGCCGCCTCTGCGGAATGATGACGGGGCACAGCAGACGTCGAACAGGCTGTGGCGGCGGTCCAGTCATCCGCAGCAACTCACGGATCATCTGCTCCTCCTTCTTAACCTCGGCCTCTTCGGACAGCGACTCGCCCTCCTCAGCCGCCGGCGCAGTCCCAGACTCGGCGTGCGAGAGCGGTTCGACACGCTCGGCCATGTCGTCGAGCTCCCAGGCGGCCTCGTCGTTGTCCTCCACGGCGCCAGAGTCCTCGTCGCTTGAGTAGTCGTCGTTGCCCACTGGATATCCCGCCTCTGCTGCCTTGGATCGGTTCCGATTTGGATTCCCGCCCGCGTGGTCGGCGGCAACGCGCTCGGCTTTCCCGCCGCGCACGAGCCGGTCGGCCACTTCGACATACTCTGGCGGAGCATCCTCGGTTGGTGGTGCTGGTGACCTGGACGACGAGGGAGCTGCGGGACTTGGGGGAGGGAGGTCTCTGCCGGACCGCGACTGTGAGCGGGCGCGGTAGTCGTGGATGGCCTCCGAGGCCATTCCTAGGCTGGAACTGACAAGTTTGACGATGATGCTCATTTTGATGATCTTCGGCGAGTTGGTTCGTGATACCGGTACCCTTCAGTCTCTTGGCAGGAGGATACTGCTGGGCGAAGACCATCGTTATTATATGTTGTGGTATGCACCGGCAGTATTTAATGATCCTTCAAAAAGCAGGATTGACCTCCTCCGGGTCAGACATGCATGTCAGCCACCACGCATGATATACAAATGTAGTACCGGTATAGGCACTAAGGAGGCTCAGCCGCCCTCCTTGTTCCTGTAGCAGTGTCATCCTCTTCGATGCCAACTCTCGCTTACTCGATTTACTCAATCAACTCGCTTATCTCGTTGTCGCTTATCTCGTTATCGTTAATCTCGCTCTCGCTCCAGGATGAAGCCCTTTACCGCTTTTTTTGCACGAATGCGAGCTTGACCGCATTTGCCTATTTCGGAACGACAACTAAATATCACTCCGCCCGGAGGTTCAGCGAGCTGCAAAGGTGTTCGTTGTCACGGTGGGTATACAATTAGGAGAGAACACACAAACGAGTTCACATGCAGGATACGCTTTTGAAGGGAGGCAGTAGAGATTAAGGTGGCTAAATTATCAGAACATTTCGCTAATATTAAATAATAAGACATATGAAACAATCCTCCCAGACACTACTGATATTTAATTGTACGGGTTGTGGCTCTTGACCGCGTGATTGACGCTTTCCGACTCAACATCAACCCACGTGTCCACCATGATACCACGAGTGTCGATGATCCTATCCGTCGAGTCACTGTCACTATTCCTTCCGCCGTGTGTGGACTGGATCGTGACGTTGTAGTCCGGGTGCTGGCTGGCGCTCTTGTTCGCGGAGCTGCCCCCAAAGCCCTTCTTGGAGGTGCCCATCTCGAAGGCGTCGTTGCCGCTCTGGATCGGGAACGAGGACTTAGTTCGCTGTGCCGACGATCCCTGGGACATTTCTCCTGTCCAGAACCTCCTGGTGAAGGCGGGTCGCACTGGAAAGTCTCGTGGTCAGCATATGTAACATCCGACGTGTGCGCCATAGGACCTGGTGAGTTGGGAACTTACGGATGGGAGCTTGTCCGACGAGGATGGCGACAAAGTCCTCCCGGCAGGACCAAATGGCGGCCGTTGAACCATTTTTCCAGACCAGCACATTGTCCACTCGCAAGATGGCTGCGATCATGATGAAGCAACCCGCCGAGAAGATGATGACCAAGCTGATCTTGCGCCATATAGTGGTCTTGACTGGGAAGATAACAGGAGCCGGTATGGCCATGATGCAGACATCAGTGATGACGTTCAAAATCAATGCTGGGAGCATATAGATCTCTGCCTGGGGCTCGCAGTTGCCTGTTGATCGAAATCACTTAGTCAGTATGCTGCGCCTTGTATAGATAGTGGTCCCTCCGCCAGGGCTGGGATAGTATATCTTACCTCCTTGGTCTGGATAGACCACCCACATTTTGTAGTATGGGCGACATGAAGCGAACAGAATGATTATGACGGAAAAGCCGGAGGCTAGCACGAGGCACATGACGGGCTTGATGAACTTCTCCACCCAGAGGCCGTTGACGACCCGTTGGTAGAAGAACAGCATGTTGAACTTGAGGGTCCAGACGAAGACGTTATACGTAGCGACTCCGGCACAGAACCACTGCGTGACCCAAATGTATGGCGCAGCCTCCTCGTCCGTGAGCTTTGCGCGGTCCTCGAGACTGAGCGTGTGCAGGTCCGCATGCCGGCCACAAATATCAGCAGCGATGGACATGACTGTGTAGATTGACTGCGCATCAAGTAATACCAGTCAGCAAAATGCCGGGACTCCAGCGAGGCTGAATAATAACTAACCCATGACAGCCAGATGATGTAGTCATCCGGTTTGAAGTTGTGTATGCCAACCATCTTCCATCGACAAGCAACCCTCAGGAATACGAGAATAGACCCGAAGATGTACAACGTCCACATCTCCACGAGGGGACTGTATGTGAGGCCCATCTTGACGTTGGTTGGTTGGGTTGTTGGACGGAGGTTTAACACACTGACCCACGAATTGAGCCGCGCACATGCATGTTCTCGAGAAAAAAGGAAGAGAAGAATAGAGTTCAGAAGCTAGGGCGAAGACGAGGATTAGCACGGTTTTGTAAACACGGGGCCTGAAACGCTGCGTATGATTCGCGTGGCCTCACGATTATGTTACAATGCTACGCTGCAAGGCCAATGAGTGAGGATCCCAAAGTCCCGGCGTGGCCACAGTGGAGACGATTCCATGAATATGAGCATTTTGTCGAATTACCGTCATCTGCCCTAGCAAGGCCTCCCTCCCCCAGCTCTCCCTTACCACGGGGAGGCGAGACATTTTACCCCTTTTAAGAAGTGATAACTCATCGGAGGACGCATCGACCAGGTCGACCTACATTGTCTTTTTTCCACGTGCTCCAGTCTTGGCTGCGTGATCCTAAGCTCCAGACCTGTTGATCAATGATCTCCTTTCTTGTAAGAGAGGCAGGACAGGGAATGTGATCCCGAAACTTGATTCTCCTCTTTTCACAGATTGCTGATGATTTCTCATAGGCGAAGTCCAGAACTGCAAAACTGGTGGAACCCTGGCCGGAAATCCCTGATCTTCTCTCTCTTTAGGAATCCTGGGAATCCTACTGACGGGCTTCAAGGATGTGAATATCCCGAGCCGCACCACTTTTGCGTACCTGCGTACCACTCTGCGTACCTGCCTGCCTGCGTACTTACCTATGCAAGTGGCAACGCCTCCTCATTGTCATCTCCATTGTGGCTGCAGGTAGGGACCGCAAGTGTCCTTGATTGCTCTCAAGGCGGTCAAGCCTCGCGGCTTATGACCGAAAAGAGCATCCTGAGCATGTCCCAAACTGGCTGTACTCATCTGCATCTGTACCGAGGTAATAAAACCCTTTATTCCCATTTCCAAACTCGGTTTAAGTATGCAGGTACCCAAGGAGCCGATGCCACAGTGTATGTGCCTAGTACCTAATCTCCGCGGACAGGTACATGGATAGCCATAGCGCCTAACTTGTACGTACTTGTGTGTGGTTCCTCCTATTCGTCGCAATTGTTCTCGCTACAGACATGGTGGATCGTGGCGGAGCAATTCAGAGTTACAACATGTACATGCGGTTGCGAGAATAACGTTGATTACAGGTGTGAAAAGTGAAAAAGAGCGTTCGGGGAAACGGGGAGTGTCTCGCGTGTTTCTCACGCACGTGTGGCTAGATGCTTCTGCCGACTCCGGGGATTATTCGATGTACTGTTGATTGTGATATGCGACTGAAAGAAGGATTAAGGAAAGGTTGGAGTGGCAGGATGGTGGAAGAACCTGGAAGAAGGATTCGATTCTAGCCAAAAACTGTCTGGCTTCTTCTCCCGCTCATCCATCCAACCATCCTGTACTGTGGTAAAGTGGAGGCCACATCATGACGCCCAGCACCGTACTGCAGGGGATGGGAACAAATTGTAACGGTACGTCGTATATCTATCGATAAGAGCTCACGATAACCAAATGGCCAAGTTCCAACAGGTGGGCAGGCTCATGTATGTGGGGCCGATTAGGATATTCCTGTCATATTTCAACTTTCAAGATTTGACCCACCCGCCCACTTGCCAGCGGGCGGCCCCTCACCGCCGTCAAGGGTAGGTAGCTAAGCAGTCGATACTCCATTGATGCTCCATTAGGGGTCTTGTGGGGACAGTCAGTATAACCTCATTGGCCCGGATAGTGGCCCCTTTGCTCCACTGTAGTCGAAGCTAACACCCTGGGATCCATATTCCGTAATTCCGTACTCGGTTCGCCCATCGAGACCATCCTCGCATGGCTAAGACAGTCTACCTACCCTTGGCCCAGGAAACCTTCTTTGCTTCTTCCAGCATTTGCTCAACATCCACAAGGCATGTAGCAGTATTTCTTTATATCTATATCCTCTGCCACGAACGCCGTTTCCTATCATACCAACCATACCAGCCCTCCCACCACTATCGTCGAGCTTGGAGCTCTAGCGGGTAGGGCACCGGCTGGCTGTCTATGACAATCTGACAAGATCACCCGGCTCTTCTAGTAGGTGGGGCCCCGGTGTGCCATGGAGGTGGAGAGAACGGAACCGTTGAGTCGGGTGGGCGGGAGGGAGGTGGTAGGTAGTGTAGATAATCTACCTACAAGGTATGTACTGTAGGGGCTTCCCGCGGTCCCCACGAACCCCGTATACTACACTGTTGCGTACTATGTACTGTTGATGATGTACACCCATTATGTATCCACTGCCCCTTAATCCGGGGTCCCTCCCGTCCATGGGCGGGGAAGCGTCTCTGGGTGTTGATAGAGGAGGAAGAATCAGTTTAAAATGTGACAGATCCGGCCTCATAAGTGACAAAACTGGTTCAAAGTCATCACGCTCATTCCTATCGATCAATCACTCATCCTTCCTCATCTTCGTCCCGTGTCTGCCCAGTATCTACTCGCGTCTGTCCCTTATCCGTCACCATGGGTTCCACCGTCGACTACAAGATTAGCTTCACGGTCAGTACTATTACTATATACCCAAGAAGTTGCCGTGTCTTCTTTCCCTGCTGCCGGATGAAGACAAGTACTTGATAACGTTTTCGTCACCCAAGGAGGAGAAGCTAATGAAACAAAAAACATATACAGAAGTTCTACAATGTCATAGACAATGAGCTCACTTCCACTCCGGAAACCCGTCACAGTGTCAACCCCAGCACAGAGGAGAACCTCGCCGAGGTCCCCGTCTCAGGCCAGAAGGAGGTCGACCAGGCCGTAGCAGCTGCCCGTGCCGCCTTCCCAGCATGGCGCTCCAAGTCCTGGGACGAGCGTGCCACATACGTGAGCAAGCTCGCCGACGCCGTCGAGGCCAACCACGACGAGATTCGTGACCTCCTTGTCGCCGAGACCGGCAAGCCCTTCAACACGGCCAACATGGAGATGCAGTTCGCCATCGGCCACCTCCGCGTGACTTCCACCCTGCGCATCCTAGACGAGACGGTCGAGGACACCGCCGAGCGCACTGCCATCGTCCGGTACCGTCCCCTCGGTGTCGGCGCTGCCATTGTTCCCTGGAACTGGCCTATCCTCCTCGGCATCGGCAAGCTGGGACCCGGTATGATGGCCGGTAACACTGTCATCGCGAAGCCTTCGCCTTTCGCCCCCTACACACTGCTCAAGATCGCCGAGCTGGGTGCTAAGATTTTCCCCCCCGGTGTCCTCCAGGCGCTGAGCGGTGACGAGAGCCTTGGTCCCCGCCTGACGTCTCACGCTGGCATTGACAAGATCTCTTTCACCGGAAGCACGGCTACCGGCAAGAAGGTCGCTAAGGCCGCTGGTGAGACCATGAAGCGGGTTACTCTGGAGCTGGGCGGCAACGACGCTGCTATTGTCTGTGAGGACGCCGATCTTGCCAAGGTCGTTCCTAAGGTATGTTTCTCCCCGGTCGAGGTTCGATCAGTAACAGTCGTGTTAACATGAGAACCACAGGTCGCCTCCCTTGCTCTCCTGAGCGCAGGACAGATCTGCATGAACATCAAGCGCATCTACGTCCACGAGAAGATCTACGGCGAGTTCCTGAAGGCTATGGTCGAGTTCATCAAGACCAACCTGCTTCACGGCCCCGCCGCCGACAAGACGACCTTCGTGGGCCCCGTCCAGAACGGCACGCAGTACGCCAAGGTGCTGGAGCTGTACAAGGCGGCCGAGAAGGAGAACTGGAAGGTGGCGCTGGGCGGCCTCAAGGAGAAGAGGGAGGGCAAGGGCTTCTTCCTGCCCCCCACCATCATCGATGACCCCGCCGAGGGCTCGCTGATCGAGACCGAGGAGCCCTTCGGCCCCATCCTGCCCGTCATGCGCTGGTCCGACGAGGACGCCATCGTCCGCCGCGCAAACCACTTCGAGGCCGCCCTGGGCGCCTCCGTGTGGAGCAGTGATATCGCCAAGGCCACCAAGATCGCTAACCAGCTTGAGGCTGGTAGCGTGTGGATCAACACTCACTTTGAGGTCGGCCCTCACATGCCCTTCGGTGGCCACAAGCACTCCGGTCTGGGTATGGAGTGGGGTATTGTCGGCTTGAAGGGTTGGTGCAACGCCCAGGCTTTCTGGACAAGAAAGGACTAAAGGGTGTATGTTTTTGAATTTTAAGTTAGCTCAGATATCCACAGTGTGCCCCTAAAATGACACATTAATCAAGCATGTAGCTTTTGCTCCAGTCTTGTAGCCAGCGTGAAGTTCCAGGTGCAATTTGAATGGTATCTGCCTCTTGAAATCTGACTTTTGAGAGTGTTATAAATTCCCAGGTGAACAAGGCGGAACCACCCTCTACGCACTTTTGAATTAGATACTCCGGCCAACATATTTCGTACATAGAGATGGTAAACTTTTCACAGGAGTTGTGTAGCATGAAAGACATACGATCTAGTCACCAACTTGGTTAATGTTCAGCAGAATTCGTGGGACGGAACACAAAAGTATGCTCATCTCTTATTGGATCCCTATGCCTATATGATTACGTGTAGCATAAAACAAACCGCCCGTGCATGAGCATGTATTGTACTGCCTGTAGACAACATAATTGATGTATTCCTATGATTGCTTGTAAGAGAGGAGAACAAGCTAAATACTGGCCTGCCTTTTTCTGCTGCAACGTATTGTACTTGAATCCTATAAATACTTTGCTCCCTTTACTTTTCAGCCGAGGAACCACTATGGTGAAGGTCACTACCATTGTAGTGCACAAGATACAAAATATAGTATAATCTTGTGCGAGGGTACATATCCGCCGCTCATTATAGTTATCATTTCAAGTCTCCGTTCAACATACTCCTCCAGTTTAGAAACTGTACCTAAACTCACGGTCCTCTTTATCTGTCAAGTCTGTCCTTGGCGCACCCGTATCGTCCAACAGGACCTCCGTGCCTCCCATGATCTGGGAGCTGGCCTGCTTTTCCTCTACGACCCTCTTCGCATTTTCGCGAGAGCAAATAGTGCGGTAGAAAATGATAGTCACGAATAGCAGGCACCATGTCACTATCCCAGTCACGACTCCGGAGAAGTAACGGGGCTTGTGTGTCCACAGCTGAGGGCTACCAATGCAACCTGCGCTGTAGCCGACGAAGAACATGACGTTTACCACGGATCGCTTTGTGTTCCCCTTGACGTTGGATGCGGTGAGCGAGATCAAAATGGACCAGGGTGCTGTGATACAAGATGCCTATTTCCAGTGTTAGTCACCATAATAGGGCCCGTGAGGAACTAGAGAGTGGAGGGAGCTTACCAGCCAGGAGGCGACTATCATGCCCCAGCCAGCATTAAGTGACAGCTCGAGTAGGCAGACGCACCCTACCAGGGGAGGGATAATCAGGGCCAGGGCAACGAGGCTTCTCTGCTTCGTGAGCAGAACGCATGCGCCAACGCCGATCCAGAGCAGAGCGATCTGGACTGCTCCGGATGGCGCGGTGTATAGCATGGTCTGGAACTTTGTGTATTCGATGTTGTCGATGACAAGAGATGCAAACTATTCGGCTCAGTTAGTAAGACTCGGGTCAAGAGGCTTTGAGGTTTAACAATCCAGGGGTGGGTGGATACACACGGTCAGCACTGGAGACTGCATCGTAACAAGTACACCAAACGCAAAAACACACCAAGTCTTCACATCCACCAGAGCCTCTTTCAGCTGGCTAACAGAGAAGTTCGTCTTGTCGCCACCTTCGCGGTCCTTCACCATGCGGAGAGACAAGACATGCTTTTGGCGGTCGTTCAGGAACCATGCGTCTTTGGGGCCATTGGGCATGAACCAGTAGAATACGACTCCCGATGCGGATGTCAGAGCTCCGCAAATGATGAAAAGTGTCCGCCACGGGGCCAGTGATAGTGAACTGTTCGTTGCGATGCCGTACATGAGCAGGGATCCGATGACCTGAGCCAAACCGTTCATACTGACCCAAAGACTTGGGGAGGAGGTCAGCGGGATGTCTATTGCATTGCTATTTCGATTTAGAGGGCACTCACGCTGTCCTGATGGCATGCTCGTCTTTCCGGTACCATACACTCATGATAGTGATGAAGGCAGGCGATACAGCTCCCTCGGCAAAACCCAACAGAAATCGGACTGCGGAAAAGCCGGCGAAGCTTGTTGGCGCGGCGAGACACATGCAAATGATTCCCCAGATGACACTGAACACGTTAATCTAGTCAAAAGGAGCCCTCGCCGAGGCTGGTTTCGGGGCACTTACACGGTGACACCAACAAACTTGGTCAGATGGAACCTGCTCATGAAGTAGATGAAAGGGTATTCAGCCAGCAGTTGGCCAATGTAGAATATGGAGCTGCACCATGAGTATTGTTTGTTTGTCATGTTCAAATCCGTGATGAGACCGAATACCTTGCATCGTTCAATGTCAGACGGATGGCACCAATGTGGAGAGGATGGGCGTTACTCACACTTGCATAACTCAGACTCTGCTTGTCCAGATATTGTAAAAAGAACACAGCACACATCTGAACAAGTCAATGTTAGTGACCCTTCACTAACTGGTCACCTCAAACATTGGAAAGGACGGGGGGGGGGTCAAACCATGGGCAGGATTGTGAGATCAATCTTCCGCAAGATAGCTCTCTCTTCCCCAGGAGTACATGACTCCCCAAGCTCTAACACATCGCCTGTCTTCTCATCAGAGTGGGGTGGCGGAGTATCAGATCCGATACCCACAGGCCGACTCTTCATATCCATGGCCTCGGACATTCTGATGCGATGGCGAGCCGCTGTGTAAGATGGGGGTTCTGATTATGATGTTCTGTGACGATCGAACCAACCATTACTTGACAGGCTGGAAGAGGGCGGGGAGCATTCGGTCACGTGAGATCCAGTTGATGTTTATACCAAGAGAGACTCGCTTTATCAAGTCGAACCGACTTCAAACCGTTGTCCCTCTCACGTGGGGGCGTGGGAATTTATCAACTTCGTTCTATATGCTTATCACAACCCTCCGTGGTGGGAAAGACATGTTCAGCGGTGAAAGCAGGGCTCCGGATGATACTCTATTGGTATTACCGTTGTCATTGCCGCTTTTGTTCCGCGTTGATAAGTGGTGGCAGATTGCCGGCTGTGGTGCATGCGATTTGCCAGGTTGCCGACGACTTTCCATCGGATGCTTGGTCAATAAGCAGCTTGCCGAGGACACTCCGATGCCACTGCTGCATTGCTTTCAATCTTTAAATTGTCGACGTTGACGTCTAAATAGGATTCAAGACCAGAAGAGTTACGGACTACGATCGTGCCTGACTATCTCCATTCAGTGGACCGCTCAGCACCATCGCCATCCTCACCTGACAGCCACCGCGAACATGGTTACCGAGGCCGACCTGAAGCCCTGGCTCCGGCCACCGCCCAAGCGCTACATCCTCACCAACGCAAATGTCGTCGACGTCGTGAAGGGCACAATCCGCCCCAACGCAGCCGTAAAACTCGACAACGGTCTGATCCAGTCCATCGACGACACCACGCCCACCCTGACCTCCGACGCCCAGCATCAAAGTTACACCGTCATCGACTGCAACGGCCAGTACCTCTCCCCAGGCTTGATAGATGCCCACGTGCACCTCATGGGGGTCCCAGGCTTCGGCGACCTGTCCAAAGCCTTCGGCAACCCTAACGACGTGTCCGTCCTGCGGCAGCCCTACGTCTGCGCGCAAATGCTCCACCGGGGCTTCACCAGCGTGCGCGACTGCGGCGGCGCCCTTCTCGCCCTCAAGGAAGCCATTGCCGACGGCGTGTTCCCCGGGCCCAGGCTGTTCATCGCCGGGCACGCGCTGTCGCAGTCCGGCGGGCACGCCGACTACCGCGGGCCGCATGATCACGGCTTCTGCTGCGGGGGCGTGACGACGGGGCTGGGCCGCGTGTGCAACGGCGTGCCGCAGTGCATGCAGGCGGTGCGGGAGGAGGTCCGGTGCGGCGCGGACTTCATCAAGGTCATGGGGTCCGGGGGCGTGTCCAGCCCGACGGACAAGATTGGTCACTTGCAGTTTACCGGCGCCGAGATGCGGGCGATGGTCGAGTGTGCTGCGAACGCGGGGACGTATGTCACGGCGCATGCGTACACGGCGAAGGCGATACGGCACTGTGTCGAGAACGGGGCGAGGGGGATAGAGCATGGGAACTTCATCGACGAGCCCACGGCGAGGCTGATGGCTGAGAAGGACTGCTTCCTGACGCCCACGCTGGTCACATATGCCGAGATGGCGAGCCCGAAATGGAAAGGGTTCCTCCCTCCCGAGTCCATGTCTAAGAACGAGGAGGTGCTCCAAGCTGGGCTTCAGGCTCTCAAGATCGCACATGATGCTGGCGTCACTATATGCTACGGGACCGATCTTCTTGGACCTCTTGGCCAGGCGCAGACGTATGAGTTTGCTCTTCGGTCAAAGGTCTTGTCGCCTCTGGCGGTGCTGCAAAGCGCGACTGTGAATCCAGCGCGGCTGGTTGGAAGAGAAAGTTCGCTTGGCCAGATAAAACCTGGTTTCGAGGCCGATATCCTGATTGTTAGGTCAAATCCTCTTGAAGATGTGACAGTCTTTGATGACCCTGAGAGTAATGTAATGGCGGTCATCAAGGAGGGCAGGATATGTAAGACTAGGTGGAGCGCATTGGTCGAGGACGTGGTGGTTCCCGTGAAGATTAAGGCATCTTTGTAACATAAACAGTTACATGATAGACCAGAAGAGACAAGAATACGATGAATTCCTGAGTTCTGCGCGAGACCTGTAAGCAGATTAAGCTGTGGCGCGCTTCCACCTGTGTCGTCGGCAAAGGGGCCTGCGACCTCCACCACCCGGCAGGATCGCCAGTCTTCCGATAGCGGTGTCCCCCTTAAATGAGAATGACTCCGATCTTCATGATAATGGCTGGTCGGCCGCGCGTGTGAAGACCATGGTCAAAGAGTTATCGAGCGATCTCAGAGAAAACCTAGCGTTCCACCAAGATACAAAGATGATACGATTTAGACACTTGATTCTTGTGAACCTGGCGCAGTCTTCCGAGGTTCCAACAACCTTGCAGTCTTTTCAGTAATCTCTATTGACAGCCCCAGCGTGCTGGACAACTTGCCTAGCAAGGGACTCATTTAGTTTCCTTCGGTGTTCGCTTCCTCTCTTTGCGGCAGCGTGGATAGTATGTACTGCTCCCACGGTAACCACTGGAACATACGAAGTTACAATCTTCCCGGGCCAGATCAATATGCATTTCTCGGAGTATCATACGCTCAGCCACCCGTCGGCAGCCTCCGCTTCGGGACGCCACAGTCCCTGAACACGACCTGGGATGGGACAAAGACGGCCACGGACTAGTCAGCCGTTGTAAGTTGTATCCAGAGCCAAGATTGGCCTGTCTGGAACACCGCAAACTAAGCTGGTGTCGGGACCAACTTCGTCGTCGATGCGGACGGCTCGAACAAGACGCACACCCATCTCGAAGTGGATAGTTATCGACTGGCCCAAACACGGTTCATCAACAGTACCTGGAAGTCTCAGTGGAACTATTGAACATCGGGCGTGGGAATACCTAGTTCAAGATACAGTTTTAGATAGTAAAAACAAAGTCGAAAGATGATGTATTAGACTTAGTCACCTACAACTGTGCAGTTCGGCCCCTCGGTAGCGAGCTGGCATGACTGGGCATACGAATTGGCCTCACTGCACGGGACTGCCGAAGTCGAGCACATCCAATCCTGTGAGACCCATCAGGTACCTAGATCTGATCGTCACCGTGGAGGAATGATGGGAGGTGGTCTTCCATTAGAGAAGACGATTCAGGAAGAGGCATTGGCCAGGGCCCGGGCTCTGGCTCGGGTACTGGAGGGTAGTTCGAGGTTGCCATTTGTGAGGCCTGCTTGGCCCAGTCCGATACCGAATCATTGGTCAGAGAGGTTCCTGGTGCAGAAGGGTCACGGCTGGCAAATGCGCGCGGACAACAGTTACGACCGAGAAGTCGAGCATGACGAGGCAGGCATGGATGCAGTGTCGTTGACGTCGGCATCCTGTCAGGAGGAGGACGTCGAATAACTGCACCAGCAACCACTAGCGAGGCCGGGGGGTATCGGCAGTAAGCTAACAGGGGGGGATCCCTAACCCCAGCCAGTTACCCATGTTTCGTAACCCTAACCCCGATACCCCATCCCCACCTCGGTTCACCTCAGTGGAGAGAATGTTGGGGTCTGGACAGAATGAAGAACATCTCTCCTGCTAACATACTGACTCTAAAGACGATCAAATCATAGGTTGCCATCGTGAAATATATGATTGATTACAGGGTTTTATGACCACCTAAGTAGGCCTGACAAACACCTGTCGCGTCAATGTCAACATCACGTGCTAGGTCATATGACCCCGCGCTGCTAAATTTTCTGTTTGTCCCGTAGCCGCCGCCAGACCACGCGCCACCTCATGCCAGTAGTTTCACTTATAGACCGTGTCATCATCCACGAATCGTGCCACCAGGGCTAATCAGCTCGAATGAGGCGGAACACAAGGGAATCACCTCCATCAGGCACCCATCGAAGGTCGACGACGTGATGGCGGCCCTTCGTGGCTGGGCGAGGACGGCATCCACCGCAGCCAAGCTGGCTAGTGTCGAGCAGATCATCGGCTACAACTTCAAGTCCGTCGAAAGGCTGTATGAGGCTATGGATATTGAGAAGGTCCTCACTCTACCTAACGGCGAAGAGCGCCCGGCGAGGCGTACACGCAATACTCGCCTCGCCTTGGTTGGGGATGCCGCGGCCCAGTTTCATCTTGCTAGTCAATGGTACGACAGAGACCTAGACGGTATCCAATGGGTGAGGGTACGGACGCAGGGTCTCTGCAACGACACCCTCGGCAAGATCGGCTTTTCGTTGGGCCTTGACGAGCTTACCGTCCCGGAGCCCTGCGAAGGTTCCTATGCCATGGCTAGCACCGTCGAGGCCATTCTGGGTGCAGTGCATTACGATGGCGGCGAGGACGCACTAATGAGGGTCATGGCCCGGTGTGGCATCTCGCACAAACTTCTCGAAATCCCAGAGCGTGCGTGGACTCGCGAGGTAATGACTTCAAGCCGTGACCTGCCTCAGCGCTTTTTCGCCGGGCATCAGTGGGAGTTGCAGTCGATGTTATTCAGGATAAATCCAAAGTTACTACCAAGGAGCAATAGAAGCAGAGTTGTCAGGCTGCCTCTTGATGAAGCACGCCTGGTGCTTATGGCGACAAAGGCAAGGGTGGAAGCAAGGAAGCGAGCAGAGGAGAATCATCAGAAACGAAAGGAGGAAAAGGAGAAGAGGGCTGCCGAGCTGCTAGTCGAGAAAGAAAGGAAAGAGGCGGCACAGAGAGTCGAGAAGTTGAAGAGGCGAGCGGCAGCAGAGAAGGCGAGGAAGGCTGTCGCGAAATCGAAGAGGGACGCGGAAGCTGCAAAAGCGAGGGGAGTTGAAAAGGGCCAGCAGACTTCGATGTGGGGCAATATGAAGCGGTTGTGGCTCGGGTCGGACAGTATGGCCGGATCAAGCACGGCGGCAAACACGGTGGCCGAGTCGAATACCATCACGGAACCGAAGGCCGAGACGACGTCGGACATCTCGGCGAAATCGAACTCGGCAGAATCAAATACGGCAGAATCGGACACCGTGGCGGAGCCGAATACCGTGACCGGGCCTGAGGATACCGTGGCGGAATCCAACACAGCAGATGAATCCGATACGGTGACCAGGTCAAACACGGGCGCAGAACCGTCCGAAGATTCGCAAGGCACCGAAGAATCCTCAACAACAGGAGAGACGCTCGTGCTGACCGCAAAACAACGAAGGATGGAGTTGTCAAGCCTGAGGTCAAAGATAAAGTCGCTCAATAACCAAAGGCAAGCGCATGCACAACAAAAGAAGCGATCTCGGCGGAAGGGTCAGACAGCCATAGAAGCGTTTGAGTCGAAGCTGGCGGAACTCGACTCGCGGTTGAATTCTGCAAAACAATCGCTCCAGGTTTTGGAAAAGCAAAAACCGCTGGAGTAGCTTGAGGCTGAAGCTGGGACATACGTGGGAGCCTTGCTTGCCAGAAAGGGATAAGCTGCGAGAGGTACCAGACCCGAGGGACGAGAGGAGGAAATCTTGATCCCACAAGCTCAATCAGGAGCGTGGCGTGGGTATTTGTCGATGATTATAAAACTGTACAACAAGCTTACATATGTAAGTATTTCGAGCATAGGCACGTCTGGCGAAGGAGCGAGCACGATATCATACTTGTACTACTAGATTTTACTATACTGCATGGAAAGGGGATGCCAGGGCTGCTTAGGCGGAAGGCCGCTCAATGGTAGGGTTCGCTGGGGAAAAAAGCATATATCTATATCAATACCCATCTCTTGACAACGAATTTCCCAAGACAATTCTTGTCCACCACACTCTGTATAGCTTGAATGCTTTAATTCAGTCCATCAGCAGGCCCTTGAACCGAGACCAGGGTCACGTCTATGAAACAGCGCCGCGGATGGGGTTATAACTCGGATTTGTCCCCTCTCCTCATGCGGGGTTAAATCAATACAGCGCAGCGAATTACGCATTCATCTCATCCATTTTCCTCAACACAAAAGATCCTGGGGTTAACCCAGGGAAGCTTTAGCAATAGACTACTCACACTGAAGTTACATTAGTATTATCACGCCCTCGCCGGCCCTGCAGCGTTGACCCCAGTCGCATTCAGTGAGCCATGTAATAATTTGCAATGGGCAGGCCGACCGGAAAGCTTGCAAGAACTCCCATGAGTTCCAAGCATCCCGCTCTTTGATTGATGGACCTAGCTTAGCCTTAATGTCATAGCTCACCATGTAGCCTTGCTCTTGGAAAATGCAATAGCTTATATTCATATCTTCGGAGTCTTTTCTTTGTAGGTAGAATGTCTCAGCTTGGAATATAGATCACAATATTGACATTCGCAGTGGCTTACTAATCGAGAGAAACTTCGAAAGGTGAATTTTTCGGATGGCTGCGAATACCCTAATTACACAAATGTGTATAGCGATGCGGAGTGATGTAATGGAGATCCAAGGAGGTGGAAAAATGCATATGGTACACAAAAAGAACGAACGAAACCGTTGGGAATCGATACGTGGAATTGTCAAGACTGGTTGGCGATGCTTCCTAAAATGATAGAGTGGATTGGGCTGCAAGGACGATACAAGACTTCATGTGTCTATGTCAATGGTAACCGCAGAGATCATGACTCCAGGCAAGATATGATTGAGAGCCAGATGTATGATGAGCATGCATCATCTTTGCTGGTTTGCTCTCCGGATTCGATCGCACAGATCAAAGTTTGTGGATCAGTGTCTTTTACTTGTAGACTACCCCTGAAGCCATGCACTCCACATTGGGTGTCTCGAAGGCCCGCACACTGAGCTTCAGCTGGCGTTATAAGCAGCTGCACGACTCATACACACAACCAAGGCACTTTGGCGGAGTGGTTAACGCGCTGGCCTGCTAAATTCCTCATGGGTTTAACAGTTAAGCCAGTTCCTTCGGGAGCGAGTGTTCGAATCACTCAGGTGTCGATCTTTTGCCTTTTTGCTCCTGCATCTCTGACCTGTAGTAATCTCACTTTAGGACCATCGTCGATTTACAGCAGGATCACACCCTTTTTACTACCAGTACACAGGAAGCGCATATACGTCAGAGCCCATTGGATCGAAGGGTGAATAATTCCACCGACCCGGAGTGTATACTCGGCCGGTGTCGCTGAAATCCGGAGCAGCGTCGGCTTGGCCGGCTCAAGGTGCAACTGCTTTAATGAGGCGCTGTCTGTTATTACAACCAGATCGACCGACGAGATTCCGCGGACCCGGTAGTCAATGCTGGATAAGCTTGGCGGATCAAGAAAATGCAAGGGCCTAGACCTGGGCGCCAGGTGATGGAAGAGTCCACCAATTTCCGCGAGTCCTTGCGGTGTTTTGAAACAATTCGCTTCCGAAGTTGGGATCCTGTCCGTCCTGCTCATCTCCGGATTTGAAGCTTGCAAAGGTTGCCCTGACTGTTCTGTCATCCTTATCGTTAATCAACAACTGTTCAATTTGAGAATCATGGCTTTGCCAAATATCTGTTGCAGATCACAGGATTGATTGTTTCCAAGGGGCCTCTACAGAACATCGGCGTCGAGAATACTACGGTGACAGAGACATGCTGTCAACGGCCTGACGTGATGAAGGAGGTGGCATGGACGATGCTCAGGCGGTCCCTTCCCCTGTACCGATGCAAGGAAATATTCCCATTGGTGCAATTAGGTTGGTAGAGCGGCCGTCCACTTTTTGTTCAGGAGTCCCCATAAAACTCAAACATCTCCCAGCTACGGTGCACCTTAAACCCCGGCCTGTTCCCCCTGTTGTTTCCTCGAAACCGACCATGCTCGAGCGCTTACGGTAGGGAAACATCCCATAATGGTACTGCATTATCTAAATCATACCCTTCTTACCAGTATGAAGTCATACTGAGGGTAAGTGAGTTGTTAGCAGGGAACTTCAAGTGCTGCTCCTGCAATTTTCAGAAGATACATCTCGGCACCAAGATCAGGGGCCAGAAGAAGGGGGCGAGGACCTCATATATCATCACTGGAACCTCGCTTTCTCTTTTCAGCCCTGGTGTTCTGTTCTGTTTCTCTCTGTCTTATCGACGATTACCCTTTCCGTTCGCTTCATTCTTTTTCCCATTCGCTCTTTAGGCTCCGGTTAGCCATCAAGCCCTACAAGGATCTCCTTTAGAAGCATCCATTCCTTTCTCTGTGAGAAACAGTATTACACGAAAATCCACAGCTTGTGCAACTTTCAACCCGAAGAATTCCAGATCCACTCAGAATGAGCAAGCAATCCGCCCTCGCCGTTCTGGCCGCCCACCTCGTCTCCCTGGCCTCTGCCGGGACGACAGTGTGGGATGGTTCCTTCAACAGCATGACCACCGCCGACCTGGCCGACTGGTCCTGGTCCAACCAGGCCGGTGCCTACCAGTGGTACATCCACGGCGACGGCGACACGGCCGAGTACATCGACTTCGCCGCCGACTACGCCAACCCGGCCGACACGCTGTCCACTAAGGGCGCCAAGATCACCCTCGACAGCACCGCCTACTGGGAGGGCCAGAACATGCGCCGGACCGAGCTGATCCCGCAGGCCTCGGACACCAGCGCCATCAGCTCCGGCACGCTGTACTACCACTTCTCGCTGATGCGCGAGGCCGACAATGCTCCTTCGGTCAACCGCGAGCACCAGATCGCCTTCTTCGAGTCCCACTTCACCGAGATGAAGTACGGCTGGATCAGCGGCGAGTCCGGCGACTCGGACGACCAGCTCCGCTGGTTCGCCAACTCGGAGAGCCAGTGGAACACCACCATGGAGGCCGGCGTCTGGCACAACTGCGCCTACGAGATCGACTTCGACGCCGGCACCGTTGCCTTCTGGCACTCCACCGGCAGCGACGCCCTGACACAGGTCGTCAAGGCTGTCACGGCCAGCGTCAGCTCCAACGGTGCCGACTGGCATGTTGGCGTCCTCGAGCTTGCTCGTGACGGGTACGATGATGCCGATGAGGACTTCTATTTCTCCGGTGTCTACATCGAGAGCGGCGACATCAACACTGCCTTCTCCGGCTCGTCCACCTCCGCGGCTAGCTCCAGCTCAGATGCTTCATCTTCCGCCGTTGTTGCTAGCTCCAGCGCAGCCGCAGCCACCAGCAGCGCAGTGGCCGCAGCCGCGACGTCCTCTGCTGTTGTTGTTGCCTCATCATCGGCTTCTGTCGCCCCTGTGAGCACCTCGGCGGCTGCAGAGACATCTGTTGCCGCTACATCTGTTGCTGCCACATCTGCTGCACCAGCCACGACCCTGGCTGCTTCTGCCGCGGCGTCTTCTTGCGTCAAGCGGACCAAGACTGTCTACGTTACCATGTCTGCTTAAGTCAGTAGGTCTTAGGGATGGAACGACGGATGACGAGTGATGTATCTAGCTTGCATCAGGTGGAGGATGGATGTCACAACTTTCTGTACATATAATTGTCTTGATATATGTGTCAATACTATATTTTTTGTGCTTCAAAAATTGATGTGTGGGGGATGTGTACCTCAACGTGACTCGGCACCTTGTGTCCTGGTTTTTCTCTTGGGGAGAAAGATGATACCATGGGAAACTTACATCTGGTCGTCCGGTAAACCAAGAGATCTTGATTAGATTGCTGCATCAGATGGTCTGAGATTCCAAATAATGTCAGCCTACTGATGCCGGACAATAATAACACCAACTTTGTCACCGCCGACCTCTTCCGCCACATCCATCACATCCCCGGCTTCAACCTGTCTGACCAAGACGGGTAGGCTGAATTGGTATAGCCCATAAAGCCCAGCCGGCAAGTTCCTGGCCTGTAAATCAACTCTCGTTGGACTTTAGCGCTTCAGATGATTACTGGGCACAAACCTGGTGTCCACACAAGAAAACGCTTATTTCCTGCCGCTGTACCAACTGTCAACCAGGAGTAACAGCCTCTGCTGGAGTACAGCCTAGCAAGGTCCGGCACGGCGCGGCGCGTCTTGAAAGAGTGACCGGTACATTACCTTGGGAAGTACAAACCGAAACCGATGATGCGAAGTTGGAGCAAAATATGGGAGGTGTTGAAATTAAGTACGCAATCGAAAGGATGAAGTAACATGCTTGTGGACAGGCGCAAGTCAGTGTTCGGTGATGGTCTATCGTGTGGGAATGGGTTTGTCTCCGTCAACAGCGCCGCAGGACAGTGTGAAAGTCTGTTCATAGTTGGACAGTAACTACCCTCCGTCTCCAGCACTGTAGTAGACACACCCCCATGGAGGTAAACTTGATTGCACTTGAACCCGTGATATAATTAGTCTGATTTTCCACGACACTAATAGGCACAAAAGCCCATGGTATAACCGCCGTCGCCAGTTCACTACCTTCTTCGCAGACCACCTAAGCACCCCCGGCCCACAACCTATGCTGACGCCGCAGGCGTCCAAGCGTACTTCGGCATCATGGCCATCCTCTCCTCTGGACTGAAGTCCGTATCCCCGTACACCATCCTGCCCTTCTCCTTCTTGGACTTCTTCTCGCCACCATCCGCGGAAGGCGGCGCGGGTGCTGTGCCGTCTGTTGGGGTCTTGGCCGGTCTGATACCAGCCTCCGCCATGCGGATGAGATGGTCGATGTCGTCGCCATGCCTCGCCGCGCCGGCCACAAGCTCGTCCACCGTCGATGCGCCAGGCTGGCCAGGGCCGGGGTAGTAGTTGCCAGCCGGGTAGCCGGGTCGCTGGGGCAGACTCGGGGCGGTCGGGAGACTGGGTGGTCGGGCAGGGAGGGCGGAGGGTGGGTACGGGTTGAAGCCAGCACCTGGAGGAGGAGCACCGTTTGGTGGGTAGTTCGGGTAGCCCGGTTGGCCGTATGGCTGAGGAGGAGCGAATGGCGAGTTCTGGGGGGCTGGGGTTAGCATCGGATGGGGACCAGCGGCTGTAGGACCTCGACTTACGAATGTGCTTGGGCTTCCACTTTGTACAGGGCTCTGTACACTCTGCACAGTCTGTACACTCGGTACAGTTGCAGGTGGGGGGATCGCGGCTCCGTTGGTGCCTGCTGCCTTCGCTGCCGCCTTCTTGACACGGAAGTCTGCGAATCTCTTCTTGAGCTCCTCTGGCGTCTCTATCTTGATCTTCTTGGATGGCCGTCCCTGCCCTGGAGGGGGGTTGCCGGTGGCCTTGAATCGTTCATCCTGGGCTGCCCAATAGTTCTGGACGATCCTTTGTTTGTGCTGCTCCTTAATGTCTTCGGGGACACCTTCCATTCCGAAGACCTCGACGTCCAGGCCCTGACGGTTAGGCAGGGCATTTTCGACATGGGAGAGGGACTCCTTATGGACTTGGTTCATGTGGACAGAGAGACCTGTGGGAAGAAGAGATGCATGTTAGCAACGAGAGCCACGAGTGACGGCTTGACAGCTTGACAGCTTGGGTCGGGGATCGACTGACCTCCTGCGGTGTTGAGGCGACGACCACATCGGTCGCATTTGAAATGTTTGGCCTTCTGATGAGAGATGAGAAGCTTCAGATCCTCGAAGTCACGTTCGCCTGATACGGGTCAGCTTTCAAAATGGTGTGCGCATGTCGAGTGGGAGGGGCTCACAGTAGTAACACCATGGTCTGTCAATGAGCTCCTCAATGTTAGGGTGGCTGCGCTTCTTCTTGCCCATCTTGATGGAATGGGTAGTTTCCCAAATACTCAAGTGTAGCTGGTGATAAGGGCGTAGATTGGGACGCGGACTGGACAGCAATCGGATGGATAACGGATCGACGCTGGGGAGCTTGTGAAGATGGTCGGCTGCTGGCGATTGAAGCTCGACGCTCGACGTCAAAAAGTGCAAGGCTCCCAATCGCGGAAGGAACAACGCGACGGATACACGCTAGACCATGATTGGACTAGCGGATATTCGCCCCGGAAGGGTGGGTCCTCCTGCCGACGTCACTGCATGTGCAACTCAATGACACGGTGAGAACCCCGTCACTGTTCTGGACCCTGCATATCATATGCCATATGCCCTTGATTCCCTGACAGTTCGTCCTCCCTTTCAATATTTCACCTCACCTCACTACAGATCTTACAGATCTTGAATGCAACTGAGGATAATCTCTAGCCTCCGCACTGCCAACTGGAAGCCACAGGACTTGATCGTCAGCCAATTCGGTCAGCCGATTCCAGGGTAACAGGCAGTCGTCACATAAAAGGGGCATCATACAAGTAACTGTCTAAACTTACGAGAATAGAACCGTTATCAGTGTCGTATTTTGCAAAGCAGCAAGGGCAACGACGTCCAAATTTACTGTCCAGTCAATGCTTTGACTACTCAAACTCAAACCACCCGTGTGAGAGTTTCTGCATCGGAATCGGTATCATTCTAGGCATCTGCTAGACCATCAGCTCGGCCAACGACACGGGAACAAACAGCACATGCCACTTGGGAGACCACCATCCACCTCCTCCACAGAATCATTCCTGTGCACTGCCGTATTCGAGCAGTGTCATCTCTGATATCTCGTGTCCGCAAGAGGCACCTGGATACCTGCATTCTTTCACCGTTACCGTCATCAAGATAGACGTACGCGGATTTCTGGTGCGACAGGAGCCTTCGCCCAGCAAACATTCACACCTTTCCTTTTTCGAGACGCCATACTTCAACGTCTTGCTGGTTCTTATACGTTCACTGGTCCCGGGAGTGACGGGGTGAGTGTCATCTCATCTGATTTCACCATCGAAGATCGAGCTTTGGCTGGGCGTTCTGCGAGGTCTTGCCCGAAAGTTTACTTGCATCACTGTCATCTTGAAGGCCCCGTCCTTCAAAATATCGCGATCAGTCACTGAATTGCGGTGACAGTGTTTTGGGAGGTTCTTCATTCCGTACCCTCATACAGACAGACAGTCCACAGCGACAGTGTGCTTTCTCTCCCTCGAAATTTCTCAGTCGGCTGTTGAACTTCCCAAACTTCGCTTTGTTATCATCAGCAGATCCTACAACAGGAATCAAATCGCCACCATGGCTTCAGAGGCACCATTTACCCTCTCCTCCACACAGCTTCACGCCTTACTCGATATTCTCAGCCATAACGAGACCTACCGCGAAGCCGAAAGCTTCAAGTATCCGCACGCCGTCCGGGAATATGGCTACCCGTTCATCTATGATGCATCACAGCGTGTCCCTCCATCATACAAGCCCGAGTCCTCGTCCCCTCTTCTCCAACTTCTTCTCACGAGATGTATCCTCACTGTCCCCGGGATGAGCGACCTCCCACCAGACTTCTGGCCTAGGAAGTTCCAGGGAATTATGACCGGGCTCGCTGATGCAGACCTCTCCGAATCGTACGACAAGGGTACACTGGGTACTAGGAAAACCTTGGCGGCCCTGGCCTCGGTGATTCATGGAGCCGTCACGAGAGGTCTTCTTGGTGGCGTCGCCAAGGGTCAAGGCCACATTGATCTGAAGAAGGCCAAATACGACACTACACAGGCGTCGGAGCTGGAAAGGGCATGGGACGAATGCGTCCATGAGCTTGTTCACGGCAATCTCGCCGATGAGGTATTCGACCACTTCACCAAGTCCGAGGACTTTGAGTCGCACTCTCCAGCAGTCAAGGCTGCAGTCGACTACGCGATATTGCACCTAGCGGCACTTTTGCATCACATTTTAGTCTGTTCATCAGAAGGACAATACTTGGTCAAACTAATACAAAATGTGCACAACCTTGTGCCGTACTCGATGGTCCGGCAGACTCTTAGGATAGGGAATGCGGCGACCATGCTTAGCGGCATGATGAGGATCTTCCTGGCCAAAATGAGCGTAGGGGCCGTGACGAATTTTCTGGGATGGACAAAAGATGCTGACGACGGGATGAACTTGATGCAGAGGTAAGACAAGATCAAGCACAGACTGCCTGTGAGATACGTAAACCGAAAATAGAACTAACCGCGAGCATTGCAGGATAATATCTCTCGTACTCTCCTGGGACGCCACTGACTTCCGAAAGCAAGCCGAGAAAGTCGAATCGTCCAAGGACCGACCAAGCAAGGAACAACTTGCTGCACTGCGGGAGCACATCGCCATGCCACGCGAAGCACACGAGCGACTCAGAAGTGCCAGCCTGGCGGAACAGAAATCCATCATTGCGGTTATCCTCGACTCCGTGGACCCACAACTCACGGCCTCTCTGAGCGAGTCGCAGCACCAACAGTGCCTGGAATGGTACTCAGCGCAGCTGTCGGTTCGTGACCGAGAAGAGCTCATCAAGACCTTCTGCAAGGCGCAGCCGGATTATCTGACTGAAGTGATGCGGGATACTGTTGCTACCTACGAGCCGTTGATCAGAGGTATCCACAGTAGCATGGATTTGCGGCCGCATGTCACGTCCCTCGAGACGTTCCTCAACGACCTCCTCGAGACGAGCAAGCCTAAGCAGGTGAAGAACGACAGTGGTGGCAAGTGGAAGAAGTTGGGGAGTGGGAGTACCAAAGATACCGGAAATAGCAACAGCGTGGAGACAAGGCCGCCGTCCGTGGAGGACTTTGTGGCCTTCCTTAATCGGAACCGAGGCTTTCTCTACAAATATCTTCACGAATTAGCCAAGACCTGTACCGATATCCGGGAGAAATTCCGCTACTGGGCCAAGGCGTCGGTCAAGAACTTCAGAAACGGGAGCGAGACAACATCGGATGAGACGGGGTCAAGACCTGGCGCAGCGGGAGCCATGTCTGGCACATTACAGGGCATATTCGCCCAGCTGTCTCCCGAAACGCAAAAGCCCGTCCTGGATAGCCTCGACTCCCACGCGGCGTACCTGTCCAAGCTCGAGAGCCTGTCGTCCCAGCGGATGCAGCGTGTGCTCGACGCCATGAAAAATGACGACTCCGCCAAGAAGCCCGACGAGACAGTCGGCGGTAGCAAGAAAACCACACCCCGAACAAGCGGTGACGGCGTCGCCATGTCCGGACCGGGCATATACCTCATGCGGTGGGAGACGCTCCTCGACGACACGCTCATCACGCCCGGCACGCCACAAGGTCCCATCCGGAAGGGCAAAGACGTCAAGGGCCAGAAGTCCTGGGGCAAGACGGGCTCGGAGGGCACAAAGGACGGGTGGGACGCAGCTGCTATTGCCAAGGAGGAGGAGCGCGTGGTGCCTGATGCGCCGGATGTCAGGGCTGTCATGGATGCGCTGGGGGCGAGTTTCAGGAAGGCTGTGAATGAGGCTGTTGGGGATGTCGGACCGCCTGCTCCGCCGGATTCGACGTCGGGATAGAGTGCCGACGGGTCGTCTGCGGGGTGGGAGGGGGCTCATAAGACCCGGGGCAGGTCGCAATTTCCGCACGAAGCGACGGAGGGGATCGGGGAGCGAGAGAAAGGGAGCGTGAGAGCTCTGTGTCGCACCTGTCGCATGGTTTGATCATTACGTGGTGTTGTGATGGTCAAGCTAGGAGTTTGCGCTGAATCTACCTGATGCATGCGAATGGTGTCTTTGCAATGCACTCCAGAGGCCATAGAAGTACATCGTATTTGCGGATTAATAGCACGTATGCCAAAGTGTTTCTGATTTTTCAATATCTGTCGTGCAAGTTGCTCGTATCGGAGACATCTCCCCAGCGTGCTGCAAGATGTATGCACCATTCATCCCCGCCCCGCCCCATCCCAAGAACACCAGCCATGCTATGAATTAAATATCTATACACTGTGAAGTGCCCCAAAAACATCGATGTCACATTAATACAGACATCTGGTTGCATCTACCGGTAAGGCTCCGCAGGCAACTCCACGGCTGGTTCCCGATCCCCAAGCTCCACAGCCTCCTGGTGCTGATTCCTCACCCCATACGCTCCCACACCAGACACCTCGGACGGCGCCACCCCGGGACTCTTAGGGTCATAATAGCTAGATCCCGCCGGCCCCACCGCGCCGTAGTACCCCTTGTGGTCGCCCACCGCCGAGCCCGGTGGTGGCGGTCCACCAGGCCCTTCCCGGGACTGTAGCCGTTGGGCCTGCTTCTGCTTGCGTATGAAGAAGAATACCCCCGCCGCGATGCCGATCGCCACCACGGGGACCACCACGGCGATAGCCACGACCGTGCCTATCGACAGACCGCTGCTGTCGTCGTCACTGCCGGAACCACCGGATCCGCTGCCGCTCGTGCTCTTCGCCGTCCCGCTGGTGCCCGTCGTCTTTGAGGTGGAGTCGGAGGTGATCGTCACCGCCGCCGACAGGTCGCTGCTCTCGTACACCATCCGCACGCCGAACGCGTTGATGCCGTCCGGGCTCACCATGGTCGTCTTCTCGGTGCTGGTCGTGCCCGCGTCGTTGCTGATGGTGATCTGCACCGTGACGCCCGTCTCGGGCGCGATATACGTGCAGAAGAGTGCCTCCCACACGCCTTCCAGCGTGGTGGGCGTGACGCAGCCTAGCGTTATCTCGTCCCGGTAGGGACAACATGTCACGGTCGTGATGGAGGATACGCCGGCGTTGTCGTTGCACGCTGTGGCGTACCCGGAGGGGCAGATCAGCCCCGGGGAGAAGTAGTTGGTGGATGTGGAGGTGAAGCCCTGCGGTAGGCAGGAGAAGTCGTCGTCTATGATGACGACGCCGGCTGATGTGTAGATGCCGGAGCAGGTCGTGGGTGGCGTGAAGGTTGTGGTTAGGGGGTCGAGGGGGAAGGTGGAGAGGATCGGGGAGGTGATTGAGGTTGTCATGTTGGCGGTTGTGCCTGTGTGTGCGGTGTCTCCTTAGCGCAATGGATTTGCCTGTGTTGGTTGTTGGTCGAGGACGGCACTTCACGAAACTCGGCAGTTGACTCGTTTCCAGACAGGCGGACTTTGTTCGATCCCCCGACAGCGAAAGATACACGGTGGTTTAGGAATTGGTGTTACAACTTGCACGCCAAAATCGCTCCGACGCCGCTGAACCTAGGGAAAGCGAAGGCAGGAAGGCAAACGAAAAGAAAAATTGCGTGATGTGCCTAGAAGAAGATCATATCCTGCATCCCCAGAGAAGAAGAAAAAAGAAGAAGGTTATCAGAGGCACCAAACCTCAGCTATAGCCCCCATTGACCTCGCAGGTGCTCATCCCGCAGTGTGCAGGGACCCGAATCCTTCGGGTCTCAGGGCTGCAGGAGGATGGAGGTTCAGAATATCAACGCTTGCCGCTGCTCAGGCTAGCCTAGCAGCCCTGGTGGATGGGGAGGGAGACTGGGAGATGGGGAGAAGCAAAGTGGACGAAGAAGTGGACAATGGGGGGCTCCATCATGCCGGCTGTTGAGCAGACCGGCAGAACCGGTAGAACAGCCGCTCAATCATTATCCGCACTCCATCTTCGTGCTTGACTGATGACAGAACTATGAAAAGGAAGGGGGAAAAACGATATCGCACGGTGTTCGCTGTGTACCCATCCACATCAGGGGAAATGTAGCCGGCAGTAGTGGTCGCACGTTAAAGCCAACATTAAAATTCCATCATCAAGCCCTCTGTTCGGCTCGGCAAACCCCCTGGAAGGATCTCCTTCAAAATCCTTCTCCCAGGTGGCCAGCGTGCTCAGCTGTACTGTGTATAGATGCAACCTAAATCTCGCGGCCCACTTTAGATTCTGATAGTGCTAACACTGCGACAGGCGGTGTCGCCAGCACCGATGGACGACAATGGCTTTACCAAACTGGCGTCAGCATTTTGATGTTGGCGGGAACCGGACCCGAAATGTCCCTCTTTGATCAATGACAAATGAAGCCTTTGCTTGCGGTGATCATCTGCATCTTCCGCATCTGCCTTGAAGAGCAGACCCGACAACATGGATCTGGGGAGATTGACTATCGATGCTGTGCCGCCGGGAATTCGGCCGCCATGTGTGGCGCAGATATGCTCCTTCGATGGAATAATGTGGGCGCTGCTGATCACTGAGGGAGGCACTGCCAAGCCGCATGCGCTGTTCAACGGTCTGTGTCCTGCTGTGTGTATCTCAAAAGGTTGACAGGTTGGTTGATTGATGCCTTAAGACTTCCAAGCCTTCACATAAGTAAAGGTTCAGTTTCAGTTTCAGCGTCAATTCCGGCGGTATTGTTCATTAACTCCCTTGTAGGAAGTGGAAGCAAGAGCGACGTTTGTGTCGCTCCCAATATCAAGCCTTCAAAAAGGCGCCGGACCCAGACCCGATCACCGATCTGGGTTCGTTCGACTTGGAAGTCAACTGGTCACCACGACGCTGCTCCAGGTTTAAGCCTGCTTGTTCCGCCAGGTCAAAGTCCATGGTGAGCTGGGAACCACTCCGCAGCCCACGCAGCTCCACGAGAAGGGTGTTCAAGCAGCTTGACTTAAGAGAGAATGTCCTAGCTGTCGACGAGAATCATTGAAATTCGTTGTAAAGCATCAGCAAGGCCGGCGAGTCGAGGGCTGAAGCTGAAGCATCGAAATATCGACGCGCCGAAGTTCACGGTTAGCAAATCCAAAGGCCATCTGGCAAGTGGCATTGGGTCCAATGCCCATCATGAGGGAAGAGAGAATCGTCATATATCACTGTACGGGATGTTAAAAGGTGAGAGGTTGTCTCATATTTCGATATGACATATCGCAGGTCAGACACGCATGCATGAGTCGAGTCGAGTCGCCTGTGTGTAACACTAACAATGTGTGACGTATTACTTACCTGTTCCTGTTAATGGGCGAAACGGCCTGGAAGCTAGCAGGTCTGAATGTCTCTGGTTGGCCAGCTAAGCGAGCTGGCACGGGCCACACTCGATGGTTGATGGGGCAACGGCGACCCACACCCAAAATATCGCCATTGACAACACGGGGGGGCTTCCCCATACGTACTACGTACGGATCCCTGGCCGTACATGCATAGCAGAGTAGAGCTGCCGCCATGCAAAAGTGGAAGAAGCCCAAGCTTCACATACACGCACCACCACACCCACGTCACCTTTCCTGCATTCTCTTGCTCTGTTGCTATCAACAACGCTTGGGTTGCTTCTCTTTCTTCTTCTTCGTCTTCTTCTTCTTGTTGTTCTATCCTCTTCGTGTACCAAAAGCATCTTGTTTTGTTCATACGTACTTTCACGCCGTCGCCTTTACAGCTCAGCTCGCCTTGCTACGTTGCGCGTCTTCTCTTCCCCCTGCTGATCTTCTCCATTCCAAAGTTCGAGTCTCAAGTCCGGACTAGAAGGCGCAGCAAATTCCAACACTCCATGAGACACTAGACCATTCAAAATGTCGTCAATCGACCCTGGAGCTTCTTCGATCTCCGTCGCAGGTACGTTCCTGTCTGGGCTGAGCTTCCCACCTAGGTACCAAGTACCCCTGCTTCGACTTCGTCAGTGCTGACCTGCTTGCTACAGTCCGAGTGCGGCCTTTTACTATCAGGGAAGCCGCACAGCTGTAGGTCTTCCTCGAACCACATGATATCGACTGAACAAAACCACTGACCCCAAGAAGGGTAAAGAGTGACGATGGCACACTATTCTTGGGCGACGGGTCGCTGGCCGCAGCGCCCACACCAAAGTTACACCAGCGCGGCCTTCGAAATATCATCAAAGTTGTCGACGATCGGTGCCTGTAAGCAAGCCTCTTGCTTCCTGTCTCCCCGCCCCGCCTGTTGGGACAGTCGCCGACTGACGGATGTGGCAGAGTGTTCGACCCCCGGAGGACAACCCTGTCCAAAGGTTCACCAGATCTGTGGTACCGGCCGCTGGAAAGAAGGTCAAGGACCAGATCTTTGCCTTCGATCGAGTCTTCGACGAAAATGCCAACCAGACCGAAGTATACGAAGCGACAACGAAGAACCTCCTCGATAGCGTCTTGGACGGGTACAACGCCACAGTATTCGCGTACGGAGCAACGGGATGCGGAAAGACGCATACAATCACTGGCACTGCTTCACAACCCGGCATCATCTTTCTGACCATGCAGGAATTGTTCGAGAAGATCTCCGACCGAAGCGACGAGAAGTCCACCGAAATTACCCTGTCATACCTCGAGATTTACAACGAGACTATCCGTGATCTGTTGGTTCCAGGAGGCAGTAAGCAGGGCCTAATGCTTCGGGAAGACTCCAACCAGGCCGTCATGGTGGCAGGCTTGACCACGCACCATCCCAAGGATGTCCAAGAGGTTATGGACATGATCGTCCAGGGCAACGAATACCGGACAGTCTCCCCGACAGCAGCGAATCAAACGTCCTCCAGGTCCCACGCCGTGCTGCAGATCAACGTGGCTCAGAAGGACCGCAGTGCTGCTGTTAACGAGCCGCATACTATGGCAACACTCAGCATCATCGACCTCGCCGGCAGTGAACGAGCCAGCGCAACCAAGAACAGGGGAGAAAGGTTATTTGAGGGTGCCAACATCAACAAATCCTTGCTCGCCCTGGGAAGCTGTATCAATGCCTTGTGTGATCCCGGAAAGAAGAACCATGTACCATATCGGAACAGCAAGCTCACCAGACTGCTCAAGTTCTCCCTCGGCGGCAACTGCAAGACCGTCATGATTGTCTGCGTCAGCCCCTCGAGCGAGCATTTTGATGAGACGCAAAATACCCTTCGATACGCGAACCGTGCCAAGAACATCCAGACCAAGGTCACTCGAAACATCTTCAACGTTGATCGCCACGTCAAGGACTTCTTGGTCAAGATCGATGAACAATTGGCAATAATCAACGAGCTCAAGGCCCAGCAGAAGGATGCCGAAAAGACCTCGTTCGCCAAGTTCAAGAAGAATATTGAAAAGAGGCAGCAAGTCACGAAGGAGGGCATTGCGCGGATCCGGACGGCATATGAGAATTCATCCGCCGACAGGCAAGAAAAAGCCAACACCATGAAGAGGCTGAAGCTGTTTGAGCGACGGATCAGCATGCTATCCGCATGGATTGCTGCCTTCGACACTGTCTGTGACACACGAGAGGACGAAGGTATGCCACCAAACCTGGACGCGATGCGCAAGACAGCGCAGGGCATCCTCGTAGAGCTGGAGACCAGCAGGCTACACATTCACAGGAAACTGGAGCGTTTGAATTGGGAGCGGGCCATTGACTCCGCTCTGCAGCACAGCATAGTTCAGCTCCCAACGGGCGACGGTATTGCCGACTGTGGCGAGTCGGCGATCCTAATGCGTGAGGCCGAGTTGCTCAAGGCTCAGTTCTTGCGGGAAGCTCACCAGCAGATACTGGAACAGGAGAAAGGCGGCGATGCTGCCACCGTTCAAGCACTCTTGACTGCCCAGTTCGAGATACTGTCATCCATGACAGACCTTGTGGCCATGGAGGAAGGAGATGCTGTTGCACATATGAAGGACACCATCAAGGGCTTGCTTGAGACGGGCTACTCGGTGACATCTCACGTCATCAAGCCTGACGGCTCCGTGATGCCTGCTGAGATGTTCCCGCCTTCCAAGCGAGGGACGCCCAAGAGGAAGACACGGTCCAGTATTCACCAATTCAAGCCGATCGCCGCACCGTCTTTGGCGGCTGCGCCACCCTCGCCCATACGGGAACACGTCTCCCCACTCAGATCCCCCAGACGCCGAAAGACCGTCAACACTAAGAAGGGCATCTCCTTCACCCTTGTCAAAAAGAAGCCAACTCCAAAGCGGATCCTTCGATGGAGAGATGAGAGTGAGGATGGCACACTTGCGGATTATGACAAGACGCCCAAGAAGTTCGACCCCAGCCCAAGCCCGCACCATGCAAATGCTTCCCCTGACGCGACACTCCTCCCGCGGCCAACAGTGACATCTTACTTCAGTACAGGGGATTCGGCCTCTGACTCGAGCCCGACTCTTGTACCACCAGAGACCTCCAGCTTCTCACTAGGCAAGCCCAGCAGGTTCCAGGCCGGGTTCCTATCCAAGCCTCGACCATCCCTGGCCGCTGCCGATGGATCACCGCTTTCAGCGCCTCCCTCGATGCGGATCAACCTCGGAGGCGTATCAGACAAAGACAGGACTCCTCCACTGCGATCCATTGATGTGGACAGAACGGGTAACCATCTTTCTCCGCCACCTTCTGGATCCTTGCGGTCAAGTCCGAAACAACACAGACTCACACCGTTGGATGAAAATAGCCCTACCCCTCCGAATATCGCCAATGCCTCCTTCCAGGCTTCCGCTTCGAACAGTGACACCGAGCCGACCACGAAGACGATCGATCCGACTAAACTCCGATCCGCTCTTGCTGTCGCCAAAAGGAGAGACCGGCTATCCTCGCTGGGGGGCCCTTCGAGCTCCAGTACGAACCGGGTCTCTGCCGTTGGCCCAGCGACCGGCAGTATCGACCGACGCCGTTCCTTCCACCGGGTCTCCTCCTCGTACGCCGGACCGCTCGCCTCCACGACCAACGGAGTCTCCCGAGACCGACGACGATCCGCCGAGCGATACGGAGCAGGAACAGCAGCTTCCGAGCGTCGACGAAGTCCTCCAATTAGCTGCGTCGGTTCCCCTCCCAACGGAGGAGGCGCAGCTCGCTCCTTCACCCCTGGCCAGGCGAGACGGATGAACATGGGAGGAAGCATGAAAACTAGGGCAAGTACTAGCCCTCGCGGTCCTGTGGGCAAGACGCCAGCCACGGAGTCCAGGGTCGATGGTAAGGCTAGAAGGACTACCATCGGTGGTGCTACGGGTCTGTCAGGTGCGACAGGAGCGCCGAAGCGGTCGAACGCGGTGTGGCGATAGGATCATCACCGCCATAGGGCGTACCGATCGCTTTCGCCTGAGAAGGGATCACGGGAGAGGATGTAATTGAAGGCTTCGTCGCCTGAGGCCTAATGCTGTTTTGCTTGTCGACATGGTCACGAATATATGGAATTCAGGGTCGAATGGCGTTTTCGGTCAGTCGTCAGTCAGGTGCATGGCCGCGGGATGAGCATATATTTGACACCCAGGTGGTGGGTTTCCAAGGTTGATGTTCAGTTGCATGTTTCTTCGGCATGTCGGGTCGCCTCGCTCGTGTTGAAAGGACAGGAAGGCAGGCATCTGCGTCAGTGCTATAATAACGTGTGTATTTTGTATGCATAGGATAAGGCGTGTGTTTTACATATTCAGGATTCGATTGTTCATACCCACAACGTCCTTTATCGGTGACGCTATTTTGATGACTACCGATTGCTATCCGGCCCGGGAACCTGCTGTCTCTAGGCGCCCGTTACGGTACACCTCCTCGGACTAACGCTTTCTGTGGTCGTCGGATGTCGCTGATCTCCTGTTCTGGGTCTGTTGGCTCCCTCGGATTTGTATGTAGGTGGATAAAAGTACTGACGGACTACTACTGAACCACCCAGATTTGTTGCCGATGTGGAGCGCCAACGATGAGACAATTCTCCGGAACTTTCGAGTTCGGAAAGTTTTGTTGGATTCGTCATTTGGAAACGACGACGATGATCAGCCATAATCGCGTGGGGATCCCCGTCTGACCATGTTTAAATCCTGGTGGTGGCAGTCCGTAGCCGATGCTCAAGCCGAGTCACGACGATGCGGGATCAAAGCACGCCATCCATTCTACCGATCTCGTCAACCACACAGAAACCCGCGGCGGCGCTGGAGTAATGTGGGCTTCCAGCTGCAATCCTCGAATACTTTGTATGGAATGGCTCGTCACGTCATAAAGGTTGAGACGTGCTAAGAGGGCTTATGAACTGGGGGACCCCGCACTGAGGACGCAGAGGTTGGTATAAGGGCTGCCGCATAGCCACCACGTTGCGTCCCATTTGAGCCCCAGGAACTAAATTAAGTGCGGAGAAAAAAAAGAAAGTTACCATTTCAGGAAACAGTCTTATCTATCATAATGGCACCCGGAGCGCTTATCCAAGACCCAATCGACAGCACGTCGGCGAGGGTAAAGAACCACAATGCCCCCCGTGACATCTTCCCAGATGGCATCAGGACCTCAGGGCAACATCCTCCGGTCTACGACGACCTGAAGCCATACTCTGCTTTCCCCAAGGAAGTCTCCGGACCGACCGTGTGGCGCAAGGAGGAATACATCAACAACCCGGAGAAATGGGTACACCCCTTCACAGACGACGAGGTCAAGGAGTTGAGTGACACTGCGGATCAGTTCATCGAGTCTGGCACTCCATTGACTGGTATCACCAAGGTAAGCTCTCTTTCCCTACATTACCTATCAAAGTATAAATAGAATCACCATCCTGCCAGAACCCAAACTCACAAAAGCCCCCCAAAAATAGGAGAACTTCCCCCTCCCCAGGCTAGGCAAAGTCCTCCAGGCCCTCCGCGAGGACCTCCTCGACGGCAAGGGCTTCATCCTCTTCAAGCGGTTTCCTGCCGGCGAGTGGGGCGCGCACAAGAACGCGGTGGCGTACATGGGGCTGGGCACCTACCTGGGCTACTTCATCAGCCAGAACGGGCGGGGCCACGTGCTGGGGCACGTCAAGGACGTGGGCGACGACCCGAAGCAGATCGACCGCGTGCGCATCTACCGGACCACCGCGAGGCAGTTCTTCCACGCGGACCCGGGCGACATCGTCGGGCTGCTTTGCGTGCACCGCGCGCAGGAGGGCGGCGAGAGCGACATCGCCAGCGTCCACGAGGTCTGGAACACGCTGCAGCGGGAGCACCCGGACGTGGCGGAGCTGCTGACCAAGCCGGTGTGGTACTTTGACCGCAAGGGCGAGGTCAGCGAGGGCGAGGACGAGTGGATCAAGACGTCGGTCTTCTTCCTCGAGCCCAGGGGCAAGGGCCGCGTGTACTGCAAGTGGGACCCGTACTTCGTGCGCAGCCTGACGCGGTTCAGCGACGAGGGCGTGATCCCGCCGCTGAGCGAGGAGCAGGTGCACGCGCTCCAGACGCTCGAGGCGACGTGCCAGAGGCTGGCGCTGCACATGGTGCTCGAGGTGGGGGATATCCAGTTCCTGAGCGATGCGCACGTCTTGCATGCTCGGACCGAGTACAAAGGTATGTTGTTCTTGTTGGACCCCAGCCTGGGTTTGTTTTTGTCGATGGGATTCTTTGCTGACCATGCACGACGACAGATTTCCCTCCACCAAACCCTCGCCGTCACTTGCTGCGGCTGTGGCTGGCCACCCCTGAGTCCGAGGGTGGCTGGGCGCTGCCTTTCCCTGATAGTGACGAGAAGAAGCGTGGTGGTATACAGGTTGATAACAGGCCGCCTCGGTGTCCCCTTGATGCCGAGTAAGGAGCAGCAATACTGGGTCATTTAAAAGTTATGTACATAATCACGGAAGTTTGTGTTTTGCAGAAGCCATTCCAAATTTACTCACTGGTGAAACATTTCCTGCGGATGGGAGTCTGTCCACACTTGAACGCTACCAGGATACCGAGTACGCCGTGTTGACGAACTACGTTCCCCGCCATTACCCATCTTCATTCACAAGCGTCACAACTTGTGAATGGCGTCATTCACAAGGATTTTGGCTTGTTCGGCCTGCAAGAGCGCGAGGACGAGAAAGTAGGTCAGGGTCGGCGGGTTGTTATTAAGTGACCTATTGCCAATGTTTGGAATGTAACGTGTAACTTGTACATAACCATCTCTACAGGGTTACATTGTACGACATATCAACATGAAGACTATATGATACTGACTGGGAGACTGGGAGATTGGAGAAGGGGCCTAAGAGGTTACGAGGTTAAGAGTCTTGAAAGACTTTGGGGGGGGGGGGTGCTGATATTAATATAGTTGATATAGGGGGCAATTTATCGCGAATTTCGAGCTCGTCTGGTTTTGTACATCCAATGTCCTCTGTCGCCACATGAGAACCACTAATCAGGCCATCCTCTGCATCATTCCCTCCTTACGTATCTGACGTAGTGATAGCGGATCGATCACTCCACTTGGCAAGTGCAAATGGTAAATGGCGTCGCCATGGGAGCTGATAACCCCGTGTACTCGTTCGTTCTGTATTCGTAGGTTGTAGGAATCAGAGGCAACCTTCTGCCAGGACTCAACCACATCATGACTGAACTGCAGATCCCATGTGCCCCGCCATGTAAGTGTGGCTTGCCCACTTGCCTTGTTCCTGTGATAAATAACCGCACATGCTTCTCCATGCTCACCATTCCAGAATACCATGCTTTCCAACTGCGGCATATTTAGCGCAGCTGAACTGGCATCACGTAAGAATGTAGAAATCTTCTTTTGAGGAGCCGTCTGTGTTAGGCTCGACGATGTGAGTGTTAATGACCTTAGGTGATGCCAGGTATAAGATGGCTGACAGGCGTTGAAAAATTGCTGAGCATCGATCATATATGAGATAGAAATTTGCTCAAGATCGCGGCTTTTCGAGGCGAAGGCTCGAACCAGTTTGAGGCCTGTGATCGGGTTGGTGTCTATAGAGTCTGAGTGTGTGCTATTGTCGGTGTATAGTGCCATTGCAAACCGGTCATCGAAATCCTCAAAGATGGATAGTGTTCTGACGTGACTGGGTAAGGCTTCATGGATCACCGAGGCCAGTTCTATTGAAGAGTTGATGCATGGCAATCGAACAAGGGGTTGATACAGTAACATACGTTCATCGCGCCAGAACTTCCACACGCGATGCCAAATACGCCATGGCTCGTATACTATATTTTCCAGTCGAGGGAGTCTTTCTAATAAGACACGCAATGCCTCCGGGAAAATATGTCGTCGAAGCTGTCGACATATCACAAGCCCTGTAATTGCGTGAACCTCGGGGAGACTTTTCGGGAGGCTTGGCCAAGGCGGGTTGAAGAGTCGCGATATTGCTGATGCACCAGGAGCCTCGACCTGCTGGCCATTGACCCAGCCGTGGTTCGGATCATGCCATCTAGTGGTACCTTCCTGCTGCTGCTGGACTAAATCTCCGTCATCATCATGTTCCAATCCAAACTGGTAGTTCTTGAACCAGTGTTCCGAGTCGCTAGGTGTATACGCGTGTAGCTCTAATATTCGATGACCGGGGGGCCGCCAGATGCTAAGGATCGAAAAGAGCCTCAGTATAGTATCTCTGATAATAGAGCCATATCGTGGCATGGATCCCCATGACGCGTGCCGCTGACAACAGCGACAGGTATATCGTGGAAGCTCAATATTCAGCCCGATGTATTGAACAAGGTCCCTTTGTCGGATGACCATATAATTGAGTTCCTCTAGGCACGATGTATGTAGGTTCAGTCGGTGAAAGTTCTTCCGTTCGATAAAGACCTGCCATTCTTTGCAAACAACGGCGCAGAAAGCCCAGCCGCGATGCTTTTGACGCGAGATTTCCTCTAGGATCATAAGGCGGATCTCCATGGGTAGGGAACCCCAGGAGCTACCACTTCTTGCTTTTTCGGCGCTGCAAAGCGTTTGTCCACCGGATGCATCATCACCGTGTCTCTCCGCCATGTCGAGATGAAAACCTGCTAGCTGGTATTTGCAGTCGTAGGAAGGAGAGAGTTTTGAAACGAAAAGTGTGAAGGGATTTAAAATAGATTTGGTGAAATTGTGCATGTAACTTTATAGACTGGTGGGCGCTTGAGCATCTTTTAGTATGATAGTCTGGCTGCCCTACTTACTATGACAGCGAGAAGTAGTGCTTAGATAGTTACTGAATACTTCCGAGCCACGGACTTTTCGACGCTGTCCTGGCCTTCAAGAACGGCGGCACGTCCTACCGTATTCGTGCGTAGGTACTAAGTTTTGAGGAAATCGTGCTACTGCAGCGCGCGGTGCTATATTCAGCAGCCCTAGAATTAATCCTCAACCTTAATCTCTGAAGGTATGCTGGAGTCGTCATCGTCACGGAACCGCTTCCTCGTGTGATACTCACGGACGTCCTCGCCGATACTACTTAGTTCATACTTACCTAAGTATACTCGCCATGACTCCGTGTTCCGTTTTCTTTCTTCTACATCAAACTGTACCTGCAGCCGTAACTTTGCTGCCAGGTGAAAGCATCAAAATGACGAACTTATCTCTTCAGTATCCCAGACCTGATCAACCTGCCCATAATCTGGCCACCATGCATGAGCGGCGGCAAAAAGCAAAGGACCCCGCGATTGAGCCAGTGCAAGCCCAAGAGGCTCCGGAAGAGAACCCACGTGTCGACGAGAAAGACTCTTCCTCATTGGCGGCTCTCATGGTCGTCATCGTCCTCTTCGTGGTGGCGGCCTTCTTCACCATACTCATTGCCACCCTCTACTGCCAAACGGTCGATATGGTCAAGGAGATGTTCGTCGCCGCCCTCACCGCGATGCAAGCAACTGCTTTCCCGGTTGAACCGGAGATCCAGACTCCTCTCATCACGCCGGGTCCCTTTCCAGAGATGGTCAATCTCACACAGAGTTTGCAATTCGGCATGGAAGTCACTCGTATGCTTTCTTGGGTCTAGTGGAGTTACTCAGCAATAACACCGCCAGTCTCCCAGCCACGGTTCCTCCGCAGCCTGGGCAGGTTGTACCTGGTGAGGGGTGGTACGAACTCTACTCGAGATACAAGCCATATTGCAACCGTTTTGGACTCTTTATATTCATCTTCATGGTAGTCGGCCCCAAACTCGTCAACGTCGTGGCCAAGTGGTACACTAGGCACAAAAAGGGGCAGCGCGGCTACGAAGAACGATTTCGAGACATTGAACGGACTCTGCGAGCTCTCGGTAGTTCCCAGGAGCCGGATTACACTGCTCGGACAAAGGACACGAAGGAAAAACCCCGCGAGTACATCGCTTTCCTGAAAGGTGTCGACTTCGCTCAGGCCACAACCCATCAGCTACTCGAGGACTTGGAGGCGCGGGACGAAGTAAATCACCTCCGTATAAATAAAGTTTGGGTAAGGAGGCCCGATCATAGCCAACATCTACAAGAATTCTTTCAGCTGACACATCATTGATTGAAAATGCAAAGGGCTACTTGATCGTATCGTTCTCTTCGAAAACCGCGTGGCTCAGTGCGACTCAACCATACGGGGACCGGGCCGACGGACAGCCTCTCAGACTCGACGGGGAGGCAATCTGGATGATCCCGTTCGACAGATACAAGCCATAATCGCGCCAGGAACATTCGACTTGGTCTTTGGCAGGTGACCTTGCTTATCAGTTCGGCCTGGCTGTTGTTCTGATTATGTGCGGCATCATGGAGCGGTGCGACGGTATTCTCCGTGCTTAGTGAGGTTTAGATGTTGAGAGGCTTCGCAATGGATTGGTAGTTCTCTTCGACCATATCTTGCAAAGATGAATACGAGTTTTAACCCAAACATTGACTGTCTTGCCTGGGATTCCGGCCATGAGATTGGGTGATCGCCATGGTCGAGTTAGTGAATCCGCCATGGTTTGGTGTGAACACTAACACTTATACGGCCAGGGCCTGCCAAGCCGTTTGTATTCCTGCAAGTATTCCATCAGAAAGCATAAGTTTTACATGCCAATGGTTTTAAACTGGGGCACTCAGAAGGTCGGTACGAAAGAAAAAAAAACACGAATATTTATACCCCGGTCTAGTAGAGATATGGGACGGCTTGAGACATCGATCACTGACGCAAGCGATCTTTATATCTTGATACTCGAGGTCTGGTCGTACAGCTGGACTTCGACGACGGATTCATCGCTAACATTAATAAAACTGTTCATATCAACTCGAAACCAACCTTGGAAGACGGACTTGCCTATGGCCCCGAGGCCGCGAAAGCGAGACTGCTTCTATTCTGGCATTGCCGGTGAAGACCTCACGATACCCTCGTTCCCCATGATATGTGACAGAAATCCCACTATTCCGCGGTAACTTTCATCATCACGCGTGTGACAACCTCCCTACATAGTATTAAAAGAGGGTCTTCGATTCTTGGCACAGTCCCTACTCAAACACCCCGGAAAACTTTATCGGGTTTTCCGAGGGATGCGTGCATGTTGTGTGCGTCGATTCGAGACATTCGCCCCAGAAGAATACATGTATGTATCCGTCGAGGTCCCGCTATTAATCACAAACATACTGCGGTATCCATGAGGGGGAGTTAGTAGTATTCGCACAATTACCTGTGACTTATTCATATAGCTGGACCTGGACTCATAAGCTGATGTCCTCGGGGTCTCGGACGACTGGAGATCATGCAACCGCACATTTTGCCCAAGAGGCTGGATATTCCGATACCCCCCTCCTCCAGTACTTCGTACCTGACGTAAAGACCTTGCATAAGATGCCGGCCGAAGTGAAAGCCCCTCCTCCCCCCCCCCACGACAGGTCGCCCAGTCGCCCTCCTTGTTGGTGATCCAAGCCATAAATTGTGCTGTGTGTGTGTGTGTGTGTGTGTGTGGGCCGATGACTTGTCGCCCCAGGCGGCCTGCGAAGGCAACCCTCGGATGCAGGAAAGAGTATTTCCGGTGCCCAATTACACTCATGTGAGTCAACCTCGCTGCAGGATTGCGGCAAAGCAAGCAACTTGGGTGCTGAGGGTTCCACAGTTTTGATCTCTTAGAGCCGCTGACTTGCATGGGACGTACGCTGACCGGTGAAGGGCCTGTTTTTGCCGGGCCCTGGGATATAAAGTTGACCAGTCTGGACCGGTTCTGGTGCCAGCTGAATGTCTTATATCTCATCTATTGACAAGGATTCTAGGACATCCGGAAACGGGTGCATACATATTGTTCCAATAGCCCCGTTCTTGACTACTGCCTCTTGCCTCTGCTTTTTACTTAGTACGTCTTGATGAGATCCGCGGGCAAGGCCGTCTGGTGAGCATGAACCCTCATAGAGAGTTCGAAACACAATCGGCAAGCTGGGAAGACGACAGGAGGAGGATGGGATTGGCATGCCATGACCAGCTGAGCAACCCAAAAGAACGGCCAACGTCATTACCGGGCAGCAACCCGACACGCCCACCGCTTCCATTGCGTCCACGTCAACAGCCGGTCCCTTTCATCCTTCCCTGTCCACTGGGTCCTCTTCCGCCACCTGGAGGTCGCAGTCTCCCGGTGGTTCCAGCGACCTCGAGAGAGTCGACACCAAGGGCTTTTGCACCACCGAAGACATATCCTTGGCCAAGCCACAGCACTGCAGCCCCCGCGAGGCTAGATGGGGGTACCTATGTATCGCCAACGACGACGACACACACATCGTTTTTACCAGGGTCAGAGCTGACAGGGCGTCTGAGTTCCGGGACTTTGGCCTTCCCTCCCCCAAGAGGCCTGGGTCCACCTTCTCATGCATATTCTCGGCCGAGTACGGGTCCGATGTTCGAGCAGCCTGCAGCTTCAATTCCGAGCATGCCCGTATCAGGATCGTCATCTCCGTATTATTCCCCAGGACCACTTGTCTTTCCACCACCAGAGACACAGCACATTTTATACCCGAGGCAAACAGCTGGAACGGGCCAGTACCCACCAAAGGAGTTGGCACTACAGTATAGGTGCGACCAGTGCCAGGGGGCCTTTGCCTCCAACGGCGGGCTGAAGCGGCACAAGAAGACACATTCAACCAAGAAGTATCAGTATAGCGGTGGAGCTACCTATACGAACAGGGCTGTATTTTGAGTGAGTCTGACGTGTTGAATCTCGAGTGTTGTCGCGGAACTTGGACTGAGGCAGCGATTTGTAGGAACACTAGAGCATTATTCGAGGAGTGATGAAGGCCTGGTTCCGGCGCCCGGGACTCAGGCCGGATACGGAGTTATCATTACAGAAGTTCGTGGATGTCGAGAAATAGGTCTAGGAATTAGCCGCGGGTAGGTAATGGACCCGATTACCCATTTACCCACGGGTACCCAAATACCCAGTTAGCCAGTTACCCACGGGCACCCACGGGTGAATCTTTCCTGGGCCTATTGACGAGAAATATATTCTTCAACATCGGATAAACAATAGACCGAATCGCCCCACTTGGCAAAAGCTTTGACTTTTAAATTGTGGTGTTGGCCGGGGCTGGCCGCTATTGATGAGGTAAAGTCAGGATTATGTTCAAGGTCAGTGGTAGGCATGGCGTTTTGTCTCGGTTTTGTTAGTCGTTCGAGTACTTAAGTACTTAAGTAGGTAGATTGAAATGAGTCTTTGATAACGTTTTGAAAGCATGTTGTTGCTGCCGCTCGCCAACTACCTAGGGAGTTCTAAATATGTACCTACACGGTACATATATTCATCCGAAAAGATACCTCGGAGAATTGGGAGGGGAAGAAAACGGACCAATGTGGTGATATCAACTGGCGGCGTACCCGTTGCCAGTCATGCTCACTCGAATGACTATCAATACTCTCCTCTTGCCGGAGCTCAGGCATAATACCTCCGGTCAAGCTCCGATTATCTCGTAGCTCCAGCTTGCAACACCATTCGGGCCCCACATTGAGAAAGGGATATCTCAGCATCGAGGCTGACATCACTTTAGAACCTTCACTCGTTGATTACGAGCACCTTGCTTGCTGATTCAGTGCCCTCATCTCAACCACTCGTCCTCGTCATCTTCACAGCTATGGCCGCAGCGATAATACAGCCTGGCACGGTCAAGACGCCCAGCGCCTTTACCATGCAAGAGATCCGGCAGAACCAGGACTCCCTAATGAGTAGGATCGACGGCGCCGTTTACTCTAGTGATGACGAGAACATCCCTCTGATCGACATCGGTCCCTCATACCACGGTGACGAGGCAGCTAAGAGGGCCGTCGCAGCTCAGATCGGAGCAGCATGCCGCGAGATTGGCTTCTTCCAGATCACGAACCACGGCGTCGGCGTGCATGCCAGGACCGGTGTGATGGAGCAGGCGAAACGATTTTTCCATGGGTACCCATTGGCTAAGAGGGAGGCTATGCATCTCAACAAGTCAAGGCTGTTCCGCGGCTGGGAGCCGAGTGATGCTTCGAATGTCAACCCTGAAGATTGGAAGGATATGGGTCGGGAGACCAAAGAGGCTTTCAACTGGGGTTACGAACCGTCACTTGATCACACGGGAGGGGATGGAAGGTACGTCGAGATGGATCTGGAGCCTTCTCCCCCGGAGGGAGCCAATATCTGGCCCAGCGAGGACGACCTGCCCGGGTTCTTCGGTGCTATCAGGCAGTACCATGGCGAGGTAATATTTAACCTCGCACTGGTCCTCCGTAGCAAGTCTCCCATTGACAGCGAACATAGGTTCTCACGCTCGCCCGCCATCTCCTGAGACTATTTGCGCTCTCGATGGACCTGTCCGAGACTCACTTCGACAAGATGACAACGCATCCGGGCACCATCGCACGGCTGTTATACTATCCTCCACGGAAACCCAGAGCGGACTCCACTGCAGGCGAATACGACAGTGAGATTGGACTAGGGGCGCATACGGACTATGAGTGCTTCACGTTGCTCCTATCAGACTCGAACCCAGGTCTGGAGGTAGTCTCCCCAACGCCGGACGCGGCGACCGGGCGGCCCAAGTGGATCTCAGCGCGGGCGCGGCCGGACACCCTGACGGTCAACATCGGTGACTTCTTCCAGCGGTGGACGAATGGCCGGTATAAGAGCACGATACACCGGGTCGTCAACCGCAGTCCCGACAAAGAGCGGTACAGTGTGCCGTTCTTCTTTTCGGTCAATTACGATGAGAAAGTCTCCACGCTGCCAACATGTGTATCGGGAAATAGCCAGTCTCACTTCAATGAGATCCAAGCAGGACCATGGGTGCTGGAACGGCTGAGGTCTACGTTGAAGGAGGCGGCGGAGGAGTATGATCGAGGCGAAGGGCTTTGAGCAAGCCTACTTGACTCTCAGGCTGCCCTCGCTGCTTGGTCTGTCGCACTCAATTGATCAAAACTTACCTGTAAAGATAAAGAAAGGGAGACAATGTTGTCTTACGGTTTCTGCTTCATCGGTGGAGCTACGTATCTGCCCTGTCAACCTGTTTGATCACCGATTTCCATACCTGGATATATACTTACATACTCACTTAGGTGGGCATGGAGAAAGACGCCAATTAGACCAGTTGACAGAGGCCGGGATTGTCTGTCTCAGGTACTCTTACGCGTCAATATTTCATTCAGCACTGTTTTGTCATGGATACCTAAGTACTGAGTTTATACCTATGTATGCTAACTTTGTTTCCCGCTAAAGAGCGACTATACATTGAATCAATTCTCCCTTCATGTTTACATCGGAATCAGAAGGATTGGAAGCCCGCTGTCCAGTATCTCTACCCAGAGGACCCTTAGACAGATCATGTGATAACACAAACGGGCGATCTCTTTGTGATCCTCGACTTCCGTAGCCGGTGCCGACTTAATGCTCAAGTCTCAATGGGGCAACAGCCAACATGGACAGCCTCTTGAGAACAACGAGGATGGTCAAGACAGCCGCAAAGGCAATGGCGAGCACAACGCCTGTGATAACATTGTCCTAATTCTTCTCCTTCTTTTCCAAGACAGACAAGCGCTCGTTGCCGAACTGGACGCGGGCGTACGAGGTGGTCCAATCCAGAGCTGGCAGGTAGCGGCACAACAAGGCGTCGAAGATCTTGCGTGCACGGCTCAGCGATGAGCGCACGCCGTGTCGTAGCTCGCGGTAATGGTCGTGAGACATGTCAACCATTGCCTGGACATCGGGTCGGCGGTGTTCAGCTATTAAGAATCGAGTGTCAGCATTGGGTTCTTGTTAGGGGCTTCTCAATGATCCGGAAGCACGGGAGAGAGAGTCGGCTATGGAACTGGAGATGGAGCCAAACGATTATCTCATAGAAAATATCAATACCCGCGGTTTCACGTACTGTAAGCAGCGACGGTCCCGGGTGCAACAAAAGGACCGGGCAGGCCATCTGCGGGTTTGGTGGAGTCGCCGTCGGCCCTCAACTGTGTTGGGCGGGTTGATGAGGTCACACCAGACGGCACTTTCGTAGAACTGTGAGAAGTCGACGGGCGTGTACCGCATCATGCTCTGTCGAACGGACGAGTATGTGCCATCTGCTCCGATGAGGAAGTCAAACTTGACATTCTTGAAGCGTGACGACTCTGACGACCGGGTCGGCTGCCCGGTGGTGCCTTTTTGACGAGAAGCAACCTCGTCCATCAGATGTTGCTCTGCCATCCGGGATTTCTCCTTCCACAGCACATGTTCAAAGGAGACGACCTGGTTTTCCAGGTCGGACCGTGTCACTAGAACATATTAGCTCCTTGAATCGCAAAAGAGGTAGATGTTCTGAAGAATTCTGGAGAAGGCAGCAGGGATTATAGCAACACAATCTCAGAAGCACTTGCACTTATAGTTGAAGAAGAGCTTGGCTGTGGGCTCTTTACTGAGTGCCAGGAGACAGAGTCTGGCGATTTTCTCCCGCTGAAGCGTGTGGAGGCACTGTTGGCACAACATGTTAGCCCCCTCATCCCCATTCGACTCATCCTGATAAAGATCAAGGAGACTGGAGATGAAGATTCTGACCTCGCCGTTGGGACCATATTCCATGGCGATCTCTTTGAGATCTCCGTCAGGTTTGGACTCCTTGGTATGGATCGTGCGCGTGTGGATAGGCCTCGAATCGTCGAGTATATCATCGACGAGGCCTGGTACGTCTGCTCCGACGAGCGCTTGAATCCCACGCTCTGATAAAGCCAGGGGAGTGCCGGCCATATCCGATCGGAGCGACTGGTCTCCGTAGTTCGGATCTGGATGGTGTCGAATTGTTAGTTTCGTGAAAAGCGCTCCTTCATGCTTGGAGGGGCGTATTACCGTCTCGGAGTTCGTATAGCTCTGTATTATAGCCTCATCTCGCGGCACACAGGGCAGCGAAGGCGCCTACAGGGCCTCCGCCAACAACAACAACTTTCTGTGGTTCACTCATGTTTGCGAATGGGGTGTAGTGATGGGGGACCCGGAACGGTTGTCTGAAAAGTTCTTTTGGTGCGAACAATGCTATTATTTGGAAGAGTCGCAGTATTGCATGTATTTTCTCACGGAGAGTTTGAGGTTTGTGCTGTGGTCTCTGTTCACATTGTTCGGATGATTGTACGCGAGAAACACCTGGCTTTTATATTCGGGTTCTACCTAGGTAATACTGTGAGGTGAATCCGCCTTCCAAGGTTGAAATGTTCCCATCGACGAACTTTGGCCACTGAACCTTCTGAAACCCTTGACCACATTTGAAGGCTTCCTTCCGCCAGCATGACGCGATCTGTGTGAATAGGATATGGGATTGGCCTCACTAACCTCACCGACGATACCTGAGGAAGTAGGTCGTCAGTCATTCCGGGTCTATCGCTCTATACCACGTCATACTGCGTAGACGATGCTTTAGAGAAATCCTACATGACGCCGGCGAGGCCATCGCGCTCGCACGATAGCCTCTATTGTGGTAAGGATCTTTGGTGTTGCGTCAGATCGCCCTGACTTCCCTGACTGGGCGGCCAACAGGTCGGATTTAGGCTGTGGCAAAGCAGATGTGTGTGTGCAGTGCTGTCAAACAGAACCACTACGCTAGCCAACTAAAAGGGTGACCACCCATAGATGAGCTAGGAGGTCTTGTAGTTGTATATCCTGCAACAAGTGCAGCTCTCCAGGCCGGAGTTCGAATGTTTAGCACGCAGTCAAGTACTTTGGTTTGATTGGAAGCCGCCAGTCCGCTGTGTCCCGGGTTCATGGAGTTTCGGGATGAGTTACCGACGAAAGCCAATAATGAATATCGGACTCTTCGGTCTGCCCGAAAGTTTGTGGCGACACATTTTTCCAAGCCTGGCAGATTCGACATCGGGAGGATTCTCTCGCGATGGGCTTATGAATGACTTCAATGTTGCATAAACTTTCGAGGGACCAGTAAGCACAGTGACCGCGAAGGTTTTCTGATTACTATTATTTCCGATTTGCAGCTCTCGGGATATGATGCTCTCTATACGTTGCAAAGCTCTCACCTCGCCAACCAGAGGAGCTCTGGAAAGAGCGTGTAATTATTGCATATGCTATGTGGCCTACATAGCTCTTTCCAGAGAGCAAGTGGGGAGATACCTCTCCTACTAATACTACAGTATGCACAAAGAGGTAATTCTCATGAAAGAGCAGGCAACAGCCCGAGTTCCAGCGACTACAATCAACGGGGCACGCCTCAGGGAAAGTACCTAATTACCATTGGCTCCAGGGCTTCCCTCTTTTCCACCAGACCCAAAACGCTCATGAAAACGCGGGAGAAATTGACTTCACCTCTTGCATATGACGAAGACACCAGCCCTTCCAGGTTCTCTATGCATCCACCATTGTGCCTCCATACAAATACACGGATTCTCAGATGCTGGATGCATGCCTAGATGTCCACGACAATGACAATTATTGGGTGTAATGCGGCAAGCGACTTGGAAGCATGGAGTTCCTCAGCAAACATTCTTCAGATGGCAAGGAAAGGAATCCGTAGAATGCAACCGGAGCCGAACTACCTGAAGAGAGCCGGGCAAGTTACCCGACAATGGCTTAGGTACTCTGCGGATGAATCCTTTTCGCAGGCATGCTCCAATTGATGACCACCGCACCAACATCAACAACACCACCAACACCCACCCCCCCTTCGCCACTCACCGACCAATCTGCCTACTTAAAAGTACCAACCATTCCATGAATGTAAGCCACATGTCGACCTTGTACCTACATGTAGGTTTGCACTCAGGACGGGAAAACTCAATATCTCATCTATCAAGGCCAGCCGTTCGATCCAATTCCAAGGTTGTCCCAACACTTCTCTCTTGTCACCAGAGACCACACTCTTCACTGTTCATACGATTACTAGGTTGCCCAGATATTTCCACCCTGGCTCTACTCGGCTTCTCTTTCAAAATTGCCAAAGACATTCTCGCCCTCCATCCAAAATTCCAACGAAGTCCCAACGTGCAAACACCCAAGCCTCATCATCATGGCTCCAGACTCGGTAACTGACACTGAGCTAACCGACGAGCGATGCCTCAAGGAAACCTCCACTCTTAGTGACACCAACGACGCAAGTCAACAGCAAGCCCGGGGCGTCACCGTCATAGTCACTCTAGCCGGTGTCTCCTTCCTCAACACGATGGGGTCAGGCATCCTCATCGCCGCCCTGCCGCGGATCGCCTCAGACCTCGACCTCGCCTCGGAGTTGATCTTGTGGCCGGCTGCCGTCTACGCCTCAGCCGCGGGCTGCCTGCTGCTGATCTTCGGGACGGTCGCCGACGTCGTGGGCGCCAAGCTGCTGTGGGTCACGGGCAGCTTCATCTACGCCGCTTTCACCGTGGCAATTGGACTGTCCCAGACTGGCTTACAGATTATTCTCTTACGAACGTGCCTCGGCGTTGCCATCGCCATGTGCCTCCCAACCGCCGCGGTCTGATAACCGCCACCTTCCCCAAGGGGACGTGGCGGAACACAGCCTTTGCCATGATTGGCATGGGTCAGCCGTTAGGATATGCCTTGGGGCTTGTCCTGGGTGGGGTGTTCACCGACAGCATCGGCTGGAGGTGGGCGTACTACATCATGGCTATCATCAACGTGCTCCTTTCTGTAGCATCGATATGGTCTTTGCCAGCCGCGCACCACCGCACGGGAAAGAAGTGGACGCGAAGGCTTGTCGAGGAGGTTGACTGGATCGGTGCTGTCATAATGAGCGCTGGCCTGGGGCTGTTGCTATACCAATTGGGAAAGCTGAGGGCAAATAATATGCTCCGGGTTTACTACGTGCGGCATGTCACGGCTTTGTGACGGGTTAACAAGCATTCTAATGTTATCAAGGGTCGTCTCTCATCGTAAAATTGATTGATTACTCAGCTTGTCTTGTGCTGCCTTGCCACAAGGTAGTGTCCGCTATTATTCTCATGTTAACTAGGATACGCTATTATTTCCCCAGATTTAGGAGGCCTCGTTCTTATTATTATTCTATATGATGAAGTTCAGCCTTAGAAAGGCCTCCGTCAGTGTACGGGAATGGCTACTGCGGCTGTGTAACTCGCTGATGCGACTATATAGACCTTAACATTATGCCGCATCAGTTGTAAGGCTATATGTTAGTACCCGTATCGACTTGATTATTTAGGTAGATTAGCTAACCGGCCTGCAAAACTTCAGGTCTACAGGTGCCGAGGGACTACTAGACTTCGGCGTGCAAGTCGACCTTGACCGAGAGACTTTAGATCGATGTGACCAGCAAGCCCTTTACCGAGTAGTTAAGTTGTCGCCTATTTGAGTTATATGGTTAAGTTCTAAGGTTATATAGTAGCAGGCCTAGCAGGTTGGCAGGCTGGCAGGCTGGCAGGTTGGCTAAGTTGCGTGGTGGTAGCAGCTAGGTACTTGGATTTTCCTCAGCTACTGGGTGAGTACATAGCATTGTACACAGTCGCAGTACCTACAGTAGGTACCTAGGTAGCTATACCCTCAAAGTACAGAATGAAGCCCTGGTTTCTCGGCTGTAACAAAAGGCCATGTGCGGCGTAGCGCCCAGGCAGCCACAACAAGCGACCCGAGATTTGGGGGCTCCAGGCAACACGAGATTTTTTATTATTAAAAATATCATCTTCAGCTCACTTCTAACAAGTATATAAATGACAAGACAAAAGGGGAGAAGACATAACCCCCGAGACGACTACCTAACGAGTCTACGAATAACTTCCTTCCTGAAGGTGCTCTCCCCAAACCTCAGCCCTCAACCCTCTCTCATCTCATCTCTCTTTCACACAACAACACCAGGCCCAGGCTCACATATAACTCACATAACCCCTGAGCGGAAAGCCAGGCGCCAAACTCATTAACCATCGCCATCATCGCACCTAGTCCCATTCCAAACAACATCCCAAACATCCCAAATCCAACCCACCACCACCACCAACACCATGGCCTGCGGCGGATCCAATCCAGCCCTCCTCTACCCGAGACCCCCCTCAAAATGCTGCGGCTCAAACCCCAACTCCAACTCCAACTACGGCACCGTCATCCAGGACGGCCGCCTCAAGCCCCGCCGCCGGAACCCCTTCTTCAGCGCGCACCTCCACCGCGCCTCACAGCTCATCCAGCATCCCGGCCAGGTCACCTTCCGCGAGGCCTGCATCCTCGCCTGGGCCCTCTACGCGTCCTACAAGCTCTACTTCGCGGCCCCTGCCGTGTGGAACCTATTGGCCGCCGTGGACGTGAGTGTGGTGTGCGGCAATGGGCAGAGCTTCATGGGCTGTGGCCGGGATTTGTTCTGGGGTGTGCTGTACATGCTGTACCTGTACCTGGCCGAGGTTGTGCCGTGGGCGGTTTTGTGTGCAGTGGTGGCCTTTGCGGGTGAGGAGGTACTGCGGCGGCGGTGATCGTGGTTCGAGGACCTATTGCCCTGGAAGGTGGAGAGGTCGTGGTGGCTTAGCTTCGTTGTGGTATGAACACGAAAAGCGGCATCATATTGTTTGTGAGCGAGCTAGCCTGTGAACAGTCATATTTAACATGACGCGGAAAGAGCTGATACAAGTGCGTCAAAATTGCGGTCCTGGACCGCCAGAAACCCTTAGCAACCAGCCATGGTATGCAATAATCCAGTCCTTTGCTCCCGCAGATATCACCATTTCTTCGCCCAAACAAAGCCGCTCCAAAATTGTAAAAATTGTGAACATAGTTTGCCATCCGAGTGCGCGCGTATGGCCGTTGCAGCAGTTGCATCAAGCAGCGATTCATTGTCGCTCACCTCAGGCAGAGCCCATCCACTCAGTAACCGTAGTCGTGACCAAGACAACATGCCCATCATATCCCAGTGCAGATCCCGTAGTGGTCGACATCCCCATCTGGGCACTTGGCGGATTGGGCCAGTCCCAATGCCATCCCGTGCGTACTCCTGGATCTCCATCCATAGCAGCCAACTGCGCCGCCACGTTCTGAACAATATTCTTGGACGCCGAACTGGCGTTGGAAGAAGAGGTTGAGTCCGTTGGAGAAACCGAGGTTGATTCAACAGAGGTTTGGCCCATTGCCGGCCCATGAGTTGCTAGCCCGGGGAACTGGGGAATCGTGCCAGGACCGACGACATATGTGCTGGGTGAGAACCAGCCCTCGCCAAGCACATGAGTGACAGTAACTGTGGGAGCCTGAATATGCACGATGCTCTGGGCAGAATCCAGCGTTGTCGTTGAAACCGTAGTTGTCATGGGGTGTGTCGGTGCAGGTGTTGGCAGATGTACCATACCCGTCTCGTCCATGCCAAAAATGCCGAAGTGTGGCAATCCATGGAGCCACGAGACAAACGGACCGAAGATAGACTTGAAGTCCGTAGCGATCTGCATGAGGAAGTCGTCCTTGGGGTTCGCCTTTCGAGCCGGCAGGGTGGCAATGGACGCTGTCGCCGACGCAGCCAGATTGATCGCCAAAGAGGGCGGTGGCTCATGGACAAAAGACCCCAAAGTCTTTGTTCCCAGCGGTCCACTGTCCACAAGAACCAGGTCATCAGAATCAAAGCTATGCATTACGTTGCAAGCTGCGGAACCCACGTCACCGACAGCTTCCTTCGCCGCAGCCTCAACTTGTCGCATAAATGCGAGCCCAAGGCCGAGAGCCGGGTCTGAGCCAGGGAACAACAACAGAAGGGAGTCTCCAGCCAGGGACAGGAAAGGACTGAGGGTCGCTAGTACTTCAGTAGGAGCTTCTGGTGCGGTGGACGGCACGCTCATGCCGCCTAGCCACGTGCTGAGTCTGGCTGCACAAGCTGCGGCACCGCCCTTGGGTGGCGGATATACACAGGACCAGGTGATGTTGTCCACCGCAGTGCCCATTGTATTGGTCTGAAGCGTGCACAAGGAGTTGCCGAACGTGAGGTTGGGACTGAAGTAGGGGGTGTTCAGGTAGCTGTCAACTGACACCTCAACCACGAAATTGGTGGTGTTGAGGAGGCCCTGTCTCTTTCCAAGTCTACTGGGATTGAGCCCACCCATGGCGCTCAGTTGACTGTAGAAGTTGTCAACGACCACCTGAGACAGGGAAGTGCAATTTCCCGTAAAGAGACTCATTCCTGAGCCATCAAAAACCAAGGCATTCTGGCCGGGAATCTGTAGTCCTAGTTGGCCGGTAATGGGATTGTCGGGAGACAGGTCAAGAATGTAGGGGTCACCACTAGCCAAAGCCCCGATGTACTGAGGGTTGGTAGCATTCTCTCCGAAAGAAAACAACATCGGGCTGCTCAGATCGTAGTTATCCTGGGGGTTGACAGCCACCGCAACCAGATCCATAGAAGCTGACGGCGTGGGGAGTGCATAGCAAGACGTAGGGGAACGAGGGGCGAGAATGGTAACCCCTGTTAGAGACACACTGCTCAAGGCGATAGCCGAATAGGTCGCGAGGGTTTGAGAAGAAGTGGCCAATGAATATCCAGGAGGCAAGACAGTTGAGTAGACGGCGGGTGAAGATGTGCCAAAACTGATGAGTGCAGCTGATGACCCAAGGGACGTGTCCGAGCTGATGAGACTGAGGTTGATGGACAAGGCGGGCGGGATGCCTGAAGTCGTCAGGGCGGATGATGGAGCTGTGGGTGCCATCATAGAAGTAATCGGCTCGATGATAGTATCACCACTCGGCGCAGTAAGTGAAACCATGGCAGAGCTGTAGGACGATGTCGATGTGGTGCTCGAAGAGAGCAGAGGCCCAAGACCATTGGAGAGGGAGATAGCTGAAGCGATAGTGGGGATATCGGTCGTGGGAAACTCGGTCGTGGGAAACTCGGTCGTGGTGATGGTGGTGGTGACCGTAGACCCTCTGTTGCTAGGGAGGCTATCCATAGGCTCTGGCCATGATGAAGGCAGGGTAGACACAGATTCCAGGGTACCAAACGATAGGGCACTCAGGGCCGGAAAAGTACCGATCAATGTCGATGTCACCGACGCTGGCACAGTAAATCCGGGCGTTGCACCACCGAGGATGGACACAACCACAGGGGATGAGATCGTACCAAGCGTCGCGGGAGTTGTAGGAGTCGCAGTCAGTATTGACAGTGGCTGTGTCCGTCAGTTTCGATTTCTGGAAGGAACCTTGGAAAATTCAGCCAGGACTTACCGGTATGATTGAGGGCAGCAAAAAGGAGACTGAAGACGAGGACGAGGACGCGGAACAATCACAGGCTGTAAAAACTGTCTGCGTGAGATAGATGGTTTCGGTCTGAGCATCAGCGAACGAAGCAAAGAACAAGCCCAAGATGATCAGGGACGAGGGCAGGCTGCTGAACAGCACCATGGTGATCATGACGGTCAGCAGGACCATCTTCAAGGAGTGACGCCAGCACCTGAATGTCACAAAAAAACACGCAGAAGAGGTGAAGCAAAGAACGCAAGCCAAACTGAGGTTACAAGTGAGCAAATCCAGTGATGATTTGGAGTATCAAGATGGAGAGGCAGACATGTCGTTCGGTGACGCATTTCATGGATCGTAAAATGGTGAACGGTGACATGTGGGTTGGCGGCGTTTCTCCCCTTACTCTTACTCTTACCCATCCCTGAAAGAAGTCCAAAATAGCTGCTTCCATATGTAAAGCATCTCAGCATCTCGAGGTGCGTCATGGTTCGATAGAGCGCTGCGGTAACCCTTCATGCTTGGAAAGAGCCAGGGTGAAGGGTGACGAGGGACACTGAAGGCATCTGGAGGAAGTCCGGACGATGGACCCCACAAAGTGCAGTCGTTGCTCCATGCTCATGCCCAGGTACATAACATATGACGCCACAGCTAGGAATTGGGCACCTCATGTAAGCCTTGAAGTGACGGCAGGAACGAAAACTCCAAAGTGGCTTGGGAAAGGTGTAAGTGATGGTGATCAAGAGTGAAAAGCGGCAGGCGGCTTCCACTTGCAAACCCATTTCTGCCCTCTATTGAGGTACCTATGTACCTACGTAGTTTCCAAGGTTGTCTTTGATACCGGACCGTGCATGGTGTCGGTAAGCATCGTGCCAATAAAACCAGTAAGGGTCGTGATAATGAAGATCGGTGAGGACTCTTTCACCATGTTATTTCTGACTTCCGGGCCAATTGTCCCGAAGTTACTCACGCCGATGCTCAAAATACGGTACGTAGAAGTCGCATTGAAATTTCAAGAGGTGAAAGCCCGTCGCTTCCCTTGCCGCGGGGCTAACCCGAAAGCTGACCCAATCAAAACAAGCGGGTGGATCCCACAAAGTTATCTACACGTGACGATAGCACTACCAATTTCTGCAACCCTACGCGACACACCCAAATTTCTGCTACTAGTTCAAGACTTGCTCCGCTTCACTCGACAGCAACATCACGAAAGACTCTCCCGAACCTCGGCCATTTCCTCCCATCGACCGTTGATACCCTCTCAATAAATCAAAATGGCCAAGATCTCGTGAGTGCCGACCAACATATCTTCTCGAAACATACGATTCGGCGTCCATTCCAGCAGTTTGCGCGGTGACAGTGGTTGGGAAGGCCTCCTCAATTGGGCGGAATGCAAATACGACAATGGAGCTACAAAAATTGTGCAAGACGAGCAAAACTGCTGCGAACAACCGATTTTGACACCGCAAACCGATCGCAAACAGCTGGAATGGACGACCGAAAGAGATGGATCATAAGAAGCCTTAGAACTTTAAGGCATGGAGGAACTTTTCCGCTGACAGAGCTATGTTCACAGTCGTGGTGCCCCCGGTGGCAAGCTCAAGATGACCCTGGGTCTCCCAGTGTACGTTTTCCGACATACCCGAACCTCGATTCTCGATCAACCTTCGACACGAACCGAGTCTTGCGATATTGGAACAAAGAATGGAAGCTGACAGGGGTACACAGTGGTGCCATCATGAACTGCGCTGACAACTCCGGTGCACGAAACCTGTACATCATCTCCGTCAAGGGTATCGGTGCCCGTCTGAACAGACTGCCCGCTGGTGGTGTCGGTGACATGGTGTACGTATATCCCGAATTCGACAAGCACACGGCGCGTTCGACCCCAAGCCGAAGCAGGCGACAACTTCCACGACAAATACACTTCGCTTTACCGATGCGATAAGCGGTACCGATCAAGAACAATTTGCTGACATTGCGCTCTACAGTATGGCCACCGTCAAGAAGGGAAAGCCCGAGCTCCGAAAGAAGGTCCACCCCGCCGTCATTGTCCGCCAGTCTAAGCCCTGGAAGCGTACCGACGGTGTCTTCCTGTACTTCGAGGACAACGCTGGTGTCGTAAGTACATCCCGATGACGAACCCCAACATACGAAGGAAGAGGAAACAGGAGTTGCGATGGACGTGTCACACAATCAGGTCAGGAAACGTGCTAATATTTGCTCTTCAGATCGTCAACCCCAAGGGTGAGATGAAGGGATCCGCCATCACCGGCCCCGTCGGAAAGGAGGCCGCTGAGCTGTGGCCCCGTATCGCCTCCAACTCCGGTGTTGTGATGTAAACGGGTTGATGTCGATGGTGGGAAGATTTTCGTGCTAGGACCAGCGATGAAGAAACCGGGTCACACCGAGAGGACGATCCAAAACGAGTCCGAGACCGTAGAGGCTCGGCAATGAACGGGCTTTTTACGGCATACCTGGCGAAAACAACCAGGCTTTGCATTTTTTTCGGCTGGCGTGTAACGGAGGTTCATACCGATGGCATGAAATTTACGGACAAAGGAAAAACGTCGATTCAACTGTCTCCGTACATGTGTGTCGTGTGATATGAATCGCAGCGTTATGAGGGCTTTCCGTGCATTGGGGGAGATCGCATATATGAGAGCAGTCTGGGGCCGTCTCTCGCTGCCGGTATGGAAACAGTGCGACCGCCGCATCCATGTCCCCCGGCCGAACTTCAGATCGATCGCGAGAGATCCAGCAGTTGATCGTGATCGGGTGTCTGCTCCCAGTGCGACTCCATCGTTCGAGTCTCGTTCCGCCATCTGCACCTCTGCGTGACAAGGTGGACAGCAAATGAATTCTTCCTTCCTGAACGAGAATCCATGGCCCAATACCTTCTCGTCTGAGATAAGCTGGCCAGTGGGCCAGTGGAAGTTGATCCAGTAGACGCTTCCCCCGCACAATTGCGACTCCATCCCAAGCTTCCCCTTCTGTTTCGCAAGGTTTGATGTTGCAAGTGAACCGGGCAGAGGCGAGACGAGGCTGCAGCCTTGTCAGCGTCATTCCTTGATGTCCGTTGCCCGCTTCTCTAAGGGATTTAGGTCATCCCCGTAATAAGATATCAAGTCACTGACAATAGGCTTCTGGTATACTGTGTGGTCAGACTGTCATGGGTTATATGCTCAGGTAGTGAGTGCTAAGGCCCTTCAGGAGAGCTTCAGCACCAACACTATCCTACATCCATTTCCTGCGATAAGACCCCGCCTCGGAGCTGGCAACAAGAACGAACCTCTTCGTCGATTTCGATGCCACAAAACACGACTAACCATGTATGCCGCCTTCCTATCCTCCGGCCTCATGATGATTCCGATCTGTCAGGAGCAGTTTCCCATCCCGAGCTCGTTCGGACCCTCCCATCCCTTTACACCCACCCCCCTCCGGCATCACTGACATGCACCAACTCGAATTCAACATAATCGACCCGGATTTCCAAGTATATGGACCCATCTTGGAACATATCCTCCATCTGGTCTTGTTGCAGGCAGAGTTCAATAGTCAACTATACATGCACGTGAGAAGAAGGTTGCTAAATCCAGCAGGAGGCGAAGCTGCAATATTTCTAAGTCAGTCCTCCAGCTATCCTCTCTAGGCCACCGATGGGGTTGAATCATTCAGTGCCGGAGTCACATGTCAATATACACTCAGAAGCTTTTAGGTACGTACCTAGGTAAACCATCTCAGACGTTAGACTTACGACCGAAGTACTATATGGCCTAGGAGTGTGTACGTACATATGCAATAAGCCTATAGAGGTTCAGGTCATCCGCAAGTGTCAAAAGAAGACAATAGGGCTCCAAGACTTGAGGCAGGCATAACTCCCAGAAGCATTCCATGCTTCGGCTTTGCGAGACACCACCTGCAATTTGAAAAGCAGAATCGGCTAGAATAAACAGAGACAATTAAAATAGGATTATATAAGAATCCTCTTTTCTCGACGGACTCAAAACTGTTTCGTAGTCTTTTCATTATCTGATTTTACTTATCCAAAGCTTGGTGACTGGTTAGTCTACTGGAAGTAGGTGTCAGAAAGGAGATTCTGTCTGGGACTTCTTATGATTTTGTAAAATAATTAGCATCGTGTCTGCTCGTGAGAAGCAGTAATCTGGATAGAATAATTATCCCCACCTCTTGTCAGCCTCAATTATGAAAGCCATTATCACCCATGACATGGGGATAATCATTACGAAAGCCCACCTAATTTTCGGGTCTACTCCCAACCAAAGTGAGCAATCTGGTGTTTTGATGGACCTGCAAGATACTGCGAAAAGAAGCCTGGAGTCTGTATTATCCTCTCAGTTATAGGCACGATAGATTTGAAACTCGGATGGATGGTCAGAAGAGAAAAGCAAGTGCAAACACAGGTGAGACCCCTAAGGAAAAGATGGGAGAATCCTTTTTATTTTTTTCTCCTTTCCGAGAAACTGTCTGCAGGAATTAACATCTAAATGTATCTATCTAATCTGGGTAGCAACGTGCCGTATAACGTCTCCTTACTAGTGGCTATATATTTACCTACAGAGGTATCTTATCGAAGACTTCGGTACACCAGAGACAGAAATAGCTCGAAAAGACCCGTAGACAGAACGAGGTTATCAAAGCATCAGGACGAAAGTCACAATCACGAAAACGAACCTCAGAGTCAATATATTGCTCAATCAGCGAAACCGAATCAATTTAACCGTGTACGTAACAACTAGCCGGGACCGTTTCCCAACCTCTTGCTACAATGCAATGCCATATTTCCGTCCGTCGCTATGCTACTCCCGCGATGGGGAGGAAATTTTGAAACACAAGAACCAATACGAAACAAAACAAAACCCACGAAAAAAAGTCCGCCTGCCTACCTCCCTCCTCCGCTCCGTGTACGCGATCCTCCTCATTGAAGTAATACAAAAGAAACCAAGCTTGCGCTGCATCTCCATGCTCAGTTCTGCGGCCCCCAGCCAGGAGGAGCAGGTCCACCATTCCTCTCGTCCACGGCACCGTTGCTGTAGAACTGTCCGTACCCACCACCGAAGGGCATATGTTGAGCATGCGGCCCATCCGGGTAATATCCCTGAGCCTGAGCTTGAGCCTGAGCTTGAGCCTGGGCCTGGGCCTGAGCCTGAGCCTGGGCTTGAGCTTGAGCTTGAGCATGAACGTGAGCCTGATGCCTCTCATCGTGAACAGCCATCGGCCTAGGCGACGGCCCACGCACCCCAGGCACCGGCATGGGGGCATAGTCCGGACCGCCAACGAGGTGCAGCGGCTCGCCGTACTCGCGAATCGGCTGCTGCGGAAGCATGGTTGGGCTGGGCTGTGCGATGGCGGCAGCGGAAACGCCGGGGGGCAGGATAGGTGGCCCCGTGATGGGGCCGGGGGTCTGGCTCTGGGACTCGGGCTGAGGTGTCGGAGTGGAGGTCTGTCCGCCCACCTTGTCCTCGGACTGCTTCTGCTTCTTCCGCGCGAGGGTCTCCTTGCGCTTGTTGACGGCCTGGCGCATTGAACCGTTGGCCCAGCGAGCTGTGGTATCGCAGTGTCAGTCAGAGGCCACGACCTTTTATCTCTTCCAAAGTTGGTAAACGGGAGGGCAGGGGGGGGGGTGTTTCACTTACCTTTCATACTAGCGCTCATCTTCTCGCTCTTGGTCATGCTCGCATAGTCCTTCTCGCTCATACCCTCCTCACCTTGCGCCCCGCCGTTCGACGACGCCGCAGAAGAGGGCTCGGGAGTAGCGCGCCCGGATCCGGGGGCCTTGGACGTCGAACGGCTGGTGTTTGGCGGGAGGGACCCTGGACCCATGTGCAGCATTGGAGGGGCGTTCGTCATCATAGGTGGCATGGACATGGTCCCGGGAGAGGCATTAACGGAGAAGTTGAACTGTCCTGGTCCGGCGCCGGGCATCGAGTGCTGCGGTGGCATCGGCCCTCCGCCGCCACCCCCGTACGGGTGCGGCTCATAACCAGCGTGTCCGTGGAAAGGAGCGGGTGGCTGGAGGGGCGCCAGCGGAGCTTGGTGTCCGGCGGGAGGAGGGGGGAACGCCTGGGGAGTGGCAGGTGGTGGTCCTAAGGGTTGGGGCGTCGCATTCTGGCCTCGTCTGTTAACCAATCTGATCCTGACAGTGTTCTTCCTGGGAGACTGAGGAGGCTGGGGAGGAGGCTCGACGGGAGTATTGTTGTGAAGAGCGTGAGGAGCGGAAAAGGGATTGTTGGCACCAACCGAGTGTGGCGGAAGTGGTGCTGTGGTTCCAGATCGCACAGGAGCCGGGGCAATGAGCGGGCCGGGACCGCCTCCCGTCAGGTTGATGAAGGGATTGTTGGGCAGCGCGAGCACGGAACCTGGCTGGGGCTGGTGTTGATGTTGCTGCTGTGGGTATCCATGATTAGGCGGGGCGAAAGGACTGCCGTCATATTGGCCTCCGTCAAATTGGCCTTGCGAAAAGTTAGAAGGTACCGAAGTCGGCATTGGTTCCTGGTTTTTCTTGGGCTTTCGTCCTCTCTTTGGCCTGGTTTCGGCGAGTACGTCCTTGATAGGGTCCGCCATCTCGGAGTAGTTCTTCCTGGGACGGTTGCGGAAAGAGTAGCTGCTTCCAACGGTATGCATTGAGCTGGTCGAAGATGACGTGGATGGCCGAAAATCCTCCGCGGGCATGATCGTGTCATCGTTGGTCGGCACACTGCTAGTCGTGCTGTAGAACGTTGTAGGAGGTATTTCAGCCTTGGATCCTGCACCACTCTTTCGGTTACGCTGCCTTTTCGGGGCCGGCACAGAGACAGCCTCTCCCTGCTGATATTGAAAGTCAGTCTGTTGATGTTGTTGATAGGCGTCTTCAACCGATGCAGTAGGAACATCTTCAGGCCGAGCCTCTGCGGCGGCAGCCCCACCTCGACGTCGCTTGCGAGTCTTGGGCTGTTTGACTTCTTCGGCATCGTTCATCTCTTCATCTCTGTTTGCTGCGTCGGTAGCATCAAACCGTTGAGCAGCAGCCCTTTCAGCCGCTTCCCTCTCAGCAGCAGCGCGCGCCTCGGCTTCGCGTGCAGCTTTGGCGCCGGGCTTTGGGCCCCTTCGCTTCTTAACAGGTTGCTCTGGAGCAGGTGGTTCAGGTACTTCGGCCTGTTGAGGGATGTTGTCCTCTCCAGCGGCTGGAGCCTCATTGTCACTGTCAACGTTCTCGGCCTCCATATTCTTCCTGCGGCGGCGGGTCTGCTTTGGCTTCACGGGCTCCACGGGCGTGGCAGCTCTGCTAGGCTCCTTGCTCTCATCAGAGAGAACCCGCGGCTTGCGAGTCCGCTTGCCTGTGACAATGCCGGCTGGTTCATCTACGGCCGCATCAGCTGCCCGCTGGCTAGGCTTTGGCCTGTTGCGGAGCCGGTTGTTCTGCAAGCCATCTCGCTGTACGATGGGGTCTTGCTTCGATATCATGCTCGGGCGTGGATCCCATTCAAAGCCCCAGGCTTGGGCGGCAACCTGATCCTGGTTCCTCTCGTATACCTCGGGATTGCTCTCCGGGAACCTGAGCTTGTTCTCTTCAACCCGATTAGCACGAAGGCCCTTGACTTCAAAGTCTCTCTTCTCGATAGAGATGGCACCGTTCGTCTTGGCCATGTCTCTGGCTTCGCGAGCCATGAGCGAAGCGTCATGCGCCCGACGACGGACAGCGTTGTCCTCGTCTTCAGTGACGAGTTTTTGCTTCTTCCACTCATTTTGCCAGGCTTCCAGAGCATTGGCGGACGCTTCCAGGACATTGAAGAGGTCCTCATCAGCCATCTCTTTGCAACCCTCGAGAGCGTTAACAAAGTCAGTCGGCGTCCTGATGCGCGCGCAGCTGTACTGATTCCGTGCCTTTTGCTTTCGGATTGGCTCAACCACCGGCTCTGGAGACGGGTTCCTGCTAGCAGCCGCAGAATCAGGAGCAGGTGTCGGCATGTCCGACAGGCCAGAAGGAGTAGGGGCATTGGACTCTGCTTCTCCATCTGGCTGTGGCTGGGTTTGGTCCTGGCTGCGAAAATCCCTCTCGGGCGCTAAAGAGCCAGCATCGTCGGCCAGGTCAACTGGAGCCTCCGAATTCTGAAGAGTCGGGGTTTCCACTGGGGTGGGAAAGCCGGATTCTTGGGCATTCTCAGGGTAGATTTCGCGAGCTTGCGTGTATGGGGTGAGGAAGGAAAAGTCTTTAGGGGCTCGAGATCGAATGGGACGAGGTTGCTGAATAGTCTGAGCTGTGGCAGCGGCACGACGTTGGCGAGGAGGTTGTGGCTCCTCCTCTATGCTCTGCCGAATCTTTGGTGGCCTTCCTGGTCTCCTCTTCTTTGGAGTCTCGGGACTTTGTAAAGTTGGGACCGTAGAAGCTCCGTCACGAGCATTATCAGGTTGGGCCTTTTCGGCCCTTTTGCTCGTGGACATAGTCCTCTCTTTCTCTTTGACCAATTGCGGAGATTCTTCTTGGGGCATATTTGTGTTCTCGGGTAAGCGGCCCGAGCGTCTCTGTAAATAGTCAAGATTAGTAAATACATTATTGTCGGATCAAAAGCAAAACCGTTGATGATGGACATACTCGAGTGCGAGGAGTAGTTTTTGATGCCTCTTGAACATCCTCTGGCTCTTCCTGACGAGATTCAACCGATGTTGGCTTAAAATCGCCGGACTGTGAGAGTCTGCGGCGTCGATCGGTCGACTGTTCTTCAGCAACTGAAGAAATGGTCTTTCTCAATTGCGTAGCAAGCGCCGAAGTTATGACTGGCCTATCTGGAGGCATATCCACGGTGGCATCTGAATCCACCGTCTCTTGGGAGCTAGGCTGTTCTTCGGCTTGCGAAGTCTCTGGAAGGGACATAGTAGCCATGCTAGATTGAAAGACCTCAGGCGCCCGATCTTGAGTGAACTGAGCAGCAACTTGAGGGCCGGTGTCTTCAGACACTGAGGAAAACTCCATATTGAGTTGCTGCTCAAAGTCTGTCTGTCTGGGATTTTCTTCTTTCTCATAAAGGTCCGCATGGGCAAGATCAGCAACCGTCGCATCTGATAGATGTTTGAAGAGCGGTGACTGCGCATTTTCCACTGTCAAATGAGTCGACTTGCCCATGTCGCGGTGATGAGTAACAACGCCATTTGACCGCTGTATAGACGTTGGTGACGCAACTTGAGTTCCAGTGACAAAGGTTTGTTGAACGTTGTTGTTCTTAAGTGGCGATTGTCCGGATACGCTGCTGGCCGCCTCGGAATGTTGACTGCTTGATGAACCTGTGAAGTGCATGGCGAGCGGCGCGCCAACTTCTATGGTATCCTTGAGCTCAGTATCAGAGGGTTGCTGTTCGGGCGACTCCATTTGCGGCCTAGTAGTGGTGGAGGTGGACTTCCTCTGCTGAGGCTTCCGACGTTGAGGCTTTGGGGAGACAGTTCTCTGCTTGTCGGTCCTGGGGACGCGCTTCGTTACAGGATTGATTGATGGCTGGCTTTCTTCCTCGTCGTTTTTGGGGTCCACGGTAGACCGACGTTTGCGAGCGTTGCGCACCCCAGAGACGGTGATTTCGGTCTGGTCCTCAGCGATTTCCTTGAAAGGCTGGTCTTCCTCATTGTCATCATTCATCTGGGCATAGTCTATGCGTGCACGTTTCCGTAGTGAGTGGCCGCCTTTAACCTTGGCTTCATCGTGAGCGGCAGCGCTGTCGGTAGGATATTCCAGGGTGCGGGCTCGCTTGCGGCCGGGGGTGTTGCGGGGATTTTCTGGCGTCGAAAAAGTGAATGAGTGTGTGAGGGTCTGCTTCGGGGCCTTCTCAGAGCGAGAAGCCGCACGATTGTGATTCAGACCCATGGCGGACGTTGTGGATGAGCCGGTATCTGCCGGAGCAGGAGTGATCTGAGGAGGGTGAGCTGGGGTGATGCTGTCGGCAGCCCTCACGCGACCTCGGCTGCCGGACGAGGGACTGCGTGCGTGTATGCTCGAAGGAGAGTCGCCAAAATTGATAATGTTGGTGAGAGAGGCAGGCGAAGCATTGTAAGAATGGTGGTTGCCCGAAGATGAAGCAGGTCGGCCGGCTCGTGTTGAACCCCGAGGTCTGCCAGGTCCTCTCTTGGTACCGCGATGGTGCTGAGACTGAGACTGAGACTGAGACTCCATCCTGCAGCCAATCAGACGCCCCCGCGCTGCAGGAACAATACCAGGTAACGCTGCTATACAGAGTCTATTGTCAGTCCCACTCAGCAGGCTGTTGGCATTGTTGACGGTAGGGTAAAAAACAAAACAACCAGATAGGGGTGTAGGTAGTAGAAGGCAAGGCTGGAATGGGTATAGAGTGAGCAAGGGTGCGTATGTGTGCGTATGTATGTGTGTGTGTAGTCTGAGTTAGTAAGTGAGTGGTGAGTGTATTCGGTAGGTATTTACGTGTCAGATGAAAATAGAAGTTGAGATGACATGGCTGGTGTGGCCACCACACACACACCTGGCTCAGTGTGCAGTGCAGTGCAGTGCAGTGCAGTGCAGTGCCGCAGTGCAGCCAGCACCCCTTACTGGGACCCCGTCAAAGGGCCGTTATACGCACCTCAAATAAATCCAGAAATTCAAGCAGGACACTCTCGATGTAAATAAGAATTGACTGCCGTGTGTTTTGGACAGTCGTCAATAGCAAGAGGTGCCAATATCAGAATGCGAAATGGGGGTTGATCTCTGATGAGGACGGATTCGATTTTTTGGCAGGTCACCAATGCCTTGTCATGACCTGCACTTCACACTTCTCTGCCTCTCCAAGCCCCCAACGCTCGGGCCACACTGCCAAAGGGGATATACAAAATTCAAGGTACAGGGTACAAAGGTACTTCCGGCCCTCCCGCTTGTCCGTTTCAGCCAATCGTTGTTTACCGTTTTCTTCTAGCATCGGCCTAGCCGTTTTAGTGTAAGACCCGCTTCACCAGGAGAACTGACGTACTGCAAGGTGGAACGTGCGTGCCATCCCGATGTGATGAAGCTCAAGCAGCAACATCAACTAATAACAACATCCATCCTCAACCCTCAACAGAGCAGGAGAGGAAGGACTCGAATCACTCTACGATCACGACATACAGCTTCTTACCTACCCTTGAGCATTGTGATATACGCCAGTCTGACGACGGTCGGGTCACCTAAACCTTAATCTACTATTCCTTCCCCAGTATCAATCGACAACAACCAGCCCACACAATGGCGAGCAAGCGCGGCTCCAAATCCTCCGCCGCCGCCGAGATCGACGAGCTCTTTGAGGGCATCGGCGACGACGCAGCTGCTCACAAGAAGCCGGCGGCCAAGACGCCCGGGAGCGCGAAGCCCAAGCCAGGCGACGACATCCTTGCCGAGCTGGAGAACGAGCTGGGAGAGAAGACACCTTCGCGACCACACACCCCTCGCCTCAGGGAGAGCGCGAAGCCGGCCAAGCGAACCGGAACACCCACCACAGAGACCGCCCGCCCATCCGTCGACGGACCCAAGCCCAATCTACCACGACAGTCTGGCGAGAGCACCCGTTCGTTCCACGCAAGCTTCACACCCAGCGCCACATCATCTGAGCTGCAGGAGACCGAGAAGACAAAGGGCACCGTTGAGCAGCAACAAACTACGGCGGCAGCAGGCGGTGGCTGGTGGGGTGGGTCCTGGGGTGGGATTGTGTCGACTGCCACGGCGGCTATGAAACAGGCTGAGGCTGCCGTCAAGGAGATCCAGCAGAACGAGGAAGCTAAGAAGTGGGCCGAACAAATGCGAGGGAACGTTGGAGCTCTCAAGGGATTGGGTAAGTCGGCCGGGATTCTTTGTGTCTTCCAGTTGTTACGAACCCACTTAAAGCGTATCCCTTTGTTCTTGGGGGGAGAGGGGCGCTGCAGACCAGAAGTGGATGTTAGGAACGGGAGCACAACGAAGTGTTACACAAGCTTCCGTGACGGGCCGCGCAACGGACGGGCCATCAATGGTATCAGGGCGGCCAGGAGATCGGATACTTGCTTGAGGAGCTCACAAGTAGCCCTGGCCTGTAGGACTTGGGCGTGGTCGCAAAGATTCCCAGCTTCAGGTGGCTGGAAACTTAAATTTTCTGATCAACGCCCGGATCTTCCCTTGCTGAGCCCAGTGGCTAGAGCAAATCATGACGAAACTTCCTTCGTGGAAGGTGTCGACAGTACGACTGTCATTTGCAAGTCACAAGCGACATACGGGCAGTCTTTAAGCTGCAGTGGCCAAGGAAACACATCTGGCTATAAGCAAGCGTTGCTCAAGTGAGCTTAGAGGTTCCATGAGGTTATCCACTGCGAAGCCTAGGTCACCTTTCATCCCCTACTAGATGCGCTTAGACGATCAAGGCGTTCGCCGCGCTGATCAGGCCCAGCCGGTTGAGCATTGGCAGCTAACATACGTCCAGGTGATGGCCTCGCTCACAGAGCACTTCCCACTTTGACCAACATCATGAACACTCTCGCACCCCCGATCTCGCAACACGAGCGACTCCTCATCCACATCACCCACGACCTCGTCGGTTACCCATCACTCGACCCTCTCATTTACGGCGTCTTCAGCCGCGTTATGGCGCAGGTTGAGGGCGGAGACCTGATGGTGGTTCAACGCGGGCACGAGAACACCATCAAGTCCCCCTCGAACGAGAACAACGGCTTCTTTTCCGGCGGCCACAGCGCAGCCGGCTGGCGCGACGGGCCGTGGTGGCGAGACGTCGGCTCGCACCGCGAGATTGGCCTGATCAAGGGTTTGACCGAAGGCACGAAGCTCTGCCGCGCCAGCGCCGATGCCTACAGCACCGAGTACTTCGCATCCTCGGGCGGTGTCGAAGGGGCCAGGGCACGCGCCATTGAGCCAGTCAACGAGAGCAACCCTGTCCGCAGCTCCGACCTCTTCCTCGCCGTGCAGGCCATCCTCACGGACGAGGACAAGGAGCTCTTTGCTGGCACAGCGTCCTCCGAGAAGGAGAAGGAGTCGTCTGCCGTGCTCGAGGAGGATAGCAACGACGAGCAGGTCTGCTTCGCGGTCTTCATCCTCGACCCGGTCCACGAGATCCAGTACAGCGCAGTCAGCCAGGCTGTCCCTGCCCGGTGGGTGCGCTGGCTGGACGCCCCGAGCCCACTGACGCCTGCTAGCAGTAATGATGGCAGCGGCCGGGGTGAGGTGGAAGGTGTGCCAGAGGAGATCCGCGATATTGTTGAGAGTGGTGGTGTTGACCCTCGTGAATGGGTGGCTGAGTGGATCGAGGAGGTCCTCACCCTGGCTACCGGCGTGGTTGCTCAGAGATATGTGGCTAGGCGTATGGGTGTAGGCGAGGGTGGCATTGGCAAGGGAAAGAGGAGGGTGGAGGATGTTGTGGCTGAGGGAGGTGGCGAGGCTGCCAGGGCTGGCGTCATCTAATCATATGGCCAGTTGCTTCTTCTGTTTGGGGGATGGTTGGTTGGTGTTCGCTTCGGGCTGACAGGATCAGTCTGCATGGACCATGATATCATGTCACGGTGCAAGGGTCATGACTATGCTTATTGTGTTTACTCTTGTCTTCTATTAGACGGATGGACGTGTGGAAATAGGGCACCAGGATAATACGACCACATGTCTTGAATCTTGAATCCACCATGTTCACGATATCCGGAGGAAACTGACGAGTCGCAGCTATGATAGTGACAGACAGGTCAGGGCTACCCTTACGCACTCACTCAACCGCAGGCGTCCTTGGTTTCTGTTCTCTGCCTTCTACGCAGCCTTACCCATCGTCTCCATGTACGCCCATCGAGAAGAAGGCGAAAGGCGGTGGGCCATTGGCCGTTGAACCCGGCAAGGGAGTGATCATCATCCTTTCCGGGAGTTGGGAATGGGGACATTTGCACGCACGTTTGGACTGACAAGGTTCTCCGCGCTTCCCCGCAATTTATGCAGTCTCCCCCGCAAATTACAAGGTCCCCACGGGATCCTTTGTGCACCTTGGACTGGCATTCTTTTTAGGTATTATTGTCTTTGGCCTCGATCAAATCACGAAGCCCTGTCAACTTTTGTCTCGATCAAGCCTTTTCATAGCCGCTCGAATGACGTTGCACTCCATCTCTCGGCCACGCCTGGCCCGAGAACGTGCCCCGTCACCGTACTAACTATGCAATATAATTAAAGTCCCCAACAACAACCACATCCATGTCGAGGTCCATGTCGACGATGCCTGTCCTGGGCAAGGCGGTGATCACCCGACGTGTGCTTTGCCTTGGAACGAACCATGCTCTCGGGCCACTGCATGCAAGACAACGGCTACATCGGATCCTCTTTGGACTTGTGCGAGCTGCTGCTGCTGGTGTACTGACTGCTTGGACGGACGGATCGACAGGGACAGGGACAGGGCTACTTGACCCCTCACTTACCATAGTCCGTAAGCAATCTGGCAGTCTGGTGATGATGGGTCCTTTGTTGATGATGCCCCTTCGAGCATGATCGGCCGGCTGCAGATGTGGTGGATGAAGTCACCGCCCTAGACAGAACCGAGTCCGTCCATAAGAACGTGGCGCCCCTCCCGAGTCCCAGACCTGCCAGAGGAGCTGTGCACCTTGACCACCTACCTACCTACCTCACTTGGCATTTACGAGAGCTGCCAGCCCAGCCAACAAACCCAGCTTCGTCAAGATGTTGACCTCAAACAATCTGGCCCTTCTCTGCTCCGCGTTATTCCTTCACGCTGCCAATGCACAAACAGCAACCACAACCGGGCCCCTGACCTCCTATACCCTCACGGCAGACAACATCACGGCAGTCTACATCCCCTACGGCGCACGGCTTACACACCTCCTCGTACCGGATCGAGATGGCGTTCTCCAGGATGTAGTGGCGGGCTACGACGAGACGAGCCAGTACCCCGTTGACACGGCAACGAATCACACCAACTTCGGCCCTGTAGTCGGCCGCTTCGCCAACCGGATCAAGAACGGGACCTTCACCATCGACGGCGAGACCTCAGAAATCCCTGAGAACGAGAACTCCGGCCACGACACGCTCCACGGTGGCGAAGTTGGATATGATCAGCGCAATTGGACCGTGACCTCGTATACCAACGAGTCCATCACCTTCACACTCCTCGACGATGCATACGAGGGGTTCCCCGGGACGGTGCTCACACACGCGACATACACCGTCAGCAACACCATCCAGGGCTCGGCCTGGGGCACGATCCACCCCCGCATAACCATGAAGACCACCTCCCTCGCCCTCGACAAGCCAACGCCCATCATGCTGGCGAACCACATCTACTGGAACCTCAACGCCTGGAAGGAAGAAACCATCCTCAACGACACGACGCTCTGGATGCCCTACTCGGCGCGGTACATCGGCGTGGACAACATCCTCGTGCCCAACGGGACCATCGAGACGGTGGCCTCGCACCCGCCCCTCGACTTCACGGCGCCCAAGCTCGTCGGCGCGGACATCGGCGACGCGGTGGACTACTGCGGCAAGGGGTGCACGGGCTACGACAACGCGTTCGTGCTGGACCGGCCGTACGGGACGGGCCTCACGGCGTCCAACTTCCCCGTGCTGTCGCTCTGGTCCGGCACCACGGGGATCCGGCTGGACGTGTCGACGAACCAGCAGGGCCTGCAGATCTACAGCTGCAACGGGCAGAACGGCACGATCCCCGTCAAGCCGAGCCAGATCGCGAGGAATGTGGGTGCCACGGATGGGGGCGCCAAGTATGTGAACAAGTATGGGTGTTTGGTCATTGAGACGCAGGGGTTGATTGATTCTGTGAATAATCCGCAGTGGGGGCTGACTACGGATTATTGGTATTATGACCCGAGTACGCAGCCGAGTGTTATGTTTGCTACGTATGACTTTAGTACATTCTAGGGTTTCTCGGGGAAAATAGCGCAAGGAAAGAAATATTTCTTGTAGCGTTTGGGTGAGAAGCCGACCCGAGTTGTTTGCTTGGACACAGTTGATATCCGTTCTAACACCTATATTATATGATAATCAAGTTTGTACGAAGGTCACGATATAAAATGGTGAGGGAGATGGGTGTAAACAATAGAGGCAGTAGGCATATGGGTGTAAGTCCTTAATAATTAAGGGGGAATAAATATAGTGGTGAGCCTGAGGGAGGGAAGGCCCCTCTATATAGTTATGAGGTAGGTCGCCCTGACGGCAGTCAGGTGACCCTATAGGCCTTGTATTTATTTATTATACCGATGACTAGTAGTTACTAGAATCTTCGATATAACTCACAAATTCAATACCCAATGTTTCCCTTACTAGCTGGGTGATGAAATCCAACTGATAGAGCTTAGGTTCAATGATTGGTTCAAAATCATGTGTGCTTGACATCGTTATGGTTGGTATAGTTTTGAGTAACTTCATATTAACAAGAATGAATTCGGGATATCGGCCTCGAGCTGTATGATTATACACTTTTGGACCGCGCGCCTCTAGATGTATCAGGAATTGAAACCCTGCGACATGAAAGCACTGTCCATGCCTGGTATCTGGAGGAACCTTCGGAGAAAGTTATCATTGTGGGATTCATGCTTTGTTAAGTGTAGTTGCGCTTTCTGCCGCCACCCATTCGCTGCTACAAGGCCGTAGATCATTTCGTATCAGGTGTGTAGGTTTCTCTTTACAAGCAAGTCCTTAGCAACCTATCTTATTTACTTCAATGCGTTGTTGAATATGGCCACGGGGTATATACCTAGGTACCCTCTGAGGGTCACCACTTCTCCTCAAGCAACTTCCTCTACATCGCCGTTTCGCTGCTTCCCCTTGGGCAAGTTTCACTTCCCCTTTCTTAACGATTGAGGAACCTCTCGAAGCTTCTTGAAGTGATGCAATATTCCATTTTTACGGTCTCTTCCTTTTTGCCCCTTCTTCCTCCCCCGTCTGCGTGACATATTCGGTATTGATGTTCATATTTTTTAGGTTTGCCATGTAAGTGGCAACTCCAGGTCCCGAATTAGAATGGCTCTTGTGACACCACAGAATTGATAGTGGATTTATAGAAGTTTATTAATTATATTTCTCTGAGCATAATGGGTTGTCTCAGGTCTTGGCCCCATTTTTCGATCATATCCCGAACATGGTGACCATGGTATGATATTGAGTCAGGGCAGAACTCTGCCTTCTTGCGCCATTGCGGATACGTTCGGCGTGCAATCCTCCAACATCCTTTGAATTGCAATCCATTACGTTTAATACGACGGCCGGCCAGCCAGGCATGATTCAGTTGCGGACTTTGGTCACATCAATTCCAATGTGACCCGGCAAACAGCCGATATGGGTTCTAGCTCCCGACTGCGGATTTTCACGACTCCTCTTCTGCTTGTTTCACCTCCATCGTTTAAATGCTGATGAACGTTGAGACCTTGTCGAACTGTGGCAAGCACGAGGTATTAGGTTTGATCCACCACGGCCCACGAGGTTAATGCCCAGAGTTGCAAAATGTTATCTCGACGCGTGTAGAGGCCACTGGGAATATTCACACGATGTTATTTCTCACGGAATACATATCACGTCATGGAAGAGAGGCAACTCCTCCCTCATACACAATAGATTGGTAATATGCATCCTGACCAACTCGAATACTGGGGAAGATTTGTTATTGACGATATCCGTTGGCCTCGATCTATTGATCCCAACATCTGAAATGGGAAAAAGATCTCGATCAATCGTATCCACGCGTTATCGTGAGGACCTTGTCTTGAAAAGAGTCGGCCCCGCCCGCGTATTACTCCACACATTTACGACGCTCGCTGCAGGCTGTTGGGTTCTGCATCGGTCAAGATCCAGACTTACAATTCCCTGGCTTATCATGCCGGCCATATCTCGCGTCTTTATAGTGGCCAATGATGCCATGATGGATGTTATGGAGCTTGGGGCAAAAATGCAGGGGCTCCGAGGTAATGATGCATGCATCCATGGATAGATACGGCAGTACGCGTCCGGGGGAGACAACCCCTTGAATATATACGCCCACCATATCTATTCACGGGGATTTCCCTACCTCTCGCCCGCTGCCTACCATACACGCTACCCGGACACTGTATCCCAAATACTCATTCCGGGTCCTATCTTGCTCTTCTGCCCAGGAGGTAGTTGTCCGTCACCATGGCCACCGAGATCCATCAGGTCGGCCCCGAGAGCCCTGCCTCGGCCGATAGGCAACCCATCGACGAGAAGAAGGACAAGATCGTCCAGGCGGACGAATCATCATCAGATGTCGAAGGGAACTCGGACGAGGAGAGCAAGCGCATGGTCTCGGACAGGGCCGAAGCGACAGAGTTGACACCGGTAGAGGCCTTCAAATGGAGCGTCGAAGGCGACCAATCTCCTTGTAAGTGCCCGGGAGAGAATCAGATGCCAAATTCAAGACGACAACGACGAGATTGACAGTATTGCCAGTCCCTGAAGTAGCAGCCTGTGTGCCCAATACAGATGACCCAAACCTACCGTGCAATAGTAAGGACCCCCCCTCCTCTTCAAGGCCCTGTCGATCGCAGTGTACATGACTGATTCCCCCTTGACAGCTTTCCGCGCCTGGCTCCTCACAACTGTGTTCGTTATCGTCTTTGCCGGCGCGAACCAGTTCTTCGGTCTACGATACCCATCCCTGTCTATCGGCTACGTTGTAGCCCAACTGCTCGTCTTCCCCATCGGCCGAGCATGGGAACGACTTCCCCGCTGGCGACTGCCCCTGGGCAAGCTCTCCTTCGACATTAACCCCGGCCGCTTCAGCATCAAGGAACATGCCCTTATCGTTATATGCGTCAACATCAGCGCCAGCACGGCGTACGCCAGCGGAACGCTCGTGGCGATCACGAGCCCCGTGTACTGGGGCCAGGACTACGGAGCCGGCTTCTCGTTCCTCTTCCTGCTGACCACACAGATGCTCGGGTTCGGCCTGGCCGGTCTGGCCCGGAGATGGCTCGTCTACCCGGCCGCGCTCATCTGGCCGGCGGCCCTGCCCTCGACCGTCCTCTTCCGGTCCCTGCACGAGACCCAGGACAACTCGCCCGCGAACGGCTGGACCATGTCGCGGTACCGCTTCTTCGGATACTTCACCCTCTTCGCCTTCGTGCTGTTCTGGTTCCCGGACTACATCTGGACTAGCCTGGGCACCTTCGCCTTCGTCACCTGGATCGCCCCGCACAACCAGAAGGTCAACACCATCTTCGGCATGAACTCGGGCCTGGGCCTGCTGCCCATCAGCATCGACTGGACCCAGATCACCTACGCCGGCACGCCCCTGACCACGCCCTTCTACATCACCTGCAACGCCTTCGCCGTCGTCGTCTTCTTCTACCTGTTCCTGTCGCCCATCCTGTACTACACCAACGTCTGGCAGAGCGCCTACCTGCCGCTCCTGTCGTCGAGCACCTTCGACAACACCGGGGGCAAGTACAACATTACGCGCGTCGTGGACGAGAACCTCGACTTCGTGCTCGAGAAGTACGAGCAGTACTCGCCCATGTACATCTCCATGTCCTACTCCCTCACGTACGCGTTGTCCTTCGCTGCGGTGACGGCCATTGTGGTGCACACGTACCTGTACAACGGCGCCGAGATCTGGGCCAAGTTCAAGGACTCGAGACACGGTGGCGAGGATATCCACAAGCGGCTGATGAACAAATACAAGGAGGTGCCGGATTGGTGGTACGCGGTGCTTAGTGTTATAGTCATAGGGCTCGGAATCATGACTGTGAGGTACTGGGAGTCTGGACTGCCTGTCTGGGGTTTCATCGTGGTGTGCTGTGGCATGGGCGTGCTGTTGATCGTGCCGGAGGGTATTCTGGAGGGAACGACGAACCAAAGAATGTAAGTTGTTGAAATCCCAGGGAGTGGACGGACACACACCGGGGCATTACTGACTGGATACCACAGCTTCCTCAACATCATCACGGAACTCATCGCTGGATATGCCTGGCCCGGAAAGCCCATTGCCAACATGATGGTCAAGTGTTACGGCTACAACTCGGTCAAGCACGGCATGGATTTTGCCCAAGACTTGAAGCTGGGCCAGTACATGAAGATCCCACCTAGGGTCCTGTTCGTCGGCCAGATCTACTCGTCCATCCTCGCGACCGCGACCCAGACCGGAGGTAAGCACGATATCCTGCCCCTCACTGTATACTCATACATGTACCTGAGCCGAGCTGACACTCCTTAGTCCTCCGCTGGATGATGGGCCACATCCCCAACCTCTGCGAATCAGACAACAAGCAGCGCTTCACCTGCGCCGGCTCCAAGGTCGTGTACAACGCGTCCCTGATCTGGGGCACCATCGGCCCCCAGCGCCTGTTCCAGGCCGGCCAGCTGTACAACGCCACCATGTACTTCTTCCTGATCGGCCCCGTCGTCACCGTCCTCGTCTACCTGATCTACCGGCGGTACCCCAACAGCTGGGTGCGATACATCAACGTGCCCATCTTCTTCAACGCCGCCGGGAACATCCCCCCGGCCAACACCACGCAGTACTCGCTGTGGTTCATCTTCGGGTACCTCTTCAACTACCTGATCAGGAAGAGGGCATTTGACTGGTGGAAGCGGTACAACTATCTGCTGCAGGCGGCGATGGACACGGGAACGGCCGTTGCCACTGTCATCATCTTCTTTGCGCTGAGCTACAACAACATTACTCTCAGCTGGTGGGGGAACAATGTTGGTTCTGATACGGACGATGCCAACTCGGTGCCTTGGCTATCTGTCCCTGATATCGGATATTTCGGCAAGGGGCCGGGTCAGTTTTGAGCGTACAGCTATAATAGAGTAGAAGCCGTAGGGATTATTTAACGGATTGTTATTTTTGAACAAACAAGATCTACCGTAGACGACGTTTATCGAAGTGTGCTTCTGTTCTAATTCGTCCCTCCACGGGGGTCAGGCATCTGGAGATGTGCACTAATTACCAAGGACGGTTAGTGCGGAGTAATTACACCTGTAAATATTGAGGTTCTTCTCGTGGAAAACTGAGAAATAGAAAAGGACAAGGGTATGAAGATGGGTCCGAAGTATGATTCTCAATATTCACTGGCCAGCCGACTTCGGCGCACACCATTGAGCGTCCCAACTTACGTGCCAAGTAAAGGCCCCCCTCCTCCCCATCCATTACCATGCTAGGTATCCCCGGCATTGCTACGTTACGCATATTCGCAGTGAAGCACGCTATCACTGATATTGGCTGTTCTCTTCCGAGTTCTCCTCGTTTGGGACTATACGACAACATTCAGTCCGGTTTATGCTTGTATAGTGTTTCAGTGTTCGTTTCATGATGGTTGCTTATATCAAGAACTTTATCGTTCCCGCCGTCCTCACATTACATGCCGGCTTGACGGGGGCATCGCAGATTGTATTGACTGATACTGTCGCCGATGTTCCTCAGACCGGGAATGTTCCCTACACCCTTCCTACTGAGCGCACATTTCTCCTGAATGTGCCAGCTGCCTACGAACATGGAGAACCGCATCCCCTAGTCCTCTCCTTCCACGGAGGTTAGTAACATTACAGTCAGGAGAACGCAACAATCTCACCAGACAAAACTCCACATCACGCAAGACCCGACACAACAAATACTAACCCCCAAACCCAGCGGGCGGCTTCAGCGAGAAACAACAACGCATCACCGAGCTCTCGGACCCAGCCCTCCACATCGCAGGCAGGCCCTTCCTCACCGTCTACGCGCAGGGCGTGAACAACACGGAGTGGGACATGCGGCACATCTGGAAGGGCGCCCCCTACGAGAACACCACGGTCGACGACATCGCCTACGTCCACGACATCATCAGCGCCGTCTCGGCGGCCTACAGCGTCGACAGGTCCCGCGTCTACGCCTGCGGGAAGTCCAACGGCGGCGGCTTCACCGCCCTACTGGCGTGCCGCCCCGACACCTCGGCCGTCATCGCGGCCTTTGCGCCGGTGAGCCCGGCTTTGTATCAGGGGACTTACTCTTTTCACAACTGCACGCCGTCTAGGCCGGTGCCTATCTTTCACGTCCACGGCGTCGAGGACACTATCACGCCGTTCTACGGGCGGACGCCTGAGGAGGGAAGTTTTGGGCCCGAGCCGGACGTTAGGGTCTGGAGGCGACAGTGGGCCGAGAGGAACGGTTGTGCCAAGGGCGGGTACCTCGGGGAGTTGGCGCGGCCCGACAGTGTGGAGGAGGTCCACGAGGGTGCGTGGGAGGAGGTCTGGGATTGTCCCGGCGCCGAGGTGAGGGCGTTGAGCATCGAGGGCTTGGGACATGCGTGGCCGACGACGCTCGGTCTGGACTTGGCTGGACGGCCTAATCATACGGCCAACTTTAACTTCACCAGCCAGCATCTGGTGCAGTTCTTCTCCCAGCACTCGCTCGAGTTGGGTGAGGGTACCGCATGGTGAAACGAGCGTCCTTGAGCCTTTTGCTAGCATTGATTGGGTAACCAATCTCAGATGGGGAGCCCAGGGAAGATTTTATGGATCCTTAGGCCCAGGAAAGATTCACCCGCGGGTAATTCCTAGACCTATCCAGGATCCTCTCATGCCGCCGAGTTACTCTGCGGAAATTGACCATCATTCGAGGTACAGTCATGGTCTGCGATTCTCAAAGGGTATATGGGAAATATTGTGAATGGCAGTCAGCTTCACCCTACTATTCCAACAAAAGGTACACCGCAACTGGCAAGAGGAACGATAAATGTTCCACGGCTGCCGTCCATACGAAGCATCAATAAAACCATCAGCCTGAATTCCCTCGCTATCAATCCTTGTACACCGTTCACCAGGAAACTCGCTATCTAGAATGGTTGGTATCGTGTGCACCCAAAAGACAAACACAACACGTAACACCGAATGGCCGACCTTGGAACTAAACCATACACCGCCCACCCCCCGTCACTCCGAAAAGAAAATTAACAACCCCTTTCTAGCACTGCGTACTCTCGACGTTCTTAACAGGCGAGCCATGGGCTCCAGCCGCCACACTAGCTCTCCTAACAGCATCCTTCGCCTTGACCTTCTGATCATGCACGTAGTCCCTGAAGCCCCGGCCCGTCCTGAGATTCTTCCTGACCCTGTCACCTCTCAGCGTCGAAAGCGAACGGAGAGGTGGTCGGGCGTCCTCTCCCAGTTCCATCGTGTTTCGTCTGTGCGCCTCCAGCTTGCTTGGAGTGATGGTCTCTGGAGCCCAGCGCTTGCGGATGAACCATGGCAGAGCGGCGGCGGCCCAACGGTCGGGGAACTTTCGAATTAGAATACCCCAGGGGATGGAGATGGCGCCCAGTCCGACTGACAGACCCCATTCTTTGCCGTTGAGACGAGTAATCTCGAATGCGGCGCCGCCGACGAAAATGATGAGAACTTGTCCGCCGATCATGATGAGGTTGATGCCGATGAAGAACCAGTTGCGTGTGATACCCTCAAAGACATTGAGCTTGTTGTCGAGACGTCGATTGCTGTTATAGTTAGTAAGGTGAGAAGCATATGGACGCAGAAGTTGAACCAAAAGGTTGGGTAGGGGGAATTCTAGCTAGGAGGGGACCGAGGGGAGGATGGGGAATGGGATGGTGTCAGGGAAGGGCTATGACGAAACATGAAGGGAATAAAACCTTGGGAGACGGAGCTGTGAGGAAGAAACCTCCGGAACTTACTTGAGCTCATTGAAAATCTGAAGCCACACAAACGTGTTAAACACCAACGTATTCAACCTCATGACCTCCTCATCACTCGTCCCATACCCCATCAGCTTCTGCCCGCCAAAGTTGAGGCAAAACGTGATCGCAAGCTGACAGATGGCCTGGCCAATAATCATCTTCGTCATCCGAAGGGTAATGAGGGGGGCCGACTTGCGATCCGGCATACGGTCCAGGACCGACCGAGTCGGGGGATCCGTCGCCAGGGCGAGCGCCGCGAACGTGTCCATGATGAGGTTGACCCAGAGCAGCTGAACAGCGTTGAGCACAGACTCCTCCTTGCTCGAGGCAACGGCCGAAACGAAGGTGAGAACGACGGCAGTGACGTTCACCGTGAGCTGGAACTGCAGGAACTTCTTGACCGAGTCGTTGACCGCACGCCCCCACATCATACCCTTCACAATCGAGGCAAAGTTGTCGTCCATTAAAATAATCGCCGAAGCCTCCTTCGCGACCTCCGTTCCAGCGATTCCCATCGAGAAACCGATATCTGCCATCTTCAGAGCAGGAGCATCGTTGGTTCCGTCGCCAGTGACAGCCACCGTCTCGCCAAGATCCTTGAGTGTGCGGACAAGGATACGCTTGTCTTCGGGACTGGATCGTGCAAGCACCTGCAGCTTGGGCACGAGTTCCTTGAGCTCCTCCTCGTTCTTGCGGCGGAAATCGGGACCCTCCAATGCGATACCTCCTTGCTCGGGGTGATAGATGCCGCACTCACGCGCGATGGCCCGGGCTGTGAGTATGTTGTCTCCGGTAACCATACGTACGACGACACCAGCGCGTTGACAGTCCTTGATGGCTTCCTTGACCGATGGTCGGAGGGGATCTTTGATGCCGAATATCGCGACGAGGATCATCTCAGAGTGGACCTTGGAAAAGTCGGCTTCCCTGGGGTCCTCCTCGGATTCCATGTCCGCAGGAGGCCAAGACTCGAAGTCGCGGTACGAAGAGGCGATAGTTCGGAGAGTCTGACCGGCGTACGATGTGATAGTATTCATGATTTCGTCGCGAATATGAGGTGTCATCTCGCTGCTGCCCAAGGGCCCGTTTTCTTCGTCGACTATGCGAGTGCACTTTCTGGCGAGAATTTCTGAAGCTCCTTTAAGGTAGACACGGTATTTTCCATCTGGGAGCCTTACCACAGTTCCCATGTACTTGTTAGCAGAATCAAATGGTACAACCTGAACAATGTTAGCGTCCGAGCGTTCTTCCTGGACTGGACGACCACCAAGGCTGTCTCTTGAGAACGTCAAGAGAGCAATCTCCGTCTTCGATCCAATGAACGTGTTCACGCCGTCCTGTTCACCCTCGAAAGCAGTCGAGTTCAAAGCGTTGGACTGAATGAGCAACTTCTTGGTCTCGTCGCTCATGGAAGCCACAAAATCATTGACCGGGACGTTGGGAATTGTCGCCATAGCGTCCAGGTCAAGCGCGCCGCTCTCATCCGAATCGTCGAGTGGAGGCTCTGTGCCACCAAAGCTGCTATTCTTCCCAAGTGTGCAAGCGACCACCGTCATCTTATTTTGCGTCAGAGTGCCAGTTTTGTCGGAACAGACAGTTGTTGCGTTTCCCATGGTCTCGCATGCCTTTAGCACTCGCACCAGGTTGTTGTCTTTCATCATGCGGGTGGTAGCAAAGGCGAGGGCCAAAGTTACAGCCAATGGTAGACCCTCGGGTACGGCCCTATATATATGATCAGCTTAATGATCCAATCGAGTAGACGAATGAGTTGTCCAGGAGAGGTGCTAGGGTACAAAGGACAGGAGGAAAGGGAACGGCATCATAATGCAGAGTAAATTTGTAACAGGAAGAGGAATGGGGAAGAGCCATGTATGTACTTACACAACCACCAGCGTGACCGACACCACGAAGAGGCTCATGAACTGCTCTGTTGATATTCGAGAGTTAGTAATCATTCATAATAGGACACGAGACGTGATCCAGAACTGCCAGCTTCGCTGGAAAGGGGCGAAAGACTGCTTTCAAGGTTACTTACGACCCTTCTCCGATGGCGACGAGTGGTTCCCGGGAAGTTGGGTGCAAAATTTGATGAATAACACAATGAACAGGACAAGGGCGGCGCCACCACCGACTTTCGCGATCCAGTCGGCCAAGACATTCAGCTTCTTCTGTAGCGGTGTGTCCTCCTGCTCAGTTCGCAGAGCCATGGCCGTTCGTCCGTAGCTCGAGTTGACGCCGATCGCCGTGACGACAAAGGTTCCGGTACCTTCTTGCACCTTGCTTCCGGAGATAACAAAGGGGTCCAGCTTCTCGATGCCTGGCTTCTCGTTCCCAGTTCCAGCCGTCTCCATTGCAGCGAAGACCTCATTGGCGGGGACTTTCTTGAGCAGGTCCGACTCGCCAGTCGCGGAAGACTCATCGCACTTGACACCATGACCGCTGATAAATATTCCGTCGACAGGAACCATATCACCAGTGGATAAGTGCATGACGTCGCCGACCATCACGTCGAAGGCAGAGATCTCCTGAGACTTCCCGGAGCGGATGACCTAGTTTCACAATTGGTGAGCCCTCTATCTCAAAAAAGATGCATGCTAGAGTATAGAGATATGTTCGGAAATAGGAGAATAGGGGAACATGAGCCTGGAGGCGCCTGTGAGCATGTTTACCTTGACAGACTTGTCATTGTGCTTCTCATTTAGCTTGTTGAACTGCCTTTCCATTTGCCAATCGTTCAGTGTACCCACGAGAACCACGATGAAAATGGCAACCATGATAGCAACTCCCTCAACCCATTCGACTCGCGGCTCGCCGGGCTTATGTGTAGTTCCGAAGGTCTGAAACAAGCCAAGGGCCAAGGAGACAACCGCCGCGATTGTGAGCAAAATCAGCACCCTGTCGTTGTACGTGGTCCATGCCAGTTCCAGGAGCGTCTTGCTTTTCTTGTCAGGTAGGCGATTATCGTTGAAGACGCGCTGTCGGTCGGTGAAGCCACGGGTTGACGACTGATGGGCTATTTCTTTCTGGTCAGTTTGTTTTCTAATCCTGCCACACTGGGCATCCTCGTCTCAGAGAAGCTCATCTCGTGCCTTCTTCCATTCGGATATGGTGTTCAACCTACCTGCGGACTTGCTATCGCTTGCCTCCGGCTCCGTGTCTCCCTTCAGCCCATACTTGGGCGCGCCCCTGGTAGCAACCTCCTCAAACGCCACGGCACCATCGATTGCATCCTCGTCGCTGCTCAGCCCGCTCTTGACGTCAGTTCGCAGGCCCCTCTCCAACCCAGCCACACCGCCCAAGGCGTAGAAGGCGTTGAGACTCTTGGGGTTGAAAAGCTTTGAGAGCTGGCCGGGGGAGAAAGCGAACTTGTTGCCAGGGACGTGGAACATGTCCTCGGTTCCGGGGTCAGGAGTGAGCGCATCTTCGAGGTCTAGGCGGAAGTATTTGCTTTGTTTGAAAAGGGGTTTCTCGTCCTGGGAATATCACGCGGTCAGTAGGTGAGGCGGCGCAAAACAACACACACGTGTATGCTCTCACCGTGACTGCCACCGTCGGGCCCTTCTCCGGGTCTTGCGCTTCGTTGCTAGCCATGTCGGATAGTCAATGCCACACACCGAAAAAAGCTGAAAACAAATGTGGTTGCCGATTTGATTTGAGCTTCAAGTTTAGCGCAAAGAAACAACAGTTGTAAATGATGAAGAAGGTCAAGTGTTCATACGAGGCTGACTCAAGCGCTTGGCCTAGCCAGCAAAAGCCGTTATGTTGTACGTGCAAGTGGTTGAACGGCGCCTCCTGTCCCACGTAGTGCGTGACGCAATGTTTTGTAACGTGTTATGTGAGAAGGTGAGGAAGGTGTGACGAGAAGGAGGCAACTGAACATCCAAGCAGGAGTATATAAAACCAGGCAAGGCAGGACCTTCCTAAGTACTCAGCACGATACTTGTGTAGTAGGTACCTACATGTAGGTAGGCATCTGGATATCGGCAGGAAGCTGCCTGAGACAAAACATCCGGGGAAGCTATGAGCAACCTTGAAAGCCATGAGAAAGCTCCCTCCTTCTGGCACCGCTACCCTGCCGACGTTGTACACGCACAGAAAGGACAGAAAAGAGTCCGCTCACCGTCCAGGACGTCCATGTTCACCTTGGCTGTGCAAGTGGACCTTTCCAAATTTGTCTCTGGCCACATAATCTCACAGGATGAAGGGGATTCCATCCTCAAACTTGGCGTGTAATGATGATCCGTGCCACAGCAGCCTAGTCCCGCTGCCTGGAACCTCACCAGCCCTGCGGCACTGGACGTGCTCGTCTATTTCGACCAAATTGGCACACCTTGGCAGTCGCCTAAGACCTTGGCGGGCTGTCTCCAGATTCCACTGAGCTCTGGGCCTGAAGGAGGGTCCTTGAGAGGTTTGGAACTTTGGGGCGGCCCCATCGTGGCACAGCCCAACTATGAGTAACTGTGCAGCAGACCCAAAGAAATCCTCGGTTTGGCGCATTGCAGCCGTCCATCCCGACAGCTATATTTGATCGGTGGGGGCCAAGCCTGCAAGGCTGGCTGCACGCGTATGTCGCAGTTGCTGATCGACCATGTTTTTTTACTGCCATATCTGAACCTTGGGAGCAGTTCAGTTCGGTGCCCCAGACCTACGCGGCGCCTAAGCCTCCACTGGCCCTCTAGGGCTTCATAACCGCTGCGTGTTGGCTTGGCCCCAAGACATTTGCCAGGTGACACGTCCGCGGCCGCTGACGATCCGGCGGTGATCTCCCATGTTGTGGAATGGGGCACGTGGCTTTGTGTTTGTGTTTCCCTGTCATGGGGAGTGCGGAGAGGTGTTGCAGAGAGGTGAAGTGTAAAAAGGGGGAAGAGGACTCCAAGTGCCTAAAGACACCAAGATACCACAGAACAACCTTGCAAGTGTGTGAGCTTAGCAACACCTGCCACCACCCGACAACAAAGATTTCATGTGAACATCGACAACATCAAACTTGACAGGAATGACTAACACTATATACATTTGTACTAAGTATGTACACCATGCATTTGTTTGTTGTCAACTTGCTCTTTTACACAAGGTATACTGCGGTCCTCGGAACCACAAGCCTGGTGTGCTTTGATGTTGATTTGTCATAGTCAAAGTGATGCAGTTGCACTTGTAGTGATAGTTCAAACTTTTAATTGTTGATGTGTAAAGGTTCTGACATATTGTGTTTTTTTTTGGGGGGGGGGGGGTTTAGGAGAGATTCCGAACACTCTGATAGTCTGTAAAAGCCCTAACCCCGGGACTGATTGTTCACCTAGTAATCTGACACTAGACAGACAAGACAGTAAGTCGCCCGGACACCGACGAAAAAGAAAAAAGGACACCGTCTTTGAAGGCTGATGATTGTCAACTCTCAAAGAGGGCAAAAGATGAGGTCCTACTGGGATTCGAACCCAAGTCCCCGGAAATAATGATTGAAGGAATCAGAATCCGATGTGATAACCAACTACACTATAGAACCTTCTGTGTATTGCTTTGGTTGAAGTTTCGAGTTGAGCAGAGTTTTATAAAGTGGGTGCGATCAAACCAAAACCAAAACCGGGCCTAGTGGATTCATCACTCGGAAGGGCACCGATGTCAGCCACCACTTGGAACCTCGGCCCGGCCACGCGAGTTCCACAGAGACTGTTACGTAGCCTTAGCGGCATTGGCCCCACAGGGCACCCCCTGCACACCCTGTGCCCCCTGTTCGTGTTATCAACCGTTGACCTCTTATCGCCCCTGGTCGTCCTTCGCAACCAATTGGCGTTTTGATAATTACGAAGTAAACAGAGACACGTGCTTGTACACCCATGGATCGTGAAGCATTGCTCGGAGGATTACAAGGGGTCTCTTCGTAAGGACACGTAGCAAGAGTGCTTGTTGAGCGTCTGAACCGTGCGTGCTCGGTGGTTGGGAGTTTGGACCATCCCGGCAAGCAGCCCGTGTCTGTTGTATGAACATCACTCTCTGACTCTCGGCGATTGTCTCAGTATCCTGCGCGGGCTCTGGGACATCTTCCAACTGTTGCGATACAAAGCCGACGACGGTTTCGAAAGGTATGTCGGAATCTATACACGATACGCCCGAGAAATTTTGCAAGTCCATAAGTTCATCGCCGAGGATGCGAACACGCGTATGCCCTTGTTTAGGCACCGGCTACAGGGCATGGATCGATTGCTAGACATGTTTAGGAGAAGATAAACCGGCCAGGGCGGTACCTAGGTATCTAGGCTCCGGCCGAGATCGAACATTATTTCGCAGATTCCTGAAGAAGATTAGGTGGCCTGGAAATGCCGACTCGCTGTTTCAACTCCAAAGGGATCTCAAGGATCAGCCATTGTTGCTCACTCTGAGGATGGCTACGTATCGTGGGTAAGGAAGCTCGACTATGGGACGTCTGACAGCAGACAGGCTATGTATCTTGCCAATATACATAAAAAGGCTGCTGAATAGCACAGGACGCCATCCTTCAAGCAGACGGGCGATTGGTTTGTCCTGGAGATGCACGCTTGGTATCTCGAAAGGTTTCACGTGCGTCGGTGTGGAGTGCTCGTATTAACTGGTTGTGTTGTATGACAGCGATTACATATGTACTGACCCAACACCAACGCCAGCATTTGCAAAAGTTCTAACTCAAGGTCGTCAAAGGCACATTCCTTGAACACCAGCAGTATCTTTGTATTCTGTTCAGATAGAAAAATACTTGAGTACGGTGTCCACCGCAGCCGGGACCGCATAGATTCCAACTTCTCGTGAGATCTTGACGCCTTGATTACGGTTCAATATTGGATTTGTTGTCCTTTTTCTCGCCGTTCGTTTGCTGCTTGTCCTCTCCAGTCAACGGACTCGACATCGGAAGTTCTTCAGTCTCCCAAGGACACCCAGGTTCGTTGTCAAGACCTCTGTGTTTACATGTGCTTCATTCAATGATCCCATACGAGACCTGATCAGAACATTGAAGCGAGCCCAAGCTAAGCCAGAACGCTGGCTAGGACCTCGATTTCAACACCTTCCACAAAATTCACCCACCCCTTGTACATTGCCCTGGGCACTACACCAAGTCGATCACCATCATATACGCAATCCAACCAGGGCCGTGGTGAAGCTGGGAAGTGATCTCCCAACACAAGAACATGTTGCCTGGTGACTGAACTAGCGTGGAGATTGTGCTGGATTTTGCGTTCTTCTTCTTCAATATCCCTCATCTGCCCGTCGGATTTCTGAACACAAATTTCAAACCACGTCGACGAGTTCTCGTAAGTCCCATGGTGTTCTTTCGAGTCTGACCACCCCTGGTCATGGCTCAATATAGTAATTTTCACCCTCCGTAGAGGCTTGGATCGACTACCCCGAATCGGCGGTGACAGGATGTATGGTAAACGCTTGGCTGCCCTTTTCGCATCATGCTGCTCAGATACTTGCTTGCTTGCAAATACTTTCAGCCAGTATTGCGCAAGGTCCATAATGAGTAGAGCCGTGCTGCGAGGTAGGCTCGCGTTCGTCGAGACTAGACAATGTTTCCGAAGCATCCAGAAGACCTCAAAAATGTCTCGTTCGGTGCTAAGGTAGTATGTGACAGCGTTGCGCTGGACCTCAAGACCTCCATCATCGGTCTCACGTATGGACCATGTATCACCCCTTGTTGCGGCACCTCTGTCCATCAGCGCACGGGCTATCTGGAAAGAATTGTACTCAACAGCCCTCGTCAACGCATTCTGGCCGTCAATATCTGCAGCATTGAGAGAACAACCGCGGGAGACTAGTAACTCGGCAATGGCTTGCCTATTCTCCGCAGCTGCCCAATGCAGCGGAGTGAAACCGTTCGCAGACTTGTGATTTATGTCGGCACCAAAGTCGATCAACAAGTTGGCTATGTCGTAAGACTGTGCGCATCCGAAGGAGTTCTGAAGAGGACTCCTGCCGTCGGGATCAGATACATTAGGATCTGCGCCCGCTTCAAGGAGGAGTCGAACTGCTTCCGAGTTTGCATGCTTTGCAGAGCTGCAACCAATGGATATCGCCTTGACTGCTAGTAAATATCTCCTTGACCTCCGTCTGGACTGGCCCCGTGATCCAACAGAAGCTTCAGGCGTTTAGTCGCACCAAGCGCAGCAGCAAGGCCAACAGGTGGTCGTTGACTCGGGTGGCCGTCGATATGTTTCATCGCCCCGTTTGTCAGAAGTGTGTTCACTAGTCCGAGTAGAAAAGAGTCATCTGGCATCGGGATGCCACATGCACGATGTAACGGCGAGTACGCATCGTGCGTTACTCCAGCTCCAGCACCGGCCCTCAATAAAACGTAGGCCATGAGGAAAGGGCCCGACCTCAGATGTGTTGAGTATGGCTCTCCATCGATGGCCCACATCAGAGGTGTGTTCATGCTCCATCCGGGATCGTCGACCTCTGCGCCGTGTTCGATCAGAGCCGCTGTGCACATCAGAGGTGTGTTCATGCTCCATCCGGGATCGTCGACCTCTGCGCCGTGTTCGATCAGAGCCGCTGTGCACATGTGAGCCAGTGCAATATCACCTTAGATTGCCGTTTTCCTTGGAGGGGTGCCTCTGCATATATCCTACTCAGAATACTATCGTATAGCACATCCAGTGTTTTGGGCATTTCCTCAATGGCTTCCAATTGGTCCTCGAGGTCAACGCAGCCATTCTGAAGATGCTCTATCATCAAGTCAACCCAGAGGAATATGCCCTGGGCCTTGCTTTAAATGGCCGTTGAAATCGCTTGTGCTGATTGGTTATCCATTGTAGGTAGGATCTTGATGCCTTTCGCAATGAATTCTGCAATATCGTATTCGGTGTCCAATTCGGTAATCTCAAGATGATATGCGCATCTGTTGCTTCGGCCAGTCGTCATCGCCTGTCGAATGTCACTGATGTCTCGGCTTAAAACCACCACTCGTGTATCGCTGGTAACATCGGCCAGTGCTTCATAGACTTGCTTTCTTGAAAGCGAGTCACACTCATCGAGGCCATCCAAGACTATCACCGTATGCGCTTTCGTTTCAAGCAACCTGCGAAGTACAGCCCGTATCCCTGAGAAATTTGGTGCTCCGCCCAACGCGTACATATCCTTGACACGGTCCAACAGGCTCCCCATCACGCTTGAGGAGTTGCCACGCAAGTGTGCATAGCACATTTGTCGCCTTGCGAGAGAGCTCGGTCCGTGACTCACAATAAAAGCACTCGAGGCAACTGTCTTTCGTATTCTGGCGTGATGGCAGCCTTGCCCAATACTTCAAGGGACGTGAAACCTTCCCCAGTGGCGTGAGCAACAAAGACGCCCAACTCACCCGGGACTGAGTGCAGTCCGTACTGAGATCGGAAGGAGAATTAATACAAGTGGAGGAAACTCGCATACGGATCACGGAATATCTGCGCCGTTGAGCAGGATATTGTATTGACGCAGTATGACGCATATAAAAAATTGAATCTAAATAGTTCGTTGTTTCTGCTGTCTCTGATGCATCTACAGTAAACCAATTACATAAAATTTCTACATACGATACGGAATATACCCTGCAAATACAAATTGAGAAATTCACCCGAAGGCCCCAAATAGCAACCAATATCCCGCGAATAATAACGCAACTTGTCAATACCTTGATTTGAGGTCGGCTTTGCATAATCTGCCAGGTGAACCTGCTCAATTTTCAAGCGCGGCTACCAAAACTATACATCTGAAGCCCCATCAGGCAAGGCACAAATTCAAGTTCCGAGTCTACAAAAGTTAGCGTGTTCAAACTCATAGAATGCTGGAAATTCTTAGACTGGAAGCCCCGGGAGGGTGTACTTACTCAAGAGCGCCAAAGGAGTCACTCAAAGCTTCCTCGGGGTTAAGGTAGCAGTCAATGTCGCGAATGAGACGACGGAACTGTTCGTTTTCTGGCTGCCTGTCATCATCGATGTACATATCGCTCAAGCTCGCTCTTCTGAACTCAGCCGCTGATTATTGTCAGTCTATGCAATAATTGTCAAGGCCCTTGGAGAAATAACATACGTGAGAACATGGCCTTGTAGGCCTCAGTAATGATTTTGTCGTTGCTCTTCCGAGGCTTCATAGAGAGAAGCATGACGGAGATCGGGATGGTCCATGGCTCCCCAAATGCGCCCTCCGCCATCGTTATAGCCTTACGGACTTCATCTTGACTTGCATCCGAACTCGCGGGCTCACGGATGGTCTTTCGAAGTTCCACTATAGGCTTCGCCCACCACTTCCAGTTTGCCTGGTTTCCCAATGCGGGCACCAGTTTGAACAGACCAAGGTCTAGCAATGTCTGGAAAGAAGTCTCGACTCCCTTGCCGGTCAAGTCCAAGTCTCCTTGACTGAGGTACTCCCCAAAGTAATATTCGGACCGCCGAAGGTTCAGGAAGCTTCGGAGGCTACTCTTAGGTGCCTCGTTAGAAAACGGTGCAAGGACTGCCATGATTTCCATATCCCTGACAAAAGTTCTCGGTGGAAAGTCGCGCGTGTCAATAACCAATAGAGAGATCTCCGAAAAGTCAGAGCCGTCCCTGTCATTGCGATGTTTGTAGAGAGCATATTGGAGGAGAAATAGCAAGGAACCTGACCAGCTCATGAGATTGCAGTCCCCTTCATGGTCAGACCACCATCGGAGATGATGGTTCAGGCACCAAGCGGCATCAACCTGTGGCAGGGAAAATATATCTCGATAGTGGTTGGGATCAGAAGACGTCGCTGAGGGCGGGGCAAGATGAGAGGAACAGGTGGTGCCGACAGTATTAGGTGAATAAAGCCGGAAGAGATAACGAGGGACAAGGTTATCCTTAAGGAGAGGCATTCGATCCAACTGGGACATACTGGGTTGAAATGGAAATGGGGCGCGCAGGCGCATATGCTCCTGACCAGCCATTGTAGAAAGGTTTGGGTCTGAATTTATAGGTCGGCAAAGAATATGAACGATAGAAAAATGGTAACAAGTTGAGAGGGGGAAAGTTTTTGAAGATATGAATGCAGAAGATCTGGGACTGCCGGTGTTTTAAACAGCATGGCACAACTTGTTATATCAAGGCACATTATGATGAACACGAAAATGCCTTGCTGCCTTGCCTCCAACCAGGGAATTATGCAAGATGATCCAGGGCATAACATAAGCCAATAATATTGGAGCGTATTCGGTACCAGTAATTTTGATGAGGGATCCCACCAACAGGTTCATTACACTTTTCTGCTCAACAGTGGTAATAGAGTGCAGTATGTCTGTGTATGATCATAAATAGACGGATGTAGCTCTACCTAGGTACTTTTATGGAAGCAGGGCTCCCCCAGCTGCGCCTGCGCCACAGCATATCATGAAAACCAACACTGCGTGTTGACCAATGAGGGCCGGAAATAGCTCCAGGCGCATTGCAAGTATAATTATATCAGTAGAGCATTCCACTGGGGCCTCCCGCGCTGCAACTTGGAAGATGCCGAGCTGAAGGATTTACTGTCTGAAGGAAGTCTGGTCGCAATGATGTCCCGCAACGCATACTTCCAGAGATGATGAGTGCACACACTCAGGAGCTCAGGTTCATGTGGACTGATACCAGCTGATGACTATCACAGCATCGTTATTAGCATGTAGTACATATGTATTCATCTTTGTAATATCACTCTATAGACCGAGAGCCAATCTAAACCACCATCGCCTTTATGGCGTGCAACACGAACGCCTTCCATGTATCATGGATTAAAACACAATGACCAAACCCCAATACTCCCATCCGTACCTGTTATAACAAGTAACCATGGCCCTCATATCCACTCAACCGTTCACCATCCAAACTTCTCAACCGCAGTGCGAACATCCGCTCCCCTGCCGATAGCCTCACTGCATGTGTTCCGCACCATCCTGTTCAGCCCGTCCGGTCCAGAGACCACCACAGCAGTCTGTTCCCCACCGGTACTTGCTTCCTCTATCCACCCATCCACAGTGCCCACCACGTCCGGCCGTCCGGAAACAGCAGTCGGAGGCGGAACTATAAGGTCCAAACCCGCTGCAACGAGCTCATCCAGCATTGCCTGGGGAATCCAAGCACGATGTTCGTCTGAGTGGATGATCCACAACATGTGTACCTTGCGTCCGGTAGTCTTCCCTGGCCCGACTATTGCTAGCTTAGCGGTGTCACGGTCATCATGGAAGTCATCATGGGAGTCTTGAATGCGGTCGTCCATCAGCAACGCCCATACGAGCGGAAACGTAACGGCGATTCCGCTCCCACCGGCCACGAGGATGGCGTTATCAGCCGCACGCAGCATATCAAGTGCATGTGTCGAGCCATAAGGACCGTCAAGCCGGATAGGGACGTGTTGATGGCGATGGGCGTAGCATAGGAGATCAGCAGTAAAACCCTTGTGCGCGCGTATGAGAAGGCTTAGCCAGCAGTGGGCCGGCTGCTGTCCCCCATCGTCCCTTGTAACTTGGCGTGAGGGCGGTGCCGCAGATGCGATGGTGAAGGGGTGGGCCTGCAGTGCATGTGACCGACCAAGTGCAGGCACCGTGAGAAAGACGTGGTCGGTTGGCTTCCACCCATGCCTGATGTTCTGTCGAGGCCAGGGGAGCCAGCCGAACCTTGAGGATGGTTTGTCCCAGTTCGCAGATAGCATTATCGTCTCGCCGTCCGGCAGGACAGTCAGGTCCGCGGTCAAAGTGGCAGACTTCAGGCCAAAACGCCATACCGCCCGGTCGACGACGAAGATGACCAGCGACGCGAGGGCGTAAGGTCTCGCAGTACGGAAATGCAAGTACAGGAAGACGAGGCCGAGTACCTGAAGGGTGACATGTGATGCGAGGAACAGCTCGTACCAGCGCTGGCGGAAGCTGCCCAGGGAGGTGAAGTAGAGGAGCTCGTATGCGAGGAAGGTACCGATCCCCTCGACGACGATCGGACGGGTGAAGTACGCCCAGGCGTTCGTGTCCCTCATCATCCAGTCCGGCTCGAGGGCGAACTGCCAGACCACCAAGCCGATGAAGTGGACCAGCCCCTCGAAGCACATGAACTCGCCTACTCGCCGGTGGAAGATGTTGAGCGCCTCGTAAGACCGGCCCGTGAGGAGTTTCAGGGGTTGGTTCTTGGCGGCGAGGAGGTAGAGGAGGGGGAGGTTAACGATGAAGACGTAGCCGGCTCGGTCGGCAAAGCAGAAGAAGTACTCGAGCTCGAGGAGGCGAACCTGGTAGATGTGGAAGAAGATGTTGATGCCGAGCCAGAACATGATGAAAAGAGATGTAGCGTTGGATGGGAGTAATCTGTTGACGATTGGGAGTGGTCGTGGCTGATATCCAAGCCGGTAGGAAGTCCACCGTCTTGCTCGTGCGATTATGCCATGACTTGTCGTCGTTGCGCGCTGTCCTAGCAGCGGGAGCCTCTCGAGATCGATTTGGACATCCTTCACGGCTCCAGAAGGCGTCGTAATACTGGATGAGCTGCTAGACGAGGACGATGACACGGTGGATCTATCGTATGGTACGCCTTGGGAATCGACCTGTGTGGATCTTCTCGTCACCTCTTTCCCCCTTTTCTGTTGCCACCGATTCCGACATCTCCTCCTCTCCCAGAAGTGCAGTACTGTGAAGACAGCCAGCAGCGCCAGCATCGCATAATTGTAACTCGCAACGATATCTCGCCCGTCCAGCAAGACTCTTCTCAGTTCGCGGAAGTAGTCCATCTCCTCGGGTGGAATTTCAATTTTACGTCTGGAGGTATTGACGACGTCAAGCGACTCCACCAGTGTTCCCTGTCGCGCGGACTCTCGGAAAGCATCTGCGAGCCAGTTCCCAGGGGATTGGCCTTGAAGGCCATGATCGCCTGTTGTGATGTCCATGGACAGGATGGATGGGGTTGGGTTTGATGGTGATACCGGGAGAATGGTACCCTAAGGGGTGGAAATGTTGCGGATTGTCGGGAAGAGGTAACTAAGTTTATCAGATTGATCTGATAAGATAAGATCGGGTGCATGTGACATCGTCAAAGTCAGGGGTGGCGAAGGGGGTGATGATCGTTGTTAAGGTCGTGGTGGAGATCTGGTGGGGCTGCTAACTTGATATAGCAGCGGTTGAAACCTTTATGACACCTCGTGGTCGGAAAAACGGGTCAAGTAGAGCATTAGGGTTAGGAGTAGGCAGGCCTGTCCTCTCCTCCTCAGCTCTCAATAGACGACGAAAGACCCCACACTCTAGCCTACTACTGAAGCCTGATGCGATGGGCATGGCGAATATCACAGTGCCGCGTCAGTATCAGGAAATGTCTTTAGCTGAGACCTATCGCTACTTGGGCACAGCCTTGGAAGCTAGTATTTCTTGATGGGACCTTTATGCTAAGGTGTGGGACGAAAGGCGGCGAGTGATGATGATGCCTTTCCCATCTTGCCACCTCTAGACGATATGCCAAAGCAGGCAGTCAGACAGATGAAATCGGTGTGTCTTATCACTATAGATACTGGGCAAGACCGCACAGGTGACAATAATCTTGATATGAACGTCCTAGCATCCGGATATCGACTAAACACAACACGGGAGAAAATATACAGGCCCATCTATCTTCGGGCCACTCCCGACTCGAGACTGTTCGAGCTCATGATTTCGTGGATATTCGTCTATCTCCTCTCATCCGTGGGAATCCAGCCTCTTCTTTTGAGATTCCACGACACATTATATTCTATGCATCCTTGTTTTATGATGCGTGACTTGAGTAAAAGATGAAGGGGGACCTTCCTCTAGACGCCGTCGCCATGCCATGATTATTGCAGAAACCATGCTTGAGACAAAGTAAAATAAAAACCAACGCTGCCGCCCATCCTCCTGGATACCTCATCGTCCGAAACAACGTCGCTCGAGGTTTCATTGGTGGTGGGTTCGAGGTCGAGCCGGTGTTTGTGCGTGGCTGGAATATGTAGATAGGAAGAAAGAAAAAGGGTATAATAAGCGGTAAAATTTTGCAGATGGCTGATTGCATTTTGGATTATGGTATTTCTCTTCGTTGTTTTTTTCTTCGCTTGGTTTGGAGGAACGTGTTATCGTCATAGCCAGTTCCCCTTAGGCGAGATAGGCGGGTGACTCCTCAAGGGGCTCAGGGGACTCGGCGTCTCCTCCCCGTCGACAGGCGATGGGTGCGACCCCGTCAGCTCCTGGTCGCTCTCGCCGCCGGCCCCCGTAGCCGGGGTCGAAGAGCTGCCAGCCGAATACCCGTTTGATCTTTTCCTCTGCTTCTGCCCTTTTCCCTCCCGGATATTCTCCGGTTTATGGTGAGGGAAACGCACCCTCGAGGCCGGGCTTCCCAGCTTCGGTGTTGCCGGTGAGTTTCCCAGGCCGGTAGGCGAGTTGGTGAAGTCGGAATGGACGCTCGACGTGTAGTCTCCGTGGGTGTACTGTTTCACCCCTGGTGGGGCAGGCAAGCCGTTCGTAGATCCAAATGTACCGCGGGCGTGGTTTGGTGCGGGACTGCTTGCGCCCGAGGCGGTGGACGCGATGCTTTGGTGCTGCCTGCGCTTGGGTAGGTGGAAAGTAGGTGCTGGCGAGAGCGGCGTTCCAGGGGCCGGCAGGCTGGCCTCGGACCTGGTGGACATATGTCCAAACCGAGGTGGCTGTGGAATTTGGCGTACGCCATCCCCTGTAGGCGCGAACCCAACACCACCACCAAACGTCGCCGACATTGAGCCCTGAGTCTGTCGTTGTGACTGACGGAAGCTGGACTTCCTCGTCGATGCGACAGATCGGGGGCTCTGAGTCGCGGCCTTGGACTGTGCCGGTGTGTCGAGGGGCCAAGCCCCGCCAACGGAAGACATAGATGACCCTGCTGACACTGTTGAGGGTGCCATCGTCGGTGCATCCCAGAGGGACGTCTGGATAGGGGCAAGACTCGATCTTGAGCTTGACCGTATACTTCCATACTGCTGCCGGTCTCTGCTCGCGTTGAGTTTTGCCGTGCCGGGACGGATGATCTCGTTGACCTCTGCCTCGAGCCGGTCGATGCTATCCTGGGACCCCCCTCGGTTAATTATGGACATCTCAAACTCCTTCTCGACCTGTATTCCATCCGTCTTCTCCCTCAGGCTCGTTATCCCGTATCCGCCACTCGCGGCTGTTGTCCCTGTCATTGATGTGTCTCTGTTGTTGTCTTGCGTGTTGTGTCGTCGGGATGACGAGATCAAGGTAGTAGTGCGGTTGTTGCTGAACATCGGGAGGACCGGACTTCCGACCTTGATCGACGTGAACTGGCTTGTGAAGTGATTGCTGGCCAAGATGCTCAACTTGACAAATAGTGGACGGAGGGTAGCCAACGAGGATGCCGTGATGGCAATGCCACATTCCACAATGCTCCATATTGCCAGATCGGTAAAGTTGTAAAGATAGTCGGGGTTGGAGAGAAGCTGTTGCGCATAAGGGATACGCGCGATGGTTGCAACGGAGGCTCTGGTGGTGTGTTAGCAGTGAGACAAAAACGGAAGGTTGCAGAGGACTGAGACGAATGTTGGGCCGAGTATGCGTATATGCACATGTGACAGGTCGACATTGACAGGAGAGGAAGGCGTGGGGGTACGTCAGAGGGAGAGAAAGAAGAGGGGAACTCACAATGACCCGAGTGACAGGACGCAGACCACGGAGATCTTGGTCCTCTTGTCCAGCCTGGCCCTCTTTATCAAGGTGATGGGTAGTAGGGCGAGGATGAGGTCTCCTGCGATGCCGAGCATGACGGCGAAATAGGTAGGGATCGTAGCGAGAGCATGGCCGTTGCACTTTCCGGTGACGGGCGGGTTTGTCGTGTAGCGCCACCAGTAGAAGGCAACTGGTTGGCACTGGAAGATGGCGATAAAGACATAGAAGGCATTGAACAGCCCGACGAGGATCAGGAGCACCCAGATCGTGGCGCGCTGCCAGCCATTGTTGACACATAGGCGGAGCAAGAAGATGCCGACGACAAACTTGACCATTGTCGACACCACGATGTATGCGACCTGGCCTGCCCACTTCCACACCAGAGCCTTTGGTCGCTCATCATCTGGGACATTCGCAACATGAGCTCCGAGCCCGTGTGATACACCAAGCAGCACAAAGGTGCAGAAGGCGACTTGAAAGAGCTGGTGGTTTTTGGGACGGCAGTGTTAGCAGCGGACCCTATACCAGTACACATGAGTAAACAGACTCGATAACTCACGCATGTGACGACGGCCAGCCAGTCTTCGATCATAAAGCGCTTCAGGATGGTGACCATGGTGTAACATCGCAACGAGACGGCGATGACGGATATAGTGGTCACGACAATGGACACAATGGCCATCTCAGGTCCACGGTTGCCTTCCCCGAAGTCCCACATCTTGTCGTCTGGAAGTTGACCCTTTCAACCACGGCGTGGCTCTGGCCCTTTCTCCCTCTCCTGCGGATGGTCAAGTACCTGGCGACGTGCGCGACGGCGGAATCATTGGTAGCGACCGGATGTCACCGGAGAAACATTGGTATATGCACGTGGAAGGACGGCAGTGTAGAATGAACAGGAGGAAAAGGAAAGAGAAAGAGAGGAATACCATGTGAATAACAGGGCCGGTCGAAGTATAGTACATACATAGATGCGCAGGACCACAATGAAGATAGATAGCAACGCAACCGGCTCGACGAAACCTACCTCGGACCAGGGCAGATGAATGGATCTATCCCCCTCGAGACAAGGGCTCGGCCAGAGGCTGGACTGGATGGACCCAATGCATTATGCCGGTATGTATGTAGGTACTCTGGCCATGCAACTTGGGACATTCTCCGAATTGGAGGGTCTCCGCATCTTTCGTGAAGCGAGGACAAATCAGAGAAATGCCCAAGGTACAGAGCGTCGGAATCCCAGTGGCGGCCCCGGTTTACCCGCTTAACAAGGTGAGGGCATCACAGCCAAATTCTTGATCGGGAAGCTCAATTGGCCTCTGGCCATGGCGGCATTCCAGCCTATTGCGTGCTGCCATGCCGTTCCAGGCCTGTGAGTGGCCCAAAATTCGGGGGACCCCATTTGCTTTGGGCGACCCAGCGTTGCCAGTCCAGTGGTGCCAGTGGGTCCCTGGCAGGCCTGGCAGGCCTGGGAGCCCTCGATTTTGAATTCTGCGCCTCTCTCTGACTGACACTGTCTGACTGACTGACTGACGAGGAGGCAGTGGCAGTTTCGTCCCTTGGAACTCCGCATGCAGGCTCTGTCAGCTCTGGATGTGTCTGGGTGGAGCATTTCTACATACCATGCCTTGCATCGGATGATCCTCAGAACTGGCAGGAAGTGGAGTGAGTGCGGTAGGGGTCTGCGTGGGGATTTTATACGGATCCGTACACAGTACCGTCCCACCGCCGGGGCACCTGGGATTAGGAAGGACTGGGTATGGTAAGCCTGTCAGGCCTGTGAGCCTGTCAGTGCTGTCAGTGGGCGCATCACAGCCGCCTCGATGGAGCCGGTGCTGGTAATGAGGCAAACCACCACAAGCAATCAAACGTAGAGATGCCCCTTGTAATGATTGAGTTATTACTGGGAATAGAAGACGAGATGAGCAGATGAGCTCACATGACGAGTAGAAAGTAACGACTTGTAGGTGAAGGCTTGATTGACCTCGCCGGTGAGTGACCGAACGTCGAAAGGAAACATTCCAGTGGTCAACTGCAAGTCAACTGCAATGCTTTGAAGGGTCAACTGGTGCTCGGATTCTCCTGTGGGTCCGTATCTACCACGTATTACAGAACGGACAACTGTGGGGTTGCCTCAATACACATCACCAATCACCTACATATAGTGCGTAAGCAAGTATGTATACATACTCGCAGAATGACAGAATGAGAAATAATAGACGACAAGCCATGTGGCAAGCGGGCCAGTTCAGACATGTGATCAGTCGCCCCCGGGCGGCCTGAGAATAGAATGTATCTACCGTCTCTGCCACCCAACAAAACAGAAAATGTGACTCCTTTTCTTTCACCAATATCGTGGTCACACCACCCCCTCCCGCCGCCTTCTCCCAAAACTTGACCAAGGAGCACACTTTTCGCTTCAACATCCCTTCTCGATTTCTCCCTAATCCTTTGACTGATGCCACGCGTTTCACAGCAGCGACGAGAAGGGGATCGATGGGACCGAAGCGGCCGTGGCGCAAACCAGGTAGGCTCCGGCTCCCGTGCTAGCGAGGGCGTATCTTGCCGGCGACGACCAAGTGGGATGCGACATGACGAACGCGCGGGCCGCTCGAAGAACCCCCGTCCGGCCTCTGTCATTTTCTCCAAGACAGACCAAAAACAAACGAAGAAAAAGTAAAAAAGGGCACCAGGGGGCGGCCAGAACTTGGGTCGCAAATCGCAAATCGGGAGATACCGTGCCTCGGGATCATCCAGATACTGATGGTCGCTCCGCGTCTGCATGCGCAGGTACTGAACTGTGTATCAGACTCTCAGGCGTATCAGACGTAGTCACACAGTCACGCGGAGCCATGATACTATAGTAACGTCGAGCTCACACCTGCCTATCTCAGGACATGATAGCCGGGTATCTCCTTGAGACCTTCTCGACTACCAAGCAGTCAACGACGACGACCTCCGGGTTTGCTCTATGTAGTCAGTCTGAATGATACGCTCAGCGCACGTCCGCTCATCATCATCATCTTCTTCTTCTTCATCACGATCGGTCTCATAGACCCCGCTGACATCCCGCGATAGCTACGGCGGGTTCTGTAAGTAATACTGGTATCGAGATATATCAGGATCGGGGTAGAGGCCCGCGCAGGGCTCCGGCGGGCTATTTGGGTCCAGGTGCCGCGGGGAAGGGATGCGATATCCGGAATGCTGGCTGATATCGGCGGAAGCGGCCGGATCACCGAGTGAACACCGCCAGAGAAGGCGTCTCTCAGATGAGATTCATCATATAAAAAAGAGAAATGGCACCTGGGTAGTGCTCACTGTCGTGTGCGCGCAACGTTTGTTCGTCTGAAGTTCAGCAGGACGTCTGCGCATCGCTGCCGACCGTCTGGGGTCTCCACCGGGCTTCCCGATGCCTCCGACGACAAAACATCACCTTGTGATGTGAGCGACATTCCATGGTGGCATGTCGGCTTGCTCTTCCAGGTGTGTCTGTCGGTATAGTGCGATAGCCAGACAGGCCATCCGATGCATGCCTGTCTAAACAGCCATGGTATGTTGGCCAAGACGGCGGCCACAGTCCTATGGAGAAATCTCCCGGGTCAAGGTCTGGGATGAACCTGGCCATCTCGGCTCGGCCCAAGACCCGAATAGCTTCATCACCACGCCCCCCCCCCCATGACTTTAACTTGTCACTCTTTCAAGTCAAAATTTGCAATTCCTGTAACACGTTGTCCCCCATGGATCTGTTTCCTGTATGTCTCGTGTGGTGGTAACGTCAAAGGCCTTGCGCATTCAATTCTGTTTGAAAATGCCTGGATGCATATGTGAACACGGGAAATAGTCAAATCTGGACACTGTCCGCTGCATTGACGCATGCCCTCTGACCCACAAGCATTCACTCTCGCCGGCAATTAGAAATTCAAAGAGAAGTCAAGTAGAGATAATGCACAGCCGCTTGATTACATACCAACCCTCCAGTCGATTTGCCGGGGGGAAGTTGTCATGATATCGGCGTATTTTCCAGTCCGTACTCGTGCGCCGGAGAGGCATTTGTCTTGTCCATGTCCCTGATTACACCAGAGTGTAATATACAGAGCGCTTCAGAGATTATACGCGGGACATCTTCCATTTATTTTTCAGCATTTCGACAGTATTATAATACACTGTTTGGAAATGCTGCGCAAGATCTACGGGGACATCATTCTGACCGCGAGGTTCCGCAAACGTTCGGGGATCGAATCGCTTTGGCCCCACAAAATTGCGCACGCAGAGTTTTTCCCTTGCTTGCCTCACCGACATAAGGCCCCAATCCACCACAATCTTCAACCCACCAGGCGCTTCTGCGTCTAATTTCTCGGTCCGGTGGTGTAGTTGGTTATCACGTCAGTCTAACACTCTATTCGACTCGTATATATAGCAATATAATGCGATGAGAAGCCTGTTAGGTACACTGAAGGTCTGCGGTTCGAGCCCGTGCCAGATCAGAAACAATCTTTTTGCCGTTTCCTAGGTCTCGGCATAATCTTTTTTGTTCCCCTGGTTCAGGAACGGGAGTCAGATCAATCCTGAGCCACAATGGCATGTCGCTCGCAAATGAGTCGTGTGTGTATGTGGTTCATGAGTGAGTGCAGCCGAGTTCCCGGACCGCTGCCCAGGTGTGTGCCTCTCACCCCTCCTCCTCTCTTGGCCTTTTGGTGCCGGGATAGAGACCGGTTGTCATGTTGTGTAAGGCAAAAATGTCGCCGAACTTGTGTGTAACGCAGTTGATAATTCGCAATGCCCTGCGTGCTGTACATTGTACGCAAGACCAGTGCCCAGTAGCGGTGTGAGCGGCGGCAGCCGTGGAAGTGCAACAGCGTACGGTGACCCCATATTTGTTTCTTGTGAGGCAAGTCGCCAACATTTCCAAACTCATAGTTGTGTTCCTAGTTGTGTTGCTAGTTGTGTGTGCGGACTGTCCGGTCCAGTGGTTCGCAGTGCATCGCATGGCTGACGATGTTTGCTAGTTGACCTGTCCATGTTAGTATGCTCGCAACAGTTCAGCTCCGGAAGACACACAAAGCCAGATCTCTAAGAAGTAGAATGTTGCCAAAATATGCCATTATATCTATCGATCCAAAACACCAGCCATATGATTTCTTGCCCGGAAACCCGGGCATCCTGGCAACACTGCGACGCTCACGCAAAGGCCCCAACAAGGGCCATGAGCGCCGCACCACCGCCGACCGCAAGAAGGGCATTAACCCTCCTGCGGCCGTGCAGCGTCTTGTAGCTCTTCTCGGTCAGGAAGTCCTCGGCCAGGAGCTGCACCAGCCCGGCAAACAGGAGCAGCCCGCTGGAGATGGCATTCATGAAGCCGACCATGAGCAGGCCCGTCCGGCTCATGGGGTCGTAGAAGTTGTGCACGATCAGCCCGATGGCCTGGCCGAGGGGTGTCGTCGTCCCGTAGGCGAGGACCATGAGCCACGGGCGGGGCGACGACTTGGGGAAGTGCAGCGCTGCTATGCGCGACCCGAGCGCGAAGCCCTCGAAGGTCTGGTGGAAGGCGATGGCGACGAGGAAGACGACGAAGGGCGGGCCCGTCGCGACGGATATGGCCATGCCGATGAAGACGCTGTGGAAGAGGATGCCCGCCTCGAGGAGCAGGCACTGCAGCATCATGCGCTTCTGCTCTTCCGGTGTTGGCATCTGTGGCGCGGCCGTGCCCTTCGAGACCGCTTCCGGGTGGTTCAGGGGCCTTGCGTCTGGGGCATCGGATGGCACTGTCGAAAGCTCGTCCAGGTTGAGCTCCAAATCCAGCGACTCGTCGTCGTCGTCCTCATCATCATCATCATGAAAGCTCTTCCCCGATGGAGAAGCTGCCCCGTTCTTGCTCTTCCCGTTCACCTGCAACGTTGGCGTTGATTCCGGCAAAGGCGAGACACCGGCCATCAGTCCCTGTCCCTCCGAAGGGCCCAGATCGCCCAGCGCGATGTTAGTAGGACGGTTCGACCCACGCCTCGCAGCGATGCTGCCTCCCCCATGTGCGTGTAATGGTTCCGCCTCCTCTTCGCTGTCCTCATCATCCCACATGTGCGAATGCGAGTGTCCCGCGCCCCGCGTCGTCAGGTAGGATTCAAGCCCCACAACCACCAAGGCAGACACCATTGCTATGAAGCCAGGCAATGGCTTGTAGCCATGGCTGAAGAAGTACGGAAGACATGGGTCGGTAAGGGAGCTGAAGGCGGTCGGAAGGAGGTGGACGAAGGCGGTGGCGATCAGCACGCCGGTGCCGAAGTGCTGTGAGTAGAAGACTATACTGTTGGAGCGTCGGCTTCGAGAATGACTGGAGAGTAGGGGAAAGCCGCAAGCTGTAGGACAAGATGGTCAGTGTTGGCTGATGGTCAGTGGGCTTTGGAAGGGGGATCCACCAAGAAGACGTACCGGCAGTGCTCAGCACCAGTATGAGTACCAATGCGAAGACATGCAGGGCGGTATCATATGATCCCTTCTTCCCCGAGCCACACTGTGGTTTTGAGTCGGCTTCGGTATCGTCGCGCTTTGCCAGCTCAGCAAGGAGCCACTCGGTAGGGATCGAGGACCATGAAACGCCTATTCACAGAAGGGAGTGTTAGCGACAGCGACAACTTCAACTTCAACATCAACACCGGTGCAATATAGGAGCTGCCGGGCCAGCGTGCATGGGTGTCAAGGGGCATTATTGGACATGATGCGCTGGGTCATGGGCAGAGGGATGATATACATACCTCTCGTAATATGGCTCAGATCCTCCATGCTGCGGGTTGGACTGCAACAACTATAGGAATGCAAGAGTCTCGGGCAACATTGGTCGACACGACATGGCTTCGACAATTGTCGATAATCATCAAGCCACTTCTTCACGAGATCAAAGCCGAATGTCAAGGGGGCCGGAGCGAGTCGAGCTTCCGAAACGCATGTGGGTTCTCAGACAAATAAATGGGACCGGGAATGGGAACGCTCGGGCAGCAGCAGGAGCTTAACCGATTGGAGAGCCCAAGCTCGAGCTCCAGGGTTGACTCAAGCACCGAAGCTCCGAGAGGGAGGGTACCTGGGGTAATGATCTGAGTCAGGGTTAAGCAACCCAGGGTTCGACATATACTGTACCGGGTACCTACTGCCTAGGTAGGTAGGTAGGTAGGTAGGTGGATAATACCTACATAGGTATCCTGCTGACTAACCCTCTCTCCCCCCCCCCCAAAAATCACATTCATTCATTTCCCCATGACTTGTTAACGAAAACTGAACAACCGTCCAGGGCATGGAATAAAAACAACTTACATAGACACAAAGAAGGCTTGCCATCAAGATGATGAAGGTCAAACAATTATCTGGGAGATCCCATCCCATCCCATCCCATCTCAGAACCTACCTACCTACCTACCTACCTAGGTAAGTAAATACTTGGGTTTATCCCCTAGACTGCCCAGTTGCTCCAGTAGGAAAAAGCGGTTCATCGACGCGTGACCAATTGACGCCTCCTATCCGATGCATCCCCACGTTTCTTGGAAGTCGCCCATGTGTGCGGGGTCTAACTAAGGCTTATTCTGGGTTTTGCAGCTACCTAGCTAGGTGCCTAGGTAGATATATGCCTAAAAAAAACAAGACTTACACAAAAGTAGATCGCAACTCAGACAGGTCTGGTGCTGCTTTCGCTTTGAAATAACCCCGCCTCCATCCCCCTCTCTTCTACCGGCTTTTGTTTCCATATTGATTATTTCTTAGCCTTGGGACCTTGTCCGTTGTGCTTTTAACGGTCTCAATCATTACTGTGCCATACGTTCTGGCACCAAGTAAACTATGGTCGAAGAAGTGTCCGCAGTGCTGACGGCTCAGCGCCCAGCCGGAATACCATGGCGTCTCAAGACTGCAGACATCATTCCGGATGGCCAATGGCGGATGCTGTTGGCCATTATGGACACCGTCTTGCCCAGCGTTCAGCGGGAGTCTGCGGCACCGAGACGAAAATCGCACTCCAGGGCCTATATATCTGATACTCGGTATCGGGAGGCAGTCTCGAACCTAAGAAAGAATACCGTCCTCCTTGGTGCCGCATCTGAACAGGATCTGGACAAGTATTTGTCCGAGAGGCCGACAGATGACTTACTGTTCCAACAAGTGTTGAAGGGCATGCTGCACTACCTGCCCCAGGAGACGAGATCACTATTGTTTCGCGTACTGTATATATTGAGGTGCGTGGCTTATTATCCAAGGAGACCTTTGGTGAAAGGTTTGAATGAGGCACTCACAACAACTCTAGCACACAAGCTGGTGCCTTGCTACTGACCGGCCATGCGACGCCCATGACGAGACTATCTATCGAAGACCGTACAAAAGTCCTCAACAAGTGGGCAAACAGCTACGTCTACCAGATCCGTGGCCTCTTCAGGCAACTCACCACCCTTGCCAAAGTCGTCTTCACGTCGACCAACCCGACATTCCACGCCCTAGCCGGATTCCCCGTCACGCCCACCGGCTGGAAACCACAGCCCAGGTATCCTTTCGAATTCGTCCAGTTCCCACCGCCTCCCCCCTCATCCTCACACCCCGGAGGAGCTCATCCCGGCACCCACCCACCGGACCCACCCGCCGAGATCGAGACCGACGTAGTGATAGTCGGCTCCGGGTGCGGCGCCGGCGTCTGCGCCAAGACCCTCTCGGAGGCGGGCCACCGCGTGCTGGTCGTAGACAAGGGCTACCACTTCGACGCGGCGTCGCTCCCCATGGCCGGGGGCGAGGCCTTCTTCCACCTCTTCGACGGCGCGGCCACCGTGTCCAGCGACGACACCAGCACCCTCGTCGTGTCCGGGTCGTGCTTCGGCGGCGGCGGCACCATCAACTGGAGCGCGGCGCTGCAGACGCAGGGGTACGTGCGGCACGAGTGGGCCGCCGGGAGGGGGCTGGGGTTCTTCGGCTCGCAGGCGTTCCAGGCGTGCCTGGACCGGGTGTGTGGGCAGATGGGCGTGCATGAGGGGTTTGAGCCGAACTTTGGGAACCGCGCGCTGATGGAGGGGGCGAGGAGGCTGGGATGGTCGGCCAGGAAGGTGCCGCAGAATTCGGGGGGTTGTGAGCACCCGGATGGGTATTGTGCGTTTGGGTGTGCGACGGGGGAGAAGAAGGGCCCTGTGAGTGGGTGGTTCCCTGATGCGGCGAGGAATGGGGCTAGGTTTGTGGAGGGGTTTAAGGTGGAGAGGGTGTTGTTTGACGAGAAGGTGGAATCGAAGAGGGCGGTGGGTGTCGTGGGGGCATGGACGGGCAGAGGGAAGGGTGGTAGGTTGGACGGGCCAGATGAGGAGATGATCGTGAGAGAGGTGATCGTGAGGGCAAAGAAGGTGATTATCAGTAGCGGCACGATGTGGAGTCCCGTCATCTTGAGGAACAGTGGGTTGAAGGCAAGCATCCGGGTCAAGACAACATGGATATGGCTTTGTTGTTGCTAACTTTCGCCAACAGAATCCTCAAATCGGACGGAACCTCTATCTTCACCCCGTCAGCGTCATGCACGGCTTCTTCAAAGAAGACGTCCGGCCGTGGGAAGGCGGCATAATCACCGCCGTGGTCAACACGTTCGAGAACCTGGACGGGAAAGGCCACGGCGTCAAGCTCGAGTGTCTCACCATGATGCCCTGCTTCCCCTTCCAGTTCCTCAACTGGTCCGACGGCGTGGACTGGAAACTGCAGGCGCTCAAGTACCGCCACATGAACAGCTTCATCTCCCTCGTCAGGGACCGCGACCCCGGCTACGTCTACCCGGACCCGGACTCTGGCCAGCCGCGCGTTGTCTACACGCCGTCGGCCTTCGACCGCAAGCACTCCATGATCGGCCTGGTCGCGCTGGCCAAGATCCTGTACGTACAGGGTGCGCTGGAGATCCACGCGGCCCTGCCTGGGATGCGCCCCTTCATCCGCGACGAGGCGGCATCCCCGTCCTCCTCGACCGCTTCCGAAAACGACCTCGTGTCGGCCGCCTCAGACGCAGGACCCGACGACGCGCACTTCACAGCCTGGCTCGCCGAGCTCGAAGCCCACGGGAACAAACCGCCACTGGCGGCGTTTGGCTCCGCGCACCAGATGGGCACGTGCCGGATGAGCACGTCCGCGAAGACCGGTGTGGTGGACCCGCGGGGCAGGGTCTGGGGCACTGAGGGGCTCTACGTGAGCGACGCGAGTGTGTTTCCCTCGGCGAGCGGGGTGAACCCCATGGTGACGAATATGGCGATCAGTGATTGGATTTCGAGGAATGTGGCGGAGGATATGAGGTGGGATGGGGATAGGGGGAGGGCGCAGTTGTGATGGGGTGGCTTTGTGTTGGACATCTTCGGAAAGATGGAGGATAAGGTTATCCTATGGGGGGGGGGGGCGGGTTATACAGTCATGTGTGACGACTTAATACTTCCTAGGTTGACTTGGTATATATCCCTGGAGGGTTTTGGCGTGGAGCTTTCTGGCTTCGCACGCTGGTTGGTCTTAAAGTTTCGAAATAGTGTGGGCATATATTATCCCCCTCCACCCAATATATTTGCGTTCTCGTTTGCTCACTGCTAAAAGCCTTGAGCTATGATCATGCATATGCAGTGGCTCGCGATAATCGAAAGCCCAGGGTTTGAAGGGGTACGCGGTGACACCGTAGATAAGGCAAGTTCTTGGAAGACTGCAGTGTGGCACCATACATATATTCCTGGGGAAGGGAGAAGAGGGAAGAGGGAAGTTCTGCAACATTACCTTATTAGACACATCTCCCTCTGAGGTACACCACGGGATCTGGAATCGCTTGGTCGAGCTTGTTCCGGAGTTGTACAAGCATTCCCGGGTCGTGGCTAGAGTAGAACAAAGTTCTAGGGCGACATCGATAAAACTGCTTCCCGTGATGCTCCTCTCTTTATCGCACAGTCCCCCCCGAGGTCTAACGCCTTCCTTTGACCGGTAGATCTCTGTCACGTACCACAGACCCGGGTACGGCGAGCTACTTATGTCTTTGGCCAAGACGGTCACACATGATTCTCATGGTGGTCAAACGATCTTCATGTAGGCAGGGTCCAACATATCAGTCTCACTTGTGTTAGCGAGGTCCGTAGGGATGGCACAGACCTCGGGAGCTTCTCTGAGTTGAAACATATCAATGACGGCGTGAGTGATGTTCCGGAAAAGCAAGGCTGGGCCTCTCGTCCAGATGGGTTATGGCCTTGAGACATGCCCAAGTGGCAGAGGACGTGCAAACTTCTGTACCCGATAGGCTAACTCACCAGTTGTGCTTCTTCATCATCTTCTCGGTCCGGACAAGGCGTCGTGGAAATCCGCATAAACGACATGCAGCCTGCAAAGTTTGATATTTACAACATGCCTCTCCAAAGTGATCAGCTGGCGGAACTGAGGTTTAACCTCAGACGCGAATATGTATTTCAGAGATGTGGCGGCCAAACACTTGTCTTAGCGCCTGATGCCTCCCAGCTCTCGGACACGAAACCTTGGTAAGGGGCCGAAATAGACTACATGTGAATTTTTGTGGTGTTGACCCGTTCTGAAAACGCATCACCACACAACTCTACTATGCGGACCATTCTCGTAGAACACCCTTTCTATAAGCCTTCCTCTTCCGATTGGAGCCACCAAGCGCCACGATAATGCGAAAGTAGAATGCGCTTGCGAAATACATACGTGTGGTACCATCATAACCACCTCAGAACGACCAACTCAGACAAGCTACGGCGTGGCTCCAATATCGAAATCCCGATTTATGATTAAGCGACACTGCGCGGTAACAAAAACGCACAGATGAAATCTCACAATGAAACTGCTTGTCTATCCTCGCGTGTCTCCCCTACCACATTTGTTCTGCAGCTAGAATTTTAATCTAATGTGGCCTCCCAGATGTCAAGACCTAAGACATGCATGTGAGCCGCTTCCCCTAGACACGCCAACACGGCAGCTCTTTGCCTAGCTAAGGTCTTCGAGGTCCTCTATGACCCTTGTTGATTCATGCCACTGTTACCCCCTGGCCAGGGCCAGAAAGAAAGTTAGAGCTTCCTCTCAATCTCCTCACGTGTTCATAGCCCATGCTGGTGGTCGGGTTTTCAAAAGCAACTGAGTCGATTACAACATCACTAAAAAGGCCAGCGTAGCATCTGTTCGAGGTTGGGCAACCAAACCTTACTTATGTTGGCTACTGGGGCTTCTTAGCTACATTCGAAGGTATATACAAGCGGGCCCGAGGTGTATAAATGCAGATGGCCGCCTCCAGATCAGGAATAACGTCACAATATATATCCTACATCTAGACGGTCCTCGTATCCCGTGTAACGTCCCACCGCGTCTCCCAGCAACTACACCAAGCGACCTGCCGAGTAAGCCTCGTTTTTATCTAAAAGCTCAAGACATCCCCCCGAAAGAACTCTTATGGTCCGAAACTAAATCCTAATCAAAATCAGACAAGAGCAAAAGTCAACGGTACACGCCAAAATGCATACCTCAACCTTTGCAATCGTTCTCTCCTTCGCCGCTGGTGCTCTCGCACAGAGATGGCACGGCCAGCACGGCCAATCACGTCCGGGTCATCATTGCCTGAACGAGACTGGAGTCAAGACTCTCGTCGACGGCTACACGTACCTCCTCGAGAAGCCCGGCGGACCGGACTTCAACAGCACTGCCGAGGCGATCCTCTCGTCCAAGTTCTTTGTCGACTCTGACTCCATCTTGACGCTCTCACAGAGACCTGTAAGTTGTGTTAACCAAAGGAAACTGATGTGAAAGAGGAAAACAAATTCTGACACGTTGATATAGCTCGGCGAACTTGCCTACCCGAGCAAGGAAGCCTACATCGACAGCCAGTCCCTGACGCCGCCGCTCCCCGTCGTCAAGACACTGGCCACGTTCCACACCTGCGACCAGATCAGCTGGCGATGGAACGCGTCAGGAATTGGCAGCAACCAGTACGAGGTCAAGGGCATCATCGAGTTTGAGGTCAACCCAGAGACGGTCCAGATTGACGCCGTGTACTCCGAGTTCAACACTGCGGCTTTCGAGGCCGTCTTGGGATTCCCGGAGTGCCAGAGTGAGTAGGTTGGTAACTTGTTTACCTATCTCGTGATCTCACAAGTCTTACTTCCATGGTCCGTTTTGGGGGGGGGGTCATCAAGGTTGGAGAGGAGGTTCAATGTTGCCTTAGTCGTTCGTCATGGTAAAATGTTGAAATTCAAGATGAGAATTCAGGACCGTACTGGAATACGACATCAGATCAACTGACCATGCATGCATGATACGTACGTGTCTGTGTAGAGAAGGGCTCAACACACTTTTGTAACACGCAGGCGAAGAAAAGAAAAAGAAAAAAGAACGTGGTAAGGGTGAGGGTAAGGGTAAGGGTAAGGGTAAGGGTTACCTCTAAGGTGCCCGAGAGTGGGGGGTTTGCATGTGGGGGCTGATCTGCTGTCAGGACTGCCATGAGCTGTCAGCTGCCGGGCGGCTGGTCTCCCCGGGTCCACCTGTATCCGGGGGCCCCGCTAGGCAATCTCTAGAAGTACGGGCGCTAACAAATCTAAAATCCGTAGGTCGGTCGCCTGTGCGGGCCGGCCTTCACAAGCCAAAAACCGTGCACACACCTTGGGACCACCAAAATGCACACACGTTCAAGCTTCTTATTTTTCTTCCTTACCATTCATTGCTGATTAGGAATTCTGACGATTTCTCAGCTTGGACATCATGAGACGCCAAACCGTTTTGTCCTTTGTGTGACGGCCTGGGACTTTTACCTACCTATGTAAAACTACTAATATTAGAAAGGGCTGGGTCCTTAGAGTCACCACATACAGTGAGCGTGTGGCCTGACTGATTGTGCCCCATCGCACTCTTAGATCATTTCAGGTACTTAACGAGCCGCAAACTGCGCCGGCCGCATTTTCCTGTTTTTTCGGTCAATCCTCCCTTCTTTCATGTTGTTTTGAAGGCATTTCTCTCATCAGCACACAACATTTTCGCATTATTCTTTGACCATTTCGACAGGCACATTATCAACAGGACCATTGACACATCTTCACCCCCCTGGGGTTGCCTCCAGAATGTCTCGCGATACTGTCCAGAATGGTCGTGCACAGGATGCAACCTCCATCCCGGCGCAGCCACAATCGCAACTCGACCGGCTCACCCTGCTGCCGGAGAAGCTGCTCCTGATGATCTTCTCTATACTTGCTCGGGACTCAAGGCACGATCTCTGCAGCGTGTCGCTCGCTAATAAAAATTGCCACGCTCTCGCCGATCGCATCCTCTACAAGAGCATCCTTTTCGAGTCGCCAGTACACCACCTCACATTCAGCGAGTCGCTGCACCGCCGCCCGCGCCGCGGCTCCCTCATCCAGGATGTCAAGCTCGAGTATCCATCCTATGAGCTGTCGCATCTGATCCTGGACAATGCGCTCGAGCAGTCCAACACCTCTCACTATTCGCGCAAGGGCATCGATGGCCTGTCTCGCACTCTCTCCTCCATGTCGAACCTTGAGACTCTGGACATCGCTGTCCCGGTCAAACTGCTGCACGGAATCGGTGCCCTGTTCAACGGGCCCTTTGACCTGGCTTGTCTGAAGACGTGCAGCCTGCTTTACCAGTGCCCGGATAATGCCTACTGGGACCTCCGGGAGAATATCCACATCTTCACCCATCCGACCCTGGAGACGCTCACCATTAAGAGGGCCAAGCTCGACGAGAAGGGTTTCGACTCCTTGGAGCGTCCACACAGCACCTCCCTGAAGACACTGCGCCTAATCGAGTGCGACATCAACGATGACTCCCTCGCCGATATCTTGGAATTCCCCGAGAGCCTCAGGGAGTTCTACATGTACCACACCGCCGACCCGCAACCGGAGCTCGAGGAGAGCTCCAACGAGATCAACGAGCACATCATGGCCCTGAAGGACCAGGCCGAGACCCTCGAGTCCATCACCATCGACCATCCCACCCTGGGCGGGAGAAAAGTCCTGCGGCTGAGGGACTTCCAGTCGTGCAAGACGCTGCGCCTCAACTTCGACACCCAGCTCTTCGGAAAGACGGGCAAGAAGCCGAGGATGCACTCTGCCGGCCTGCCCCCTCAGCTCGAGACGCTGGAATTTCTCGACCCGCTCGGCGCGGACGAGATGGTCACGGAGCTTTTTTGCATGATGCTTGGGAACATCGACTTTATGGCCCGGAGATTGAAGACGCTAATTGTCGCTGAAGGACCCAACGGGGTCCCTGAACAGGTTCTAGAGGCGTGCAAAGGGAAGAACTTTGAATTAAAGATTAGACCGCAGGGGAGGGACGAGCATAGAGGACCATCGCATCTAGACGACGGAAAGACGAAAGACGACAGTTCAGTACAAACGGGATACCCCAAGACGCAGGTCCCAGGACGGGAAGTTCTTCCCGTCAAGGATCGAGTACGCTGGAATACTGTCTCGGAAGAGGCATGGGGCAAAGTCAATGAGCGGAAACCCTTTGATCCGATGTCGACTTAGAGGGTCATTAGACTATAGATAAAGATTATGGGGGCGGATGTTACTACGTGCCATGTGGGCTCCACAAACTGCATATATAGTTATTAGGTGGAGCCCTCCTTAGATACAGGCTTTGAATATTCAACTAGTCTATATTCCCAATGAACCCCGTGACGCGGTCGCTCTCTCGTCTTTCCGATCGTGGATTTACAGCATTACAATCTTCAAACAAGAAGACAAGTATCGGTATATCGAATAATACATAAGGAGATTTAATGTAAGCCAGTGCCGGATACCTAACCTCTATCTTCTACTTCTGATGATCCAACCTGCATGTCTTGCCTTGTAGTAGCATGACCCTGGGTTGCAATCCACCTCAAGGATTCCAACTCCTCCCTTCTTCTGGTTAGGACTCACCCTCGTCAAAAGACTTCTTGACCGGTTCAAGGACATTGACCCTATAGTCCATGACGACCGTCTTTAGATACTCGATATTGACCCGGCCTAGACGGCACCCGGCCTTCAACTGGCGCAACATCTTGTCGGCCATGGAGTTTATGCAGTCTAGCAACGCACCAGCCTGGTTGACCAGGTCCATGACGAGCACGTATCTCAGCCTGGAGCGGCCGACGCCTGACACCTGGTAGGTGCCGACGCAGACCTTGATGCTAGTGGCGAGGTCGGCCTCGGCCACGTACGCGAAGCAATCCTCGGTCTGCTGGAGGATGGCTACGATGCAGATCAGGTCCGTGCAGCTGGCTCGCAGCCGTGCAGTCGACGACGTTCTGGCAGCTCCTGATGATGTCCCCGGTCACCTTGAAGACCTCGTCGGGCCGTCTGGACTGCATCGCAGTGTTGGTCCTTGGGATGAGGGGCATGAGGTCTGCACGGCACGTACAACGCGTGGGCGAGAGCAGGTGGTGTGTCGCGGGCCCGCACGAGGGTGGGTAGCTCGACGCGGAACACCCCATCTGTGCAGGGTCCGAAGGAGGCGAGGTGCTTGCCAGAAAGGAGAAGATATCGACATTGTTCGCACTGGAACCGGATGGAGAGAAGTCCAGGTGCTGTTGCTACCCGAGTGGATATTTTCATCAGTACATCTGAGGAGGGCCTGGCATGGCTGCGGAAGATAGATGGCTTACGCTGGAGACCATGTCAATGGAGGCCCAGTCGATAACATGAGACAGTCCTTGGCTACCCCTCTCGCTAGACCAGGCGGAGTCGAGCGGCGGGATGGTGCCATTGTTATGTTCGTCAGCGATATGGACAGCAGCAGCGGAGAAGGGATCCGCCGCGTCGAAGTTGAGGTCCATGACCATCTCGGAATCTGAGGTTATCGGGACAAGGGACGACCACTCATCAGTCGAGGATGGCTGTGTGGCAGGGTCGCACTGATCAGGCATGTTCTTCGGCGTCGAAGATGCAGTGTACCTGCACTCGAGCCCGCGGCCGGCACAACGGTCACACTCATCCTGCTGGCCACTGCATCTGACCTTTGCTGAGCGACAACCCCTCACAGGCTGTCAGGGGGCGGCGGACTAGCGGCTTCTCGGCGGCGGCGCGCGAGGCCTGCCAGTTGAGGATGTAGTTACGAGGTATCCCTCGCTTGCGAGAATTCCGGTTCTTCTCGGCCTGACTGGGAACAGGAGGCATGGCAATCGGCTGCGTCGATGAGTCAAAGAGGGCTGTACGGATCCGTACTTGTGAACTTGGCACTCTAGGGGGGACTCTGAGCAGTTCTCGCGACGGGTCTTAAGTATTTCGCGAACACATATGGGAGGATTCAAGTCCCTGTCTGTGTTGCAAGGGGGCATATGATGGTGTAATCAACGGAGGAGCTGAATGGCGAGCAAATGCCGGCAAGTGGAGAGGCATTGCTTATATTCCAAAAGTGCCCAGGTGTTGCCACGTCCTTCAAAGGTCTTAAGGTCATCCATCAGGAAGGATGTAAGAGAAACCTAACCCTGGATCAACGACAGCACCCATGGACGTACCTAGGTACCTAGGTAGGTAGTACCCTCTCTGTCTCTCAGGGCGACGCCCCTGTAATTCGGGCGGTACCTGCTAAAATAGCGGGGGCTTTCGGACGTCTAGGACCTAGAGGTGCTGGTAGGACTACGACGCCTATCATCGGTACCCCACTATATGGGGACCAAGTCAACACATCACGCCCCCCCCCTCCTTCGCAATGCCTAAGTCTTGTGTATATATACATATACATATACATATAAAGTATCATACAGAGGAAAGTCCTATAGCTTCACTTGATGAAGAGAGATACAGTATTGAGAGCCTGTCAGCAGCTAGAGCGACTATGCAACTCGCTACTGCGACTGTTTTCCTTAGGTCGTTGGACAAGCCTGCTTAACGGCGCCTGCTTGTCTTCCTTCCTTCTCCTCTTTGGCCATGATTCGATTGATATTCGCAATATAACTGTTTTGGGAGCCCTGCCTCTTCTCTGTATAGTGCCGTGACATAGCTGTTCCCGTCAGCCGGAGGAATTTAGAGACCAGCCAACTCTATGAATCTCCTCCACTATTACTAAAGCCCTTATACGAATCTATTTAGATCTCGATGCCTTCTCCATCCATGTCAGTTCGGTAATTACAAATCGGCGTTGGTAATGGTATATGCTTAGTGGGCTCGGGAACTCACGTACTTACCAGTAAGCTCAGCAGACCGGTCGGCCGGCGTTTCAAGGACGACGACTATCACCGAAGAGCCAACCAGTCTGCAGCTGGCTTGAGTTATAACAGAAAACCAGTACATATTATAACACATGCGAGTGTCTTATCTCGATAAAAGCCACAAAAAAAAAACATACTTATGTAAGTATACATCAATCCTCGCCATGTTTGAAGATATTTCCTGTTCCACCCCTATTTCGACCCACCGGCCTGAAAACTCCACATCCATACCTATATAGCAGGTGACATATTTGATCGCGCCGTCCAACTGCACTGTAACGTAATGCAAACCAATATTGTTCTGTTCATCTGATGGATATTACGTACGTACCAAGACCGAAACCATAAATGCTGATGAAGAGAAGCCTGGCGATTGGCCAGGTTCGGGTCTATTTCAAAAAAAAAAAAAAAAAAAAAAGAAGAAGAAAAAAAGAAAACCGCACCTGAAAGTATGTGTCTCGTCTCTGACATTGTATCGCCTCCGTGGTGAGCACACCATACGTTGTTCCAGCTTACGCAGCACCGACACCGCCAGAGGTGAAGAGCTTCTCTCTCTTCATGAAAAAGCTCAACACAGCGACGAGCGATCCTGCCGCAATGACCAGGATGTATGACTTGTCAATGGCGCCGACGACGGCCTTCAACACAGCAGTCTGCTGGTCAGGGTCCAGGCTCTGCACGAGGTCGCTCGAGGCACCGAGGATCGCTGCCTGGATAACCGACAGAGAACGGTCGGGCAAGATCCGAGCGATTGCGGTACTGCTGTCGTTGAGGAACACCGTGTTGGCGATGGCCAGCGCGAAGGTGATGCCCGCAAACTGGGCGAGGGTGATAAACCCCACGCAGGTGGCGACGTCCTCGGGCGAGACCACGGCCTGCGCGACGGAGAAGGACGCCTGGAGCCACATGCCGACGCCGGCACCCATGAGGACTGTATAGCCGTAGATACGGCTCGTCGGGGTTTCCAGCTCCACGGTGTACATCAGGGCGGCGCCGGTCATGGCGAGGAGCCCACCGAGGGTGTACCAGGGCATGTAGTAGCCTAGCTTCGAGAGCAGGGCGCCGTTGAGGAATATCATGACAACCATGAGGATGATGAGCGGAAGCAGTCGTACGCCGGCATCAAGTGGTCCGTCACTGCGAGTGAACTGGAAGAAGATGGGGACCATGTATATCGGAACGAAGGCGGAAGCTCCGGCGGCCGCAGTGACGCAGAAGAGGATGAGGACGGTGCGTGACTTGAAGAACTGCACGGGGATGATGCGACGTGACACCGTGGTGAAGATGGTGAAGGCCTGTTGAACTGCGAGGATGATGAACAGCACACCAGCACAAACGAAAAGGCCGATGACCCGTCCGGAGCCCCAGGGATAGGTGACACCGCCCCAGTTGAGGGCCAGGAAGAACGACACCAAGGCGCCCATGAGGAGGACCATCCCCGTATAATCCATCTCTGCAGCGCGCTCCTTGAACGGGACACCGGGACGCGGATTTTTGCTCGGCAGCAGGAACAGCCACGCCGGAGCACAGACTGCGCCGATGAGAAGGTTGCTGCCGGAACGTCAGCCTCTGGATCCAGGAGCTACCCCATGTCCTCGCAGGGGTCAACAGGGAAGTTGGTTCGTCCACTTACATGTAAAATGCCCACCGCCATCCGGCAGAAGATTGACCGAATGCTCCTCCTATAACAGGACCGAGTACAATCCCGATGCCCCAGGTCAGGCCAGTCCCTGATACATACAGGGGACGCTTCGGGATGGTAGTCGTCTGAGCGATGAGTGTCATGACGCCGACGTAGAGGCCCGATCCGCCAACTCCACAGATGGCACGCCCGACGATGAGGGCGTCGATATCTCGTGGGGGTTTCTCAACTTCAGTTTCTTGCTGCTTCTCACCGGCTTCAAGATTACCAGCGGGGCTTGGAGACTCGTCGATGGACCCCACAGTATCGTCTCCAGAACTGCCCGAGGGCTTGTCCTCGTTGATGGCTGCCATGGCCACTGGTGATTTCGACGACGCTAGTGTAGCTACAGGAGGCTCGGCCGTGTCGAGGTTTGCGCCGACGGAAAGTTGACGTTTTGTGTTCGTAGGATCACCAGCTGCATGGTGAGGGTTGGAAGACCTGTAGTAGCTCCGTGTTCTATACCAGGACTTGGGAGGTTGATCTTGGTTTGAGTTTGTCATTGAAACGGGGCCTAGTCATTGGAAAGTGATGATTTTACGTTGTTGTATTTACTAAATTGTGAAAACATATTTCTAATAACGTACACTCAGTTGACTGCAAGCCGGCGAAGGTTAAATTACAAATCGCAAAGAATTAGTAACCTCCTGAGGATGGCATGGGCAACAACTCAGACCGACTGGCAAACACATTGTACGTATCTGCTCTGTGTTCGGGATTCTGTCTCCAATGAGGCTGAAACTGAGTGGGTCCCACTCGGGGCACACAGCCCATTTCCTAATCTGGCAATGAATTGGGGCATGAGAAACCCGGGAACACATTGGATGAGAAACGAGAAATATGCTCCGAGCAGTACCCCCCATTGGTGTTTTTAGCCTCTTTGCTAAAGAAAAGTGACAATCATAACAATAAGCCAAGACGCAACACGGGATGAAAGAACCTGGAAAACTGTCCATCACTTGGACTCGTGCCAAAGAGATATCACTTGAGTGACGGGATCCAACCACACCTTTTGAATTTTACAGGCCGACAATGGGAGAGTATGCGCGGTATTCGGAGGCCAGTCCTCAGTGGACGAAGGTATTTAGTCTCAGCAAGCCCATCTTGTCGACCCAGCTCTGCGCAATCAACTGACCATATCTACTTTGGTTTGTCTCGGAATACCCCAAGCTCGGCAACCTTGATAAGGTCGGTATCGTGGAGCGTCGTCGAGTCTTCGACGAGATAGAGACCACTCTTTCTCTTCGAACAGTCCCAGATGACGTGAAAGACAATCAACTTGTCGTGAAGACATTCACCGTCAAGGCTCGGGATGGTTATGACATCCCTATGCGGAGTTACATCCCCATAACCAGCAAACCATCCGAGTCCCGTCCTCTTTTGGTTTACCTGCACACTGGGGGATTTCTGGTCGGAGATCTCGAATCCGGCGACCTCAATTGTCATGTCCTCGCAACACGGCTCAATATCAGCATCCTCAACGTCGAGTATCGTTTGGCGCCCAAGTGGCAGTTTCCAACCGGATTCCATCAAAGCCAATTTGCAACGGTTTGGGTGAGATTCCAATGCCACTTTACCAATATCAGGGGGGAAGGCGACGTAAATGACTGTATCACAAGGCCGCCGACAAGGCTGAAGAGTATCTGAGTGCTTCGCACAACCGCTGGGTTCTTGGTCGGCGGCATATCTTCTGGAGCGAATTTCGCCGGGGCAATCGCCTACATTGCTCGTGATTTTGGCCTGACGCCACCTATCACTGGTCTCTTCATGTCAATTCCTGTCTGTCTGATGCCACAGGTGTATCACGTCTTGACCCCCGAGACCCGAGGCCAACTGCTCAGTCTGGAACACAATGCCGAAAACCCTTTATTGACACGCAAATCGCTGCTGGATATCCAGGGCCAGTCTGTTGCATTTCATATTTTCCTACCTATGTATGGCCAAGCAGCTAATACTAGTGTTCATGTACAGAGCATTACGGTTGCCCGCCGGAGGACCGTCGGATCTCGTTTCTGCTCAACGAAGATCACTCGAACTTGCCACAAAGAGCAAAGTTTCAGATCTGTGGTCGAGATCCTTTGCGTGACGAGGCCTTTCTGTGGCAAAAGCTTCTACAAAAACATTCTGGCACCAAAAGCAAGATCCATCTGTACGCAGGAATGCCTCATGGGTTCTGGCGCTTTTTGTAAACGAAGGCCAGCCAAGAATGGCTGGATGACTTGGTGGTGTGTATTGGCTTTTCAAGCTCTCCTCAGGTTGTAGTCGATGAGGTGAACATGATGGTCAAGGGCTTGTGACTATGAGCATCGATGCAGAAACGTGTTAACAATTACCCATCAAGTAACTACCAACACAACACGTGAGGATACCCGACACTGTCTTCTTGAGGATTGGGGTGCTGGCCCCGGTGACGCATAGGTTCTGGTCCTCAATCACAGCCAACTTCTCCATTACCCATTCTTCCGGCCTTGAGGTTGAATAAGGGAAGTGGCTTTCATAACAGTACGCCAGTACTGAAGTTGGAGTGAATATCAGCGAAGATGAGTACTAAGTCTGAGGACTGAGGAGCAGTTCCCCGGTTCAAGGGGATGAAGCTAATCCGTTAGACCACGACCTTGATCAAGTGGCTATCTAGGTATGCTCAAACAACTTAGGAGCCAATGCACAACCATTATTTCGATATTTGTTAAATAGATTGAGTTACAAGGTCCGCGAGGCTCACAACGCGCTGTATGAGATGGGCGCGTGATAATTAGAACTTGGGTTTGATAAGAAAATTGCATTTATGCTAGCAGAAGACACGAACACACTCATGATCGCCCACCGGCAATACAATCCGAGGTCGGTCTGTGAAGCCTTCATTTCTGGCCTGCGGAAAGCGTGGTAACGATGGTTGAGCTACCTTGAAAATGTATGTGATCTTCAGCCTCGACTACTCAAAGCTGCTCAGTTCAAGCTGTCTCAGAGAGCGGCCTGAAAGAAACTTGAGCTCGGATACTGTGGTGAAATAATGCGCCGATGGCATGTTTTCCGGAAGCATGGTGGCTCAACTTGAGAGAACAACCTGGGCCTCTCATATACACGAGACGCAATCCCCTGGCTCATGGTCAACCACTACGATCATGATGCCCACGTCGGCCAGTGGTTTCAAGGATTCCGTAGCGCTGTGTGGGTGAAAGCAGCCCCGGCAACGTCTTTCTTGTTTTTGTTTTCCTTTTGTTCTTTAATAAATATGCTTCTAAATGTCATAAAAAGGTGCATGAGCACAAGGAGATAGTTGTGGCAGTGTGTGACCATTGAATATGATACCTGTTCTCGTTCTTTTACCCTAAGCACTCTTAGTTGCAAGGATCAACACAATAGGTGTTTCTATCTTGGCCTTCGCTCCGTTCAGAGCCCGTGTCAATGCCTTCCATAGGCCCTTTGTCTCGGACTCTGGCACAAGCGGCACCCACGTCGCATAGTACGCTTTGAGCCAATCAATCAATACCTTGCTCGTCGTACCAGTCTTCGTCGCCCTCCTCCCATACTCTCTTCTCCTCAGTTCCAACCCTGCTATCAGTGCTGAGATGGTTCAGTCTGAAACGCTTGACACTCCCATGAGTATTGACATAAACCCTTTTGACAGCCTCCCACGAACCCTGAGGCAACGCCACGCTCACAAGTCCTGTGTTGATAAGTTTCAGAGCACGATCCACCAATTCACTTGAAGCCCTTTCACACCACGCCTTCCACAGGGCATCCCAAATTCCCTGGGCTTGCTCATTCCCCAAGATCCGCGGACGCGTGTAATAAGTGATGGCCAGGGTTCCACCCGTCTTGAGTTGCCTGCTGAAATCCTAACCGCAACATCGACATCTGTCCACTGGATGCATTCAGTAGCAATAAGAAGATCAACCGTCCCAGTCTCCACCAACCTCTTCTCCGCAGGCTCTTGCAGGAATCGGAACCTGGTCTCGGACAGCTGAGACTGTTCGACGAGGAGCTTCCGGGCAAGGGCGGCATAGCCTTCGTTGGGGTCCGAGACGATGATCTTGTCGAAGCGTGGGGCGAGGCCGGAAGATACGATGCCGCACCTGGCCCCGACATCGTGGGATGTTGACCACACTGCCTGTGGCTTCTGAGAGTGGTAGTCAAAGATACGATGGAAGTAGGATTGGCGGTATATGGGCCGATATACTACTCGGACCAGTTTGCGCCGCGACGGGCCGAAAAGCCCATCTCCCTTGAAGTGGCTGTGGTCGATGTTGTGGTCGCCATGGCTGTATGGAGCGCAGATTTCAGGCGGTGGGTGTATGTCTGTTGGCAGGACTGCGACATTCGACTTTGCGCAAAGAGTCTAATATGACACTTGCATCACTTGGTTACTGCTCTTAATGTTGCCTGCTGTGGGTATTAAGGAGGATCTGTTACCGAAATATTACTGACTGTTTTGGGCATTTTGTATATTTCGTGAGAAAATCATTAATGGACGAATCACGTCGGCGAGTACATGAATGAGGAAACCAAAGCATGTACTCTTTAGGGCAATTGATGAATCCCTTCCGAAGGTATGCATTTTCAAGATCACAGATGTTTAGACGAGGAGGAGCCAGATCGAAAAGTCTATCTGGACGGTGGTGGCGATCCTAGCCGTGTTTAAGGCCGGCGGCGTGTACGTACCAATCGATCCTGTACACCCTCGAGGTAGGATCGAAGAGGTGGTCAAGACAGTGCCGATCAAAGTCGCCGTAGCCTCCCCAACCAGTGAAACTGTGCTGGAAGGGCTGCCAATTCACACTCTGACCGTCCAAGACGGCTCTTACCTACCGTGAAGACGCTCATCATCGGGGGGGGGGGGAGCCAGTCACCCTCGAACATATCACAAGGTGGGCTGGTCACGTTGCCCTGACCACGGCCTACGGGCCGCCCGAGACTGCTGTCTGGTGTTCCGCCAACCTGCGAGTTTCAGTGGGCGCGAACCCAAAGAATATTGGCCGCGGGATAGGAGCCACGATGTGGATCACGAACCCAGAGAACTACCACCAACTCACCGCCTTTGGCTGCGTGGGTGAGATTGTCATATCCGGTGCCCTCCTCGGTTCGGGGTACTTTAACGACAAGACAACAACCGATGCTGTCTCCGTGCCTGCGGCGCAATGGCTGGAGGATTTCAATCCTTCAAGTCCCTTCAAGATGCTGTACAGGTCTGGGTATCTCGCAAGGTATAACCCCGACGGGTCGTTCCACATCGTCGGCCGCCGTGACACTCAAGTCAAATTGCGTGGATTGCGTGTCGAACTGGGCGAGGTTGGAAACCAGGTTATGGCTCATGCAACCGTAGCCACTGTGCTCGTCAGATCGTCTGTGTAGTGTGTTCCAACCGGTCCAACCTCAGAGCTCAGGGCAATTCTGGTCTCCTAATTTCGAAACACTCCCGGTCTCTATCAGAGAAACTCAGGCGACACTTGTCGCATGCCCTCCCCGACTACATGGTTCCTACCGTTTGGATATCCCTGGAGCAGATGCCACTCCTCGTTTCCGGGAAGGTCGATCGGAAAACTTTGCAACTGTGGATTGCCAACATGAGCATCGACACCTATCGAGAGCTGATGAACGAATCCGCATCCGAAACAGCCACTGAGGTGGTCCCGGACTCACAGGCCGATAGGCTGCGACAGCTGTGGAGTGAGACGATGAGTGTCCCCGCTGAGAACTTAGGTCTTCAGACCTCATTCCTTGGTCTCGGGGGGGGGGGGGGTTCCATCTCTGCCATTCAAGTAGTTTCTCGAGCCAAGAAGATGGGCATGCCTGTAACTGTTCGGTAAATCATAAGCTCAGAGACGCTCGGAAGCTTAGCGGTCCTGGTTGACGAGAGTCTCTCCAAAGATCCTTTGAGGGCTCAGCGTATTGAAGACTCTGCGCCAACGGACGACGTGCTTCAACCCTACAAGCGGATACTTGCCTCTCGCCTGACGCGGCATCCTTCTGCCAAGGTGGAAGATGCTCATCCCTTGTCTCCGTTTCAACGTGAGATCATGAAGGCTCGAATGGTCAAACCGTCCGTATTCCTGATGTCATGGCAAATGGAAATCTTCGATTCACAGCCGATCAACCTCGAGAAGCTTGCTTGGGCCTGGAGACTTGTGGTAAAGAAATATTCGATCCTTCAGACCATTTTCTTACGAGACACAAGAGGTAGCTTGCAGGTCGTCCTCGCAGATGCTGAGCCGGAAGTCAGCGTTTCCGTAGCATCGGCTGCTGAGGCCGAGCCGACCCTCGCCACGACAAAAACGCCAGTGGTTGATGAGTGTTTCTTGCCTCACAGGGCACACTTCATCCAGCATGGTGACAGATATTTTGTGCACATCGAACTGGATCACCTGGTTATTGACGGCTGGTCGCTCAAGTCCATCAAAACAGCCTTGCTCGAAGCGTATACCACGGAAGGTCTCAACGCCCTCAGCAGGTCTCCATCATGCAAAGCCTTTGCCGCCGCCCATCATCCCGACCGCGTTGAAGCAGATATAGGCACTGGGCTTTGGCACTCCAACAGCAACGGCCGTGTTTGAATCCGTCCAAGGGTAGCTCAGAGCCCGCAGGGGAGCTACGTCAGTACAGCCTGCAGAAGGTCATCATCTACTTGCCAGATATCAAGGTGCAATCAGTGACAGCATTCAGCGTCCAGCATGGCATAACATCCGCCATTATATTTGACGCAGCATGGGCACAGACCTCGAGTGTCTACACGCACTCGCCAGATGTGACGTTCGAATACGTTGTATCCGGGCGTGACGAGGATATTCCAGGTGTGTTCGATATTGTTGGTCCCCTGATCAATGTCATTCCATATCACCTGGAGGATGTGTCTCCCCACGATGGCCCTCTGGGACTCGCACGCCTGGCCCAGCAGATGCAGGAACAACGGGCAGAGGACAGCCTACACACTGCCAGCAACGTCAGAGAAGTTGTTGATTATGATCTGAAAATGGGGAAGCTGTGCAATACAGCCCTCAACTTCCAGAAGCGTCCCACAGCAGTCGAGGTGGCAAAAGTGATAATAGACGACGACGTCAGGAAGTCAAATGATCCGTGGCATGTGAGTACTTCTTCCCAATTTTCACCAAACCGACGACTATTTCTCAGTCTCCTCGATGTTTTAAGCCTTTTCATTAAAACAAATGCGCTAACTGTTTTCAAGTTCGATGTGCTGGTTAGAGTCTTGCATATTACGGATGATGCTATCTTTCGACCTTCATTGGAATTCGATGCTGAGCCCTTCGATACAGAGCAGATGAAACACATTGCTCAGGATATCTGGAGAAGATTACAAAATGTCTTGGTTTAAGTAGCATTAAATCAGAACGCGGTACTGGTACCACTGTAATCACCACTCTACGGGTATTGACAGATCTAATCACCAAATATATTGTGGCTGATCCCCAGTTTGCGCGCACCTACGTAACATGTCCACCCTGATTTGTCTTCATTGGAGTAGGGTCAGACATGAATACCGTTACTTATCGCTTGTATAATTATCTCTAGTACAATTGCAACAATTATATCCCCTGCGAATGCTCCTATAGACAGGACAGCGTCCGACCGGACATATATATATAGCAGAAGGCGGTGTCTATTACAATGTTATTCTTGTAAATTTACACAACCGGCTCCCTGTTAAACTGACAAGGAACATCTCTGAGGCCCGTGGACCAATCCTATCCCTTTCACCCTTGAAAACGTCTTTCCTCTTGTACCCCTGCAGGGTCTGGGGCCCCCGTCTCACTAATTCACCACCCGACTCATCTAAAACCCGAGGACCCACCAGCCCACGACAGTTTCACTTTTATAAATCCCATAACAAACCCGCATTTCATCAATAACTCAATACGCCCGCTTAGCTCATCGGTAGAGCGCGTCACTAGTAATGACGAGGTGAGAGGTTCGATTCCTCTAGCGGGCAACTACACGCCTATACAAGACGATCATGTCTTCCACTCATCTTTTTGGAGGTTTTTCCCCACAATTCTACACATTTGACCTCGGCACGAGGTAGGATACAGCTATCGTGTTATAGATTAACCATAGTGCTGTCTTCTATTAGAAGAGCTCTTGCTGTTATGGTGTGTTGCTATGTTTCTTGTGAATACTTAAACCCATGGACCTTTGAAAGGGGTACTTAGTCGTGAACTTCTAAAATATACCGAGCATGCTTTATTGAAATGGATGGTAGCACCTAAGGACTTTAGGGACATGCACCTTACAATGTATCGCAAACATTTGAACTTGAAGGATACTGTCTACAGACTGATCTCAAGGTTTTGCAAATCACTCCAAAACGTAGATGCCTAGTTAAAAGATAAGAGTATATTATTTGAAATTCGTGCATTTTTTAGTGACCCCCTGAAAGCGACGAGGATCGAACGTCTTGAGAAGGCTAGCAATTAGTAAGGTGCCCGGAAAGAAATAACTACCTAGGTAAGTAAAGTGCATTCAAGGCGTCTTCACTACCGTTAAAGCCTGTATTAGTAAATAAGAGGCCTATTGACAAGTGATGATGTTCAAGTCTCAACATGAGCTGTTTCCAGGCCAAGCAGTCTCTTACAAGGACATATCGTCCTAGGAGGTTGGCTACTATTAACCTAGGCGTGTATTTCAAGCATAGAAATATCCGCAACAGGCTCTAGTACACACGAAAATCACTTATCTTTAAAAATCATGGATAAAAGTGAATAAAAGTTCAACTTTTCTGAGGTTAGCAGGTTCCGAGTATGCTCTTTTCAGCATAGTACATATTGCAGGTGACTGGAGATCGACAGAGCTATTCATTATAATTTATAGATAGAAACCAGCTTTTACGTCGTCAGCGAGTTCACAATCTTCGTGTCACCCGACGGACTTATCGATCTTCCCCTCCCCTTCTTCATTGTTTCACCACACATGCACACCTTCCCGACTTCCAGGCAACCACGCAGAGCATCATTCAAAATGGCCTCTGCTAGCACCGCCATTCCCCCTCTCTCGATACTCCAGTAGAGGGATACATGTGGACCACGGGAGCCTGTAGGCAGGTAAGCTGCTGGAACAAAAAAGGTTCACGCACAAAATGACACCCCACAAAGGCTCCACAGAAGATTCACCAACACATCTGACCTTGCTTACGATGAAGTGGCAGTAATTAACATATCTCCAAGGCTCGGTGACGGCGAGGAACCCATGAGTGAGGAAGTGGACAATGGCGATGTCAAGCATGCTGCGATTGACTTAAGTAACCACGAAATGAGTCATCTTCATCTTCACCCATGACCCTGAACCAAGGGGACCTATAAACCTGTTTTCTTCGTGGACATGCCCGCTATCCTGTGTTCCAGTCTCGCATTGTATTGCATTCGAAACGCTCACTGGTATCCCAAATACACAAGAGAAAATGACCCATAACTCACTCGCTCAAGTCTAGCCACCAAAGACAAATGCCCATACCTATAATGCGCTGTAAGCCGTAACCGCGCAGAGAAACCCCCATTTCTCGCCGTCCCTCAAACGCCGTACCGGTGGTCCCACCACGCCTTCTCCTCCATCTTCATAATCTCGAACGGACTTCACTTCTCAAACTCTGCCGTCAGGCACCTCATCGCCTCGGCTTCTGGTTGAACGGGCTGATAGCCTTCAGGCTCATGTGAACCGAGTCTTGGTGGAATTCCTTGGTTTTGGGGTGGTACCAGGCAAAGACGTCGATGAATACCCGGCCTTTTGGCGAGTCAAGTGACACCATGCCATGCACGGCAAGACAACCTCGCGGAGGATAGTACTTCAGGGGCCGCCACAGTCGCTTGTACTGGGAGACGAAGGCTGCCCAGGGGCCCTTCCCCTTTTCCACCAGGTGGGAGTAGTTCGGAATGGCAGCCTTGATGGGTGCCATCTTGTCCTCCTCTCCGGTAGGTTGGCCGGCCCCATTGGTCGCGGTCGCTGATTTTCGAGTTTCCGATTGCTGAGAATCTGACCTCTGGGACGACGCCCCGGGGTCTGTTCTTGATGCTGTCGATGCCCCCGGTGATGATGAGCTTGCTGCAGCACCGCCGGTAGCAATTTGACGGGCCTCGAGCCGCTTGAGTGTCTTGGCGATCTCAGGGTCGGGACTTGACGTCGATATCTCTGTACCTTCCGAAGAGTAACCGAAGAACTTCGCGACGTCTGAGGTACTTTGCCTGTAGAACGCCTTTACAAAGGCGTACGTAGCGCTGGCCATAGGGTATGGTTTCAAAATGCGATCGAGCATGGCCTTGGTTCGAGAATCGACTTTCTGGGTCGTGATCGAAATGGCCTCGTCGCTAATCTCAATGCTGCACAACTGTCAGCTCATAATTATAGGATATATCGGCTTCTCGCAGGACCAATGATCTTACCCGGCACGGACAAATTCGGGTGGTGGCCTCTCAGGGAAGCTGATTATCAACCAGGAGGGCCCTAACTGAAACTCCTTCCCACTCTTGCCCCATTTCTTTGTTACAGGATTGTTCTCGGCAGCCCTCTTGACCAGCATGCTGAGATCGTCCTTGACCTTTTGTCTGTGTGCTTGGTCTTTATTAAACTTCAAGAAGTCCTGCCATTCCTCCTCAGCTCCGGCATATGGTAAGGGCTGGACCTGTGTCTCGGTGAAGGGGAATGGGATAAAGAATGGTTCGACCTCTTCATCGTCGTCGGTTTCCGGTAGATCTCTGAGGTCTAGGTTCTTCAGCGGCAAAGTGATAACATAGACCCAGGTGTAATAGCAGAAGACACCGGTGATAGAATAAATGGCGGCCTTTCTGTGAGCGAAGGCGCATGGTCAGCCGAAGTCGTAGGTACGAAGGAGGATGGCGACGCTATAACAAAGAGGCAGCGACGCAATATATACCTAGCCCAGTCTCGCCGAGACCGCATCTTGACTCTATGCACGGTAACCTGCTCGCCAGAGGATGCGGCGCCAGCAAATCTCCTTGGCAACCATGTCGAGGCCATCCGCCGACTTGCTATTTGTCGCAACATGGTTGATGGTCGGTTATGTACACCGTGTGAAGGATGGAGGGATCGAAGTCGAGACACCCTAGGGGGGTCAGGCAGTATAGGACACGGAGGCTCGAAGCTGGCGCGGTGGTGGTCGATCGCAAAGGAGTCCCTGGTTGCCTTATTTGGATTTATTTTTATGACTGTTGAACGGGCCCTGGCATGTGAATTTTGCAGCGTCGCAGAGAAGTAGTTACAGTGACCGACGATGATCCGCCTGGTGCACAGAAGGGAAGGAAAGAAACGAAAGGAATGCCTGTGGAAATGCGATGTAATTATTGGGAAAGAAAATGGAATGGAAGATTGCGATGCGCATCGACCGGAGAAGTGCAGTTGAAGTCCCGAGAAGGCGGCGAGGCGAGGCGGGATTGATTGTTCTGTCTCTGGACGTTGGCGTTGGCGTCCGTCGGGGGCGGAAGACCCCTGCTTTCCAAGGCCTTATCCTTATCGGGTTGGGCCGATAGAGGAGGCGTACAGCATACCTAGGTACCTAGGTACCGCTTACATAACCTTGGAAGTACTAAACTGCCCCATACACAGGTACCGAGTTACTTCCGTACCGAACTTGGCGAACGGCGCTACTCCGTAATCCTCACCGTAATCCGTAATCGATAACGGACTGGATTATTTTGGCATCCGGTAAAGTGACAGGGGTGTGTCTTGCTCCCAGCTCCAGCCCGTCATACGCATCCTCCAGCTTGGTAGCTCCATCTGGTTGCCATCAATCCAGATTCCCAAACGCCGCAATCCTCGAGACAACCCACCCAACAGCTGCCTCGTCAACCCCTCCGACGACAGCAACCCCCACACAACACAACATCAAAATGAGGCTTTTCAACGGGCTAGCACTCGCTGGCCTTGCTGGCCTTGCCGTTGGCGCAACACAAGAACCGGCCGAAGTCTATATCCTTACCTCGAACCCATCCGAATCCAGGTCATCTGGCACACCGAAGGACCAGCTCCCTCGACAACTAGCTCGCGATATTCTGTTCCAAAGACTGATGGTTGACAACCGTCTGTCCAGCGACATTGTGGGAGACAAGACTCTAGAGTACATCTCGAAGTACGGCCGGACTACCAAGCCACTGTTTGGAGCCGAGGGGATTGCTCCATCCCAGTTGGTAGTACTGCTCGAGGGTGTCACGGAGGATAATGCGGAGTCATTGAAGAAGGGCATTAAGAACGAGCCTGCGTTCAAGATCTTGGACGCACCATCGGCCAAGGCCAACAAGCACCTGGTCGACGTCGAGTTCGCGGCTACGGGCACTTCTGGATCCTGCGATGTCGCAGCTGCTATCAACCCCTACGACAGCTGCTGGAATGGCATGTCTCTTGTGGTCAAGTACGATATTACCAAGGTATGTTGTCACCACTAGCCTCTCCGGAACATCAACAGTCGGATATCCGTGCTAACGCCTGACAGAACCCCACTGAGCTCCAGTCTCTCGTCGACAGTCTCCCGACCCTATTCAAGACTATCTCCTCCGGCACCCTCGAGGCAACCCTGGTCTTGATACCCGAGTCCGCCCGCTCCTCAAAACAAGCCTACTGGACCAACGGCGCCCCCACCGACCTTCGTCGCCGATTCCTCCAGGAGTCCCCCATCTCCGACACCGAGACCGAGAAGGTCACCATCTCCCCGGCCAGCGGAGCCAACGAACTCGCCTACAATGCCGGCGCCGCCGCCGAGAAGATGAACCTGGGCTGCTTCAGCTCGTACAGCTCTTGTGTCAGCGCAACCAACAACTGCACCGGTCATGGAAAGTGCTTGGACAAGTTCGCCATTCCGGGCCAGGACACGCAGGAGGGCGACAAGCAGTGCTTCACGTGCAACTGCCTGAGCACCAAGAAGAACCCCGAGGATGCGAACAGCAAGCACGTCCACTGGGGTGGTGCTTACTGCCAGAAGATTGACGTCAGCTCGCCTTTCTGGTTGATTGCTGGTACGACCGTTGTCCTGGTGGGAGTGGTTACCGGATGCATTGGTATGCTGTTCAGTGTGGGCGAGGAGAAGTTGCCAGGTGTTATCGGTGCTGGTGTTTCAAGGTCGAAGTAAGAGACACTCTGAGAGAGATGGGTGGGGTTGAGTAGTAACTAGGTATGAAACAGAAGGCCTCGAGTTGGCCGTGGTGAGTAAGCGCTCAATGGTAAGCGGTGGAAAGCAACGGGGGTGTAGCATGTTTTGTGTGTATATTGATATCTTTTGGCGTTGGCATGGAAGGGCATTGTCATTTACAACCTCCTGTTAAATATGGAAACATTGCGTTTTAAGAGAACGTCCATGGATGGACTCATAGTCTGAATTGACCATGTTGCTGTGCATTGGGTATCGCTACTTCTAACAACGTCAATCCGCCATCTCCTCGTCCATGTCCTGCCTCCGCACAGGCGTCGTGCCAAAGCTCTCCAGACCCCTCCCGTCGGGCGGGATCGAGGAAGTCCGCAGAGGCGATTCCGCTGCTAACTTCAGCGGGTCAACGTCCTCTTTCTTGATCCCCAGTGCAGCCTGATATTTCATACCCTCCTGGTTCAGCACCTCCTGGACCTTCTTTTCCTCGTCCAAGATCTCCTGCTTCTCCCTCTCCAGGCTCTCGATCCTCTTCCTCTTCGCCGCGGCCTGCTCCTCCAACCCCCGGACCAGCTCACGCATGCGACCCAGCGACTCCCCAAGCTCGGGCAGGGCCTTCATCCTGGGAATGACCAGCCCTGTGCCTCCGACCTTACTATCATACCCGCCGGCGCCGTCGTCAAACCGCACGCCCATGGCGGCCCGCGTCTGCGCAGCCTCATACGCAGCCAACCTCTCGGCGTCCGAGTCCGCATCCTCCTCCTCGGACGCCCCCTCCGCGGCGTTGATGAGCTCCTCCATCTCGCGCCTGTGCCGCCGACGCGCCTCCTTCTCCCCGCGCTTGCCAAGCTCCAGCCGCGCGTCCTCCACGAAGTCGTCGTACCCCTCGCCCAGGTCCTCGTCCTCGGCGATGAGCCGCGTGTTGTCCTTCTCCTGTTTCCTGGAGGAGGATGACAGCGAGATGTAGTTCCCGTCCTCCTCGTCGTCCTCATCGTACGCGCCGCCCTCCTGCGCGAGTCGTGCTCGCCGCTGCTTCTTTTCTTGTATCTCCGTCGCGGAGAGCATATGGCCAGCTGCTGTTCCGACCGCGGAGACGGACAGGTCGGCCTGCGGGACGACGACGGCGCCTTCGAGCTCCGAGGGGTCGATTTCCATCGCGTTCTCGCCCGCGCCCGCGGTGCCGTCGTCATCGTGTATGCGCAGGGAGGCGATGTTCTGCGGGGTGTTGGGCGTCGACGACTGCAGCTCCTCGAGGTACTCCCTGCTGTAGGACGTCGAATCCTGCTCGGGGCCGAAGGAACGCGTGGGCAGCTTGCGGCTGGAGAGCGAGGAGCGCAGGGCGTTGTTCTCGGTGGCGCGTTGGGTGAGCGAGGCTGCCTTCTTCGGTGTGAAGGCTTGCGTGTCCTGTGAGCCGCCCGCGTCCTCCGTGGCGCCGAATGACAGCTTTGAGGAGGAGGCCTTCTTCTTGGCCTTCGTAGAGCCTGACCGGCTGACGGCTGGTCGTATCACTGCTGGCCCCCCGTCGTCGTCGTCCTCCTCCGCCGCGGCTGATGTCGGAGCCGGGCCGCCTGGGGCACCTGGGGCACCTGTGTCGACGTCATCGTTGACGTTTGCCGTCTTTCGCAGCGACGAGCTCTTGAGTGGTCGCCTTGTGAATTTCACGGATGACGGGCTTGATATCGGAGCTGTAGAAGTGAATGCGCATCAGCTGTCTTTGTTCGGGACATCAGCAAAGGTGGGCTGGATTCGCGGACGGTTTTGGTTGGGAAGGCAACACTTACCATCGTTCATGGGCTCCTCCGGCGCGGAGTTGGCCTGACTGGGCTCTTCATTATCCTCCGACACTTGAATCTTCCGCGCCTTCCGTTTGGCGAACATTATTTATCTGAATTTCACTAGGATATCCGTGAATGTGGTGGTGATATTGGGCGGATTCGAGAGTTCTTGTTCTTTTGGTGAGTTGCTTGCTTGGGGGACTTTGGCAGGCAAGCAGCTTATCTTATCAGTACACCCGAGGTTTTGCCACCACCTACAGTTTTGACCTCATTCCAAAGTCGCGGCGCGTTTCCCTTCGCAACGCTTCGCACTCTCTACCAGTCAATTCAACCAACGTCCTACATTTCCTCCCCTTCCGACAAAATGGCTCCCGCTCAGCCAGAACTCAAGAAGGTGCGTCGACTTCTCCCAGTCAACGGACGAGAAGGAAATCGATGTCGGCTTGCTGCCGCATCTATTGTCCCATCTGGAACCTTCTTCACATGCCTGTCGTCTCCGATCTCGAATGTCGCTGGCTTTCTACCTGCTTGGCCCCTTACTAACATGTCTTACCCACAGTACCTCGACAAGAGACTGTTCGTCCAGCTCAACGGCAGCCGCAAGGTCCTCGGCGTCCTGCGCGGTTACGACGTGTTCCTGAATATCGTTCTGGACGAGGCGGTCGAGGAGAAGGATGGCGGAGAGAAGGTCAAGCTTGGCATGGTTGTACGTCTACAAATACTCTGCCCACCTCCCCTTCCTCGCTGGTGAGGCTGGCTTTGGGACTAACAGGGCTGTGTTCTAGGTCATCCGTGGAAACTCTGTTGTGATGCTGGAAGCACTCGAGAGGATTGGCGGCGACGACAGGCAACACCGATAAACCGCGAGACGACCGGATGGGCCGACGTGGCAGGATTTATGTTGGTTAGGGACCTGGGAGAGATGGAACTAAGGATGGGCGTATTGGCGTTTGGTCATGTCAAAAAAGGTTGGCATATCCCTAAGAACATTCGCCCAGTATCCAGAAAGTATGCTGAGACGGGACAGAGATGAGTAGGATCGGTCCTACGGGCCAATACCATGATATTTACGGGACTCGTCATAACGGAGCTTTCTTGGGTTTCTCAGGATCCCAGTGTTCTCCATACCGTGCATACAACAGAAGGCTACATCCAGTGTTGCCTTGGCTTGTTCATGCTGGCAATTCCCCCTTTCACCGTTGTGCCCCATGTGTTTGTTCCAACTGGGCCGGGACAGCGCGGGACACCTTCATTTCCTTGCTACTAGTGCAACACTCCCACATGAGGCGCATGCAAGCCAGATGTGGTAGTCGGAGACATTGGCGTGTCCCAGTCGGGCTCTCGGCCTACCAGATGAGGAGCTTTTGGTTCCTTTGGCAGTCATCGTGGACCCTCACCGCCCCCTTTTTTGTCCTTCTCTTGTGAAAGGTTCAGAAACACGGCTCTGTTCTGTCCAAATGCTGTCTTGCCCATCGCTGCCGGCACGTCATTTACAGTCTGGTACAAAACTTGGCCAGGCAGAAACGCACCAATTCTCGCGGTCGCAGTGTATCTATTGGTAGAAATTGACTAAGTTCTACGCCCACTTAATAGCAGCTGACAAACTAGCTCTTGAAATGCCTAGCTAGAGCAGTAGTCGAAGGCTTTGGAGAAGATTGCCCTTAGATCGGCTAGGAAAGCAGTCCTTGAAACTGGCACACAACAACCCAGGGTAAGCGTACAGCTCCAAAATCTGACAGATCGAACGATGTGAGTTAACAATACATGAAGGTCTCTACTGAATCCCTTTAATTTCATTATTCATATGCTCTTTTTTCGAATTCCCCCCCAAACCTCTTACATTTCTTCGACTCTTCCAGTCTTCGCATCAATGTTGTCCCTGTAGTCTCCTACACCGTAGAGCCCTCTGAGGACCATACTAGTAACTCAAGTATGACGCTATCCCCACCGCCGCTGCATTCGTATATTGTGGAGCGCCTGAACATTGTTCTGGTTGATCGGTAGCCCGCGTCTGGACGTCACCTGTTTCTCCATCCACCCTTCCGCCTTGTCCCAAAGCTCCCATACCTGAAAGCTGTAGGGAAGCCAGCTGGTGTGCTCAAAGTCTATAACTGTCAAACGGCTCGCCGGATTGCTCGCATCCTCCAGCAGGAAGTTGTCAAAGTTGAGATCGCAATAGCAAAGCCTGAGCCCCTCGAAGGCGAAGTTGGCTGTGCTTATCAAAGGGTTGATTCTTTCCTGGAGACGATGTTAGCCGACACCATCAGGCACTATTTTTCCCTGGCGACCTCATACGAAGGATATCGGTGGCTCTCCGCGAAGAATTGATCGTACCTTCTCGTTTTCTTGGTTAACCCACTCCTGGAGGCCATCCAGGCTCTCGAAATCACGAGGCGCATATGAATCGTCCAGACCGAACACGAAGCTTTTGATTCGGCCGCCACCGACAGGCCCTGGGACGGCATCGGACCGTGGCTCAAGCGAGAGCAAGAAACTCAACGCAACCACGACTCGGCCTTTGAACGGACGCATCTTGTCCGTCACCTGATCATCTGTATCATCCGACCGACTCATCTCCTGCTGGATCTGGCTAATAGGCGTTCCTGTAACATACTCCATAATGATACAGCCGTATTCCCATTCGTCGATCTCAACCACCGTGTAGCCGAAGACCTTGGTGATGTAAAGACTCTCTTTGGTAATTTCATCCTGTTTGGCGAGCTCTGTGTGCACGTAGCCCTGCGTGGAGGCCTCCGCTCTTCGTATGGGTTCCTCAATATCGGCTCAGGCCACTCTATCAAGAATGTTTCACTACTAATGCCCATGTGTCAATGATGTCAACAATCCCCTTGAACATGCTTTGTAGACTCAGTGCTGCCTTGAGTAGTCTCCTTCATTCCATGATCTCCTTAAATAATGGCAAGCCATGTAGAGCTGCCCAGGTGACTGTAATGTCTGAGGATCGGAGCGGATATTAATATTGCCATGGCCCCGGGGAGGGGGGTGATTGTAATTTCGGGGCTCACATTGGCTTGCTGTGCATATGTGCATGACAGAGCTGTGAAGAACTAAGGGAGGTCACAACCTACATATGGACCTTAGTTCGGTAGGATCGTCCGTACCAACCTCTTGTGGGAAAACGGATGAAAGCAAAAACACAATTTCTCGGATAACTCCAGCATTTACAACGATGACAGACAAATGATCAACTCGGCAAACTGTAAAACAGCAACCAGCCCTCATCAAATAATAACGACCAACCCAGCGTGCGCCTTTCCCTTCAAACAGGAAATAAAAGCAGAGTCCCCAATCCTCTAAGCTGTAGGTCTGTCACTCTCTCTATACCCGTGTCCCAGCTGTGCCCGTTCATCTGGCCCCTTAGGCGCATCTTTATGGTCCTTAGTCTCAAACCAATCTTTCCAGCTTGCAAACAGAACAGGCTTGAAGAATATACCCGCCCCTGATACCTCGCCATGCACGAGCTCGTGTAGCAACTCATGCCACCAACCCGTTTGGTCGCGATAATACTCAAGCATTGCGTAGGGGATTATACTAGGGCCCATGACAGTCAAAGACACGTACTCTTAGCCCTCGGTAAAGTGGCGAGCGCTGCTGTAGTTCTGGCGTTCGATTCGGAACTCTGCCCAAGCTTTGAGGGCATTTTCAACCTCAAGCTTGCGCTTATAGTTCATATTAACAATGATTGAGGCGGCGAGCTGCAGTGTCTAGAAGTCAGCGACATATCTGCGCCGGGAGTTTAAGTCCACGATGAGGTTGGCACGGCGCTGTAAGACCTTGTGATTGAGTATATCCTCAGGATTCACCTTGTACATGTCATCCTTCTCGAGCTCGTCATCTATAGATATGGTTAGCTGCTTGCTCGATCCATCTTAATAGGTGAGGTACTTAGTAGCCATACATAGCAGAACAGCCATGAAATCATATTTATTGGCCAACTTGTATACCACGAGAGGTACGATATTTGGCCCAAGCGCAACGAGGGCCCTCCATTCGGGCCCATCCGCACGAGTGGCAGCGTTGGGTGAGTTGTTGTTTTTGAACCAGGTCTGCTTCCAAGCGTCGTACTTCTCCTCAAACCCCTCCACATATTTGAGTGATATGGTCTTGAGCTCCGCATACATGCGCTCAGCCCATTGTTTGGCTTCGTTGCTGGGTGGAGGGATAGGGGCGTAAGGATTCATGCGGGGTGCTTCTGCGTACCCCTTGGTCTTGGAAGATGTGGGTCGTTGAGGCACAGAGGATGAGCTTGAAAGGGTTCTTGACGAAGTGGACTTGGGTGCGTCAGACAAAGTAGTTGAGGTGGCTCGAGACGATGGAGGGTTGTTTCCTCGAGAAGGTGAGTTATGTCTTTCAAACGAAGGTGGGGGTCTAGGCAAAGCGGTTGAGGCAGCCAGGGACACAAGGGGCCCTCTAGTTGTAGCGGTCGAGGCGGTTTGAGAGGGATTAGTCTCGTGAGAAGAAGTGTGTCCTCCAGCTTTAGCGGTTGAGGCAGCCTGGGACAGAAGGGGCCGTCCAGTTGAAGCGGTCGAGGCGGTTCGAGTCGAAGAGGGATTCGTCTCGTGAGAAGAAGAGGATGGTCCAGAGGACGAAGACGAAGCCGCACCCGCGGCATTTATAGATCCTGGTGTTTGCGGCACAGACAGTTGTACATTGTCTCATTCACATCATTGCTGTGGGTATAGACTTTGAAGTCCCCAAGATTTGGGAACCTGTTGGGTCCAGTTTTCCAAGACGCAAGCTCGCCCGCAGTCGGTTGTCTTAGTTGACTTGAGCTCGGGGTTGGTTTAGGGTACCACTGGGAAGGCATCTTGGCAAGGGAATTTTATGAAGGCAGGGACCGGCCCAGGAATAGACAGAATCAAGATGAAGATAAAGATAGAGCTGCTGATATTGTAGTGTTGATTGATGATCTGACTACTGCTGCTTCCTTGTGATATCCCGAGCTTCTTATACACTTGGTTTTGTTGCCCACGGCGTACCTAGGTAGTCATCGACTATATCTCCAAACGTGGTGTCTATTTCTGCCATGGCACTCTGTACCATAGATCCGGCCCTCTCTATGGATGGTAGCCTCTGACTTGGCCTAGTTGGCCTGTACTCTATTATTGGATATGATGCTTCTCGAGCTATGAAATGAGCGTGCCATAGCCCGTACAGGCGACCCAGCACCTCATGAGAACGCGGCACAGTAGGTGCGATGAAATCTAGGCCTGAGGGAGATGGCGTTGGTGTTGTGTGCTCCTCGTCCTCATTGCTATGAGCTGGATATGTGGATGAAGCAAGCAGCTTCGACCAGGGCCCACCTAATGTGAAGCAACACGAGCCATGTAACGCAGGCCTCACAGCGGCCGATAGAACCAACTAGCTATGCGAATAGCGGCGGCGGGCTCGGTTAATCCACAAAAAGGAGAAAACAAGAGGAAGAAAGGTGAACGCTGACAATAGAGGACAGTTGCACAGCCTCCAATATCTGCGACATTTGGAACCAACCGCCCCTATCAGCACCTGGGCATATATATATGTACAAGGCCAATGGGCTCTGCCGGCCCGTTGTGAGACCCACATGAGTACCAACAATCTTCAAGAAGCTCAAAAGGGTGGCCGAATACCCACAACCTCCTCTCTGTTCCTGGTATGTAATATCTGTGCCTCAAATCATCCTTGCTTTTCTAAATTCGTCTCGACTGAATTCTGGTCGCTCTCCACTTGATCAAGACCGACCAAAGGCCCTGCCCCACTGACCAACACCACCTTATATGCAAGAAATTCTGGCCGAGCCTAGCTCTCAGTCTTCGAAATCGGACGGAACATTTTTGTCGTCCATGGCGTCATCATCTTCGTATTTCTGATCAGAGGCTGTTTCTCCTTGGTAAGGTACCTCCCCCTTTTCTCAATGGTTTACCATTTTCTTCTTTTTTTTTTTTTGGTTCTTTTTCTCGACATTGAGTCATCTCGTCCACGGGTCTTGTATATTTCTAAGAAAAACTGTTGGGGACTCCGCTGGCATGACTTGGTTCATTAATTTCGAGGAAACTGTGATAATACACACGTGACATGGGGGGCTATGCATCAATCGATGCATCTTTTTCTCCTCTGCACGACCCGTAGGGTCTAAATATATGTTTCAATAGATAACATGATGACATCTCCATAATATCTCTCTTGGTATATTACAAAAAGACGACCGCTACCCCTGTAGGGTAAAAATTCAATGGTGTCTCCAAACTTAGTTACCTACTCGCAGAGAGAGAAGATTGGAAGACTGCTTCTACCTAAAAATGTATCTGATTAAGTAATCACGTAGTTACACACTTACCGTAACAGAGAATGCAAGACTTCTGCAACAGTTACTTTCAAAGTAGATCCCCGGGTCGTTGATGTGAAGCAACAGATCCTCATGAAACCCCACTCCTCGGAAGGAAGTGACGGGCTGCATGTAACTCATAGGAGCTCTCGGTCGAGTGCGTTGGCTCGTTGTTTGGGTTTCATGAAAGAAGGACAGACTATTCAGAATTTGGAGTCTTTTTCCCCAAATTATAACTCCAAGCACTTTATTTATCAGTTACCGCACATCCGGGAACTCAGCTACCGCATCGAGATTCGACACTCGGGGTGATTGCCCTTGTACGAGAGTCAGAGACATGAGAGTGAAAAACAGAGACAATAGGCAGATGGGTGTAAGTCCTCAATAGTAAAGGTAATAAATCTAGTGGTAAGCCTGAGGGAGAGAAGGTCCCTATATATAGTTGAAGGGAGGTGACCCTGGCGGTAGTCAGGTGTCCCTATAGGTCTCGTATTATTAGTTATTTCGACTACTAGTAGTCACTAGAATGTTCGATATAACTCATAGCCCTCAGTACATATGTAGCTACAAACACACTGAGCAACCTGATGCTCCCCCTCCCAGTCGTTATCTGCCGAGCAAGCTGGCAACGTCGACCACGTGGGCCCCGGAGGCGGATTTGCAGCACATCTTCGCAAGAAGCCCGCCAGGACCGGATTCCCAAGGCCCGAATCCGGATTTTGCCCTCAGGGGTGATAAGGTGCAGCATTTAGCACCGGTGTTTGCCCCAGGAGGACTCGGTTGGCTTGAGCCATTAGTTGACGAGATCGAGGTCGAGATTTTCTCAGCGGGCCCTGGAGTGTTGTGGTGGTTCCCGTGGACTCGGATTTAGTGACCCTTGCCTGAAGCATTTGTTCTATCTGTAGAAGGATATATTCTGGAGGTAACTGGTACAGGTGGTCATCCACGTGAAATGGTCGCAGACGCCACTCCCTCTGTAGCCGTACGTTTTGCCACTCGTGATGGACCCAGCCGACGAAGTCTTCGCAGAGGTATACGCCCCAACATACCGCGCTAGGGTTATGAGGGTCCGAAAATGGCTCGCGAAGGTTGTGTACGGTGACATAGCTGTAGTTGATAAGCACAATCCGCGGAAGGGCGAAGCCGCTCTTGCTGTCCAATATTCCTCTGGATAGTGAAATGTGTTCTTGCCCATGCTCTTATCCGGGTCATTCCAGATGCCCGTTTTTCGGATGCTAGTACCATCTAGACGCTCCAAAAGCACTAGTCGGACGGGTCTATTCTGGGGCCTGCTGTTGCTCCTGATAGGGAGATCATCTGTCCAGGAACCGTAATGCTCTGGAGCAAAAGATCCTGGGGCAGTCTGTCCATTTTAGAGCAGGTGTTCGTACGCCGTGGCCTCGGGGCTGTAGTCACGGTCCGCAAGACTTACAGCGTCTCGTGGGTTGGGGCCCAGGTCCAGTTAGAATTTGTACAACGGTCGTATATCTTAGCAAGTACTTGGAACGGCTTCATACTCTGGTTACTATTCTTTGGATTATAGGACACGCAACAACCTGGGCACAGCGGGCAGCTCCAATGACGATAGGCGCCGTAATCGTTAACTGGGCCGTCTCTGATAGGGCAAGAGTGGGAGTTTCAGGCGGAGGATTGGCCACGACGGCCTCGCTTTGGGTTACACTTCGAAGGTATTCCGGCTGATAAAGGAGTTCTCCATCACAGTGGCAGGGGTATATGCGGTGGATTTGCACGGTAAAGCCAGGCATATAGGGGAATCCTGGCTTATCACGGTCCTTGGGAGGAGACCAAAACTGTATATGTGGCGTAGTCATTAACAGATTTACCCGGTCTTCGAGCCATTTCGGCACCCCTCCTGGCAGCTCTTTACCAGACTGGCAGTCTTTGCTGGACGCGTTGAGATGTTGTGAAGGCATGTTGATACGATATCATGTATGGCCAGAAGGAAGTCACGGGATATGTAGATATCTGTGATTAGCGCTTGTGCTGTGATCGAGATAAAGGTGCTTGCGTAGTAGACAGCAAAAGTGACCGAGGTGACTCGGTGAGTGCTGAGTTGGTGTGAAATCAAAGGTTGAAGAGACTCTTAAGTACTTAAGTATGTACTTAAGTAGGTATCGGCATCACCCTGTGCATACAGGGAGAGGGCGGTCCCGAGACCGTGAAGCCTTTCCAGGCTGTTACAAAGCCTACGGCCCCGCCTTACTACAATTTTCGGACGGAAATCAGCGTCCACGGGTACTTCACTCACGAAAAGAGTGTCACAAGAATGAGATGCAAGCATGCATGTAATCTATACTTATTTGTGAGGACTTACTTAGTCATCAAAATCATTGTATAGTAGTTTTCATAGCGTGCTGCTCTTCACTGACGCTTCTCTGTGCCCGGGTGTATGATATTCCATCGAATAGACGAGACATGGGAGCAAAGACTATCACCTCCTGACAAGGAACCCCCTGAAAGTCCAACATTAATTATGAACACTCTGGCAATGATGTCGTGCAACCTCACACTTCCACATCCACATCCACGTTGCACTTATGAAGTCAGTTCAATGCTGCACACAAGTCGAGCACTAAAGTCCACCTGATCTAGTTGTTATCATCCTGATCGTTACTACTAACCTCAAAGCCATGGATCGTATCCAGCAAGCTTCTGAGGCAGATCTCCGTGCCGTTGTGCTGGCGCTCTGCAAAGACGACATGACCGAGACGCGAGTGTTGGCCTACCTCGACAACCTCAAGGACCTAAAGGACGCCCAAGCCAGCTCCGGGACGAAGCGGAAGGCAACAGAACCCATGTTTATCTGTGTGTGATGCAACGAGGCGTTCATCAAGCAGACAAACCACCCCACAGCTTGCACTTATCATGATGGAATGTCCCCCCGGGACCCAGAAAGGTTGGGGAGTGGTATCTACAGAACTTATAGCTAACAGACACCATCAACATTACAGGTTATTTGGCCATTGACTACGACGACGACGAGACTTGGGCAGATTGGGATGAGGACTGCCATGGGACCATGGACACGGACGAGAACCGTGAGGAGTGGCCGGAGGGCTTCATGTGGGACTGCTGTGAGAAGGATGGTACTGCTCCAGGCTGTACCAAAGGACAACATTGCGCCGTCGAGGGGAAGAAGATGAAGCCTACGGTAGATTCCAATTCTATCTCGCGCGGGAGTGATGGAGAGGAAGATCATGACAGTGAGGATGACACTGAAGAGTGAGCCAGGCAACAAATGGGACGTGCACGTCGACGGGTATGTAGGCACCTACCATATATGCATATATGAGATTATGAGAACATAATCATGTGATCTGAATTTGACAGGCAGAATAAGACGGAAGGGACGAGGAATGGTTGATGTCCGAAAGGGGAAGAAGAAGTGCCCTTGCCCAACCAAGCGCTGAACTGCAACTGGAAGGCACAAGGCACACCTAAAACCCCCCACGGAGCACCTTTCAGGCTTTACTTTTACGCTCTCCCATGTTCCCATCTTAACTTCACCTTCCACGATCCAGGCAGTCTGCTCCAATTTTCTTCCCATCACCATCTTCGACTCCCTGACCCGAGTGAGTTTTCGGTCCCTGTGCGCCAATTAGCCATCATGGATCGCGACACAGCTCGCGAAATGGCCCGCATTGAGGATGCCTCCAAGGACGAGCTCAAATCCATCGTACTTTACCTTTGCAAGGACATCAAACTCAGGAACCTGGTCGCGGAACAGCCCAACAAGGTGCGAGACCTTGAGCTCATGGAGTACAAGGCAGTCGCCAGAGCACCGAAGAGAAAGGCTCCCGCCCGAGTCTACGTCTGCATCAATTGTGACGAGGCTTTCACCGAGGAGTCCAACGGAGCTGAGGCGTGCCGCTACCATACAGGTACATCTAACTTCCTGGGCTGGGGGTGTTACGGACCATATTCTGGTGCTAACACTCTTCTCGCAGATAAAACTAGGTTTCCGGACGAAAAATACGACGGAGTCGAGTATCTCTATCTCAGGGATTGCTGTGGTGGGGTGGTGTCGGACCCGGGTTGTGAGATGGATCATCACTACGCCATCAAGGGCAAGAGAATGAAGCTGGCGAACGAAAGCGATGGTCCTCAACGGGACACGAAGTAAGATGTCACTATGGCCAACCCAAACGGCAACAGAGAATGAACTACACTGGGTTCGTTTTCTTTTGGAAGGGTGTGCTTGGAAGTGTATGAACACTGGAAGTAACGTTATATTGAACATTTGGAAGCTTACAAGTGGCCTGAAAGATCCAGATCCATGGATGAACCACAGCAATACCTAGCTAGCTGTTGACCAAGAGACTATTTGATTAAACCTTGTGCAATTTGCCGTTTCCAATAAACAAGACTAGCTACCAGAGTTTACTCAGGCTTCCACAACTCGGACCGTTCTGAAGCTCAAACTTCCAGGTGTTGAGGAAGAAACCATCTGTGCAGGCTGTGATACCCTTGCAGGCACCCACCTGAGGCTCCCAGATTCGGAAAGCAGGCATAAGGTCCCTGAATGCCTGGGCGCCTGGGCACCCACCTAAGCTTTGTTGACCTCTGTCACGCGGTGCCCATACTCTTAACTCGAACGGAAAGCGATCGCAAATAGACAACCCACAACCCCACAGTCGCGTACTGCATACCTTTTACCGCAACACCGTACAGTTTGCGGCCTCACCTCGAACAAAATGGAGAACATTCGCGAAGCAACGACCGAAGAGCTGCGCGCCATCGTGTCAACCCTCGGCGACGACGATGACGAGATGAAGAAGCGCGTCCTGGGCCACCTCCGAGCCCTGAGGCATTTCCAAAAGCTTTACGACTACTCACCGATGACCGAGAACGCCAGAGAAGCATCCGAGACCGAGATGCGTGCCATTATGCTCACGATATGCGAGCACGATGGGGCTACGAGGGATCGGGTTCTGGATTACCTGCGGCTTCTGGCCCGCTTCAAGAAGATCCAAGGCAACACGGAGGACGTCAAGAACACTGGAAAGGACAAGAAGGACGGCCGGTTCGATATCAGCGGCGATTTCGGAGAGTCACATGTTGATGGTGCTGCAGAGAGGAGTGACACCTCGCCCTACCTCGAGGATTTGTCGTGCATCTACTGCGAGGGTGTCTTCAACGAAGAGAGCAATCATCCCAACGCTTGCAAGCGTCACTGTGGTAAGTTTGAAGGTGTTATATAAATAGAAGGGAACCGAGTAACGTTGCTGACTGCGTCTCAAGGAACTCTAGTGCGTTCTGACTGGGACTCCAGCATCTTCTTCTGGACCTGCTGTCGTAACGCTGCCGCTCAACCTGGGTGTGTGGAGGACTACCACGTCTCTTGATTACGAGGACGCTGGGTTCGATCTTGGGATTAGGTATTTTGGAGGAGACAGAGAGGGCGGATAGCTGATGGTGTAATACCATCGCAAGGAGATGCTTGCTGTTGCAATCGTAACGTCAAGAGCCGGTGAGATTGCGATTTACCTCAAGTCTTCGATGTACAGTCAGTCATAGACACGTACAATAAGAGTTCGCCATTAAAAGAATCATAATTGCATTCTGTGTGAGGTAGTGGTCGATAGAGTAGCGAGGCAGGATCTGCATATTCCTTACTCTCATCGAGAAAGAAACCGTTACAGGTCGTCTTACGGTCAGGTTGCTGTTCACCTCACGCTTAGACGACTTGATTTGTTTATTCTACATAAGTACAACATATGATACTAAGTAAGTAGTTTGGTGGAGATGGTACCATGCCTTCCTCGAATTCTCAAGATAGGGTACACCTCTATACTTAAATATATTAAGCACGGCCAGTTTTGAGCCCGAAGCGCTATGTCAAAGAGGGGCCCGGCTTACGGTTAGATTTCAGCCTAGGTGAATCTTTGACCGTTTATTTCTCAGTTTCAACCGTGAGTAGGCCCTATGATATTCCGCTACAGTAGTTTCGTTTTCCGTCTGGGGAGTTGAGTTGTGCTCAGCTTGTTCATCTATTTCGTACTTCCTACTGTGTCCCGGAGTTAATACATTTTCTTCTTCTTGATTCTTCACTAATTTAAATCCAAGTTTCATCATCGACACCTGAGCAGGCAGTCAAACAGCCGTCTCGCGAATATACACCACCAACATTTCCTACCGTCGCATCCCAAAGACCATCAAAATTCGAACTCTCAAAATGTCCCAGACTCTGTTGCAAAAGCACCCCAAGCCACCACTCCGCTCTCCAGCGGGGGACGTCGGCGAGAAACAACAGAGGAAGAGAAGAAAGCAGCGCGCGGATATTCATAACGACAAGAACTTTGCGCGCAAACCGGAAGAAGAGGAAGGGGCTTCTGTGGCATACCTCAAGGACCGCGCCATGGCTCGAGGTTTCGCCAGAGCCGCCGTGCAGAAGGACCCCGACGCCATTGCCACCGCCCTGGCCCCGGACGACCAAGACAGCCATACCATTTCAAGAGCCCATCCTCCTCATGAAGCCGACGTCGACTACGAATTGTTCGATAAGTATCGTGTCCGGTACAATACCGCTCCTGATGACAAAGCCGATGACGAGACCGCACCTCGGGCTGAAACATCGTCGCCTGCTGCTGGTCAGCCTGTCACCCAGCCACCATGTATCCGAGTATGCGTTGCGTGCGACGCACATCTGCCTTACTTCCAGCTGGCACGGTTCCCATGTTCCCACGAGTACTGCCGCGAGTGCCTGGAGAGGTTATTCACCAACGCGCTCAAAGACGAGGAATCGTGGCCGCTCCGCTGCTGCCACCAGCCTGTCCCGGCGGAGGACCCGCAGATCCGCATCTTCCTCAGCGGCCGGCTCATGCGCAAGTACCTGGATAGGAAGCTCGAGATGGAGACCCCGAACAGGATCTACTGCTCGAAGCCTGATTGCTCCCGGTTCATACCTCCCGCGAATATAAAGCATGACACTGGCACCTGTTCCAGGTGTGGGTCAAAGTCGTGCGTAATCTGCAAGGGAGCTGCCCACGGCGGACGTGACTGTCCCAAGGACGAGGCCAGGCAGCAGCTGATGAACCTGGCAGACCAAGAGGGTTGGAAGCAGTGCTTCTCGTGTAACAGGGTCGTCGAGAGGATCTACGGCTGCAATCATATCAGTGAGTGCAGGATCTATCCCCCTCCTGTGAGCTTCGAAGTCAATGCTGATTGTTATCACCCGCCCACAAGGTTGCCTGTGTGGTGCCGAGTTCTGCTACAATTGCGGTGCGAGTCGGGTGCCGAGGACTTGTAAATGCGAACTTTTCCTAGACGATGCCCTCCTTCTTCATGGCTACGAAGGCGCTGCGGAACACCACTGGCTAAGGGGACTTCTCCAAGGAGGCGACTGGCTAATGGGACCTGTCGAGCGCGCCATTGTTGGCCCAGACTGGCAAATGGATCGTGCCGATGAAGGCGTCGCGGGCCAAGATAGGCGACGGAGACCTATAAATTTGGCGGTGGACATGGCGGAGATGTTGGGGCAAATGAGGGCCCATACGATAGAGGGGCGGGAGAGGGTGGAAGTGGCAGAGAATCGGGGGTGTTCGCACGTTCGGTGGAGGCATAGGAGAGGTCCTGCGGGTTGTGGGACATGTGGACAGACCATGCATGGCTGGATAAATGTCTGTCGACGGTGTGAAACGATGGCCTGCGCGCGATGTAGGTTTCAGCGTTTGTAGAGGGAAGGCGATGATGCTCATCCTCTGAGCTCGAGCCACTGCGGAGGCAAGCGAAGGCGGACGCCTGGTCATCTTGGTGATTGTGAGGGTGGTTGGGCCAGTACATAGGGATTTGTCTTTGCCAGCGCCATATGTGAGCTTGGCTTTGTAAGTTTAGACGTAAGTTTAGACGGCGTCTGATCAGATTATCTGACCGTCTACTATAATCGGCCACGTGTCGGACTAATTGGATATCTTCAACCTTTGTGCTGACTAAATTAGTTACTATTGCCTGTATTAGTGTCATTGATCCTGTTGTTCGTGTATATAACAGTGCCTTAGCTCCAGCTTCTCAGAATTAGAGCTTATAATACTTTCAATATCATCAGTGCTCGTACCCTCTATTTTCTAGTGTCTCGAATCGGCACCACAGTTCTTCTTTGTGACCTTCGTACATGTGTCACTGGATGATCGTCTGTATTGGTATTTCATTTAGTGTGTTCATCAAATTGAAGGGGGTCTGTGGCTCTACGACCAGGAGATGCTAGAACGAAGTTGTCTTCTGTTCGTCACGCCTAGCATATTATTAATCTCAGAAACATTGTCTATGCCGAGTTGTTCGGGATAATTGTAACTCAGATGTCAGTGGTTGAACGCGTGGGATGGTACAAATATATATAAGTACGTAGTTAGTAAAACCCTTAGAACGTCCAATCTGCAGACACCTGCCAACGAACCTATTGGCACGTGTAGATACGATCCCAACTAATTATGAGGGATGTTGCGAATGCCGAAAACGGAAATCTACCATTGGTATCATACCCAAAACCCCAAGAGAAACGCCACAACCGGGCCGTCCACGACCTCTGATGCTGTTGAAATACTACAAGTCCCAAATATGTTTCCCTTTCCTCGTTATTTATACTCCGGTCCAGACGCCCAGCCGGTACCTATGAGCTACCCTCACTCCAGAAACATCCACCTGCCTCCTCAGTCCACCGCTTTAATGCAGAACACGAAGAACAGACCTAAGCCTCACCACCCCAGACCCCATCGGCGATCTGCCTGACAAGGGCCAGCTTGTTCTTCTGGTCCTGCAGGCTGAGGGGGTACCCGGTCTCGTGCTTGGAGAAACCGCACTGGGGGCTGACGGCGATCTGCTTGAGGGCCTCCTCCTTGGTCTGGCCGGTGCCCTCGGCGACGAACTCGGCGGCCTTGTAAATCCGCCTCTTCATCTCCTCCTTGTCCTCCAGCTCCCGCCTCTTTGTGGAGATGATGCCCACGACGACGTTCCTGTCCTTGGGCAGAAACTTGAGGGGCTCGAACCCGCCGGCCCGCTCCGTGTCGTACTCGAGGTAAAAGGTGTTGACCTTTAGGTCGCGGAATAGCTTGGACGCGATGATGTCGTACGCGCCCTCGGCGAAGTGTCGCCCGCCGATGAAGTTGCCGCGGCACAGGTGAACGCCCGTGTGCATGTCTGTGGGGGCCTTGGAGATGCAGTCGTTGTACAGGGCGATGTAGGCGTCGAGGAGGTCGTCGACGGAGCTGGTGTTGCCTCGTCCTCGGCCCAGCCCTGGCGGAACTTCTCGGAGCAGGGGTCTTGTGTTGCGCACGCCCTGGTCAGTACATTACACTTTTCGCACGGGTATTGTTGCACAGTCGAAATAGAGGGTCGAAACTTACAAGCCAGACCGGTGTCGTCGAACTGAACGTTCCTCAGACCGGCCTTGTAGAGCATGTCGAGCTCGTCCTGGTAGACTTTGGCCACGTCCTTGAAGTACTCGGCGTCACTGGCGTACACGCCCTCGGCCCAGGCGCGGTTCTGCTCGTAACGCATGTGGAACCAGGCAGGCGTGATCATGGTCAGCTTGATGTTGCCCCACTTCTTCTTGGGGAGGGCGGCCTGGACCAGCTGCAGCTCGTGCAGGTTGCTGGAGCTCTTCTCGGGGCCGCCGTGGCTCAACTTGGAGCCGGCGATGACGCTGTCGCCGGGCATGACCTGCCTGTCGGTCTCGATGAGGGAGACAACATCCGGGTGGTACAGGCGGAACATGGACGCGTCGGCCTGCTGCAGGGCGGTGCTGCCCTCAAACTCGTCCCAAGTGAGACCCCAGAAGCGAGTGCGGTTAAACTCGCCAGAGTTGACGGCACCGAAGCCCAGCTCCGTCTGAAACTTGACGACGTCGGCCACGGCCTCCTTCTCGAGGGCGTGCAGGTTGACTTCCTTGACGGTCTTGCCCTCCCGGATGGCCTCGCGGGCGTCTAGGATGCACTGAGGCCGGAGGAGGGAGCCCATGTGCTCAGCGCGGAAGAGGGGAGCCATTTTTTATATTGGCCTGATAGTATGAGGGTAGATGGGCGTAGAAGGGGGGAAGTAAGTAACTGAGTGGCAGAGATAGGGTAGTTACAATACGAGAGGTTTATAGAGACACCGGTCGTGAGGTGAGAAGGTCATAACACGCCCGGGGTCTCGAGCACTCCTTCTCTACGGTATTGTATGTCTTATCATCGAGGGACCCCTTTGGGTGCGGGAAATAATCAAATTTACTTACCGTCCGTCCACCATGTCCCCCTCATATATTGGGATGCCCCAGCGACCGAAACATTTTTCAGCACGCTTGTTGTTGCTTGTTGGTACGGACATTTCTGTAGTAGTTCACGGCCCGAGCGGGCCATTCGGACATAATTCCACGGCCCGGCGTGCCAGCGTCACAGTGCCCGGGATTTTGGGGATTGGTCGGCATTCCTTCTCGCAGGTGCAGGACAACACGTGATATCGATACGACATGGTGAACCCCGTTCCACCGGAACACTTCCCAGTCGGGGGTTTTCTCCTTCTCATCACGAAGGACAACCTGATGCAGACTCTCTGGCTCTATTCTTCAGCACTTGAATGCGATAGAACAGCTGAGCACTGCGCTGCTCATGCCCTTGCATTCTCTGCTTCCGAATTCGTCTTCTCTTCCAGTTTTTTCTGTTCTCTGTTCCAGTATGCCCTTCTTCGACGCTTGAAATCCCGACGAGCAGCCTTGATTTCATCATTAGGACGTGCTTCTATTCGCTCCTTCCCGGAGTCTGCGTCAATGACGATTCGGAAATGCCTCACCAGAGCCGCTGCTTTGGCTAGCTTCCCTCCCTCAAATTCAGCATCTTCGTCGGTTCCTTGAGATACTTCTGCAACCGCCGTCTTGAAAACATCAAGAAACGACTCGCCTTTCTCGCCTTTCTGGTTGATGTTGGCCCCGGAGCAAAGCAACATGGCGACGACCTTCGCTGTGTTGGACGAAAGTCCGGTTCTGGCAGCAGCCACCAATGGAGGCTCATCGCAACGGCCGCCAGAATTGGGGTCTGCACCCTTTTTTAAAAGGATATCAAGGCTCTCGGGGTGGTTAAGGGCGAAGTGTATATAGCTGTGCGACAATGGATCGGTAGGTAGGGGCGGTAGAGAGTGTTCCTCCAGGAAGATTTCTAGGAGATGCGACTCCGCTAGGTCATGATGGCATGATCGGGGCTTGAGCACGAATGCAACATGGGAATCTATCGCCACGTGGAAAGCAGTTCGATAGTCGGCCGGACACGGGGAACCAGCAGTATACCGGTATTCCCAATTAAGTTCTTCGACGTGCGCACGCCAATCCTCCTCAGGCGGGGACATGAAAGGGTCGGCACCATAGCGCAGGAGCAACCTGACTGTTTGGGGACATCGGTATCGGGTCGCGCAGGAGAGTGGCGTGTCGTATTCGCCGTTAAATATGTTGACTTCGCTGGATTTGTCCAGTAGTCGTTGAACAATCCAGGGGCTGTGGTGATTCTTACAAGCCATAAACAGCGGACTGGCATTATTGATGCCACGCGCGTGGCCCCTCACGTCCAAGTCCGGTCTGTCGAGCAGGGCTGTGATCAATGCCGTTTCGTTTTCTTTGACATCATCGTATTTCTGGAGGGCAGTGTTTAATCCCCAACGGGGTGTGACTCGGTTGGGAAATGTGTCGAGGAGGAACTGCAACTGGAAAATGTCCCTGTCCTTGATGCATTCACAAAGTTTGTCCGCCAAATTGTCCTTGCAGACGTCAAGTACTGCTCCATTGCGAATCAGGACGCGGCATTCTTCCCAGAGGTGGTGGGTATACGACGATCTGACGACTCTGTTTAAAAATGAAGGTTCAAAGTTCGCAGTGGTCGCATGCTGGAAGATGGAGTTGATGATCGAATAATCGCCTCGCAATCGAGCTATATCCAGTGCACACTCAAATGCTGGACAGCCGCGCATGCACCGAGTATCAAGCCGGCCTCCCCCTTGTAGAAGAGGCACGATCTTCACCGTGATGGAAGCCAAGTTCCCGGATTCAAAAGCCAAATGAAGAGGCGTCTGCTGCAGATCATCCGGTGCATTGACATCAGCACCGGCATCAAGGAAGCACTGTAGCGTGCGAGCGAGAGACTGTTGCCCTGCGGCGATATGTAAGGCCGTTGTTCCCAGACCACCTACCTCATCGACATCGACTCCGAGCTCCACGAGCCGGCGGACCAGCTCCTCCCGCTCATCCTCCCACGTCTCTGGGTCCGGGGGCGGTTCGTGCGGGAAGAAGTGTCGCATCGAGAGGGCAGCCGCCTGGATTGGGGTCTGGCCATCCCACTCAACTTCTGGGTCTGCACCCTGATCAAGGAGCCTGAGCGCAGCCTTGAAGTATCCCCTCTCGCAGGCAAACGCCAAGGGTGTCCTGCCATCGTCGGCCTGCATTTCTAGCTCTGCACCGAACTGCAGTAGTTTCTCCATGGCGGAGAGGTCCTCGAACTCCATACATGCCAAGTGCAGAGGTGCATAGCCGTGTCTATCGGGTTCGTCGACATCTACTAGGTCTTTCTCCAGGAGGAAGCTGACCGCTCCGGCATTGTTGAACCGGGCAGCCGTATGTAGTGGCGTGGCGACGCCTACATCAATTTCAGCCCCACGAGACACGAGTAGTTTCGCTGTCTTTAGGTTCCCATTGCACATGGCGATGTGGAAAGGCGTAGCAAGAGGCGACAAGCGCGGGTCGAAGTCGCTATCGTTGGCTATATCCATCACGCCCTCCTGACAGGCGCAGAGATTGTGTGACATGGCCTCGATCCTTGCTCCATGGTTGAGAAGCCACTTCACAGCGCCATCCTGGCCGAACTTGGCGGCAATATGAAGTGGCGTGAAGAAGGTGTCGTGCAAACGCCAGGGCCCGTAGGGATAGTAGGGCCTGTGCACCACGCGAAAGCGTGAAGCGGTGTTGTCGTTCACCTCGGCACCGTAAGACACAAGTCGTTCCAAAGTCTCGATGCACCCGTGCTGCGAGGCCCAGAACATGGCGCTGCCACCCTCTCTCTGGATGTTGTACCTGTACAACGCCGGAGTGAGCAGCTCGTTTAGCTGGCGGTTTGTACGGGCGAGGACCGACTTCTCTGGGACCCTGCACGCCTCAGCGATCAACACCACAACCTCGGTCGGGAGCTGTGAGATGGAGGTCATTGCATGTGCGGTGTGGATTGATTTGTGGCATGAGACCCGAGTCGAAAGTGGACGGATGTTGAAGGTTGAAGAGGTTGACACGCAAACAAGCGGGAGACGGGGAAAGCAGCTAGACCCTAACCCGGGATTTTCTTAGAGGGTTCTCCGAGTCCCCGGCACCCCCCCCCGCCTGACATCGTCGATACTATCATGAGGGCAATGTTGAGAGCTGTTGGTATTTCAAGTTGGAACACATGTGTACGATACATTCCAGAGCGGCCATAATGACAACACTATACCATACAAATTCGCTCATACATCACACAGTACTTGCACAGCTCAGCTTGACCAAGTGGCCCTCTCCAGTCTCGAGGTCAGCTCCACCAGTAACCTCTCCATATAGTCAATATCCTCGTGGGCTTGCTAAATAATTCCGCTTATAGTCTCCAGGATTTCCTTGTTGCGTGAATACATCCCTCCATCCACTCGTGTCCGATGTTGTCTATGTGACAATAGCGATTGAGCCTGGGCTGCCCCCTGATACGTGACGCCGCGGCAATTACGTGGACCTTGCTGTCCTTCTTGCCCTCGATATTCCATCATTGCTGAGACTTACAGCGTAGTTGAATCCTAGACTTGTTGAGATATCCAGTATTCGGGTTCGTTCGTGGGGCCTGTCAGAAAGACTGCAGCAACGGAGCCAATGTTGTACATGGCGAAGACGATGCCTGTTCCGGAATCGGCTTCCGACCTGTGTTTAACATGTTGTCAGTTCCTTCTGATACTTGGTCCATGATGAGGGCCCCAGGGTGAAGACCAACATATTGAAGTAGTACTGATAAGCTGACATGTCATTAAGACCGCCCATGAGAAAACCGTCATATCCATTGAGGCAACTGACAAGGTTAGTGACATAACTTATAAGCTCGTAAAAGACAACAAGCAGCACTGGTCAGGAAAAGGAGGCATACCCGCACAAGTATGCGACTGTCAAGACGACGTACAGGCGAAACATGGGCCAAGTCCATGGGGAGATCTCCTTCTCATTAGTCTCGTGGGCAATATGTACGACATGGTCGATATCTAGGACGTCGCCATTATGCTACGGCGTAGGTAAGTAGAATCAAGGGCGGCGACTGGGCAACCAAAGCAACATGTGGTCGGCCGAGGAGGTCCGCCCTTTACCCCAGCTTCACATGTTCGACGTTGACCTGACAGGTGCATGTGTGTGTGGGGAACAGGGAACAGGGATACCAGTTGACGTTTGGCTGGCTTCGTGCATCAAGTATAGTGTATAACCTGATCAGTGATGGAATGTTTCTATGGGGTCTTGCTTGGATGCCCGCTTCCCCATGTTCGATCAATTCAATGTTCCGAGTGCTCCAACTGTCCGTCTTGGTTCCGTCTTCCCCGAATGCTACCTAGGTACATACAGTAGTGTAGGTACCTACCTACCTAGGTACCTATACCTAGGTACCCACAATCAGCCCTGGAGCCGACGCGGGGATGGATGATGCGGGGTAAATACGTGCAGGGGTGCTTGTGTACCAGTGGACATCACCACATCTGGGCCCTTGGAAGGCACGACGAACACCTCGATAGGGGCAGGGATGTCTGTCTCCGTTGAGACCGGCAACCTCCTGCCGGACTTAAGTGAGTTCCACTGAGTGCACTGAGTACTTACACAGTCAACAGACCACCAACGAATCACACACTTCATGGTCGCTGAATTCCACACACGCAGGACTGTGGACTCCAGAATCGTCACGTCAGACCCTGCAAGGTAACACTTCTCGTCGAAGCAAGTTTGATCGTTTCGGACCACGTTTCACCCCGACCACCACCACTGACTGGCGGTCCATCGTGTTACTGCAACTCTGAATAAAACTCGAGAGCCCCTCTTCTTTGTCGGGTTTTATCTCCTTCCCATTCACTACTCTGGCCACTCCTTGCTTGTGTGACGCGGCAGAACACAACCCCCATGGGAGAGAACTTCAGTATGGCTCCCCGCGGCATTCCTCTCCAGGAAGACAAGCACAGGCCGGATTACTGTAACGAGGCCGTGTTCAGGCGAAACTGTCTCCCTCCGCGCTCATACTTCATCCCCGAGACTTCTCTGCTGCTCAATGGCAATTGGGACTTCCACTACGCCTCCACCCCGCTTGAGGCCCCTGAGCCAGAAGCCAGCGAGAGCACAGACTGGGCGAAGTTGAACGTGCCGGGCCACTGGCAGCTCCAAGGTTACGGGAAGCCCTGGTATACCAATGTCCAGTTCCCTATTCCCGTTTGCCCTCCTTATGTACCGACTGAGAACCCCACGGGCTCTTACAAAAGGACCTTCTCCGTGCCGCAAACGTGGGAAGCTTCGTCACAGCTGAGGTTGCGATTTGATGGCGTGGACAGTGCGTATCATGTCTGGGTGAATGGCGTGCTGGTAGGGTATGCCCAGGGTTCGAGAAACCCGCATGAATTCGAAGTCTCCGATTATGTCGACAGGCATGGGTCAAACGAGCTCTTTGTGCGAGTCTATCAGTGGTCGGACGGGACTTATATTGAGGACCAGGATCAATGGTGGTTATCCGGTAACTTCTCGGGCCCGGTCTGAAGCTTGGAAGCGGCCTTACTGATTGCTGGACTATAGGTATCTTTCGAGACGTTCACTTGCTCGCATTTCCCACCGACACGACAATTGGCGATTGGTTCATCCGAACCGATCTTGACACCTCGTACGAGGACGCCACCCTCGCGGCGACGACTGACGTTCTCACCAAGGAGGATGGGACACTAAAACTTACGCTCTCAGAACTGGGCAAGAACGGCGGTAAAGAGGTCGACACGAAAGAGGTCTCTGTGACCGCGGGATACTCGAAGGTCGAGTTTTCCATCCCTGTGACGAACCCTCACAAATGGACCGCCGAATCCCCTTACCTCTACTCTGTCGACCTGACCCTCAGCACTCCATCATCCAAGCCATACAGTATCACGCAGAAGATAGGGTTCCGCAAGGTTGAGCTTATCGACGGGCTCATGTGCGTCAATGGCACTCCCATCCGTTTACGCGGCGTCAATCGACACGAACACCATCCCCAATTTGGCCGCGCTGTACCCCTGGACTACATCAAGCGCGACCTGCTCCTTATGAAGACACACAACGTCAACGCCCTGCGCTGCTCACATTATCCCTCGCATCCCAAGATACTCGATCTGTGCGACGAGCTGGGCCTCTGGGTAATGGACGAAGCCGATCTCGAATGTCATGGGTTCTATGACGCGGTCGCCAGACCACAAGATCTTCCCGAGCACATGGACTATGAAAAGCGGAAGAAATTCACTTTTCCCCAGGCGGCCAAGTTCACCACCGATAACCCCACATGGAAGGAGGCATATGTAGACCGCATGAAGGACTTGATCCAACGTGACAAGAACCATGCCTGTGTCATTGTGTGGAGTCTGGGCAACGAGGCCTTCTATGGCCAAAACCACAAGGCCATGTACGAGTATGGCAAGCAGGTCGACCCTGGCCGCCTGATCCATTACGAGGGCGACGTCCATGCTGAAACGACGGATATGTACAGTTACATGTATCCTCCGGTCGAGCGTCTGCTCAAATTGTCTCGAACAGAGGGTGTCAAGGACGGCAAATATGAGAAGCCTGTGGTCCTGTGCGAGTACGGTCACGCCATGGGAAATGGCCCTGGCTGGCTAGAGGACTACGAGGAGCTTTTCCGGACCAACCCGCGAGTGCAGGGTGGTTTCATCTGGGAGTGGGCGAACCATGGGCTGTGGAAGGAGGACGGTGACGGTACTGGAAAGGGTGGTTATTATGGTTATGGAGGCGACTTCGGCGATGTTCCTAACGATGGGACATTCGTCATGGATGGTTTGTGCTTCAGCACTCATGAGCCAACACCCGGCTTGACCGAGTACAAGAAAGTCATTCAACCTGTGGGCTTCTCCGTGGACGGGTATAAGCTCGTTCTGGAGAATTATTACGACTTCATTGGCCTGGATCACCTGATTGCGTCATACAAGGTGGAAGAGTTTGGCAAAGAGTGAGTCCATAACCCATCATTGCTGATTTGCTTCTGTGCTGACGACTGCTTAGAACGAAGCTGCTCGCATCTGGTAAGCTCGACATACCAGAAATCAAGGCCGGCGAGAAGGGCGAAATCGACATGAGAGTCTCCTTGTCGAAGCCCAAGAGCAGCGAGGAGGTCTTCGTGACCGTCACGCTCGCCCTTCGCGACGAGACCCCATGGGCATCCGCCGGCCACGAGGTCGCATGGAAGCAGTGGCAAGTGTCCAAACCAACATCCTGGGCTACGTCCACCTCCCTTGGTAGGATGTCCTCCCCCGTCAATGTCACCTCTTCGGGAGCTAGAACCACGGTGTTCGGCCCCAACTACACCTTCACTTTCGATCGCGCCCGAGGTGCTCCGACGTCATGGACAGTCAACGGCGTCTCCATCCTTGAGGCGGACCCCACGCATGGAGTGGCCATCATCCCATCGTTCTGGCGTCCCGCCACTGACAATGACGCCCCCGACTCGTTGCCGTATTGGCAGCGGTTTGGCGTTGACGTGTTGGAGAGCCAACTGCGCTCTTTTTCAGTTGACACGAGCGATCCGAACAAGGCAATCCTCAAAGCTCACACATTCATCTCGCCGCCGGTCTTGGCTTGGGGATTTGAGTGTGAAATCGAGTACACCGTCACGTCTACCGGTGCGCTGAGTGTCAATGTCCAGAAGTGCAAACCCACGGGTGCGATGCCCAAGCACGTCCCCCGCGCCGGCCTGAACCTAAGACTGAGTAAAAAGCTCGACAAGGTGAAATGGTTTGGCCTCGGACCGGGCGAGAGCTACCCTGACAAGAAGGGGGCCCAACGCACGGGAGTGTGGAGTGTGGACTCGGTCAAGGAGTTACAGACGCCTTATGAGGTACCCCAGGAGAACGCCAATCGGATGGATACGAGATGGGTTAGCCTTGCGGCCGCACATGGGGCGGGGGTGAAGGCTGTTGCGACGGAGGGTACAGAGGGAGGCTTGTTCTCCTGGGTGGCGAGCAATTACTCGTCCGAGACAATCCATAACGCGAGACACCCGCCGGACCTGGTCGAGGAAGATGCCACTCTGCTCAGGCTGGATTATAAGGTTGCCGGCGTGGGAACGGCGGCGTGTGGGCCGGGGGTGAGGGACGATCTTTTGGTCAAGGTTGAGGAGGTGAGGTTCGGGTTTGTGTTGGAGAGTGTTGGGCTTTGATTAACACGCGATAGCATGATGCTACAGATGTTTATGGCTCGTCATATTTGATACTCGGCATAAGACTGGATGAGGATGATAGATGAATCTAATGAGACAAAAACACAATAGGACAGGGTGAGTTCCTAATTGTTGACACGACAGCAATGAAGGTATGCCAATGATTATGTGACTTGTGTTGAAGATTTCAGCATGTACCAGTAATCGGCATAATTAAATAATAATACGAGGCCTACAGGGTCAACTGCCCTTGCTAGGACCACCATCCTTCAGATATATATAGGAGCCTTCTCTCCTTCAGGCTCACCGCTAGGTTTTGATATCAAGGAATTTTAGCTATACGCTTATTGTCTGTCTTGTTTACTCTTATATCGTTGCTCATCGTGACCTTCGTACAGTTTTTACCCCGATGGGCAACTAGCTAGTAAAGTTTTGACACCCAGTATCTCTAAATTGAATGCCATGTTTGAATATTGTAAGTCCAAGATAAGGTTCAAGCTTACATACATATGCACTTAACCAAAAATAGCTACCCAATGAACCAGAATCCTCACAGTTTGAGTCCAGCTCTCCAGTTGTTGAGGATATTACACACTGTGATAATACATTCAAGCTTGTCCTCGTGCGTCTTTCTCGGGTTTTCCAATACCCGGCTGACCGGTTCAAACAAGTCCCAGACCTGGATGAACCGGTGTTCAGTGATGAAGCCGATGTTGTTAAACGCGAACTCCATGTTAAGATGCTCAGCAATACCCCGAACGTGCTCCTCATTGAACTGGGTGCTAGGCATCGCACCTCGAGGGTCCTTCTGGGCCCAAGCGATCTTGGTCGCCAGCGCGCACGTCTTGAAGCAATAGATAATCGTCGCGGCCAGGCCGGCCCCCAACGCTGTTGCGACGCTCGAGCCAGTGATCTCGCCCTGCTCCCCCCGCCTGTCACCCGGTGTGAATTTGTTGACCTTGACACCCGGGAGGATATACTTGACGTTCTCGTCCGCTAAGTCGTAGCGCTTCCCGTAGCGGTATGCCGCGCCGATGCGGAACAGGTTGATGTGCTCGACGGCACCCGGGTAACCATATTTCGTGGAGCTGCCGTTGTCGGGCGAGCTGCAAAACATGAGCCGCTTTTCCTCGGAGGCTTGGGTTATCGCTTTGACGAAGAGCTTGTCTGCATCTTTGTGCTTGTCGCCCGGGACAGGGTGGATGGACCAGGGCATCAAGATGATGCTTGCATTCCGTTCTCGGGCGGCCTCGATTGCCTTTGTAGTTTGGAGATAAGTGCTGTTAGAAGTGGGAAAACATTTGACTTGGAAATGGGGCATCCGTGCATGAGGCTCACTTACCAGTGCTGCAGACTCGAGGTCAATCGTGCTTCTGCCGCCTTCTGAAGGATAAGTCTTGAGCCGAATGGGATAAATTTTCGCCATCGGACACACTCGAAGAATGAGTTTCGCCATCTCGGTTCCGTGGCCTTGAGCCGAGCTGTAAAACTGTCCGATCTCCTCCCCACCGTGGTAATCGAATGTCTGGCCCATAAGTACGCGGCCAGCTAAAAACTCATCCAGGACCATAACACCATCGTCAATGAGAGCCACCATAACGTCGTCCTCGATCGCTGTGGTCGCCAACTTTGCCTCTTTTTCTTGGCTTTCACCAAGCGCTTCCGTCGACCTCTCTAGCATGTCTTCCCAGAGAGGTCTGATGTTTTTGGCAAACCTTTCCATGCATTCCAACCACTCATGCTTCACGAGCAGCGATTCACTATCAGACATCTCTGCCACCTCCCACTTGATTTTACTCTTCGAGATTCCGTTTGCAAAGGCTGCTGTAGTTGGATTTTCGGAGGGGGGGGGGGTTGAAACGGTGTTAAAACTTTTCTTTCGCTTAAACGTAAACAAATCTGGAGGGAATTTCTTTGCGGCCTGGACATCAGCAACTTCCTTGAGTCTATATTTATATACTTTGTGTTGACAGGGACGAGCTCGGGGATGAGGGGGAGCCTCTGGTCCCTCGAAACCCCTTCGCCCGTCTACGCGCCCAAGACAGGCCCGGCATGCGACCTTGTTGAAGGATATGAGGATGTGACAATGTCGGCGTGTTGTATCAATTGATCGTGTACTGTATACTAAGGTACGTAAAAGGACCTACTCCACTCCATTGCTACTCCCATCGGCGCTTCTCATACCGACCTACCACATACACGTTACATACATATAGATACATATATGTAAGCGCCAAAGTCAGTCCGGAGAGCCAACTGGTTGCGGCGCAGTAACATTGATTGGTAGGGGCGAAGTGTGGAGGCTTTGTTTTGGTCGCAAGATCGACGACTTTCCTTATCGACTAAGTCAAGTCACATACGACGCACATCTCAATCCCCTGTCGTCTCCTCGTCCTTCTTTTCTGCGGCAAGAATCATACTCGTCGGGGCCACATCACTGGGCTCCTCAAAATCATTGGCTACCAAATTCTCCATGTCGTAGACTATGAGGTTGTTGGTAGGTTTGCTATCCGGCTTCAGCAGCAAAGGATCGTCGTTGGGGACCCTGCTGAACAGTGACTCGTTCAATGTCCACTTATCAGCCTTGCAAGACTAAGCGCCAGCCCCACTTGGATGCCGCAATGATCTTGACGACCTGACTGGTACCCATGCCAGCGTCCCTTCAACATCCCTTGTAAGCATCTCGGACTGCTTGCTGGGATGGAAGCTGTATGTAGTCGCCGTTGATGGACATGGCCTCCACCACCTGTTCGGGTCCACGGGTCCATGGCGTCAAACTCCAGCTCGATAGTGGCCTCGGCAACGCGGCACGCTCGCTTCTGCGGGGGTCGAAGCGGAATTACATGGCGAGGATTGTTTTGCAAGGGGTTGCTGGGGGTTGCTGCAATCTGTCTGTCTTCCCCGGAGCTCCACCTCTTATGCATCCAATACACAGACCTATATAACTTGAATGAATTATAGAACCCACCCTGAGGTTAGCCGCACGTCAGCAGGGAAGCAGTGTACAGGAGCGGAGACATACAACTTACTCAATGCCGACGGTAATCACTGTCCGGTGCCATGAGGCCGTGGACACTGTCGACTATATACTGAGTATCTGATATCGACGGATCCGGCGCGTTGAAGTACTTCCCGGCGCTGGTAGGGGCGCTTAGGGTTTTGGTAGGTTTTGTTGTGTTTGATATGATACGCGCTACCCTCGCTGCCACCTTCAAACATGCCGACGCCCACATCGACGCTGTTGTCATCGTCGAGGTCGTGGCCATCAAGCCCTGCCTAGGTACATTGGGGTCCCTCTCGTCAGATATGATAACAATCGACGACTTCTGTTACGATTTGAATCTGCCTACACGATACTAGGAGGCGCCAAAACACCATAAACGCCTTGCGTCTTAGTATCAATACTATGTCAGGTATGATTATCCCGAGGTCACTCATTTGTCAAGACTGTTTGGTCCAATAGGCTGACAGGATGGAACTGGACCAACCGAGCGGCAAATTGTGCAAATGAATTGTCAGGCAAGCAATGCAACCCAAAGTGAGTCGAATGCGAGCATGATTGGCATGTTGATCGTGTTGGTGATGCTGGCGGCATACTCGTTGCCATGCAGTCCATGTTGGTAGTTTCAGGTGCGGCACCATCTATGGACCGCCAAAAGACGGGTCTGCCTATCGTTGTACACTCATGTACTGTACTTGTGAAAAGCGGGACTATTCCAGGCCCCGGGTTAGTGTGCGGTCGGTCCTGTTTCATAGTACAGATTACATGTCGTTTTTTAGGCTTCGAGCACTGCTTCGAGATTAGTAGTCGTCCGCGCCCAAATAATTTCCAACACACAGAATGCACAGGACCTAGGACACCTGGACATCAACGGCTTTCAATTCTGTGATACTGCTTGTCTCGAATGATTACTAACCACAGTAGCCCCAGCCGATAGGAGCTGGCACGAAGCGAAGACAAGGATAGGCCCAGGAAAGATTCACCCACGGGTACCTATAGGTACCTGTGTATTAACTAAGGGTCCTTTTACCTGTTATAACCTAGAAGAGAAGGACGTCCTGAGCACCTAGTTAGGTAATGATATAGTCCCGGATCGGATACCTAAGTGCCGAACTAATAGCACTAGACTGCAGAGTCTACCTTAGTTAGTATTAGGGTTAGTGTGGATTAGGCAATAGCATAGACACTGCTAGGCCTAGTAATTATATAAGTGCCGTAAGGCACTAGGCCTATTATAGCAAGCGGTATAATTAACTACTAGGCAGGGCAGCAGAACGGCAACGCCGTAGGCCTTAAGCCCCTTACCTATAACTTTATAATAGCTTCTAGAGAGAAGAAGAATAAGTAATAACGACACTAATAAGAATAACCTAAGTTACCTACCCTTATAATATTATAACTAGAGCCTAACTAACACTAATTAGTAATAATAAGGTAATCTCTAATAATAAGGAAGGAAAAGACAGACCTTTCTTATAATTATTATACGATAATTAAGTCTTCTTTATAGGCTATTCGTTACGCTTTAAGTCTTAAGATCTATACTATAATCGAAGCTATTATAAGATTATTCAGGTAATTTAGTTAACCTTTATATAATAGCTAAGATTAACCGCTAGCTATTATAAGGCCTTCTAAACTAACCTAATAGAAATATATCTAATTAGAAGCTAACCTTATAACCTAATAGCGTATACTATTATATAAACCTTTAAAACTTCCCTTTATTATAAACTTTCCTTTTAAATAAAACCTTATACTTATTCTATACTATAAACTTCTTTTATAATAAAACCTACGTTACCGATAGACTTTATAAACTTTACTAACCTTTTTTTATTCGAGTTAACTTTAAACCTCTTTTTATAATAATTATAAAGGCAGTACTTATAATTTTCCTTTCCTAAACTTTATAAACTTATAAAAACCTTCCTTTATAACCTTATAAACCTATAAGAAACCTTTCTTTATAATATAACCGTTTTACTATATAATAGCTTCTAATAGCTAAGATAAGGAAGTAGAACTATATCTCTTTTAAGATTATTTTAATAACTTTATATAAAACTTATAAATAATATAAATAGAATAGCGTAAGATAGACTTCGGTAGGTAAGATAACTCTATCGATAAGGCTATAATCGATAAAGTCGGCACTATAACTTTTACTATATAAGTTATTAAGACCTTTTAGTAGTAAGATACTATTACCGAAGCCTTTTTAATAGACTTTTAGTAAGAATTTAAAAGCTAAAATAAAGAGATATTTAGATATATTAATCCCTTTTAGAGATATAAGATAAAAAACTTTTTTAGAGAATAAAGTATCTATATAGGTCTATATAGATATTACTTTACTATATAACTCTTAAAGGTAATAAAGATAGAGAAATACCTTCTATAGCTTATAGAAGAGATTAAGATAGTTAAATTTCTGCCTAATATCGAAATTAAATAAATTAGAATAACTTTAGTAATAAAACCTTAAAGTCTATAGCAGCTACCTCTATATAATAGCTACGCTCCCCTTACGTTTAATCTCTATAGTATTAACGATATACTCGAGTTTATCGAAAAAGATAAATCCCTTATACCTATACTATAATCTCTAAGCCTTATACTATCCTTTAAATTTAACTTTTTATAATAACTAAAGATATAACCTAAGATAATACTACTAAGATAGCTAAGGCAGATAATAGGCTTCTAAGGCTTAAAATAATTATTTATATAGCTATTAGAATAACTAAAGTAACCGATAGGCTTCCGAGCTTTATAATAACCTCTCTTATAACCTTAATAGCTATAGTACCTTCCGATTCCTCTTTTAAACCCCCCCTTAAATTTTCCTCTAAAAACCTTTCTAAAGCTATATATCCTTATCGGAATACCGTACTATTAATAAAGAACTATATAACTACTAGCCTTTAAGTACCTTTATAAACCTTCTTATAATCCTTATAAAACTCTCTCTCCTTACCTAATACCTAACCGTATATTAAAACTAAATAAGATTATAGCTTTTTTAAAAGCTTAGGATAAAGATAAGAAGTAAATAGGAGAGCTATATAATCTGCTAGATAATAAGCTAAGGATTTTTATAAACCTTTACTGCTATAATAGTATCTATTTAGATTAGTTTTACGCTATACTTCTTTAGATTCTTACTAGAAGAGCCGAAACTTACTATATTTACTATATCGGTATAATAGATAATTTTACTATAGCTTATAGAAAGCTAAAGATTTATTTTAAGATAGATACTAATTATTAATAGTACTATAATAATTAAATAAGTATAACGTTTAATAGCCTTTAGAATAATAAGAAAAATATCGATAAAAGCCTTTATAAGGTTCTATATATTATACTAGAAAAACTCTAGCTCTACTAGCGCGCTTTTAGCCCTTATTACGCTAGCGACGAGATATTAAAGATAATAGTCTTTCGAGTATACAAGAGAGTAGTAGAATTCGAGCACGCCCTCTATATACTTACCGCTTTTTATAAAAAGCTTTTCTAAAACCTCTAATCGTCCTTTAAACTCTCCTTTAAGTAAGAGAATAGCGCTAATAGTTATTTTATTTAAAAACAGCTTAATAATAATATCTATTATCTCGACCGCCGGTATAATAATAATCGCTAATAAAAAGGCTCTAGCTTCCGAGGTAGTAGCTCCGGCTTCTATAAAAGAACTTTCTATAGTAACTATTATAATAATAAACGCTAGTAGCTATACTAGAAGAAGAAATACTTTATTTATAGTAAAGAAAGGTGCTAGTCTATAAAGTATATTTTAGAAGAGAGATAATAATCTTAAAACTAATACCTAGCCTAATATAAATAATAATAATAATAATATTCATACGCCGACCTGCCGTAAGGGCATGCGGAACCTCTATAGTCTAACTAGCTATATAGGAACCCGAGTGCCGGGGGAAAACCTATACGCTGCGTTCTTACTGCGCGGAAGCTGCGCTATCGTTACGCCTACGTCCTATAGTTACCTAGTACCGTTATCGTACTAGTAACCTTAATTTGCTATACGGACAAGGCACTTAGCTTAAGTTGCTAAAAGAAGGATATTCCCCCGCTCTAGCGCTACTCTCTCGCGCTGCCTGCGCTACGTAACCTCCTTTATAGCTATCTCGAGTGCTAGCCTGAACGACGGGAGTCTTCTAGTCCTTAGTAGCTACCTTGTAACCGTGCTTATAGTAGTATCTTCGCTAACGGCCGTTTCGAAGTCGCGGTAGGAGCGTAGCGCCTGCGGCGCTAGTAAGCGGCGAAGGCGCTTACGTTCCTATACTAGCTCGGCGTATCTAACGACTAGGTAGAAGGCGGTCTCTTTGCCTCTCCCGTATCGGCAGAGCGGCGTATATACCTCGGGGACGCTACGCGTAAATAGGTAGCTAGTAAGGCCGATTACCCCTATTCGAATCTAGAATAGCGCTAAGGATTCGTGTTTAGCTAGACTAACGTATAGGCTGCTAATTTTGTCTGTAAGGAGCGGTAGGCGCTGCGCTGCCGGCGCGAGTGCGGAGCTCGCGAGGCGCGCTATCGCTGCTTCCTAGAGGCCCTCCTACCGTTCCTTCTATTCGCGGAGGTTTAGGTCTACTAGGGGTCCCGCGATCTAGTCCTTCTACTATCGGTGCTTCTGCGTGCTGTCCTTATAGCGTGTTCGCTGCGTAGGAGCTAAGGTAGGGGCGGTAGTACTTCCCCTGTCCTAGGGCCTAGGGGTCCGTCTCTAGCGGCGATAGGTCTTCTGTCTTATTAGCTACGTCTCTATTACTTCTCGAACGCTACGTATACGCCGCGTTATCCCTGTTGCCTCGAGCTTTACCTCGAAGGCGGCGAGTCTGCTATTAAGGTATATATCGATTAAGGGGCACCCTATTTCTCGCTCGATTAGCTTTATAGGAGTTGCCTTAAAGGCGCCGACGATAACGCGTAGGCACTGCGACTAAGTAGCGTGTAGGTAATTTCTTATCCTTATCGGTCGAGTTAGTAAAGGTATATGCTACGCCGAGGCCCTATAAGCTATAGTACTACGGATTACTTTTATATAGATCTCCTTAGCTCTTACGCTACTATAGCCCTATATAGTAGCTGCGAGGCGAGTAAGTGCGAACTTCTAAGTCTCTAACTTCCTCTTAATCTCCCGGAGGTAATAGCGCTAGCGCAGCTTACGATCGAGCTAGACGCTAAGGAACCTCGCTGCTTCGACTAGTGTAACCGTCGCTATACTGCAGCGCACCGGCTGCGTAAGCGCTTCGCGGCTACGGGTAAAGTGTATTAACTCGCTCTTATAGGCAGCGAATTCTATACCTACCCGGAGTCCCTATACCTTACACGTAGCGTACGCGCGGTTTAGACGCCTGTAGTTCTCCTCGACGTCGCTACTCGCGACTAGAATGTTTATATTATCTGTAAAGCCGACTATAATAATACTGTCGCCCTAAAAGGCCTCGTATAGTGTAGCGATATATAAGAGGAATAGAACTAGGGATAGGGGGGATCCCTATAGAACTCCTGCCTATAAGGTGCGCGGCTTTAACGCGGCTCTATCGAAGAGGAGGCGTACTATTCGCGCGTTAAGGAAGCTACGAATCTATCGCTAAATCTATAGTAGGTACCCCTTTTAGTATATAATTTCGACTAGGCGGTTATAGTTAACGGTATCGAAAGCGTCTGCGATATTAAGCTATAAGAGCGAAGCTATCGCGCTACTTTGCTACGCTATAAACACTACTTTAGTAACTACCCGTATAGCTAACTCTGTCGAGCAGGCCCTTCGGTTACCTATCTAGCCCTCTAGTAGTAGGTTTTACTCCTCTGCTGCGTCCGCGATACGTATTCCTAGTACCTTCTCGACTACCTTGCTAATAGTGCGTAGTAGGGCTATAGGTCTATACGCGCCGGCAAGTTATTTCTCCTCGGTAGTCTTACCGGTTTTCGGTAGGACGATAACGTTTGCGCTATAAAAGCGCTGCAGGTAATATGCTAGTATAAAGCTCTTTTCGGCTATTCGAGCGATAGCTTCTTAAAGAGGCTTTCCGTATAACTTAAGTAGGCCGATTAGGAGGTAGTCGTTGCTAGGGGCTTTCTACGGTTAGGTGCCCTATAGGGCTAGCTTAATATCTGCTTTAAAGACGCTCCTTCGTATCGAGAACGCGCCTTAGTTCTAACTCCCTGCTAATAGGTCTCTCTCTTATATATCTGATAGGTCTGCTGCTATAACCGGGAAGAATTTAGCTGCGAGGACCTCTATCTTCTAGAAGTGCGTAGTATACTTAGCGGGTCCCCCTGCGCTACGCCGGAGCGGCGGTAGCGTAGAGGGGTTAGGGGGTTTATAGCTTTATAGTCTAGCCTACCGCTCGAGCTTCTAGATCGTCGCGTTATCGTAAGATACCGTAGCGACCGCGCGGCGCTAGCATTTCGCCTAAGCGGCTTAGATTATACGCTTTTAGGCCTATACTGCTTCTCGTCTAATCCGGTCTGTATATGCCGAGGGAGTAGCTTAGAAGCGGCGCCTAGCTTGCTTAGCCGCGGCTATTGCTTTAGTTACCTCTAAGGACTACTATTTAGTCTTTATACCCGAGTTCGCCTTTCGCCGCAGGGCCGCGGCTTAGGCGATGCGCTAGAGCTCTATAGTTAGGTAGTCTACGTAGTAGTCTAGGTTAGCTTCGCTATCGAATCCGTCTAGGATATATATCTTCCGTGCCTCGACTATAACGAGAAGGGGATCGACTGCTATCTACGACTAGCCCGCTAGGGCGTCGCTTAGTCGTAGCTTCCTCGTTACGCGTGTTACGCGTATAAGCTGTAGGTTATAGTCTAACCCTTCCTACTAGGGCCCTCTGCTATATTTGTATCGGACCTCGGGACTATACTAGGCGAGGTCGAGTGTAGAGGATTATTCCCTATGTTTCTCGCGGGTAACGCGTCTATAAGGCGTAGTAAAGTTAAGGCTCTAGCGTTACGCGAGCGTTAAGAGTTTATATACTATAGATAAGGTTCTTCCCTTATAGTCCTATAGTAGGTAGTATATATTAAAGTCGCCGACGAGGACGTTATATCTAAGCGGCGCCTGCGCAGTAAGGTTAGGGAGCAGGCTCCGCCTATACGCGCCTTAGGCCGGTTCGGCGTATATCGACTATATTATAAGTAGCTCGTTGTCTATACTAAATATAACCGAGCTCTAGTTATAGCCCGACTTTCCTTCCTATATAGTAAGGGAGAAGCGTTTATATACGAATAGCGCTGCTCGACCGCTGCTTATATATATTGCTTTATACGGTAACGAAGCTAAGCAGATAACTGTTAACGTGTTTAGACTTACCTACAGCTCTTAAATCGCTATAATATTATAAGCCGGGCGCCCGCTTAGCGCTAGCGCTGCGTTCGATCTGCTGCCTCCTGCGTTCTAGAAGAGTATGCTTAAGTTTATTATTCTTAGGTAAGGGAGTAGGTTTACAGTATAAGCTACGTATGCGGTAATAGGTATCGGCGTATACTTAACGTCTCTGCTGCTTAAGAGCAGGGTTATCCTCGGCAGGGGACGTTCCTTATAGGCTCGCTAGGTAGGGTCCTCTTCCTGCTACTAACCGTCTAGAAGCTATCGGTACCCTTATTGCTTATACTCTGTGTAAGAGCATCGCTTACGCTACAGACCTCGAACTGCTATAAACGAGTTTTATATACGTCCTATGCGCGCTTACGCTACGCCTGCGCTATAGGGCAGCTACGGTCTTACGCTGTATAGGGGCCTTTATATTAGACGTATCGGGTAGCTATTCGGTCTGTCGATGCTAAGCACTCTGTTTTACCTCTTTCGTACGCAGTTCCCGCGTAGCGTCCGCACCGCGCTATAGCTCTATAGTATCGGGCGATATAGCTATAGCTATAGCAGTTATAGCACTGCCTAATATTAACGTCTGCTAAGTACGGTTTATAGTTAAATATTTCCGCCCTCTATATAACCCCGTTGCTATAGAGCTGCTTTACCGCGGCGATATCGCTAATCGAGGCGACTAAAATCGAGCGTCCTTGTTTATTCTTCGAGAGGAGGGGGCGAACCTTATAGATCGCCTTCGAGTTATCTTTCTAGAGCTCCTATAGGAGCTGCTCTAGCGTAGCGTATACGTCGCGTAGGCGTCCCGTATATATACCTCTAATAACTATAGGGTATTCGCGCCCTACTGCCGTTACCTCGGTTCCGAATGTAAGGGAGATCTATACTATCTAAGACTTATAGTTTTAGGCGTTATGTTTAAATATAAGGAGGATGTCCCCGCTACGCATACGCTACGCAGCGACCGCTTTATCGCTACTAAGGGCCCGGTTAACTGCTATAATTATATCGACTAGTTCTCTATTACTATATATTGCCGTAATGTTACGAATTATAAGCTCTCTGCTATAGCGGGCCGGGACTATAAGCCGCGGCTTCTACGCTCTCGAGCTGCTTAGTAGCGTCCCGGTAGCTATAACTTACGCCTAAGATCGGTTTAGGTTACTTATCGCGTTCCCTACGAGGCCGTTGCCTATAAGGGCGGTGCCTGCGAAGGCTTTGCGTAAAGCCGCTTCGATTTCGTTATAGAGGTCCGCGCGTATAATTAGCTAAGCGGCGTTAGTAGAGCTCCCGCGCAGAGACTGCGCGGCCTTTACGTAATAGTTCTCGGTAAGGTTAAAGACTTTACGTATTTTATCCTAGCCGATAAAGTCTGCTAGTTATTGTTCGATCTTTACAAGTATCTTAAGGTCTATGCTAGCTGCTTCCTTATAGCTTATCTGCTGCTCGGTCGTTATCGTCGTCGTCGTTATAGCTTAGGCGCTAAGGCTATAGTTAGGGTAGTAGCAGCTCTATTCGATTCCTGCGGTTCCTATATTAACGACTATTAGAAGCACCTTATAGCTAGCGCCTTCGCCGCGCCCCGGCTGCGTCGCTATAGCTAGGCGTAGCTTTACCTAACGATTCCGATTCTAAGGTTAGATTCGAGTTTCGAGTGCAGTTAGCACTAATAGGTGCCAATTTGTCTCGAAGAGCGTTTTTCAATTTTATATTTTCAAACTCTTTCCCTAGCCTAATATAAATACTATAATAAATCGGTAATAGAAGAAGGCTTTATAGCCTTTCTAACTAATTACAAAGGCTATAAAGCTACTTATAGTATCGATAGCTTAGCTAAATAAGATAACGATAATAATAGTAAAGCTAGCGTCCTTAAAGATAGGGAAGCCGCGTACTAGCTAATAGATATAGCCTTCTTTTATACTATCTCTAATAATAATAATAGTAAAGCTAAGTATAAGGATACTATTACTTTAGCTTTATAATTTACCTTTTAGAGACGCTATTTAAAGCTAAAGTTCTAAAGTATTATATCTAATACTAGAGTAGTAGAGTTCTTAATAGTAGGCTATAACTAGTACCTTACCTTTTAACGTAAGAATCTTTTAATAGAAATAGATACATTATAGGTTAGCGAAGCTATTATTAAATTTAACTAGAGATTATAATTATCTTCTATTAGTACTATTACTATCGACCTACTTATCGGAGCTATAACCTTTTATATTATTAACGCCCTTATACTATTCTTTTTATATATCTAAGATATAGATAAACTAAGCGTCTTTTTCTAGAATACTATAGATAAGATAGTAAAGATCGATAAATAAAGCTATAAGAAAGCCTTTCTTATTATTCGAAAATAAAGCTATCTATAGTTCTTTCTCTTAAAATAAGATACTAGCGCCTTCTTTATAGAAAAAAAATTATAATGCCTCTATCGTCGCTTTAAATACCTAACTATTAATTATCTCTCTTAGCTACTAATAAACGCTAGCTATAAAGTCGATATAATAGTCTTTAAGGCTATTATAAAGTTCTATTATTATTACTAGATAAAAAGCCCTACCCCTTAATAATTTAAATTTACTCTATAAAATAATTATAACTTTAATTATAAGCTTATCGTAAACGTTATATATCTACTTAGAAAACCTATATTATACGCTATAGACTTATTGACGTCTTTCTAAGCTATACGCTTTCTCGCTTCCTTATCTATAAAAGATATCTAAAAAGCTCTTTAGATAATATAGATAGATACGTACCTTAAACCTTTTAACTAGCTAGTTTATAATACTAGCACTAACTTCGCGTTAGCAGAGTTCTAAATTAAAGCTAAGATTATAGGCATTATATGTAAATAAGTGCCTATAAAAGCTTACTAGTCTATTAGAAAGGTCGAGAGATATTATAGCCTATTACGCTATATATTTAAAATCCTATACGCTAAGCTCTTAAATATTTTTAGTAATAATACTATCCTATAGATAGCTATAAAAGCCGTTAACGATATAATAAGATTAAATAGTTTAGTGCTTACGCTACTTATCTTTAGAGCTTTCCTTTAGATAAACTTCGATTTATCTTTATTACTATCGACGCTAAAGCGCGCAGAAGCTATTATAAAGGTAATAAAAGCACTTTAGAAGCTTTTTATAAAACGCTAGATTAATAAAGCTATTGCTACGCGAAATAGCCTAAATATAAGTAATTAGATAATATTACCCCTCTAAAGTAAAGTATATATATAGTAAGAAAAGGAAGGCTAGTAAAGCCTATATAGGCTACTCGCTATTAAAAGATACGATTTTACCTTAGACCTTCTTAATAGACCTATTAAATTTCGGTCTACGCTAGTACGCTTATATTACTGTAATAACCTTAATAGTATTATATCTTTATAGCCTTTAGCACTCGGTAAGGCCTATACCGGTAGTCGGAGCTTACGATTAATACTACTTAAGCCTAATTTAGCCTATATAATATACCCCTTAGATAATAGGTTACTTTTATAGCCTCTTAACCGCGGTATAGCCTATACTAAGGATTAGAGCCTACGATTAAAGATGCCTATACCCGATTTAGCACCTCTAGCGTATCGAAAGCGTAGCCGGCCCTTTAAATCTAAAAATAAGCTTAAGCCGGCTACCCCTGTTTTCCTTATTTAGAAGAAAAAGGATAACTATAAGCTAGTACTAAAACTACGCTATAATAGCATTATTACTAGTCTTAGTAAACCCTTCGAAGAGTCTAATATAAAGGAAATTATAGACCTTATTAGCTATAGTATCTTCTAGTTCGAGCTCTTTAATTAGAAGACTTATAGCCTATATCGCTTATTTAAGGTATAAATAGTTCGCGAGATTAAAGATAAGACTAAGAAGCTATATAAGAAGTTACGCCTTATTATTTAAAGGTATAATAATACTAATAAGGAAAATATCCTTACCTAATTACCGACGATTTAGTAAATTAGCTAATATATTATCGCTACCTTTATCTTATCTTTACTAAGAATAAGTATAACTATAGAACTTCGCGATATTATATAGGCCTACCTTTAGTTAAAATTAAAGCTAATATATACGATTTTAGCTACGCTTTTAAAGAAACTTAAGCCTTAATACCTTCCTAGTACTATTATATAGCTTATAAAGCCTTTCTATAGTATCGCTAAGATAAGCGTATATTAGTAGATAACGTACTATAAATATTATTATATAGAACTAGGTATAAGTATATCTATATATAACCTTTACCTTTTTATTATAACTAGCGGTAAAGACCTTTTTAGCCTTATCGGTATATAAACTAATAATACCCTTATACTTAGAACTTTAGCGTTCTTAATAAAAGAAGAAGAAGAGATTTAAAAGGCAGAGATTAGGTATAAACCTAAGACCGTACTATCGTTAAGCATCCCTTTTAATTTTAATAGTACGAAAGTTATAATATATAACGATAGATCTATTAAGGTTAAATAGAAAGGTTAAAATACTAAGATCGAGAAGATTAATATAAAGGTACCTAACTATACTTAGAAGTATCTCGAATAACGCGCTTATAGTATATACTTAGCTTTAATCTGTTAGCTAGAAGCTACTTTTAATCTTTCTATCGCAGCTTAAATCTAAAACCTAGATATAAAGGACTATAATCTACTAAACTAACGCTTTAAATAGTAAATAAAGAACGTCGAAAAGGGTCTGCGATATATTGCTTTAGACCTAATAAAAGCTAAGCTTACCGTTTTTATCGATAGTTCTTTTATAAATAACCGGGATCTTAGTTTCTAGATTAACTTTATTATCGCTTTCGTCGATAAAAAGAAAAACGATAATAGCACGTAGTATAGAATATAAGGTAATATTCTATACTAGTCCTCTACTAAATATAAACGCGTTATATAAAGCGTTTTAGTATTAAAGATCTATAAAATAGTTAGCAGCTTCGATCTTAGCGCCGTTATTTTATCTACTTTAAAGATAATTACCGATTAACTTAACCTTTCTACGATTCCCTTTATAATCTATATAGATTTATATTCGCTATATAAGTATCTTATTAAACTAAGTACTATAAAAGAGAAAAGATTAATAATTAATATTATATCGTTACGCTAATTATATAAGAGGTAAGAGATCTATAAGGTACGATAGATTAATAGTAATAATAACCTAGCCGATATAATAATAAAGGTATTGCTTAATAAGGCTTTAACGCGCCTAATCGATTTAAATAAGTTAATAATTAGGGTAAAAAAGTATATAGACTGCAGCTAAAGGTAATATATCTCGCATTCGGTCTGACGGCAGACCGGCTAAGGGTAATAACAGGAAGGCGATTAGCAGAGAGAAGCCTACACGTATATAATATAAAAGAAAGGTAAAGGGAATAGCCCTATACGTATACGATAAAGAAAAAGTTGTTAGTGTAGATTAGGTAATAGTATAGACACTGCTAGGCCTAGTAATTATATAGGTACCGCAAGGCACTAGGCCTATTACAGCAGGCGGTATAATTAACTACTAGAGAGAAGAAGAATAAGCAACAACGACACTAATAAGAATAACCTAAGTTGCCTACCCCTGTGATATTATAACCAGAGCCTAACTAACATATAACTTAGATTTCTTTTTATTACTTTTATTTTTTATTAAGATAAAAAAATAACTTAAGCTTTATAATATAAAGATTCTTTACTTTTACTTTCCGATATATAAATATATATATATAGCTTTATTTTAACTTATATTTTAATCTTAACTACTTTATAATCTTTATAATAGCTATAAGAAAAAGAAAAACTACTTATAAGACTATTATTTATAAGACTATTACTTATAAAAGCTTTACTACTTACTTTACTATTTTTAATAATAGCAGTAAATAAAAAAAAAGCGCTATTAAAGGTTAGAAAGTAAGTATTTATCTTATCTTATTATAGTTAAATATTTATATACTAATATTAGTATAGCTATAGCTTTTTAAGAGATTAAAAATACTAGACTTTTACTAAACTTTTAATTCTTAAGCGTTTTTTTTAGCGTTTTATTTAAAATAAATTTTAAAAGTTAACTTATAAAACAATACGCTACTAGTCTTTTACTTTAAAAGCTATATAAATTATTACTAAAAACTACTTTATCTACTACTTTTAAAATAATATTTATTTTAATCGCTATCTTAATCTCTTTATTAATATACTTATAGCTATTAACGTTTCCTACTTCTATACTAAACGTATTACTATTATATAAAATAATATAAAGCTAATAGAAAATATTTTTAAAATTATAGGATTTTACGCGCTTAAAATAGTTAATCGTTTTAGTTATTTTATATAGTTAATAAGTAATATAAAGGTTATAATATAGCTAGTATAATATATAAATATTATCGATTTTAGTCTTTAATTAATTTATCTTTTTAACTACGTTATAATTATAATACCGGTTAAGATATTACTTAAGATATTATACTTATTCTATAAATACTTATTTACCTATAAGTACTTATAAGTAAGTAAATTACCTATAGGTACCTATTTACCTATAGGTACCCGTAAGTAGGTAAATTACCTATAGGTACCCGTTTACCTATAGGTACCTAAATACCTACGGGTACCCGTGGGTATTTTAGGTCGATAGGTAATTTACCTACCTACGGGTCTTTCCTAGACCTAGACAAGGATTGTTCTCTAGTGTCTAGATATTCTTCTGACGAATGGGATCTGATAAAGGAAGACGATGAAATTGAAGACAAGGGGCAGGATGACGAGAGGAACCGGGAGAGGATAACAACGCAGAGCTGGGTGCAGACGCTATCGAGGACGAGCATGTAAGCGACGAGGAAAAGACTTCGGACCTTTTCCTTCCTACACCTCGGTCTTTATTGCTTCGTCTCCCCGAGGAAACACAGCCTCTAGGCTTGCACAGTCTTCGACGGTCTAGGTATCATAAATACTAGCTAGTTAAGCCGTTGACCCTGACAAAACTACGAGAGCTTGCCCGACGGACCTCCAGGTAGTGTCATCACCGTCCACTGTGTCATTTCTGTACACAGCCTCGGAACGCGATGACGGTGCTCGGGGAAAAACGAGGTTCGAGATGCTGCGCTATCTAGTCAAGAAGTTGCACATCGATGTGAACTCGCACTGTGGGAAGCATAAATATTCCATACTGCAGTTGCTGCATGAAAGAGACGGCCCAAACATCCTGAAGTACCTCATTCGCAAGGGCGCGCGCGTCGATTTTACGGACGAGCTCGGTCGAGGGCCTGCGCACTACCTCTCACTGCGCGGGGGTTGCGAGACGTGTTTAGCTGTACTCGTCAAGGCCGGGGCAAATTACTCGATTAAGGATCATTATGGTCAGGCACCTTTGCACGTTAGCGCTTCGTGCGCCAACCTGTTTGTTCTTCAAGGTTTACTGAAGAGACTCTCCAGTTCGAGGGATCTCGATATCAACGTGCCCGATGGGGACGGTTGGACGCCGCTCATGTGGGCTTGCAAGAGGCATCCGAGGGTAGACGACGACTGGCAGCCTGCATCGCACGTAATACCCAAATTCCTTATAGACGAGTACGGAGCGGATCCTGGGGTCCGCAGCAAGGATGAGCACGGTCAACTCGTGGAATATCTCAGTTTCACGGCTGGAAGTACTGGGAGACGCGATGGCTGGCAACTCCAGAACAAACTCGTCCAGAAGATGATGTGACCAGGCGAGGCAAAGATGGCGAAGAAGAGAGATGGGACCCGCGAGTCCGCGTCATCAAGAAGGACCGTGGATCTTATGCCAATGCAGAGTGCTTTGGCTGTTTTAAGGTTCGTATTAGAACACAATATATACTGCGAAAATGGAGTTGCTAACTTTTGTGATTTCAACGGGAATTTTACGGTACAGCATGGCGTTGCATCAAATGCCAGGAGAGATTGTGTTTATACTTCAAATGCATTCCCCACAGCAATACAATTCATGATGCAATTACGAGTTCCGCCCCGAGGACAACGAAGTCTAGGTCGAAAAAGGGATTGACGAGGAGGAACGGAAGGACTTTGACATCGTGAATGAACACGAAGAAACAGACGACTCGGCGGCTGCAGAGCCTGCGGCATATTCACCTGTAGAAAGAGAAGGAGAAGCCAGCCGAGCTGAAAGACGCGAAGGAAAGGGGAAGGGTGATATGGTAGGAGTTGAAGTATTCGTTGGGGAACGCCACCTTTAATAAAGTTGTATATCAATACATAGGCCGAAACTCTCTTATTCCACAACACCACCACGTGCTGGCTTGCTCGCACGATGCGAAAGACTCTGCCGGGTGGCCTTGGCAATTCTCCTTGATCTAAATAGATTTTGACAACATTGAGGTGACTCTCGTTCCATGGAAGAATCACCCAGTAAAGACTGCGACAAGGGTCAACCAGGCAATACCGACATCTGCAAGACCACCTCGAGATGAATCTTGTGGTCATCGTGACCACCTGTTTCCCCCAACATCAATTCTCGTCAATCGACTGCTTAGATGTTGCCTTACGATGCTTGGCCGGAAAGCGTCAGAACGCCACGTTGAATGTCTTCAAGCCTGCTTCGTCAATTGGTTTATCTCAATTCTAACCTATGTCCCAGTCTCACTCTACTCTTCCTCGAATGCCAGGCCCTGAGATTAACCCTTTTATCCACGATTCTCACGCTGAACCAAACTTCTTCCAATATTCCGGTGAGGGGTATGTAAGATGATTACGCCTGGAAAGTTGAATTCAAAGGGGGGCCTACGCCCTCATTATCGTGGGTAATCCTCGCTCTTACGTACTCGAGCGTCGACGAGATATGCAAAGACAGGGGCTAGACTCTAGTCCAACCTACATGGAGTTTCGAGTGCCCATTTCTAATTCATCACATGTGTTTATATGACAGAACTATTCGGCTAACACCTTTCACGCTCCTTGGCAGAGGTCTACCTCTGGATCGACAGATTTGGTCCGTTAAGCTGCAAGTCGATACCTACTCATTATGTAGCCGTAATTATGAGGACATGTTGACCTATACCCAGGTCTGCGAACCAGGCACTGCTCAAGTGATGTCTCAGGGATTGGATTCCCGAACTAATACATCCGTCACCTCGTGATGCTTTGGTGAGGGGGGCCCATCAAGTGGCGCTTCTGCTGATGGCATAATTGGTCAATTGAGGTTCTGTATTTCTGAGATTGCGTCGTTAATCTCTCAGAGAGGCATGGACAAGTTTCCCGGCGGCCGCTTTGATCTCGGCGGCCGTTCCACAGACGTTCTTTCCTAGGCCATAACAAGATGACCCGGCTCTCGGTTGTCCACCCTGTGGAGGTTTAGCGGAGTAAGATACCGTCCGTTGTAGGTAACTACCCTCCCTTCCAGCTTCGGAGAGGGGGTCATCTACACGCCCAGACACACCCATAAACGGTGGCGAGACCAATCAGACTCGTTTCTCATGCCGAGACCTCGGGATTTATGACATGAACCGATCACATCGTTTAACGGCGAGGTCAGCTTCCAATGAGCTTTGAAGCAAGCTAGGCGTTGATCGCTGGTGTCTCAACCGGGATGAGGGCCAAGGAGGGCCAAGGCCCGTATTTCCTGCCAAACCTAGACATGTGGGCCTGTTTCCCCAGGATTGACGGTGGTAAGCTTACTATTGTCTACTCAGCCATTGACCGGATTCGCAAATCGTTACTCACCATGGTAACAGCAGGTGCTTGGCGGGATTCATGCGTAAATTATGGGGCTTATAGTTTATACCTAACTCGGCCTCGGTCTCCTGTGTCTCTGTGACCCCTGGGAATTTGCTGAGATTGAACTGGGATCAAAACATGTATATAAGTGAGGATAGGAACTGCGGACATGACGGTTCAAGTGAAGTCGTGATACATATCTGATCGTTCGACATAATCCCTCTCACGACCACTTGTATTTGACTTCCATACAACTTGCAAAGATGAAGTTCCTAACTTATGTTGCAACCCTCATCTCGAGGTACACCTATCATCCTCACTTCAAACACGCATAACGGAGAAACTAACAAGGTCACAGCACCCTCGTGGCAGGGAACCCCGTGGACGTCTCTCTTCGCGACACCACAGCCCTTCCCGAGTCCTGCACCTTCAGGCCGACCCAGACCATCACCGCGACAACCGGCTGCCCCACGACCTGCGCCTCAGTGGCACATTGCATAGCTGATGGTATGTCGCCCCTTTGTAGTCACCCTGTCCGCTTGTCTATCGTGGCTTGCAAAAATAAGTAAACTGACTGGGCGTAATAGCCGCCATCTTCTTGAAATGTGGATGCACAAGCATGGCTGTGTCCCCTGTGACCACAACGGTCTGCCCTACCACAAGTGCTTGTGTACAATGCACCACTGGCTGGGGCATTGCAACCATCACGCCGACTACTTGCGCGACTCCTACTCCGTCTCCATGAAAAGCTAATTCTTGTGGCTGGCTGCTAATTCTGGTGGCTGGCTTACACGGGTTGTCCGAGGTCGGCCTGATGAGAAGGACACTCTTTGATGTTGGTCTGGGTATCTTGGGGAAGATTTGGTATGGGACATGTATTTGGAAAACAAAAACTAAAACAGAACAAAAAAATTGAAAAACAATTGTCGCTCGTTATCTCCGTTAGCTGGCTTCGAGGAGAGGAATAGACCCCTTTTCAGTCTGTATATGAAACGAAAATCTCTGGGGATTCCGGGAATGGACCAGAGAACAGGGCCTCGGATGCACTCCATGTCCAGGTCTGAAGAAGTCCCCGTCGGGCGCCCAAAGACGGAAAGCACCCGAAGATGATATTAACCGGAAGGCCTTCCATAGATTAAAAGGTTCTTAATATGAAGTAATGAGCCGTAAACATTGTCAGGGACTCAAGTACCACCCACATGCATGGCTGGTGGTACCAACGTGCAATTAGTCCACCGTACGGGCCATCCGCTACGGTCTCCTACTAACGCCCAACCACCCAACACACCAAAAACACCAAAAACTGAAGCCATCCACAAGCACACCAGTTTTGACCTCACGCAAAAAAGCAAAAGAAATAGGCGATAATCGCCGGGAATTGAGCCCGACGTGGGGGTCGAACCCACAACCTTGAGATAATCAGAACCGGGAGGCTCATAAGAGTCTCACGCTCTACCGATTGAGCTAGCCGGGCGTCTGTCGACGCCGATAGTTGAAAACGGTTCGGGACGGGGTACTTATCTTGCAAAGTCAGCATTGAGCTGACTCGACAACGTCGATGACCACTTGGGCTGGTCGAGGGCAGTTCCCTGGGCGACTTTGGAAGCAGAGGACCACGTTCAGTGATCTGGTGTCGTGATGTTGAAAGCAGCGGAATTTGATAGTCATGTCTCCAGATGTCAACTGGAAGTCTCGGACGTGACAGACCATCGCCAGAACTGAATGTTGTAGATGACTATAGTGGAAGCATGGATGGCCACCTGCTCTCTGTCAACACGGTGGGAATATGTCTGTGTAGATTGTGTTCGGGGACACGACCGAGTAGTATTGAGCCCTGTTTTGTTGTCTGCCTTCAGTGGAGTGTAACCTGCCCATGACAATGAACAGTTGAACTGCATGGAAATACGGGCTCAACAAAGGCACGTTGCAGAGGTCCTGGGTTGAGACGCTCATGTTATATTTCCAGACTGATGACTTGTGTTCCCTATTTGTGTACTGGGCACCATGCTGTGGGTTTTAACCTAGCCACATTGGCTGTATAATACAATCTCCTACTCATCTTCACTCTGCAGACTGCGTTCCAGCATCCAAACGACTCTCGTCTACAGTGATTGACGCTTGAATCTGCCCCTGGCGGAACCTCTCTTCACCCTCCCCGCTGCCGTTTGATCCACAAGAGCCCCTTCAGCCGCAGCCGCAAGATCATTGGCGAAGCGAAGAGCTCTTTCCGTTGCACGCTCACTCTGCAGCCGATGGAACTCACCACGCAAGACTTGACTGACCCTCCACAGACGATCTGGTTCCAGGCTGGCGAATACCCGGCGAAGACACAGAGCCTCCGCAATCCTCAACGTGACTGAGTCAGGGAGGGGAGGCTGAGGCTGTGCCATGGGAGGATGTGCCATGGGAGGCTGTGTCATGTGAGGCCATCCTGTGATCAACTGCCAACTCACGGGGTTCAAGGGCAACTCCGAAGGAAATGGCTGCTGGCCCATCATAGGTTGTGCACCTCTGCCTCTAGCAGGAACAGTCGAAGGGGCGTATGCGGGTAAATGTGCCAATGAAGAGGGTGGCACTATCGGAAACCCGTAGTCGGGTGGGTGAAGGGGAGGCTGAGTATGGTGATGAAAGGGTGCAGGGCAAGGGTCTGCGGGAGGTGGTAGGTTTCCCACCTGGCGCTGATCAATCCCACCGGCAGGGAAGCCTCCTGATGGTGCGAACAGAACTTCAGGTGTGGCTGGTGGTGGCACTGGTGGGGATGATGGTATCGAAAGGCTCGAGCCAGAGAAACCTCCAGCATTCAGTCTTATCAGATCGCCGATTTGATGTTGCGTGTGGTATGTGACTGCAGATGAGTGTCTGGGTGCGACTGCATGAGAGGCCGTCGACATCATCGGTTCCTACAGGTTTGAGACGACGGTATCCTGCAGGCTGAAGGCCCCTGGTCCGTTGTTCACAAGAGATGGTGAATTAGTCTGTGTGGGAGCAGCTATTCCTCCTTGTCCACTGGTCGTCCCAGACCAGGGACTTGCTTGTTGGGCAAATGAAGCCACCTCAGCCGGAGTGTAGACAGCTGCTTCAGTCTGTATGTCTGGGGTAAGGCTCCCAAGGCTGTTCTCTCCAGGTGGACGCTGGTCTTGGGCTGTCGAGTTTTCTTGGGAGGAGAAACTGCTTTGCCTCTTTACGGGAGGAGATCCTGTTCGGAATTAGTCAAGAATTCCTGGAATGGGAAATTGAAGATAGGCGAGACAGAGCGAGCGATATTTCTACTTACGGGACATGTTGACCGTTGGATTATTACTTGTAGAAATAAAATCTCAGTGATGTACGCTTGGTATGGAATATGTTTATCATTGATGAAGGGGGAACAACAATGGGGAGGTAAAATTGCTGTCTTTTTTTGAGGATTTGACCCTCCCAACGTCAGATAAGTGTTTGGGAAAGAGCGAAAGTAATTGTTCCCTGCGACCTCACATTTGCGGATGCCCAGAAATAAGAAACAAAAAGAAAGCAAAGGTAGGTACCTAGGTAGGTAATCACTTTGGTAAATATACCTTGTATTTAAATACGTATGTACGCTGCCGCACCTGCCTCGTACCAGAACTCCCGGATTACCCGCAACATTTGAACAGGACTTCCAAGGCTGCCTTCCCTTGCATAGCGGCCAAAACTGGATTTGGCATGTAGGTACGTACTAAGGTCTCTACTTACCTAGGTACTTAAGCTCCTACCTAGGTATCTGAGTACCTCATGCACATGTAGATATACAAGCAGTGAGTCCACCACTACTCCGTCTCCCCACTATCCTCTGTCACTATAGCAAAGATCTTCTCGGACTTGTCAAGTTTGATCTCCCATTTAACGTCCTCGAACCCCTTACGCGTCTCGATCTCGACCTGGATATCATCATCCGGCTCCATGATGACGGCAGCAACATTGGTGTTGGCTGTGGTCGGGGGCTTCCAACCTCCCTCCACAGGCTTCATGTCAAACCTCGCGATGAAGACGGCGACGACGGCGAGAATCTCGTTGGTGGTGAAGTGGCGGCCGGGACACAGCGTCTTACCACCGCCGAACGCGCGGAAGCAGACATCGCGCGGACGGTTGTGCTTCTCCTCGGGGAGGAACCTGCGGGGGTTGAAGTCGGCGACGTTGGCGCCCCAAAGGCTGGCATCCTGATGGATGATGCGGCTTGGCATTTGGAGCATGGCGCCTTTCTTCAATAACCACTGGTTGAGGTAGGTGTCTTCTGTCACCTCACGCACGGATGTACCCATTGAACTGTAGCGAAGGACTTCCTGGTAGGAGGACAGCAGCAGGGGACAGGCTTCCTTGAGGGTGGTTATGTCAATGGTCTTGACAGTAGAGCCGTTCTTTGTGGTTGTTTCCGTGCAGGCATCAATCTCCTTCCGGATATCTTCGAGGAGGCCCGGGTGGGAGTAGAAGTGGAAAAGACTCCAGAATACTGAGGGCGCAGTATTCACCAGAATAGCAATGGAACCTCCAACCTCGTAGCGGGCGATATCTTCCAGCGGGACGTTGTTGTCGACCTCCGCCTGATATCGTTTCTGGGCGAGAGCCGAGCCCTTCTGTACTCCTCCGGCTTTGTAATATGCTTCGAAGGCCTTGGCAACCTTTGCTCGAGCCGCGATGGGCTTTCGAGCGGTAATTGAAGGAAGGAACCCGACTAGGATAGACATGAGACCGCTTTCGAATTCCCTAAATCAGGAGCTTAATTGTTACACTGATCCCTGGTCCATGGTCCCAAATCTCACTTACCAGAAAGCATCGGCAATAGCCTTATCATCGTACGGGTTCAACGGACCGTAGACAGACCTGGTAGTAGCTGTCGTGATGGCGCCCCTTAGCCAGGTGTACATGCCGATCTTCCGAGACTGCCTCTTGGCCGGCTCCAGCAGATCCAGCGCCTTCGCGATTTCCTGAATCATGACGCGGTTCATGTCGTCCAGCTGAGAACCGGGCTTGAGCGCATCCCGCATCGCGGAGTATGACTCCATCGAGAGACCGAAGTCACCCTCGTCGCCATTGACGTTCTTGGCCAGGATGGCCTGAGCCTCGAGACTGGCCCCGCAGACAGTGGACGCGAACTTAGCCTCGATGGGCGGGAAAGCGAGGGTCTTGTGCTGTTTCTGCACCATCTGGATGAGGTCCGGCTTCGTCACAACGTACATCTTCTGGCCGGGCAGAGACATGGTGAAGATGGGGGAAGCCGTCTGCTGGCTGTGATGAGACGGGGTTCAGTGAATAGAGCTCGTCATCATGGGAAGAGGACACGTTACCTGAGTTCGACATAGTAGTTGAACTTGCTCCGCGACAGTCCAATCATATGCCCGACAAAGGGAATTGACTGCGGAGCCAGCGGCGGCTCACGAGGGTCATGGTCAAACATCTTGCGAGTAGCGAGGTAGGCAAGAGTGGCAACTCCGACGAAAAAGAAGAGGAGTGTGGAATCACCAGCAGCGAAGTACATGACGATGATTATCAGTGGAAAGGGGTTGGATGATTAGATGAGGAGAGGTCCAAGTTCATTGTTGCCCAGGTGGCTGGCGATTGGGGACTGCAAACGAAAAGGGTCCATGTTGGGAGTTTTGAGTCTACACGCATATGGGTGGCGCAGCATCGTCTTCTGCTGCCAACACGCATTTGCCTGAATCAGTTCAAGACGTCATGACCAACAGTCATGGTGCAGTACCGGGATGGACATTCAGGATGTGCCAATAACGAAAGAAAATTAGGTAGAGAACCGGCAAAAACAGAGAACGGAACCGGAAAATAGGATAAGTCAGCTGTCTCCCATGCAGCTTCACAACAACACCGAATTGATAGATAGGTATGGTTAATATCTATTTACATATGTAGAGTTCAATGAGATATCAATTCCTGTCCTGGAAGAAGGCAGTGCCTGAAATCTAAAAGCGAAAATACCAGGGGGAAGGGGAGCACCTGATAGAATGCGAGGGCAGAATTACACAAATTATCTTCAGAGCAGCCATTGGAATGAAATTGAATAGTAATCTCAAATAGTGTATCGTTGTCTGTCTCCAGAAATCGAGCCCTTTCTAAAGCTCATTGTTTTCGTCGTTGCCTGGCAAATAAACACAACGACAAGCCAGCTAAGGAGAATTGCCCGCATCGAATACATCTTCGTTACTTACGAGATGGTTCTCGCCTGTGGCGTGATCCGTTCCTGATTGCTAATAAATAAGAAGCGGACTCGTCCTGAATGGACGAGGGAGGAGATGTGGTTTTATTAATTTATTTTGAAAGATGATGGGATTGAGCGGGTAAAGCGGGACTGAGGTGAGAATTATTTCTTTATTCAGCTACTTGTTCTTGTTGGAATATATAGACTCCAACCGCCTAGCTAATGATGGTTCTGTCGTTCACAGTGCAAATCTCTCTGGCTCTATCCTGGGAGATCGGATCAAACCTATCGCATATCTGTGGTCAATAAGGACGAGCTATCAGGTCTTCTGCAAATGTTTAAATTTGAAGCTAGCCAGCCTTCATCTCCACTGCCCATCTTGGTTGGCTTGCATAGAAATCGCCGGCACGTCGCATATAAAGTTGCTATACCAGAATACAACATCTACAGGGACAGCTAGGAGCGCAAGGTTAAGTTCGAAGACTTTGATGAATATTTCTTCAGACGAATACGTGCTATATGCGTTATTGAAGATGATAACTGTTCCTAGTTCCTAGAAACACAGGAACTGTGTTAGAAAGACAGAGACGACCCACTGTGAGAATGTTATCTATCATGATGATAGCGCGACATGGCATACGGAGACCCTTGTATATGTAAGGTTGGACGACGTGCTTTTGCAACGTCGACTTCCCCGGGTACTAAATAAGTAGCAAATCCAAGTATTTGACCACCTTGTGTTGGGGGGTGGGAGGCGAACGGAGAAGAACAGTCGGGGTCAAAGCTGTCGTTGGTTCAGGATATCCTCAATTCGTACAACGGCCACATGGCCCATCTAAGGTTAGGTATTTTACATATTTCATGCCCCCTCCCCCTCCCCAACAGCCTGCTACCGCCTCTGCGGCCATGAGACACATAATGGAAGAAGAAGAAAGCTTGTTATGCTTGCCTTGCCACACGACCAACCGAGGCCTTCCAGGTACTCCGATGCAAATGCCACAGCCACCAAATCGAAGATGTTATGTAGAGGAGAGTAGTAAAAAGTGGGTGGTCATCATCGAGAGAAACAAACGTTGTTACATACCATCATCCAACATGGCAACAGAGCTGAAGGTGGGTGCTGCTACTGCCAAACAGCACCATGCCCATTATGCCCTTCTTTCCGCCCTCATCCACGTCCTCACGACTTGTTCTCGCCCGATCCGGAGCCAGGCAGGAACCAGCCGCTGAACGAGCTCTTCATATTATTCATAGCCTCCTTCTGCGCGGCCTCCTGCAAGGCGGCCTCCTCCTTGAGCCACTTCTCGCCGTTTTCGCGGATCATCTTCTCCATCTCCTCGTAGTTGCGCTGGCCACGCTCGCGGGCAATGTCCTGCAACATCTTGCCCTGCGCGAAGGCGGTGGCGGGGTCCTGCTCGCCTTCGGGCACGGCCATGACGCTCATGTTCTGGGGCTTGAGGCCGAACATGGAGCCCAGGGCCGCCACGGCGCTCTTGCCCTTGTGGGGGTGCTTCTTGCGCTCGGCCTCCAGTTGCTTGTTGAATTCGGCACGTGCGATGGATTCGCGGCGGGCGAATTCGGTGGGGATGTGCTTGCCCTCGAAAGACTTGAGGACCTTGCGCACGTCGTTGTACTGCATGGTGTGGATGTACTCGAGGAAGGGGATGAGTGCGACCAGGTCCTTGTCTTTGGCGTCACCAGTCCATTTCGGCAGAACGATCGAGTTCTCAGGCTGGTCGCGGACGTGTTGCGCGTTCGTGTCGATCATGATCACCTTGGAAAGGTCTCGGTTAAGGTACGAGAGATCCTGTTGTACAGAGAAGTTAGATGAGCTTCGTTTTCGTCGAGAGAAATGATTATAACAGCTAGAGCCAGCGTTGCATACCTTGATAACTTCACCGTCCTTGTACTTGGTAGCCTCGCGGAACAGAGGCCAGACGATGAACCGGTAGGGATCCAGCTTGCGCACAAGAGGCTCGCCAATGGCGAAGGGCACGGTGGTAAAGAGGACAAGTTCATAGTACTGGCTCAAGTAGTGCAGGAAGTAGTCGGCGCCAGGTCGCTTCGCTATCCGCCATCCGTGCTCGCGGGTCCACTCGCTGTGGACAAGCATGTCCTCGAGACTGATGCAAAGGGTGTAAGGTCGCTCAAACATGGGGTCCGGGTCGGGAAGCAGCTTCTCGAAGGCGGGCTCGTGGTAGTATGTGAGGACCTCCTTGGTGCGCGTGGATGCTCTGTTCCACCACAGACCGGGTCCCCAGCCATTGGGGACTTCTGGGTGCTTCCTCTCCTCCTCATCATCCCAGTTGCGTCCAAGGTAGAGGATGCCACCAACCATGCCGGCCAGGGAAGCGGCAAACATGTAATTGGCTAGTTTCTGACGTCGTCGCTCGGTTGATGAAACGTATGCCGAAGCCGGGAGCTCTCCCTTTCCTCGTCCACTGGCGCTGGCTGGCGCATCACCCTCCACGGACTCCAAAGCCACCTTCTCGGTTGCGCCAGAGGTCTCGTACTCGAGGGTCGACGGGATACCTTGGGTCAAATCGGGAAGCTCTGATAAGGGGATCTCCCTTTCTGGTGTCTCGGTGGCTTTGTCGCCTGTGGGGTCAGATGGCTTCGCGGCTTGGGCATCGGCGTCTTTCGGTGGTTGTGGGGCCTTGGTGGATTCTGAAGGGGTAGATCTTGGTGTTGAGGAGGGGTTGTTCGTCTGGTGATGAGGACCGGAAGACTTGGAGGTTGCGCTACCAAACCTCGAGGATGGTTTGTTATCCTTGGCCATTCCCCGACTCCATATTGACGGAGCTGCTGTCAAGGCTGGAAGGGGTCGTCGAGTCGGGGCAGCAGTAGCCCATCTTGATACAGCTGCTGGCTGGGCCAGGCGCATAGCTGCCCTTGAGAGCATGATGACGAATAAATCAAGTCCTGGGTATGCTTTGCTTTCACCTATTCAAGGGAAAGTAAAGAAAAAGAAAAAGAACACGACAAGATAAGGCAAGGCAAGGCGAGACAATGGCCAAGAGGAAGCAAGAAGGGTTGGTGGTGAGAGGGAGGGAGTTTGCCAATGGGATCACAACCTGAACAGGTGGTGCATTATTTTGGTACTCGGTTGCTTGTTCTGCGAGTCGCAAATCGCCAGATTATTTCGTCACCAGAAAATTCAGAGTCGGGAAGCTCTCTCCCACCCATAGAATCCTTCTGGGGGAAGCTGGTCCAAGCTTTTGGTAGATTGCCTGCCGGCGTATACCGCATAGTCTGGCGAATCTGACAATTAACCCCCCCGCCTTTTTCATGCTCAGTCATCAACCTCAATCTCATTCTTATATAAGTTATAGGTCAGTGTAGGTCCACACACCCTTCACAACCTTATCGGAGCGACGATAAGTCGAGGAAGCTCGAAAGCGAGATTACGGTGTTAATTGTCAGTTTGACCAGACTATGCGGTATGTTCCCTTACAGTACCGAGGTATGTACCTAGGTACCTAGGTACTTGAGCAATCGTTATCTTATCCGCAATTAGCTACCTAGCTACCTACATAGGTAAGTTACTTAAGTAAGCAGGCAATGGCACTCTGATTGGCCTATCATTAGCTTGGACTCTCGACGGTGGCGTGGTTCTGGTGCCACTTACAGTGCAGGCTGGCAGGCTGGAAGGTCCAATTAGTAAGTGCCGGTTGCCGGTGCCGTCATCCTGTCATGTCTCTCTTTTGCCCTATTGCGCCTCTGCCTTCGTCTTGACTTCCTCGTCAATGCAACAATGCGACAATCCTCCCATCTATTCCAATCCAAACTGTCTCTCGCCTATCTCTTCCCCGCAAACCTCGAACCTCGAAGTCTGACCTTCAACCAGACTACACCGGAACAACGACCAATTCCACTCATCAAGCGATCGGTCCTTCTTCCGGCTTCTACAACTACAACATTCACTCCTGCTAGCCGACCTTCCGAAACATTTCCATGAACTGCCTACTTCGACTTCAACACTCCCAGATCTTCAACATGGCTGCTGCGGATGCTGCATTCTGAGGGTGGTGCCCAATCGTCGATCTGCCTCACGGTTAGCACTCACGATGGGACCACCCTCTGAGTCCTGCCTACGAGTTATTCTAAGTACCAATTGCCCCCAAATTTAGGGATATTCGATGAGAAAGAAAGAGAGAAGAAAAAAAAAAGATACCGAGTCCAACTTCGACAATTCTCCCCAAGTCCGACCTCACACGACGACTACCGAAATCAACTAGCTAGCAAGGCATAGGCTTTTACCACCAACGATACCCATACCCGCCATCCTTGATCACCACCGATATAAACATCAAATCGAGTTCCTACCCACAATCGCCACCATCTTTTTCCAGCCGTCATGCCTCGTCGTCCGGTTAAAGGTTCTCGCGCCAGAGGTGGCGCTTCTCCCACTCCCATCTCTTCTTCCTCTAGGACTGCTCCCGCACAAGTCGATTTCGACCTGGACGAAGCCGTCAACGGTCTCAACCTCGCGGCCTTGACCCTGGACGTGCCCCTTGCCAACAGGAAGCCGGTTGCTAAGAAACCCAAGCCCTTTCCCTTCATGGACCTGCCTTCGGAACTCCGCGTCAAGATCTACCACTACCACTTCGCCGACATTGGCCCCGTTGTCGACCTCGAGCCTGGCAACTATTTCGCGATCCACAAAAAGCTGTGCGTCTTGCGGGTTTGCCGCCTGATGTACCACGAGGCTTCCCACGCCTTCTACAGCTCAAAGACCTTCCGCATATTCCCCATCGATGGCCGCTATGCCAAGGCGAAGAAGGGCCTCCTGGCTCGCCTCAAGCCCCAGTCCAGGGCTCACATCACATCCCTGGAGTTGCGACTGGGACCGGGCTGGAGTAAGCCCTACCGAAGCTGGGTTGTAAACGACCTGCTTGGCTTGGAGGATTGTGTCAGTGTCAGGTGTCTTTCGGTCTTTGTCGAGATCGACCCAAGTGATGGGCTCTTCGATGGGTGGCGCAAGTCCAACGGATTCTACGAAACCTTCACCCAGAACATGCTCGGCGATGTACTACAGGCACTCCCTAACCTCAACTTGGTGCAGTTCGATGCCGGCCGCTCGGTTAAGAAAGCGGGCGACATGATGCGGGGTCTGTTGGAGGTGACGAGAGCCAACAAGCGAAGTATCAGTTGGGGTCCAGAGAGAGGCTGGACTGATAATGATGATGATGAGCCCAATTACGAGTCGCCCGTGGGGCCGACTACACCCATCGATTGGAACATGAGTCCCTCAACCATCATGTCAGTTTTGGCGCAGCAGGAAGTCATTGCTTAAGGAGTAATGTGGCACAGGCGTTCCTCGGTTTCAACGGAATGGTTCTGGAAATTATTGAAGGATTCAAATGAAGTTGTAGCAACACTGTTAAGGAACCATGACACTGGCTGAGTTTTATCGAGGATTTTTTTCCCCCGCCCTGGAGCAGTGATGGGTCATGCAGCCTCGCCTGCAAGGGAGTTTTTAAATTATATTACGAATGAACGAACATCTCAACATATTCACCCGTGCCACGCTCAGGAGCTCATTTGGTTTCGGTAAGCCTCCATGTCCACCACACTGACAACGCTGCGTATCCTCCCCTCCTGGAACCAGTAAAACACCTGCTCAGAGAAGTCGACCCCCTTCCCATTCGGCTCCACGTCTTGCCACGTCCTCGCCGGTGTGCCTGTGAACTCCAACCTCGCGGCAACCTGCTGCTTCTCCTCGTCGGCGATGAGATCGGCCACATGAAAGGTTATGTCCGGGATGACTTCCTGCGCGTCTTCCATGAGACGTTGGTACCGCGGTAGCGAGAGGGGCCGGCCGTTGTGCGTCACGACGGGGTGGCAGAATTCCGGGAGGTGACAGGTCATGGCTGCGGCGCCGGCGTTGATGGTGGCTATGTATGCATGGTATGTATCCCGGAGCGTTTGTTTCTGAGTGGCTGGTCTGGGACTGTTGGGGATGGTGGATACTCGAAGGGCCTTGATGGGTTGGGAACTGGCGTGGAGAGTGTCTGTGTCGATGATGGTGGTGATAGTGCGTGGAATGTGTGCGAGGGAGTCTTGGGGACGGGAGAACGTGTGCGCTGCTATCTCTATCACGGGCTGGAATTCCTCCTCCGTATTGGGAGGGAATGGTCTCTCGGTGGCTGCCTTACGCACGGCGAAGATGATCCTAGCTGCTTGAAGGGAAGAGCTCGTGTGTTCGAGGAGCATGTCCACTGTAGAGCTGGTGAGATGGTACTTGACCCCCTTGATTGACAATGCCACGGAGCTTGGGCCCGTCTCTATGTCTGAGTGGCCGAGAAGAATGCCGGGCTCACGGCTAAGCAAGTTGAGAACCACGGAGTCTACGTCCGAACCCATCTCGGCAGGGAAAAGAAAAAAGGGAGTTCGGGTCCCGATGGAAATCAAGTGCAGATGAGTGATGCAGTCTATAAGACTCTGAATGCCGGATCGAGAGTGGAAGGGAACAGCGAGATACTACGGCGGTGAATGCTGAGATGAGTGACGTTTGTTTGTACGGCCCGGCCCGTTGTCTTTCACGCCCTTCAGACGCAAATCGCCTACCGCAACGCCTTTCATCCATTGCCAATGTCCCCGCACACTCAGATGGATGCCATGTTATCAAAAAAAGAAGAAAAAAGAAAGAAAAAAAAAGGACAACATCAGGTCATCGATGATGGAGGCCAAGAAGGAAATGAACTGCTTCATGGTTGCGGTGTTACAATGGTATTTGTTTGGCCTTGAAAGTGAGACTGAGAATGCATGTGACACATCCATACGGGGTTCACGAAGTAGTAAGCACCTGAGCATCCTTGCATCACTGCAGGTGTTATATCATTTCACAGGTCAAGCCTACCATACCACGGCACAACACGCAAATACCTACCATCGGATGTCCCGGAGTCCTGGCAGTGTATCCAGATATGGATAACGGCAGCTCAGCAGGTCGTCCTGGAATTCCTCAAGCGCACTTCGCACCTCTATTGACGTTCTCGGGAGGCAACCCTCTCAGTGCTGATATGACATGTCTTCCCGGTCTATTGTTGGCTCGGAGGTTAGATAGAGAGGATGGCGAGGTGCTGGACCGCTGGGCGGAAGCCAACGGAAGCGGTGGCAAAGTGCAGGGAGCGTGTTCCCCGGATTGAACTTGACATGTCGTTCCCCTGTTCCCTGTTCAATATTGCTTCCTCCGCATTTTTTCTTCATTTCTTGACCCTTGCGGAATGACAGATCCGACTTCACTCGTCGGGTGCTCTGGGTTTTTGTATGCTACAGACTCTGTACTGGCAGATGAATGACATCCCGGAGTCGAATTTGTCAGTACGGCTGTAGGGATGGAACAGACGAAGCGCAGACGAAGCGCAGACAAAACACATTCGCAGCTGAAGCAAGTTCTGATGCGGTATTCATAGACTTTAGATGTTCAGTTGGCGCTTTTGATGTTGCAAGACCCACCAACCCAATAATCTGAAACGACATACGAAGTGTCACAGCGCAGTCTCCTGCGTCACAGGAACCAGCGTCTAAAACGTGAAGACTAATGATCAGGGGCTCCGACGCGCTTAATCTCGTTGACGACCCCTGCTGAGGGCTCCATGATTGGACTGACACGAGCCTTTACAGCTCAGTCGTTGCTTCGGAGCTGAATGATATGCGGGCTTACGGTCTCATCCTCCGGACAACACGCAACTTGCTCGCCACGACGCGTAGTCCGCTTGATTATGTTGGTGGCTCAGGGTGGCTAATAAAATGAAAAGTGTCTGCATCGAGGGAGTATCGAGGTGGGTGGTTGGGATCCTGCAACTTTACCTCTCCGTTCTCTTCAGTCCGGCTTCTCCATCCAGCCTCTGTAAGCATCGTGAGAAACCTCATCGACGACCAGAAAGAAAGCATCCACCACCACAACCACTATAACATCAAATTCCACTCTGCTTTCTCCCGGGAACATCCGTGCACACAAACTCCACTCTACATTGTTCTTTCAAGACTCAGTTCCAATTCCATATCGCCGGAGTTAGCGTCCACCATTTCATGCAAAGTCAAACCATGATCCTGTGTCAACTCTCAATACAAAATGTCGTCGCAGTCATCCATATTCTTCTGCTTCAAATCACACTGGGCCTCGCCTTGCCCACAGTCAATCATAACCCAACATCACCACTAGTCGACACGACAAACACGGTGCAAACAATACATTGGGACGTCCACAACAAGAGAGCACTTGGGAATAATGTCATCCCACAAATCGCTGGAGGGGCGGTCGGAATTGTGGCGTTTGGACTCATACTTGGTTTGGGAACGGCCTCTATTGCTGTCTTTGGGTCTGTCGAATGGCAGGCCTATCGTGGAAAGAAGAAAGAAGAGAAAGAAGACAAGCAGGTCATGGAGGAGAAAGGAAAACGGGAGAGTTCTGATAGTGGCTCGGATAACGGGTCAATTAAATAATCAAAATATTTGAAAGAACGCCAGGGCCAAGTGATTCACTGACAGTACGTGGAGTCTCGAGAAATGTGTGATATAACATATGCGTCCCTACTCAAGTGCTGATAGGCTCACCTTCAGGCTCCCAACACTCATCAGCTGGCCTTCGACAGTTTACAAAAGCTTCTGGTCCGGGCCATCTTGACTCTCTTTATCATCATACGCGCATGCTACGGTTCCTGAATCTTGAGCCGAAGTCTAAGCTTCGATCGTTACCAACATGTTGGAACCGGCCCCTCCTCGATCACAAGGCGATGTGACCTCTTCAGGTCTGTGGTCACCACATGTCGGTGCAAACATGCCCGAGCCTTATTCTGCGCACCAATGGAAGCCATCTCGATTGCCGAGGGTGAGTGAGCCATGTGGGATGGAAGCATCCGTCGGGTGAGACGTTGGACCCAAAAGGGCGATGTACTGTGGCACTAAACCAGCTGAAGAAAGGTTCATCTTGCCCAGAAACGGCTCAGTGTGCGTCTTTCTCCAATACTACCTATGTACAGTAAGTACTTTGCTTCGTCGTAATAAGCCTAGGCCGATGTCATGCAAAGATGCACATCCATCAAACTTTTTTTCACTGAACACTCAGAAATAACTTATCAAGTGAAGTCGTTTTCGCCTTGGTGCCATTGACCCCGGATGTCCAAATTCTGGGTCCTCACAAATGTCAACACGACAAGCATCTGGCCAGAGGGATCCATGATCTCCCCATGGTCCAGGGATCGGTAGGATCTGGATCGGTCTCGTACGGTACTAGCTGCATGATCCTGTGTTCTTCCCCGGATTCCCCCAACCCACAATGGTTGCCATCCCATGTCTTCCCCATGTCTTCCCCAACCTCGACACCCTGTCTACCAACTATCTCCCCACAAAGTCCGGGGGAGCAAAGGCTTTTGTATCCCCTCAGGGAGAACTTCCACCAATAGATGATGCCCTCACCCCGTCTCGACATTCTACAAAGCCCTGCAAAAGGTTGGCAGTACCGTCTGGACGGGCATATGTACCACTCGCGCGGTCTAAACGGGCCGCCGGTCCAGTATCCTGCGAGGTCTAGGCAAGATATAGCTGGCACCTGATTGATCATGGCTACCGAGAAGCCATGGTGAGGTGATATGCAACTAATAAGAGCAGTGCGAGCCCCCCCTCCTGGATAAGATGCGGGTTGCTACCGTGACATCTGCCCGACCTGTCTGCTCAGAGATAATTGAAAATATTGGACCAGCGTCCGGTTTAGTCTCAAGACTCAACAGAGACTCAACAGAGGCTAGCATGAATATCACGGAAAGCAAGGAATCCCGCCCCGAGCACGTCGACGAGCAGGGCGCGGGGCCCAAACTCGAAGATGTCAAGGTCCTCAACGAGGAGGCCGCTCAGGCCACGGATACTGAGCACAGCATGACCCTAATGCAGGGTCTCAAGACATACAAGAGAGCAACTATGTGGTCGATCCGTAGGTGACATCCTCCTCTGTACTGGCTTGCGGTTTCAATGTCACAAGTGCTCACAAGCCCTCGGGTGGAACAGTAATATCGACGACAATCATTATGGAGGGTTATGATACCCAGCTCTTAGGAAATTTCTGGGGATACACAGCGTTCCGAAATAAGTTCGGCACATACTCTGGCCCGGAGAACGGATATCAAATCAGTTCCTCATGGCAAGCCGGGCTCAATGATATCAGCGGTGTCGGCAACATCGTCGGGGCCCTCCTAAATGGCTGGCTGACCGCGAGGTACGGGCACCGCGTGGTGCTGATGGCCAGTCTGGCCTGGCTAGCCGCCGCCATCTTCATGGTCTTCTTCGCACCCAACATCGTAGTTCTTCTCATCGGAGAATTCCTGTGCAACATCCCCTGGGGCGTCTTCGCGACGACAGGACCGGCCTACGCCGCCGAGGTCGTTCCCCTGGCACTGCGCGGGTACCTCACGGCCTACATCAACCTCTGCTGGTGCATCGGGCAGTTCATCGCGGCCGGGGTGCTCAAGGGGCTCGTCAAAAACACGACGGACTGGGGCTACAAGATCCCCTTCGCCGTGCAGTGGGTCTGGCCCGTGCCGCTCTTCATCGCCGCCCTGCTGGCACCCGAGTCGCCGTGGTTCCTCGTCCGGACGGGCCAGATCGAAAAGGCCAAGAGGTCGCTCATGCGCCTCTCCGAGCCCGACCACGACGTCGACCACGACGCCACCATCGCCCTCATGGTCCGCACCAACAAGCTCGAGCAGGAGGAGAGGGCCGGCACCTCGTACTGGGACTGCTTCAAGGGCACGAACTTGCGCCGGACGGAGGTCTCCATTATGTGCTTCGTCTCCCAGATCACCGACGGCGGCGCCCTCTGCTACACGGGGACGTTCTTCTACGAGCAGGCCGGCCTGAGCACCGACCTCTCCTACGACCTGGGCCTGGTCGGCACGGCTATCGCCTTCATCGGCGTCATCATCTCGTGGCTGTACATCTCCAAGTGGGGCCGGCGGTCGATCTGGCTGTACGGCTTCTATGCGCTCGTGTGCTGTCTGTACCTCATTGGTATCCTGGCCTGCATCACACCGCAGACTACGGGTCTCGGCTTGGCACAGTCGGTCCTTTGTATCGTATGGCTCGGTGCTTATTCCATGTCGGTTGGTCCTATTGTCTATACTATCGTCGCCGAGATAGGTTCTACACGTCTGCGGACGCAGACTGTTGTGCTGGGGCGTGCCATGTACTACGTTGCCAATATCATCGGAGGTGTCATGGAGCCGTACTTGATGTCGCCGACTGCTTGGAATGCTCAAGGAAAGACTGTGAGTACCACCCCATCCATGCGACTACAGTTCGATGTTTGCTCATCTTGATCATGTTATTGACCTGGCTCTTTCTTTTCAATTTTCAAGGCTTTCTTCTGGGGCACATTGTCCCTCCTCACAACCATCTGGGGCTTCTTCCGTCTGCCAGAGACGAAGGGTCGTACATTCGAGGAGATGGATATCATGTTCCAGCGTAACGTGCCCGCTCGCAAGTTCGGGGCGTACGATATCAAGGCGGATGACCGGTACCTGGTTCAATAAGGCGAAGGTCAAGGTGTCAACAGTTGTCGAGGTGTCATGGATATTTCGCGAATAACATGATGAAAGTGGCTTCTCGCGAATGTTAGTCCGAGGAGAAGCGACCCGTGATATTCGGTTCTCGATTATCCTCTGGAGACAATTGGAGAGCAATCGGTCGCATCCAGAAACTGTCCACCAAACATTTGCGATTTGTGCGTACTACCTTAGATGACCGAGTTCATTTGTGTTACGTGATTATTGATCGTGACTCCTTCATGCTCTAATATCCATCAACTTTGATACTCCATATGATAGAACGAGACCTCGAGGCCCCCAATTAGTGTTGAAAGTCAGGGGGGAGGTGCAAGTTCGATATAATGTGATGCGGTAGAGCTCACCTACTATTTGCACTGCCCTCACAGTAAGGTGCTAATCACCCCAGTTGACTGCTATAGGGATTTCAATGTAGACATCGGGACCATGAAGATAGAGCCGCCGGGCGAGCTGTATGGGGTACCAGCCCAGGTTGATTACACGTACTGACATGGGTATAAAAGCTATTGGAACACCTGAAAATGCATTCTTCCCCCATTCCCCTCCCATGCCATCCGGAGAACATAGCCTAGAAGCCATAGGGGTATCGCAAGACATGAAACCCCAACCTGACGCCCTGTCCCCTTTCCCCGTCAGTCCGTTGGCCTTCCCCCTTCCTTGGCTAAAGTTGAAATTCTATTCCGCAGCGTTCTTTGTCAACATGCCCCATGATCATCTCTGTCATCCTTCAATGTAACCTATTATATGTGGTTATTTCCGGTGGTCGTCTTCGGGAAGAACCATGGTCCTTGTTGTACTTGAAATCGGCAATGTGTCCTCGTCGATGTTATTATTTTCAGACCATACCATGCACCATCAAGCTTCTCGTCATAGACGATGTTGCTATGCCGTCGTCATGTTGCGACCCCGCCTCGCAAGAAAAACAAAAAAGAGGATTGTCGCTCCGATTCATCGCCGTGATGTATCGCTTGTCCCGCAGAACCCGATCATCATTACGTCCCTGACACATTAGGATTGTAAATCACCATCGGCCACTGCGCCGCCGCATGGTCATGCGGAACACCAGGCACAGCCATCCCGGCATCATGCCCCCTCTGACCCGCATTAAGCGTGAGAAGAGCGTTCGCGCTGTACCGGTCCTGGGAGGATGGGTCCATCACGGCAATGGCGTTTGTCCAGTCGTGCCAGGTGTTGCCACCATTCGGGACGTGTTGTTGGTGTTGGACCGTGTTGATGCCGTGACCTGAGGGCGTCATCCAGTCCCCACCTCCGGGATGGTGAGGATGGGGATGGGGGTGGGAAGCTGCGGCTGATTGCGGGCTATATGCTACCATGGGGTGTGTGGAGGGGACTGGTTGTGGTGTGGAATTGTTGCCTGGGGTGTTATGGTGGTTCATCTGGGCTGCCGCCGCGGTGGCTGCGGCGGAGGCGGCGTATATGTACTGGTGAGGTGTTCCCTCTGTAACTGGCATATACGAGGACTGTATGTTACTCGTACCTGTCGTTGGCGTAGGCCCAGCCGGCTGTCCAATATCTGCATAATCCATATGTGGAAAAGCGGCGTTTGGCGCTGCCATTGGGCCATTGTAGTAAGACGAGTTCCCAATTGAAGCTGTCCGATGAACAGGAAGTGGTTCAGTTCCGTTCGTCATTGGGGTCGGAGTGCTGCTTAGTGATCGTCGTGGCTGTCTTTGCATCGTCGAGCCATAAGCCTCGTGCTTGATGGGCCCGCTGGGGAGTGATTGGGACTGCAACTGGGACTGGACAGTGGCTGTATTACTGTTCCGCCTCGTTCCCATATCGTGTTCTATACTCGCCATGGTACGGTCGGTGACGGAGCTTATTTGAGGCATGATCCGGGAGTCCGGGCCTGATTATGAAGTAAGCCAGCCATCCTCGCCAAATAAAGGGTGCACTGATGCGTTACTTACCAACTCCGATATACTTGGATACCTCACTGACAACGAACAGTCCCACACTCATGTCGGATTGCAGGTTCGCGAATTCCGCGGGCGTGACGTCGTATCGTCTCTCCCAGTGAGCAGCGAGGATGGTGAAGACCGCAGCCACATAGACAGCCATCTGATACCACGTGGTATCGAGTGACTTGAGCCTGGCAAGGTCGCTCACCGTCCTCAACAACTTCCTCGCCGAGTCCTCAGAGATCCTATTGCTGTCCGCAATGAAGGTGGGGTCGCTCGTGATGCAGCGCGAGGGATGCCGCAAACAGAGCAGGAATTCGTAGTTGCATGCTTCGATGTAGGCGGCGTTGACCTGGTTCTGCGGCTTGCACTTTCCAGGCCGTATCTCGTCGGGACACTCGTCCTCGTAGTTCCGAAACTGTTCTTCCAGCCGTCGGACCGAAGCAACGTATTGCTTCGGGTCCTGGCGGACGGAGTAGATGTTGTTCCACAGCTCCATGAACAGATACGTGAGCTTGAAGCCAGCCAGGCCCACCAGCCAGTAGCATCCCCTATCTCGGTCCGGTTCGATGATGCCATTCTCGGTGATGAACTCATCTGGGACGCAGACTGGCATATCGACGTCGAAGTCCTCGGCTCTGATAGGCATTGGCATGCCGATGCGGCCATACAAGGTCACGACAAGCATCAAGATGCACCACCACATACGCTTGCGCATCTCATTCTCCAAGTTCGTCGGCTCCCCCTTTTTGAGATACGCCCGGTGCAGGTTCATCTCCATTGCCCTTGCCCATGCGATGGTGGCCATGTGGTAGGCGGGTCCGGGCTTCGGGAATCCACGACAATGAGTGGCTATCAAGATCAAAGCCTGCACGGAGGGCATGGACAGCTCGGAAATTAGGTCGTGGGTCTTGTCGAGACACCAGTGGTAGTGTTTGTTGGAGACGTCGTTCAGTTGGGCCTTCCTCTCGGGCCCCTCCCCGGTTCGTACGCCGAACTGGTAGTACATCAAGGCGAAGACCATGTGGACTATGGCGAGCTCGGCTATGGAAGGTTTGAAGGTAGGGTCATCATATATGCGAGTAAGCTGTCGACAGAATTTGGGTTAGAGAGGCGCCTCGAATGGACAATACCAGGCAGAGGATGCGTGTGAAAGCTTACCAGTTTTAGGTATGTAGGCTTGTGAAGTACGGGTACAAATGGACCGGCCATGATGAAGAACCACTCTGAATAGCTGAACGCCTCTTCCCTCGACGGCAAAGGAGCCTCGATGGGGGGTTGAGCCTTGTGAATGGAATTGTAGAAGGATTGGATGGACTTGTTGTACAGCGGGGTGTTGTTGGGTTTTCCGGAGGGTGGACCATCCATGTCAGGGGCATTGAAGGAGGTGACGTCTATCGTGGTGCCGAGAATGGACAACTGAGTGCCGTTGATACTACTCAGGGGCGCGTTATCCGCAGCGACACCAAGGCGGGCGTCGACTGTCCTTGCTTCTGTCCCGGAGAACGGAGATGGGTGTCCTGCAGAGTAGCCACTCGATGGCTTCTGAAGGTTCTGGTGGACGTCCTTGATCCACAACGAACCGAACTGCGACCAGTGATCCCTACTTGGATCATTCTCGGGATCGGACCCGAACGGTGAAGACCATTGCCATGGTCGGATTTGGACTCCCTTGTCCTCGAGGAGCCTCTCCATGTCGCGAAGGCGCGCCAACATGTCGTCCTTCTCGCGTTCGAGCTGCTGCAAGTAGCCCCGGCGCTCTGTCCGGCCACTTACCCGGTCGGTGACATAGCACTCGAGGTTTTGTTGGGTGCAATGCGAGCACCCTTCTGGTAGCGCATCGCAGCGGATCTTGCGAACCTGTGGACAACATCACAACGAGTCAGCCAGAGCCGCGGCATAGACAGCACCACCACCGCCGAATATCGCAGGACGCAAATGATGTGCCATTTCCTCCTTGTATTCTGTTCTGGTCTCACGGTCCTAATTTACGGCAGAAACCATGGTACAGAAGAGGGGGAGTCCAACATGCCGTGTCATGTCTCGGTCACGCCACGGTATGACACTTCACGTGTCAGACCAAATTCCAGTCCAGCCACTTCAAATGGACATTGAGGAAGAGGGTGCCTGAGTAAGGAGAATCAAATTGGTGATGACAACGCACCTTGCAGCGGTCACACGCCTGACCGGTCCGAGTGTAGGACTGCAGCTTGTTCTTGACGACCTGGGAAAAGTCCTCGGGTCCCCTTTCGAGACGAGGAAGCTTGACTTTAGATGCGGGAGACGAGCCGTCCTGGGGTGACTCCATCGCATCGCTCGGGCGCTTGGGAGGGCATTCAGTAGGCATTTTCCCCTCTGGAAGAAGGAGCCGACCGAGCACCTAGCTTGGGTCAAGCTATTCCTCCAAGAAAAAGAGTCCGGCCTCTCCAATGCAGTACCGGCGTGGTCCCAAGGGGCAATTGGGTTCGCTCCCCGTACCCGAGTGGTGTTTATTAGGATCTCGGGGTTTGCCGCAAGCTCGAGTGTGGTTGCTATGTACTGTGTAGACAGACAATGTGAACAATAGCCGGTATTGGGTGGCGGGTGAGTGAGTGTCTCACTCTTTAGGTACTGCTCGTACGCCGCGAAGTTCCGGCTTACCGGGCCGTTACCATCCAACTCTGCCCTCCACTCTGCACTCTGCACGCACTCCTTTGTAGGTATATAGCAGATCTAGCCGGGTTGAGGATCGGCTCTTACCGCCCCGGATCAGCAAGTGAGCGTAAGGTACGGCTTCGGCACCGGCACGAGCGCCGGTCGAGGCACCAGCTTGATTAGCTCGATATTGCTCGACGCGGATGCAACAAGTGTCTATGGACAGTGTCTAACAGGTTGGATAGGTGGGTGATAATCCAATTGATCCCCTCTCCAGGGATGGACGATGTTTACCAGGAGCCAAAGTTATAATAGAGCCGGGGATTAGGAATAGGAAGTAGCCGGCGAGTGAGGAGCGTGGCAAAGGGTTCGAGTCTGACGAGCGTGGAGAAAACAGACGTTAGAGTTTTGGGAGTGTATGGGCGCAAGAGCGGGAAAGGGACGTTACAGTACGACAAGTACCAAGGGCTTGGGTCAAACCCCAGTATCCATTATGTATGCATGTATGTATGTATGTATGTATGTATTTACCGTACCGTAAATCTGTCCTGACGTTTACTGTCTATGTGCTACATGCGCAGAACCGAGTGCTAGCTGCTGTGACTTCTCTGTGCTTGACAGCCTGATGAGAAAGGACGGCGGGAAATCTGGAGGGATCTTCCCCTGGTCAGTGACCAGTGGATATCCCACTTGACAGTGGATTTGTACCCTCGGGGAATTATCCAAACATGCTGGAAAAGTGGGCATTGAATCGCCGGAAATTGCGGAACACCTCATCCCACGCACTAGGTGAGCCGGGTTTGTTGGCCCTGAAAGTCCTGGGGAGGAGAACAAACGAACAAATGGATGACCAGTCACTGGAGCTTGTTTGCCATGATCGTTATGGTTATTATGCCGGGGTTCGAGTTGAGAGGCGATAACGGTAAAGAAATCGATCTGGCAGGCCTGGCAGGTGGATGGATGGTTGATTCCCTGATCCCGAAAGCAGTTCCAAGATCTGAGCATCTCGTGTGCTGAACGGCGATCTGCCCCATAGTGAAAACGCCCCTGAAATGAACCGCGCCCACGTGGGACAGGGCGATTGACAGGCGGCCAGGGGTCCATTGGGTTCAAGTCTACACTACTGTACGATAGTACATACTAAGTAATGGTTTTATTAGCCACCTGGGCAATGGAGCACTTGAAGTATTTCTGTCTACTTAGGCCGTTGCTAATGGTATGGCCGTCGCATTCCCGCTCGACACGATCACGTTCACGATTAAGAAAGTAATAATAATAAAAGCACAGAGAAACAATGCTGACATGCCGTCATCACGTTAGATCTGACAGTCTTTAATAAGGCTGAGACAGGCGGGAGGAGACGTCGGAACAGGGCCCGAGGCCTAACCGGATCCACGGGTTCGTCCAAGGTTCCAAGGTTTCAAAGGAACACGAACGACAGTGACGCCCAACAATGTCGTTGGCACCTGACCGAGTGGACATTCTCTGCTGTGAATATTGCGATCCGTCAGTGCTCCGGAAGACTAACACAGATTGATCAATCTCACGACAACTTGTCGAGCCCAGTGAATCATCGAATGCATCAATGCACCGGAGTTTCGAGTCACCGACCGGCCCCCAGATTTTCCAACCCCATTCGCGATGCCGAATTCCCAGATACCGGTACAGTACTAAGTATCTACTTAGATAAGTACTTGGCGTGATGAACGTACTCGAAATGAGCATGCTGAGAGTCGCGTAAAATTTCCCTCTCAGTCGATTAAGCTTAAACAACATCCTCCCGTGCAGCTCGGAATGCCTTAAGCTTCTCCGCGGCATTATTCCGCGACAACAACGATGATGGAAACGGCCGGCGGAGGGCAAAAGGCGGAAGATAAGCCGAAGATCAATTCCAAGTACATCCATGTACATCTTGTACGGATCCGTACAGAATACCACTTTAAGCTCACGGTCGGCACCACCTTGAATGGTCATCTTGCCCACATATATGTATAGCCGACCACTTCCCGCCCATTAACTCAGGGTAGGGCGCAAAGACAAATACAAGAATACGGGCACGTCGCCGAAGGTAGCATCGAAGACTCGTTAGACGGTTCCGCATCAGACTATTCGAAGGATCCGTCCATAACGGGTAGTATTATGACATTTCTACGGATTCTGTCCGAACTACCAACCGTATTCGCGTCTCGGTTTCAAGTTGGTCAAGGCGTTTGCGCATGCGACGAAACGGTGTAACACTGAAGCAGTCTCCGGGGTCGGGTAAGCCGGCGTGCATAAGCTAGGACGAGCCTCGGTAGAGGTGGCGTAGCAGTGATCCTGTCTACCTAGGTACATGATATACTTGTTTTGTGCATACATATTGCACCAGATGACCGCGGCTACCGCGATAGCTGGAACTTCCAACTCGCACACTAGAGCCAACTGGTATGGCTGCAGTACTGAGAGACGCACACGGCGAGAACACATTGCCCCAATTGGAGCTCATCGGGCACTACGGTGACGGAACACAGACTGACAGAACGCTTCCGGACTTGATGTTTCAGGCACCTGGGTGTGCTGTCCGAGAGAGAACGCAGCGCTGGGTAAGCTCTCTACACAGAGATAGAGGCCAGTTTCAGGCCATATGAAAAAGACAGAGCCCGATATACAGGCCGTAAGCGTAATAGTTTCGCTACACTTTTAAAAGATGACATCCCCACCGCCAGTCTGGCAGGACTCATCACCGAGATAGCAATGTGACTGCAAGCTGGTAAACAAACAAACCCTCCGAATTCTGTTCTGTCTCACAGAAGCCAACTTGAGAAGCAGAATTTATCGTGAATGATTCCATATCCAGAGGACGGGCGAACAGTCCTGCTATTCTTCTGCGCCGTTCACCTCAGTCCCGCGTTCCGTTTCGGACTGCGCGTTGACGTCCTCGTCAGGATGTGGCTTGCGTCCGTACACAACGACCCTGTGATCATGTCAACTCATGGTTCCGTTATTGTAACTGTTAAAGGGGTAAAGGTCACCTACCACGGATGGTATATCTTGAGACGCGGGTCATGTAGGTTGTTTCGATAATCCGCGACATACTTTTGCACCTCATCTTCCGTCATGCCGGCGGCATAAAACATCTTGATGACGGCCTCTACCGCGTTGTAGAGGTTTTCCTGATGAAGGCGTCCCATTTCCTGCTCTAATGGGTCGGTGCTCCATGCGCTGATCCTATAGCAGTGTAGAAAGATTAGAAGGCGTGCGCCCACGAGATACGTTGATAATCAGACACTTACGGGACCAAGATCCTCTTCTCGACCACGTCGACGAACCCTGCTTCGATCAGCCAGTCCTTGAGCTTTGGAGTGACATCTATGTCCCTTCCAAGCTTCAATGAGCCTTCCCTCATGAGATTCATCCATCCCTGGTATGCCGTTGGGTCGTCTCGAAGTACGGCTTGCGAATAGTCGTCCACGCCCAAAACCTCCAGTGAGAATTCCTAAAAGATTGGTTCCTGGTCAGTCCCATGCAATTTAGTGCCGACGATAGAGCAAGGCTGTCCTACTCAGATGATACATACCTGATATTCTACAAATCCGCCTGGGCGAAGGTGCTCAAATGCTTTCTTGACCATTGCTTTGTAGCTTGAGAAGCACGAAAACCTGTCGTCGGGCTCCCATACTTAGCCATCAAACTCAACAATTAGGAGCCAGTAGAGTCCTATTAGAGACGGTGCTCACATGAGACGTAGATGGATGTAGTCGAAGGGGAGCTCGTGGTTCCACTCTTCCTCGCTGTCCTCTACCACGTAACGGCTATTTGCCATTATGCACGCCGGTTGGATGTTGCTCAAGTCAGAGCCGCACACTACAGTGTCTGGGTAGTGCTCTCGGGCGAAGTCTTCAACCCAGGCACCGGTGCCTTCCCGTTGCCATAAATGGAGGTTAGCGATGCTGTATCATGTGCAGAGGGTGGGCGGTATATACGTACCTGCGCCGATGTCCAGGGCCCTGGCCAGACGAGTGCGGTCTATCGGAGCCCATGCTAGTTTCCCACCCATCGCCAGCTTGAATAAGCGATGCTGTAATTCTTGGATTTGTCAGCGCCATCTCGGTGAGGGAGGGCAGTGTCTCAAGTGAATTACCTAGACGACCTTGCTCCGTGCTGTCATTGGGGAAGAAATATTCTATCCATATGTCAGTCATCGATACCACGTCACACCGGTTGAAGACAGGCCTAGACTGTCAAACTCACTCCCTTGTCTGCCATGCTGGTCAAAGAATCAGCTCGTGCTCTATAGCGGTGTGTGAGTAAAGCTGCAAACTGGCCTGTAGCCGTGGAAGGTTCTCCCATGTTCGAAGACTGAGGGTTGCCGATATGCCGGTAATGAAGCCCACGATTTCTTGCCGTCATCCTGGTCTGGTGAGTCCGGAAACCTAGATTGCCATTCCTCTGAAGGCGCCATGTCTGGGTCATCAACTAGTTTCGTGAAGTTATCGTGAGGTTACTACTGGGTTGTATGTAGAGCTGATCACGACAGGACGCAAGAATCGAGTCAGAGGGGGTTGTCAGGAGACTAAAGTAACTCTGACGTGTGTGAGCCCACTGTAATCTGACGATCAGTCCCCGATTAAAGCAAAAATCGACAATGCTAATCAAATTTGAATGGCATCCATGAGATGCTCGCTTAATGCAAATAAGATAAATGTCCCACCGTACCGCCCACCCGTCGCTGAATTCGCCGCGACGCGTCCACGGCCATTGGCACTCTCCGCGGCTAATTACTCAAGTACCAGCAGGTATCCTATGATTTTAGTTCCCATCTACAATGGAACTTGACACCCTGGTGGCCGCTGAGAGAAGAATCACGCGGCATGAGCTCATGCAATTGCAGCACTTCAGCATGCTGGGCCAAACGTGCTCCATTGACAAGGGGCGTCTAAGCGCCCGCATCGGCCTCCATACCACATTCAGTTCCCATGTTCGGAGCCGACTGCGTGTTGGTTGTTTTCGCCGCCCGTCCATTGGAGGAGCAGACGAGGGGATGCCGAGAATACGACGCACCGACGCATGTTTTCTGAGGACGGTATGGTGCACCATGCCTTTTTTACGGCCCGATCTCCAGCCGAGTCTGAAGTATAAGTATATCCGAGGGCGGGTCGCCACCGTTGATGGCCCTCCAGAGCCCGCATGTCGGGTGACTGCTCTCCTGATAACACCTTTCAGCCCAGGACCACTTGACTCCAGCGAAAGTATGGACAGATACAACCGTCTAGGTCTGCCAGTGGATAGCCATGGAGCGCAGCTGAACATGGGCGAGTACCCATCGGCACATGAGTTCAGGGCCGAGATGACGACGCCGGGGGGGCAAGAGCTGTACGGCCAGCACAACAACACAGTACAATATGGTGAGGGAGCCACACATCAGGTGAGTCAGTTTCAAGCCGCCACGTCGACGGGATCCGACCAGGGTCCGGCTCTGGATTCGAATGGGTATACTATCTACGCGTCGCCGAAGCCGGTCCCCGAAGAGCTCCTGCGCGAGCCGAGCGGAACCTCCATCGCTGCACCGTCCTCTGTCCTGGACGAGGAAAACGGGCGGACTTATGCCGTCCACGAGACGGGCAGGTACTTTCTGCCCAATGATGCGGTATGTCTGTTCACGCCAAAGCCCGCCCCGGCTCATGGTGGCGTGTTTACCCTAATTCCATCTGGTGGAATCTAGGCAGAACAGGATCGCCTGGACCTGCAACACAAGATCTTCACAATCTCTTTGAACGGGGCGCTCTATCGGGCACCACTACACTCACCCAGGAATGTTCTGGATATCGCCACTGGCACGGGGATCTGGGCTATCCAATTCGCCAAAGAGCAACCTGAAGCGAACGTGATAGGGACTGACCTGAGCATGATCCAACCGTGTAAGCAACACCGTGCTTTGCTTCATTTTGGGCATTTTCAGACATGGGGCAGCCCTGCGCCTGAAGTGAACACTGAAGTTCAGGCCAGCTGGGCCACGAGGTTCCCTCCTTCCAGTTGGCCAACCACGAATAAAAATCACTGACTTGGAAAGTTTCAGTGGGCATCGCAGAGAACGTTCAATTCTTCAGGGAGGACTCGGAGCATGCAGACTGGGACTACCCGACCCTCTTCGATTATGTTCATCTGCGCTGCACCCTCAGCTGCTTCGACGACCATCGAACGGTTATTCGAAAATCGTTTGAAAACCTGAGTCCTGGAGGCTGGATAGAAATCATGGACCCCGTCTTCTATCCTCATTGCGAAGACGGCACGCTCCAAGATTCGAATCTTGAACGGCTGTTCCAGATCTTCGACCGGGCCATGATTGCCAATGGCAAGGACCTCAAAATTGCGAGAAACTATAAGCAGTGGTTGATCGAGGCTGGCTTTGTTGATGTTGTCGAAGAAGTTGCTCCCGGTCCTGGTAAGTTTGATGTAGACCTATCTCATCATTTTCACTCACCAGTGGAGGAGTCCAGTCTTAACAACAGTTACCAATAATGAGAAATATCACGACCAATTAATGCGGTATTTTGTGGTTTTTCTTAGGCAACCCATGGCCGACCAATCCACGATCCCAAGAAATCGGACGATGGGCAATGACGAACGTGTACAAGGGCCTTCGTGGAATGTGCTGGAAGATCCTACGGAGCTATGGCATGGAGCCTGATGAGATCGAAGATCTCGTCCGCCTGGCGCTGAATGATGTCCGGGACACTCGAATTCACTTTTACTGGCCACGGTAGGCAAAGCCTCTTCCGTATCACCTCAGATCATGTAAGTGTTTCTGGGTGTTCGTGTTGCTGATGCTGTTTTGGCACTTGGTCAGGTACATCGTGTATGGCCGTAAACCTTAGGAACGTGAATCCAAGGTAGCAAGCAACATTAGGCACGGGGGAGGCGGTTGTGGTCTGAGATGAGATGATATAATCATTCCTAGGTCTTGGGACACACACCAGTTTCGAAATACCTGAAAGATCATAGACGTATATTTTTGAGACAGAATGAGGAACATATTGGGTAAAAACAGACGTAATCGTGGACGGGATAATTGGTCACTCCTTTTCTGTCCTTGATCATTCAGGTTTGTCTGTTGCGTTAGTGTCGCTGTTGTGGCGAAAGGGAAACCATCAATTATTTTTCCTAATTTTTTTTTGGAGGCTTCTTCTGTATTTGTATTCCGTCTAAGGTATTGTCGATTTAATATAGTACACGGATAGGCTTTTAATACAATTCTGTTGCCGGCGACCTTAATCATGAGCTTCATCATTCTGGAGTGGTGAACAATGCAGCTGCTGCCAGCTGTTAGATGAGCGTGGTCCCCACTCGCCAGCTGGCAGACATTTCCGAGTCAGCCCCTCCGAACCCGACGACAGCTTCTAAGAGAGGAGTGAATGCTCTTGAGCTTTCTTGCAACGCCATCCTGACTTTACCTTGGAAACCCCGCGATTACAGCTCAGAATCACGATGTCTATGCTGGACACGGTCAACCTTGAGCATGTGCCGCCATCGCATAGCGTCCACATAGGCTTCTTCAAGGGCGTCGCAAACGCGGGCTTCCTACAGTCGCAGCTCCTCGCCCGCAACGCCGAATTCGAGTATGCCTTCATTGATGCGACAACCATTGTCTCCCGCTTGCAGGTCCTCGCCGCCACCTACAAGGCCCTCTCAGTGCTCGTCGACGGCAAGCTGAAATCGCCCAACGTCCACGCCGAAACCGTTCTGGCCCTCAGTGCCAGCAACAACGTGAGTCACTCCCGGAGTGCTTGCCCCCTCCATGTCCATTGCGCCAGCTCGTCTTTCTGACACCAACTCTCTCGCAGATCTCAGAAGCCTATCGCCGCTACGGTATCTCCTCCGAGGTTAAGGACATCTTCATCGTCAAGATCCTTTTCCCCACGGACGACAGGCCCCAGCCGCCCACCGCCGATGATGTGTGGAAGCACCTGTCGGAGAACGTGGAAGGAACCGCGGTTCCTTTTGCCGACGACGAAATCGCCAAGACGACCGATTGGGCGAAACTCTCCAAATACTACAAGCTCAACGGCGCGCCTGTCCTGAAGGGCATCAAGGACGAAGGAGAGAAGCTGAAAGAGACGGAGATGCTTATCTTGAGCTCTATGGCATTGCGCGGAGTTTAAACCTACGATTCTCCGTTCAGGTGTTCAAGCAGACAGCCAATGACAACGTGGCTGCATTTTGCAAGAGAACGGCAACAATAGTCCACTGCGGCTTCCAAGGCACATTGTACCAAGATTGCTCTTGGAGGTGCTAGCTGTTTTGGGCAATGGGAAGCTCGTGGTTCCCCTGAAGTTCTGCCAGTCAAGCGGCGATTTCTGATCGGTGGATTCGAAATATGACAAAAGCTCAGAGTGTCCGGATCGCAACACCAAAACCACGCTCTTCTCGGACCACACTTCAGGACTCGCACAATCGACTATTCTTCCCCACTGGTCGCTGGCGATGAAGACGAAGACATCGAGGCAGGCTCAGAGGCGAACGCGCAACTTTGTCGCGTGAAGCACAACTCTACTTTCTCGCATGAGACTAGAGATCGGGCACCCTTCAAGCTCGAAGACAGAGCTCATGGTTCTCGAGGGCCATGGACGTACATTACGCTCTCTAGATATTTATGGCTGGCTTTTGAGAACGCGTGCACATTTGAGCGTCACTTCAACCATCGACCTCGACTTTTTGTTAGCCATGGTGGCCCAATTCACCTAACTCACGCAACATTAAGTTTCGTGCAATGGTGGGGCTCGAGATGTACGAGGAGGAAGAAACAAACAGACTCAAAAGTCTGGCCAGTAGTGACAGTGGGAAGAAGGAATCCTGCCTCTGTACTGGCTCAGGGCCGGCGGCAGAGTTTTTATGAGCGCCGCGGCAGGAGGCCCCGACCAAGCCCGAACAGCAGGAGAATGTGTCTTCGCAAAGGACGTTAATATCAAGTTGACCGACAACAATGCCGTCTTCAGGCTCAAGGAGCTCAGTCAGCGGCCTTCTGCAAAAGGTGGTGTTTGCGCAGGACTTCTGAGGTGAGAACACGAGCAAGATACTGCGGTAAACCAATCGTTGTTGAGCACGTGAGTACCTAGGGACAAACTCGCCTCAGTACCAAAAGACCAGGCCCCTGTTCAGGACAGCTGTATCAAGCAAATCAATAGACTTTGCCATAATCAACATCAAGGCATATGCTTATGCGATCTGATGCTCAAGTGCGCTCCAAAATTCCTTCCATTCCGTTCAAACCTTTCCCGTGCCCGTCAGAATGCCCCTGTTTCCTTCCCCAAAGGTCTCAGTCCTCCCATATATCAGAATCTTCATCCTGTCCACTGACGTTGCGACGATGATGGAACGCGACGTTGTAGAACTCAGGTTCATCTTCCTTCGATCCACGGGCATACTTTCGCCACAGATACTGTAGGTAACCGAGCTGGAACATGACAAACTTGCGCTTGGGAACGGCGAATACCATGGACAGATCCTCCAGACTAAACCCTTTCGTCTCCTCGACCAAAAAGAAGACGAGGACGGTTGCGGCGAGGTTCAAACCAGAGAAGATGGCAAGCCCGCCCCAGTGTTCGAGGGCGTGGTCTAGCGCGGGATAGCACAAGGTGAGGACGCCGGCGAAGAACAAGTTTACGGCAATGGCCACTGAACAGCCCTGTGTGCAACGTAAGAGTCAGTTGCTGAGCATACTTAAGTGGGTGATAAAAGGAGAGCATCGAGACCTACAGCCTCTCGCTGAGCGAGTGGGAAACTCTCCGACGCGAGAGTAAATGGTATAGGGCCTAGGCTCGGGGAGTAAACCGCGGCGAATACTGTGAATTAGTGACGATGCCGTCAGTAAAGGGTGAGGCCAAAGCCAAGGAAATTTGTGGTACAAGGACGACATACGGTATATGAATACAACTATTGGGATGAGGTGCTTCCCATTGATAAACAGCAACGCTGCTCCTGCCAGAAAGAGGCTCATCAGTGGCAACGTTGTCAGCATCAACTTCCGACGGCCCCAGGTATCAATACGTCTTATGGCCAAGAGCCCGAAGAAGAAGTTAACAGCACCTGTGCATGGTTAGCCACGAGCACTGGTGTCTCAATAGGGGTTGGGTCAGATACCAAAGCCGGCGCTGTAGCCCATTGCCTGTAGGTTATTACTCAGTGAGTTGGTGAAGAAGGTATCTTGATTCTGTTAGTCTGGACTTCGAATTGATAATCCACGTCGCTAAATTACTCACTAGAATAGAAAGCAAAAACATTGACTAATACCGTTCAAGTCAGCCATACTCGATCAGCAGCCCGGGTCAGGGGTAAGGGTATCTGAAATCGCATACTTCCACACAACTGTTGTGCCAAAGCTACCACGCAAGTGCTCAAAACAGCATTCTTCAGCTTCGTCTCGGTCAAAAGAAGACGATACTGTCCAAAAGAATGGGCTAAGCCTGATTGGAGGCTGTTGGCATATGTGAGGCCAGCTTTTGTAGATGTGATCCCGGCGCTTTCGACTTCTGTCGCAGCAACTCGGTACTGATCTAACTCGACAGACTTGTGGATGAGGTATAGGTCTCTCAATGCTTGTAGCTGTGGATTGTCAGGCCAATAATGACAGAATGCGTGACGGATGGGGCTTGGACTTGACGAACCTTCGTCTGTCTGGCGTTCAGCAAGACCTCATACGCACGAGACGGATTGCGATGTGGTGTGTTTGGTTGCATGTAATACCGGGGGCTCTCCATACACCAGCCCAATGAGATCAGGAGGATCACTGCAGGCACAAAAGGTGCCCCGAGAGTCTGCCTCATTGCTTGGATCTGGTTGTCCCGTGGTGCGTCCGGTTCGGTTGCGTCGTTCCAGGCGGCAATGGCCAGATTCACACATGAACCGATCGCGATACCAAACGCGACCCTACTCCCAAAGACAGTCATGGTTAGCTATTATCCTTAAGAAGTCCGAGATGGGAAGAGGCTGACCAGAGTTGCCACATCAGGGTAGAGGACCCTCTCCATTGGGTGAAGGCGATCTCACCGGCGAGGATGGGAGTACTCACGGCCTTGATCCCCATACCTGAAATACAATGTCAGTTGAATCATTACTAGTACAATATTGATTCATCTTGAAACTTACCAACACCATTGACTATTCTCACACATAGCAGCTGCCACCAAGAAGTTGTCCATGCAGAGCCCAGTGAGCTCGCAAGGATCGTCACAGCGGCAACGGTGATGGCTCCTCTTCGACCAATCCAGTAGTTGAACAAAAGAGCTGATGGCGCGCCGATTAGGGCGGCTGCGAAGAAGGGGCTGGCGTTCATGGCCCCCAGCTTCCACTGCCACAGCCAGCTTTGCGGTGGGCTCTGCCCATCAGGAGGAAGAGGTTGAAGCCATTGGGCATAGAGGCTTGCGCAGTTGATGGAGGCTTGTACATGACCTTGAAGAAAGGCAGCACAGCCGACTGTCAAGACGACGGGAAAGATCTGGCGGAACTGGCCACGGAGCTCGTCCTGCTCCGAGACGAGTCCTCTTTTCTCGTCCTCCTCCAGACTCACCAGCAGGTTGGTCTGCGTGGCCGTGTTTCTGGCGACCTCGTCGTACGTGCGGATGTCCTTGGCTACGCGGGCTGCCCGTAGGAGTTCATGGTATTCGACGTCAGGGAGATGCTTGGAGAACTCTCTGACATCACGCTGGAGTTCTCTATCATCGAGGTGGACTGGGAACATAAGCAATTAGCACACATAGATCTTACGTGCCCAGGTGTAGGTGGGAGGCAATACCAAGGGGTCCTTCGATCAGTGCCCGGTCGTTGAGGTTGCGCTGTTCAACCTGTTTGCGAAGCTTGTCGATGAAATTCTGCTTCTCTGCCATTTTTTCCGCGATGAGGAATAGGTGGAGTTCTCTGGGATGATGTCCGCAATATTGCAAGTTTAATCACAAAAGCTGGCTTGACAGCTTAGAAGAAATGATCAACCCACCTTTTCAGTCAAATGCTGAGTGATATGATGCCCAAGTACCTTGCGGGGAACTCGAAGAGCCTGGAACATATTTTTTCTCTTGTGCATGGAAGGCTCGGGCAACAGTAGTAAGCAGACTATTCACAGGCAGCCTTATTTGCTACCTACTTGGCCATCTTCTACACTTTTCTAGACCCAACATACAAGGTACTGTGGTCCGCCCACGTTCTCAAGGCACCGGCTACGTAATGAGGCGCACTTATGTCCTACACATGGGCGCTCATGTTGAAGATCAAGTGAGCTGAGGCCTCACTCGAATTCAAGTCCTAGCAGGGGTCCAGTTTGTTGTAACACTCCAGCGGTAAGGTCCCCGAGCTGGCCGCAGTCTTCCTGACTGTGTTCGACCAATACCAAAGTATGTGGAAGAGGGGTGGCACATGTGTGCACAGCCTCCTCTTCCTTTCCAAGTATCAAGCCCTGAATAAATATCAAATAGGCAGATATCTCACATTGAGGAGGGTAGTATGATCAGTCTATTGGGGATTTTGCGAGGGAAATGGAAGTGATTTCTCAACACAGAAATAAAACCGTAGGTGTAAACAAATTCAATTCCCAGAGCTTAACCTGCTAAGTAGGTACCGTACCTGAAGGGGCTTGGGAACGCAAGTGTTTCGTTCTCTATTTCATCCTGCATGTGAGATATGACTGTCCGCCCCATGGGGCTCCCCATGGAGTTCTAACCAGGTGATTGGGCTGGCAAACCGGAATGGTCCCCACGAGGGTGTGTAGCCCCGCTCGATATTGAGGCTCAGATCGCCAGGCTAATTAAACTGAACGCATGAGGGTAGAGCTCATTATCCGGATTTCTGTCTCAGTGTGCACACCCCCTCATGCATGTGGAGGGACCTCCCCCAAGAATAACCTTCAGTAGGACTTTACTCGTGACTGGGATGTAATTACAATATACTTCCTCAAACGCTCATTGCTTTCCTCTATAGTAACCCCACGCCTCCAGATGGTTCCTAAATGTAAAATGTACCAGTGGCAAATGATATGGTGAATGCTCTACTGAGCCGCATTACCGCAGTGCCTCGGGCTCAGATTCTTGGACAGACAGCCAGTTCCAAGGTTATACTCCACGTAACACATCACCACCCTTTATCACTCGGACGGCTGCAGCCACGCAGGTCATTGCTGACCACAAAGTTTAAGGCAGCCATGCACCGGTGAATCCCGCTTTACTTGCTTCCCTCCATCTCCCCTGAGGTGCCAGGAGGATCCAAAACTTGTTATTTGACATCTGCGGACGTCGTGAGCGAGACCTAGGCCGAAAGCCTACGCCCCTCTGCAGTGTTCTCCTTTCCTCGGCATCCTTCACGTGTATATACGGTCTGACTCACATAGACTGGAGACATCCGTGTGGCCTCTGATCTCTATTCAGTTCGGTTCCAGCCTGTGCCAGTTGACCATCCCTATTCCACAGTCCAGGGCGGCCGACTTCCTATAAACCAATATCCACAACGACGGCCCCTGAGGTGCACAAAAACCTGCAATGATGCAACATGGTCGACCCACTCACAGCTGTCGGGTCTGCTGCGAGTATCTTCCAGCTCGTCGGAAGCATATCCAAAGGGTTGCGCTCGTTACGAGATACTATTATAGCCATCAACGACGCCCCCGCAGTTGTCAAGCACATTGATGAGAAGATCCAGCTTTTGGAATACTATTTCAACCTCGTCAATAATATTATGAAACAAAGGCCCTCTGGGATACTCGACGAGCTCGAGCTTCATCGTGTCATACAAGACCTGATAGCCAACTGCCACTCTTCATTGAGTGTCCTTCAGGAGAGGCTGAATCGCAATGGTCAGAACATGGTTCAAGCCTTCCACCTCTGGGTCAACGACCGCGCCATTAAGCAAGCTCTGAACCATATCGACGAGTATACAAAGCACTTATTTCTCCTACTTGAGGCCCTCAACTTGTAAGAGACGGCATGCCTTATCCCCCACATTGGTCTGGCTGACATTGCTGAAGGTTCAAACTCGACGACGTTGACAAGAGACTGCGATGGATAGCGAATTTTCTCAAGGAAACCGCACAGCCCCGACCTCTCATTCAAGATGCGGCCTTATCCGAGGACGATCGCAAGGCGCTTGAAACTGTCCGGAAAGTAAGGGATTTTGCCAACAACGCCGCGACTACATTCGTGTCATTCCAAGCAGTGGACTTAGCGTCTCTTTCGACCTCGAGATCCAGAACCCCATTGAGTACAAACACCCCAGATACTATCATCACCGTGAACCCAGGTCCAAGACGGAAGAAAAAGCTGAGGGAAGTCGAATGCGAACTGGCTGAGAACCGAAAGATTCTGGCACGCCTCAAAATCTTCGGCTTATACGAGGGTGCTGTCAAAATACAAAGAAGAGCCTTTAACCTCAAGGATGAACTGGCCATGGACCACGATGTCCCTTTCCATGACGAAGAGAATAATCGTATGAAGGAAGAGCTGGTAGAGCTCCTGATCCAGTGTAGAACTAAAAGCTCTACCGATGAAGCAGTGTCCATATTGGAGGAACTTCTCCACCCAGTCCTCGCAAACCATGGGGATTCAACTGATGAGGACTCACTTCTCGTTCCATTAACATCGACTCCATCTTCCCAACGCAATTTGAGCCTTCACTACAAGCTCGGCCAGCTATGCAAGGACACGCGTCGATTGGACAAAGCCATGGATAATTTGAGAATAGTTTTCGACTCTTACGCCGACGAGAACCCCAGGGATACCCAGAAGATAAAGCAGGTTGGGGAGCAACTTCTGGAGCTATACGAGTGTCGAGTCCGATTTGGTGGCGCGGAACTTCGTGGAGTCTTCGTTTCTCAGTTGCAAGGCTTCAAAAACGAGTTGGAAGACGTGACCGGCCGACCTCTCGAACATCGATCGCAATGTGACGCTGCACTGAACTGGTGTCTCGAAGAGGATATTTTTGTCCCGGAAGAGCATCGATTCGACATTATTGACGACGACGGATTCTCGCCCTTGCATTGTGCCGCCCACAAGTGCCACAAAGCGTCTGTGATCTGTCAGATGCTGGATAACTCGGACACACTGGAGAACAAAGACCACAGCGGGGACACACCATTGTTGGTCGCGGTAGTATCGTCCAACATGACCGCAATTACTTGTATCCTACAGAAAGGAGGCAGCCTCAACGCTCGCGACAACCAGCTCCATACGACCCTTCACAGAAGTCAAAAGTCAGCGGTAACTAGACTGCTCTTGCAACACCGGATCAGGAGAGCAAGTACAACGACGGCCGATTTCATCGAACAAGCGCGTCGAGATTCGTCATCTTCCTCAACGGTGACCGTTTCCCCAGCAAGTCCGGTTCCTGGCCAGGACCTGGACATCAACGCACAAGATGCAACCAAGAAGACAGCGCTGTACATAGCATGCGCCCAAGGCCGGGAAATGACCGTAAACCTTCTCCTCCTGGCCGGCGCTGATCCCAACATCGCGAAGCATAACCACAGCCCCCTAGCGGCCGCCATCGAATCCAAGTCGAAGATATACCAGGACAACCCACAGAGACAGGTCAACGTCGTCGCAGCCTTGATCAACAAGGGTGCGAACCCCGAATCTGTGAGGAACTTGAGGGAATTGCAAAAACCCAAGGGAAAGTTCCGGGAGATACAGAAGGCGTTGGAAGGGCGAGCCGGGTCACTGCCGCTTTCGCTCAGTAACAGGACGCTTGAACTTTGGGAATCTTCATCTGGTAGGACCAGTGGGGAGCAGACTTCATTGCCGTCGTCTTCTGCAATAGGCATCCGACTGGAGTTATCGGACATGGGTCCTGCGTCGCTTGCTGACGTTATTAATCCGGACACATGGAGCCAGTGAGAGAAACCATTCTGAAACGGGATATGACGCCTAATCTTCGGAGGGCAAGGAAGCTATCACCAAGTCTCCCCAGCGAGTTCGCCATGGTACACCTCTTGCAGCAAAGGTCAACTGAATCCAACATATCATCCAAGGCACCGAGCACACAGGTATGTGGTGGCGTCTGTTCCGAGATCTTTTTTTCTTCTTTCACCGACTGTACTAACCCAGTATAGACTGATGCATATCCAGTTGATCGATGCAGGAGAGACTGACAGAGAAGTGGGGAGGGTGGACAGCAGATATAGAAGACACAAGAGTTTCGGCTTATACGAGGATGCTGTCGGGACCTTGGGATGCAAAGAAGAGCCTTTGATCTCATGGGTGAAGTCTCCATGGACCACGATTCCATGGCATTAACGAAACGCCGACCGTGGTACTGTGCACGTGTGAGATTGGGCTACCTGGCAGTACAGAGTACAGTATGCTTCTTTCTCGTCTGCACCCCCAATAAGTGACAACGTTGGTTCGAAAATGGAACAAACCAACCAGTGTTTTCCATGTAGTCAACGTCAGCCTGTGATATATAATGACGCGGGGCCTTTGCACATATAAGTAGATAAGTATATACCGTTACGGTAATTATGTTCAGTACCTACCTAAGTCGATATGACATGTGGAAGATCACGTATTCAAGTGATGAGGACTTGACAACAGGCAGCGTTTCTTCAAGGCTCCTGAATCTTTTGTCACCAGCCACCTTAAAATTTACACTCTGAGCCCAGATCAACCAAGGTTCCAAGACATGACTTCGCAGAAGCTCTTCGAAGATATTCCGCCCTTTCCGGATGGCATATCCACGTCGTTCATGTATACTATTTCGCTGGCAAGCCTGCGTTCGGGCGATGAGGCCGCCGCCAAAAGTCTCCTGGCCGCTTGTCAAGAGCTGGGTTTCTTCCTGCTCGACCTAGACGGTGACACGCTGGGCAAAGAGTTGATGGATAATATTGACCAAATCTTCTTGTTGGGCAAAGACATCATGAACCTCCGTAGAGACGTCAAATACCAGTACCTGCGCGATGCCCCTAGGGGTTTTCTTGGGTACGTTATGCTCCAGGGCATTATGGTTCGTTTACTACGGATGTCTTCCTCACACATCAAAGGTCCAAACTACGCTGTTCCGCCAAAACCGAGACCGACAAATCCGATCGATTCGAATGGTTCAACCTCGGCCAGGACGGCCTGATGGGGGCCACGGCACTGCAGCCTCTCCCTCCGTTAGTACACGCACACCTGGCACTCTTCACCTCGTTCCTGAAGCATGGCCAGAGTGTCGTCGCCACAGTCAGCTCCACCATCGCGACCCAGCTCGGCCTGCCGCCCGACACCTTCACGTCCCTGCAGGAACCCACCAAGCCCTCCGGCACTGTGGTCCGCCTCATAAGGCCTTCGCGAGCCCGGCCTCCGCACCATTATGATCCACCATACCGACTTTGGGACCATCACCCTGCTCGCAAACGTGCTCGGGGGGCTGCAGATCCTGTCCCCGAGCCGGTCCCCGATGGATGAGTCCGCCTAGCTGAGGGTGCGGCCGCGTCTGGGGTGTCTGGTTGTTAATCTGGGCGACGCCATGGTCCAGCGGACGGGCCGGCTTGTTACGCAGCAATGTCAATCGCATTAGACATGCCCCCGGTGCACAGAAGCTCGAGGATCGATACAGCCTGGCACTTCTAGTTAGGCCCGATCGCAGTGCAAGTATGAGGAAGTTGGTCGGCGACAGAGAGGACGCGGAGGACAGCCAATCGACTGCCTGGGAATGGGAAGTCGGCAAGGCTATGGCGTTGACAAGGGGACATACTGTCATGCAGAGTAAGGGAGGGAAGCCGATGGTGATGGAAGCTTAGATTGGGAGCCCAATATAATTATATTGCCCGGGTATTCTTTCAATCATTGGTCTTTATGAGTAATTCTATTAGACCTGGGTGATAAACGATTAGTACGATCCTCACATAAATATGCCTGAGTTTGTTGAACAGCGTATATTCAAGTGCACATGTTTACCAGCATACGCCTCCTCTGCTCCCTTCAACGACCCTCAGAGCGTTGTACATGTAAGTCACATGTTGCCAGTGTTGGCTAGAATAATTTCACCCTTCATTTATGTTAGGCTCGTCTATTGGTATATCATCCCCGAAATTGCGGTACAAGCTATCAATTTGAAGCCGGCCGACACAACGCCACGCCATCTTGCGCCAAACAGCAAGAAAATGCCACTGCACCATGCAGAGTAAAACAAAAACACCCAAAACACACACCCAGGCTCACAAGACATTTAAAGACCCTCCGAATCTAAGCCAGCCCAAACACCCCCTTCAACCTCCTCCACACCTCCGCGCGCATGGCATCCCGGCCGCTCCTCGTGCGCCCCACCGCGTCCTTGTTCTCCTGCGCCCGGCGAAGCAGGTACTTCATGCACTCTCCCGTGGACCCCCAGACCAGGTACTTGTACGCCCTGGGCCTGAACACCTCGCCCGTCTCCGCCTTGGCCTTGGCGCCCTGGTCCTTGACCGCCAGGATCTCGCACGACACCTCGTCCGCCATGCCCTGCAGCTGCGCGAACGCGCACTCGGTCGCCCGCTCGCCCGACTCGAGGATCGCCCGCGCCTTGCGCACCGACTCGGCGTTGTGCGTGGCCAGGACCATGTTCACGTCCGGGAAGCTGGTCTTGGCCTCGGAGGACGGGGCGAACGGCGCCAGCGTGCCAGACCACTTCCGCCGGAGGAGCGCCTCGGTGATGCCGTTGTAGCACGCGTCCGTGTCGGCCTGGCTGTCGTGGATCAGGTGTCTCGGGTCAGAGCCCAGGTAGGCGCCCCGCACGAGCTTGACGCCCAGGGTAAAGCCCTCCTCCTGCGCGGCGCGCAGGTGTCCGGCCACCACGGACGGCGTGGCCTTCAGGTACGCCTGGTAGGTGCCGTAGATGCAGGCTTTACCGGGCTCAGAGTTGTTGTACTTGCGCATGTAGTCCAGGGTCCAATCGTCGATGCCCGCCTGCAGTGCCTGTTGCTCCGCATCGAAGAGAAGGCGGACGCCCCTGTCGCGTGCGAGGGTGCAGATCTCGTCGATGGCGGAGGCGAGGGCTGCTGGTGGGGGCAGCTGCTTGGAGAGTGTCCAGAGGGCTTGGCGGCCTGCTCCTGTAAATCTGATGTAGGGAAGAGAATGTTAGCAAATGAACCTTCACTAATAAGTATTGCTTGCTCTATCCCTCGTGTCCATACGAGGATTTGAGAAACAGTCTGTGTGGACGCAAACTTACTTCAGCGCAACATAATCACCGGGCTGAGCCAATCGCACTGTCTCCAGCGTTCCCCGTGCCCATGGAATAACCTCATTCTGAATAGCCGCCTCGGCCTCCTCGCCCACCAACCCAGTAGCCGCCAGGTCCTTGGTCTGGGCCTTAGTCAGGACCACCTCCTTCGCATATCCCAAGATCACACCCGAGAACCCGATGCCCCTGAGCCGTGTCATAGTCTCCTTAACTTCGGCCGCATTCTCACCCGCGCAGAACTGCACATAGAATGTCTTCTTAATGAGCTGCTTCAAGAGTGGGTTGCGGTCCGGGTTAAGGATGGGGTTTGTGGTATGTGCGAGTATGTTCATCATAGCCAACGAGGGCGGGAGCAACAGGGGAGATGCGGAAAGACTTGTCACGGCCAGGGAGCGGACGACTTGAGTCAAGGGGAGAACGGAAAGTGGCGAGGCGTGGGCGGTCATGCTGGGTGCCGGTGGTGGTGAATCTGGTCCTGGCGTGGGGGTGGTTTGCGAGCCGACGGTGGCACCGGCTTGGTGTTTTGCGCTGGATGAATGGATGGATCGTGAGGCGGACGATGGTGACGGTGGCTGTGAGGTGGTTGAGGCCATGCGGTTAAATTGTGGTTGTCGGAGAGGACGATATTTCAGGAGGGATGTTTCTATCAAGGCGGAAGGTGCGAATGTGCTCCCGCGCATGGAAAGCGCAGGTATCAAAGCCATCGTCCTCTCGCGAGGACCGATGTTGAGAAGTGGCCGGACTGAAGCCATATCGCGGGCTTATGGTGTAGTAGTAGCGTAAATGATGGCTTGATAAAAGAAGTAGATACGAAGATCTGGGTATATGCACGCTTCACAAGAAAGTGACCAAGAATAGTATGGAATGAGAAATGAAACAGTATGTAGAGCTTCGGAATTTGATATGGATATATATGAGAAGCTCCTTTGTATCATATGCGAGTGATTTCAGCCAAGAGGACGACTGACTTACTTATTAAGTTGATCCGACTAGACGTCAACGGCTTGGCTCGACAGCCAATGTTCCTTTATCTCCGGTCATCGCAAGAGGACTCTAACACTAGTGATTGTCTCTTAGGCGTCAGCTCTATACCGAGGACCAGAGAGCCGACGTCTTCCAGACTCGGCCAAGCATGGCACCATGACATACCGCAGAATCTCCCAGCTATCGACGACTCCTCACTATGGTCGACCACTGGGAATTGCTCAATCAGGTGTCATTGACTTCCTTATCGCTCAGTGTGTACACATATGTGGAGAAAGGTTGGACCGTGGCTAGCCGGCGCCGAGGAGTCCCGGAGGAATTGGCGAATCGGCTCCGTTTGATTTTCTTTGTTTCCCCATCTTTCGGCGCCAAGGTCGAACGAATCTCGAGAGTCAGACTCGAACCGAACCCGACCTTCGGGACAAACAACACGATCTCGGCTTGTGAAATATTGATGACAACAGAGTACGACGTCTTCAAAACCGATTACATTCTGGGCCTGTAGGCTTCCTGTATTGCAGGAATGACATCTGGATTCCAGTGGTTGGTCGCGCACCTGGCATCGTGGGCCTCCCTTCGCCGTGCCGTGGGTCTTCGGCTTTCTGTGGATCTCATGGCTCCCTTCTGCCGACGATGCGGGGGCGCACCCATGGCCCGATCGAGGATTGAGATGGGAGTTGACGGCTTAAGCATTCCTGCCAGGTACCAAGCAGTCTGGCAGTGGGTCGTCGCCTCAGCAATGCTTCATTAGACCACGAGAAAGTGTCCACAATAGCGTTACTGGGTAGGCATGTGCGGCCTGCAGTGGCACGAGTTTTGAGGCTGAACCATAGCGGTTCCGGGGTAAGCTCTCCATCGCTGTGCTTCAGCCTTGGGAAGCCGACGCAATCAAGGTTCGTCCGAAACCGGTCAGGTAACATTTTACGATGCCATTTCGTAAAAGACTGCTTGGTGAGGATGGCAGTGGGAGGCTGGAGCACACATTTCGGATCGCAGGTGCAAGATGGTGAAATAACACCGCTGGATCAAGGTCAAATTTTGTGTTCCAGCTCTTTTGCATTTCCGCGTAATTGCCTCTGCACCCAGTCGATGTAGCCGATGGGTCGACCTCTGGCCACACCGGCAGCATCTTGGAGGCCGCCATAGACGAGTCCTACCAAGATTGCCGTCTTGGTCGTTCGCGCGGCCATGGGAAGGCTGAACCGATCTGCACAGCAAGCCTATGGTTAGCAAAAAGGCTTTACTGGGGAAATTCGAGAAAGGCGCGAGGCATACTCCAGAGGCTGAATCCGCCGGCAACCGTCAACGAAGCCAGCACGGTGTTGACAAAGTCCTTGGAGCCGCGGGACTCGTCGTACAGGTCCTCAATGACAAACATGGCTGTAGTCCAGAAGGAGACCTTGAGTCCCATCTTCAGCCCTTCCTTGACAGCTCCCCTGGCCATGTTGTAGTTCTTGCTCTTGTGGTACATGAACCACCCCGTTGGTGTGGTGGGCAGCTTGTGGGCGTGTTCGGCACGGAATCGTAGGCCGGTCATCTTGCTACCTTGGGTCATGCCCAGAGCTGTTCCGACTCCGAAGGATGCAACTGAGGCGAGCATGATCCTCGTGGGAGCCATCATGCTGAGGCGGCTGTTTTCAAGGGCAAGACGGCGGCGTTCTTGGTAATCAATCGGGGCCACGGCGATGAAGGCATCGAGCTCCTCTTGTGTTCGGGGTGGTCGGCCCATCTTGCTGCTTTGGGGGGGAGAGGGTCGGTTCAGCAAGGGCTGAAGAGGTGTAGTGAATTCGGGGTAAGTAAGTCAATGATTACTTGGACCGCTGCTGACTTCTTCCTGGGCCAGTCTGTATGTTTGCCCGGTGATAATCATCAGATAGATGCACGCAGCAATGCATTTGTTTGCATCTGATTGCCGACCGATCTGGAGAGCCCCACTAAAGTCCCGGGAGGTGGCCCAAGCTCCCAAGGAACCTTGCTACCCGGTAGTTAGTTGCAAGTACTTGGATGCTCTCCGACATAACCAGCGCGTCTCAGCGAAAAGCAGCATCTCTCAAAGTACCAGGTACACATGGCCAGCTGTCTACCAGTACTTACCTACCTACCTAGGTAGGTAGGTAGGTCCGGAATTTGTGCCGTCGTAATATTCGGTCCTCGGTACGGTACATAATACCTAGGCTGCCATGCGATGGTTTTCGACGTCACTCTCCAACAAAGCTTCCCTTTATTGTAAAAGTCATTTCCTCTCTCTCCCATCTTCTTCTCTGCCTACGTGGATACCATAATCTGTCTGGTTCGGTGATCCAGTTCAACAGTAAGGGAAGAAGTCTATAACAACCACCACAGAACCCAAACAACTTGAATCTTGATCGTTGTCAAGATGGTAAGCGCCCACCAGCACCAACACAAGCGCCAGCAACGCGATGCAATACGAGGCGAGGCGATGCGACGCGACGCGACACATTCCCAAATCACTTTACACGGCGCCGCTGGCTGACTGACCTCAACGCTAGCCACCAAAGCGTAACGTCCCCGACGACCCTCCCGACATGCCCATCTCCCTCCGCCTCAAATATGGCGTTCACACCATCTTCCTCCTCGCCGACCCTCTCGCCCCTTTCTACGAAATTACCACCGAACTCTTCTCCGTCCTGCGCGACCGCCACACCGACGGCCTGCGAGCCTCCCAAGACGAGCCACCCCAGCCCCTCCCACAAGAAGGTGCGGATGCCCATGTGTCCTATGGCGTACTGAAGGACCCCCACGACGAGAGCAAGGGCTGGAAGGACCTGAAGATCGAGGGCAGCGAGACCCCGGTCAGCAAGGGCTTGAAGAATAACATGATGGTGGCGTTTGTCATTCGAGAGGCGGACGAGGCGGACGAGGCGCCTCAGTTCGTGGTGCAGTGGCCCAGGCTAGAGGAGGACGAGGATGAGGTCGAGGGCGAGGATGAGATGGATGAGGATGGCATGGATGAGGACGAAGACGATGAGCTTTAGGGATCGCCAATCGCGAAACCTTGATGCATTTATATTAGCGAACACGGGTTTCGACCTGGCTTGCCTGATTCTTATGACAGGACTCCTGGCAGAGACCAGGACGCATACCCGGGGAAGGACATGAAGAAGAACGTCAGGAGGGTGGCCAGTTTGCAGGTTGCGTCACTAGGAACATTTGTCAACGGAACATGGGAACCCAGTCCGGATCTGAGGAATCAGTCTCAGAGAATGTTTGTTCGTCGCCCCCTTTGTACGTCAGGGTCGGGAGGATGCCAATGTTGACTGACTACTCTCAGGTGTACTGGACCACATCAGTACTGCTTCTACTTTGGCTAATGTGGCTTTGGCCATCAGAGATTCAAGTCAGGTACATGAACAAGTAGTCAGATATTGGACTACTTATGCGCAATGGAATCAAGTCTTGCGTGTGTCACTTGTTCACGGTGCCCCGGTGAGAATCTCCTTTTATATTTGTTTGCCCCCTGGCAGTCTTGTGCGGTGTGCTTGTCGGCAATTCTCTACTCTAGCGGAGCCGACACTCATTCCTTGGCAGGCTCTTGAGTCTAGAAACCCAGAATCTGGAACATCAAGGTGGTATTCAGTCGGCCCCTGGTATAGGATCTGGCCCTCTATTACCGGGCGGACGACTGAGATTAAGCATCGGCGGTCCCGCAGTGTCCATTTGGGCGTGGATGTAAATAAATTCAACCCCGGACGCAGCTACAGAGCGACGCTAACCTACAAGCCCAGATGCCATCCGAGATCAATGAGTCTATGCTGTCACGCAGTGGGCCAACCCACAGCGACCGTAAACTAAAGAGCCTTGCGCAATATCGAGTGACGCGGTGGAGCGTTTAAGCAACGTTCCTAGCATGGTAGCAGCTACAATTCCCACGTAGCCCACTGCCGGAGAAGTTGGTCCCAGTTCAAGCTAGACAGGCCTTGATGCTTCGTAGAGCTACACTTCACACCTGCCGCAATCGCGTCTCACATTTGAGTGTCATGCCGTGGTGGCTGGTATGATACTCGAGCAGCTTCAAACTTGCAAACGAACCTCAGCGCCATGATGCCAGACGGCCTCGGCCTTTGCAAGACTGCCCCTATTGCTAGTGGCCGAACAGCATCCTGGTCTCTGGACAGGCAAGAGTAAGTGCTGTAGGGTGTTTGGCAGTGGATTAGTAGCTCCGCGCTCTGAAGCCGTCATACTGCCTAATTGAGGACGAGATAGAGCACCGTCTCAGGTCCACGGGTCTTTCATCGTCAAGCCCTCGTGGTCCTCTGGGCTAGCGATGTTCCAAATTCTTTCCAGAATGGCTACAATGAGCCATGAACAACGATTCATCACCCCTCCACCTCCACCAACTCCCCTACTTTGACGCAAGGAGACTAGAAACCGACTCGGCCGTAAATCCGATGAACCTGACAGGGTTTCAGGGGTTGAAAATCCTATTTACAGGCATACCATTTTGCTAGTCGCCGCAATTATGGATCCCAAGAAGACAGACATTCTTCCCACGATACAGATCTTGGTGATTCAATATAGACTAAACCACCCGGAGTCTCTTATTGTGAAATTGTATGTGGTAAATGAGTGTGAATCGATTGCAATGGCAGAAGAGAAACCCCGTCATGAAGGTTTGAGCTCTTCTGCCTACTATTTATATCCTATTTCCGCTCGTCAGGCCATTCCGACTTGTTCCGTAACGTCCTGAGGCCATGCCATATGGGCCGATTAATTTACTTCTGCAGAGAGATAGGGTATCATCAACACTTATTGTTGATCCTACGGTACACGTCAAGTTCATTCGCGGCATCGTACGCAATATTCAAAGCCACCGGGACGCAAGCCCCCTGCCCAACATCCAATATCAACCAAAACCGCGGGACAAGAGTGGGCTTCGAGTGGGGACCAAGACTCGCGTCGCCCGCGCAGCCGCGTGTCTCGCAGGCTCAGCCACTTCCGGCGATATCGGTCTTTTGGGAACAGTATTATTCCTGCCGCTGCGAAGGGAAATTTTGATATTGAAGAAGCGCCCTCACACCACCCCACCTGCCCACCTGCGAACTTAGCTACCGGCGTTCGTCCACTGATGTGCTGCTTCGCCTCTAGACCCTTCGCTTCTCACAAGATGCGTTGCGCGAATAACCAGAAGCCGTTAGATACTGGGGTGGCTCTGCGTGGCTGAGATGATGAGGACCTTGATGAACCGCGGCGAGTTGTGAGTTCGGATCCCGGCCACGGCAGAGGGCCTAGTAATGAGTTGTTCATAGACCGCAGAGGATTAATTTGCACACACACAGCCGTGAAATAACCGACAGTCCCTTTGGAAGTCCAGACTCCGGGAAGAATTTGTTTTCACCATAAAGAGAATCATCCACCCGCGTCGAGTTCCGGTGTTGTCCCTCGCTACCGTTGTTTTGACCATCTTTTGTTTTGCCAGTGATACCCCCTCTTCGTTACTTGTTTGCTTAATAACAAACTGTTTGCCTAACACGGTGTACGGTGTTACAAAACAATTCAACTCTTCTCTGCCTGACTATCAATCATCTATACCATCTCTCACCCTCTACTGTCGTCAACCGAAAAGCGGGTACATCGCACACAGCCCACACAACACCACCAAAATGAGACTATCAAGCATAACAGAGTTCTCGGCGGCAACTCTGGCCGTACTAGCAACCCCCGTCACGGCCAGACCATATACCATGAGTTCATGTCTCATGCAAGTCGCGGCAGACGCCCCTTGCGTCGATGCATTGGGCCTCCAATACTGCCTTGCGGTCAGTGAGGAGGACCTGAATCTCTTAGCGGTGTCCTTGGTACAGTCCGGATGCACCCCGACCGAGGCTATGGAGACGACACTGGCCGTGGAAGAATGCCTTACCGAGAGAGATGCCGCGGTTTCGAACCATGCCGACTCCGGCCCCGACGACCTCCGACGGAGGAATATCGACGAGCCACGTCAACCCATACAAATCCGTGGTACCAAGTTTGCTCGGGCTACCACCACCACCTTCAACGTGATCATATCAAGCTCCATTGTCGGAGGCGTACTGGGTCTGGCCACGTCCGTCTCAATGCTCATCGTCTGCGTCTCCTGCATTCGCGAGAGCTCCAGGAAGAAGAAGGCCAGGGCAGCAGCGGAGGCAAGGGAGGCCGCGAAAGCGGCAGGGAAAGCGGCCGCGAAAGTGAAGGTATACGAATAAGAACTGTGGTGATGATTTGGGATAATAGACAATAGAGGATATAAACCCAGGTAGTTTTCAATGTAAGGCTCCTAGCTGTGAGAAGGAGAGAGATGAGGTCCTTGTATATAGACGGTGGAGAAGGATAGATATAAGTTATATAGGCGATGCCATGCTACCTCGATAGGGTGTCATCGGCATGAGAGGGTAGTGACTTTATGTGTGTGGGATGCGTACATCAGTGTGCAGCAGCGTTTTCATTTCGGATTTCACGGGTCCGCTTTCAAGATACCACAGCTTATTCATGAATAAACGAGTTCACAAATATAACAATAACTACGCCTAAACATTTTCTCTCTCAACGTTGAAATATATGCTTCTCTCTCACCGTCATCAAAACGTCTAGACGCCGCCTCACAAAAGACGAGCATGCATGACGAGCAGATCCCCGGATTCTTTGATGAATCCTCGTCTTTGGATGCCACAAGAAAGATGCCAGATGGACTGAGGTAGAGTCTTCTTCTGGATGGCTTGAGTTGTCACCCGTGGAGCCTTTGCTACCTACTCAAGGTGGCATAACATTGAAGGCCCAGAGTGCTCTCATAGTCCGAAAAAGTTACACGCGAACATCATAAAGCCGAGTATTGTTTCAAAAGGTTATACTTCATACGATAATGCTTCCCTCAGAATTTCATATCCAAGAAGACAGAGAGCATTGAGTGCGACCAGGGATATTTCCCGGCTCCGGTAATCCCATCATCAGCCTATCGTGATGTAGTATCGTTCCTGTAAGTGTGTTTTCCTGCCTTGGACTCTTCTCGTCCTTTTTAGATATAATTTCCTCGGGGTCTTGGTATGTCACTGGCGTCGGGACTTACAGCAGGGCTGAAGGCGCACTTATGTTTCGTAGCATATAGTCCTCGTACCCCCTTTTCTCTAGCTTGCCATTTTCCCTCGAGATTTACCACCTGTGTTCATGAAGTTGTTTTCCAAGAGCAGACTCCTCCAGCTAATTGGGAAACAAGGCCAAGTCCTGGATCGATGAGATTGTGTGGTGAATAAACGAGTAGACAACACAGAGTGCCTAAGTGAACCGTAATCGTGACCGCAAAGCGGGATATCGTATCGTATGATAAGCCCCCGAAGGATCGATATATGGAGGATTTAGGCACCGGTTCCTGGATCTGAGAAATACATAGGAGAGAAGCTTAGATCCGGGGTTCTAGTAAAAATGACTTAGACATCATTCTTTCGATGTTGGTAATATCGCTGGAGTCGGTCCAATGGTCACTCGCAGTATCTGATGCAATATGTTTGGACTTACTGAATTTAGTCTGATTAGTATTGTACCTATGTGGCTTTATGCTTGATATACTCTCCTGTGGTGAATAGATACCCCCGGGTGTACGTGGGTCAGATAATTATCTGGAGGATCAATATCTTTGTCAGCCGGTTTTTGGACTAGGTATTCCCCGAAGCACGAAATCGTTCCCCTCCAACTTGTTACTTCCCGTAGTATCTAATCTCGGTGATCAATCCACATCTCCCATTCCTTAACCAGGGTGTCTCTTATCTATCTATATACTGGAAGAACTTAATGCTGTTCAAAGATCGTAACAAAGGGAGGGGGGGGGCGCAACGGGGAGGTCTAGATTTACCAGGGGGCCCCCGGGGTTTGCGAGTGGGGTGACATCGCGTTGGGAGGAACATGAACGTCAGCTGCGAATGGAAAGGCGGCTAGAAACGCTGTGCCACCACCAACCAACGCCACAGTCTCACCTCATCTCAACCTCTTGCGATATTAAAGCACTCTTCGGCATCCCTATATAATTCACAGTCGTGAGGCCAAGTCAAGAGATCTTGTCGTTTCCTCCCCCGGAGGCTGATATCTCAAGACCATACTCCACATCCCTTCAAACCATCAAGATGGAGATTCCGCGGACCCTCCTTCACGTCCTCGCCTTCATCGGCACGCTGGTCTGTCTCACCGTAGTCGAGCGCATTTTCGACTTCATATCCTTTCACTTCACCACTCCAGCAAAGCCCCTCGAGTCCTACAGACGCCGCGGTCCGAAACCAACATACGCACTCATCACCGGCGCCAGTGCCGGAATCGGCTACGGTATCGCCCAGTCTCTGGTCAAGAACGGCTTCGGCGTCATCCTGCTGGGCCACAAGGAAGAAGAGCTCGCGGAGGCGGCAGCCCAGCTCAGCCCGCTGATCCCCGAGGTCCACCGCGCCCATGCGGACGACTTCGTCAAGACCATCGTCATGGACGCGCAGACCGCCACGCCCAAGGAGATGGAGGACAAGCTCCGCACGGCCGTTATCGACGAGGAGCTCCGCGTGTCCATCCTCATCAACAACGTCGGGTCCAACCCCATCGCCCTGCCGGCCTTCCGGGACCTGCTGACGTATTCGCCCGGCGACATCGACAGCGTGATCGACCTCAACGCGCGTTTCATGGCTCGCCTTACGACCCTCATGCTGCCCGTTCTGGTCGAGAGGGGGGCGGGCGTTGACGTGCGCGGGATGAGCTTCGGGACACACCGGCACTCGCTCGTCCTCAACGTCAGCTCGGGGGGATACGTGGGCCTCCCGTGGCTGGTCATGTACAGCGCCACGAAGGCCTTCAACCTGGCGTTCAGCCGAGCTCTTTCCAGGGAGCTGGAGGCGGACCCGGAGACGAGGCACATTGATTGCCTGTGTGTGGTCCCTGGGGATGTGAAGAGCCAGGGGAACTGCATGGGAAATAGCAGGGGCTCGCCGGACTCTGAGACCTTTGGGAAGTACGTCGTGGAGAGGGTGGACGGTGCTGTGAGGCGCGGGTGGAGGGACATGAGCCCTTACTGGCTGCATCATCTCCAACTGATGGTCCTGAACTTGCTGCCAGAGCGGTATGTGACCCGGGGAGTGACTGATGTAAACAAGACCAAGAGGGACTCTTTCAACGCCGTTTATAAGCCAAAGGACGAATAGATTCAACGGGATAGCCACCCGGATCAGACCCCGAGGTTGTGTTTTAATACCTTGGAGGGGGGCATTGCAATGAGATAGATGTACCTCAGTGTACTGTCGCGACTGTATAACATTTTGTAACTGTTCATAGCATGGCAGACCAACGCGCCCGTGAATTTTCAAAGAGGATTGTTGACCAATGTCTGCACATGTTCTGTACCGGTTGACTACATAGTATGCAATCCGCATTTCCTGGTTTGAAACTTACACCGACTAATGGCTTAGTTACTGATTCAAGTAAATAACCTGCCTACCCGATATTGGTTTTGGGTCCTTCAATGATCTAGACGCCACTTTCGTCAACTGGTATTAACCACGAAATGTGCCATTCTTTCCCCTTGAAAACGTAACTGAAACTGAGGAAACAAGTAAAGTAAAAGAGCCGTTGGTCTCAAATTTGTCCCCTGACTCCTATCTTTACAGCCCGTGTGTGGCTTTCTATTCGCTCACCTTACCCTGCTCCAAAGCTGGGCAGTCCCTTCTTGAAAGGTTTCGGTGCTCCACATATGTAGACGCCCAGCATCTAGCTTCAAGGGAGCAATAACAAGAAAGTTGTGTTTCCTTCAGAGCGTCTTGTTCAGTCCTATTTCAATGTTCGCACGTCCGTCATTCTCTGGCATTGCACCACTCCATCCCAATCAAGCCACCACGAAGGTATCCTCATCCCAGCCGTACACTCTGTTGAGTCGACGCCCAAAGATAGGGACCAACCAACCTTCAATACTAGACTTGTGGGGCCGATGCAGAGTAAGTGATTTCGTTGCCTTCAAGCTCTCCGGGGGAGAAAAAGTATAGACGGAGCCGAACTTGGGTAGCACGGAGAAGCCCAGGTCTGCCATAGCTGCCTCGAAAGATGTCCAGCTGACAGAGCCTCTTGACTCCGATTTCGAAAACAATGTGGAAAAGACCTCCGCAGTTGAGGCCTTGACCTTGATCTTCTGTGGCGTCTCTCCTTCTGCAGTGCTCGTAGGTGACGCGGGCGTGATCTCGTAAACAGAGGAGTGTGCAGGGCGAGTCTTTTCCTTTTCTCTCCGTTGCTCAACAAGTGTCCCGGAGGTCTGCGCTGTCTCCTGTGGTAGCGGGACGAAACCCTCCTTGCTCTGCTCTGCTTTTTTCTTGAGTTTCTCGTATTGTTTCTCGAGATCGGAGAAGCAATCCTCAATCAGGTCCTGGTAGAGGAAACCCAACTTAGAACCCGCTTTGTCGATGATGAATTGGTCCAGGGCGTTCAGAGCCTTTTCGGCCACTCCCGGCTCCAGTAGATTGTCGATTGGGGCAACGAAGTCCGTCAGATCAATATCGGCTTTGAGACCATTCAATTCCGTCTTAAGTTCCTTGGTTCGAGAAACGAAAAGCTGGCCTTTGTTCCGGGACAGTGGCGGCAATGAGATCCCCGGCGACAAGTCCTGGATGAACGCAACGGCCACGGCCAGATCACCAAAAGCGTTGAATTCACGCTCTTTGAGCCTTTCGCGCTCCTTGGGGTACGACTTGTGAAGAGATTCCAATTTTTCCATCCAGTCAACAGCCTTCGCGGCAGTTGTCTCACCCTGACAGAGACGCAGCATATAGTGGAGCTGGGGATCCTCCCTGGTCAGATTCTCGGGCTTCACTTTCATCAAGACCCGTGGCGTGCTGTTCTCGTGCATATTCAACGTCATCTTGAAATATTTCGAGCCCGTGGCTGATTGGACCTGGCGCTTGAAGAGTGACTGGGTGCGACCATACTCCAAGTGACAGGTGTTGGAGATCTCCTGAAGGATGACAGCACGATAGACCTTGTCCGCCGTGCCCTGGAGCAGCTGAAGTAGACAAGAGATGTAGTTCCAGATGGCGGCGGCCTTGACCGTGTTGTGTATGGCTTCGAAGAAGGCACCGCTGATGTACTTGTCGCTGTGTACTGGCAGCATCCTGCCCTTCTCATCAGAGATGAGTTCTGGGCGGCTGAAAAACCAGACGTTGACGGAATGGGCAAGAACCACGGGCTCCGTGCAAAGCAGGCCCAAGTTCTCGTCCATCGATGCTTTCTGGTCGGAAGCAATCTCTAGGAGGTCCGGCAGGGAGAGCTTTGACGGCCTGGCCTTGATAGACAACTTCTCCAGCGCAGTCGTAGTAGCCTCTGTGTTCTTCTTCTGTGGCCGCTTCTTGCGCGTTCTTGTAGTCGATCCCAGCTCAAGGATCCTATCAATCAAGATGGTAAGAATCTGAAACAGATGTATCTGCCTAGTAATAACCAGTTCGCCAACTTCCTGTGGGACACAGATGCGCGCTTGCACAGCTTGTGCCACGGCCGACAGAAAGCCTTCACGGTCCGCCGTAGCACTGTAGGACCTTCCATAATCCTCGTCACTCGTGAAGGTTGACCAGCAGTCTTTGAAGGATTTGATGTGTCGCAAGTTGCTTGTCCGCATCATCTCAACGATAAATTCGTGGTCCCCTGGCTCCCCGGGTCTCATACCAGTGGCATACTGTTGGACGAGGGGCTGCGTAGCACGATGGCGGAGGAAGACGATCAGGAAATCAGAACCCGGCTGGGTTATATCTTTGAGGTTCCATTCTGGTACCATCATGGAGAGGTCGCCCATGGTTGTATCCATGCGATGCTTCAGCACCACGCCACCAGCTGCACCGGCCCTCAGGGCCTTCGTCCGTTGGGCCTTATCAAAAGTGGACCATATCTCTTCCACCTTGGAACCGTGGAGTCTGTACTTCCGGGCGAGGTCCTGATGCAGGTCCTTGACCACGCCCCTGCTGCCTAGCTGGGCCATGTTCACAGTCCCTTGGTTGCCCCAGGGTAGTTTATGCTGGCAACGAGAGGAGGATTCTTTGACCACCCCCTGGGGAGGTTGTCATCGATCAGTGACCTCAGGAAATGAAGTTTTGACAGTGCAGAACAACGAATAGAGGAGAGAACAAAGTTGCACCCAGGGCCTGAAGCCTTGAAGAACAACAAAGTGGGTGGATGGTCCCCCGCTTCTCTCTCTGTTTGCAATGGCTCCGTACATAGTGACTACCCCGACGCACTGACCATTGTTCCTGCGCATCTCTAACCCCAACCCGAGCGTACAACCACTGAGGTTGGACACCCCCCCTGTCGTCGATGATCGATAATAGCCAGTGTCAAACTGGCTATACAATATACAACATCCAACATCGATGAACCTGACAAATTACCTAGGTACTTTCTACTAAAACCAGCCGCAAGCCTCAGATTGCAAACTAACAACACCATTCTGTATACAGTTTTAGAAATACAGAATGTCCTGGCCAGCAATATTTGGCCGATCTACCCGCCAACGTCACACTTCCAAGCACGTTCACCACCTGATAACACCTACGGACTCAAAGAAGCCCGTCTTCAAGGCCACGTCCATGCAGTATCTGTTGTCCATCCGGCTGACACGTGCGAAAAGTCCGGGGAGACCAGGGACTCGGCACCGGTGAGCCAGCTCAAGAGGCTGGCGTTGTCTGTGAACCCGCCGCGGAGGCGTGAGGACTTCCTGGCACCCGTCAACGGCACAACCAACCGGGGGTGTCAGGGCCGAACTATGGGCTTCCTGATGCTGCTTGTTAGGAACGAGTGATTGAGTCCGGAGGCGGGTTCGGTCGCGCAAAGTGAGCGTGATCCGCCTGGCTATGGTGTCGGACTGCAGCCCGCTGCGGCTCGGGCGTGACTCTCCTACTTACACAGACATCCAGCCAGACGAGGCACCGGTGTTCAGTTCTGACTAATGTTGCTCGGTTCTGTTCTGGCGATAATGCAAACAGCGTTTCCTAAATTCTTCTGGCCTTCGTATTCTATGTACGGGGAGCCAATGACAAGACTTGAAGTGAAGGGGGGACATGGCATAAATCCGGGATATGTGAGGTGATATTTTCCCACACTGCGGGCGTGATAGGATGTGCAACACCATGTGTGATAACCCTATCTTTCCTATACTCCGTATTAATTGCCCTCAGTGTGGCAGTACGGGCGGGAAACAGAAGGATTTACCAGGCAACAGTAAACTGCACCGTGACGCTGGTGGAAGGATTGCGGATCAACAGCGAGCACTTGGGCTATTGGCTCAGAGTAGAACCAAGCTCGTGTTCGCGAAACTTTGACCCCCACTTCGACAGCCATACGGCATGCAATTTTTATTTGTACTGTGTTGGTGGTTGGGCAATCTATGTAGGATGTATGGACTCTCGTAGAATGGAAAAACTATTTCTATCCCGGTTCGTTTGATAAAAACGGGCATAATTACTGTCAAACCTCGCGTGACGTCGGTGACAATGTATAAATATTGCAAGCAATTGAGATGGGTAACTCCCTCTATAAGAATACACGGACAGAAGCAGTTCTCAATATCATCTACTTTCCCTTCCAACTCCCCTGTCTTACCTACCTTTCTTCCTTACTACCGCGAGAACCCCGTACCGTCACACACCCACCTACTACCGGTATAACCTAACCCACGAACGAACGGCCCAAGAAACAACGATGTCGGACCTTGAAATGAGGGCTACGCGCGTCGGCTCACCCATCCCGCCTCAATACCATGAGACTTTGTCCAAGATGAACCCTTCGGTCCCCGGGAGCCAAAATCACATTCACGGTCCCAGATATCAGGAGGGCCACCTTCTCGACGAGAGCCCCGACGATGGAGACGACCCTTTCCTGGACGGATCGGGCTCGAACGCGCATCCAGCGGCCGTTCCCCACCGCACAAAAGTCCTGGGCAATCTATCTGGGGCCAACGTCGTCCCACTCTCACTGCTGAAGCGTTGGCCGGCTACAGTCGAGTGCCCGGTCTGCCGGGAGATTACCCACACAAACGCCCGCATCAAGTCGGGACACGGAACACAGTAAGTTCACCTTGACCCTAGAGACCATGAGGATTCCAGAATTCATCTCATTGCGTGGCGGCTGATCCGTATGATTCTCGACAAACAGTTGGATGGCTACCCTTCTCTTCTTCACTACTGGTATTGGAGCGGTCGTCCCCTATATGACGAACTTCTCCAAGAATGTTACACACTGCTGCTTCAGGTGTGGGAAGAAGTTGGCGACTCATCACTTTGGGAGCGGGACTGAGACCCACCTGGTCTAAGCTCGTATGGACGTGAGGTAGCGGAAAGTGCTTTATTCCATCCGCTTCTGATTGGGGAAGTATGACTTCTGGACATGATGAAGGCCTCTCAACCAAATATGAGACTATATAGTAATGAATCCTCACTTGACACACCTTCACTGATTCCCAAGAAGTAGCCGAGCCCCCTCCCCCATAGCTTTCAAGCCTTCTTTAGACCATAATCACTGCCTGCGACTGGACCACATGAAAGTTTGCATCCTGCTGTCACCAAGCTCCCGGCGTTGTCTGATGTTGAGGGTCTGTCAGCTCCACCGAGGCGAGGGCAATATGCTTGTAGAAGGATTCAGTCATGTTGAGGTTCAACCCTGTTGCCTCCTTCCCGCGTATGACCGGACGCATCTCCAGGTGAAACGGCGAAGATGAACCCTGAGGCTTGAGCTGTGAGTATCTGCAAGTGTGGCTGACGGAGCAGGCCGGCGATCGGATACAAACCCGTAGAGTACTCCGTGAAGTCCAAAATATACCTGTTCTACAGTGCTGATGCATCTTCGTGTGGTGCGAGAGGGGGTCAAAGCACGGTGAGGTGAATGTACATGGCTTGATCCACAGCAAAACCAGTCCAGAAGCTGTACGATTGACGAATGGATGCTTCATTTTGGAATCGAAATCGAAGGCAAAGGTCGTGCATAGATGCAGTAGCTCTGGCTCGAAGTGTATGAGCGACTTATGCGAATATCCCCATATAGTATACAAAATGCTAGGTTGGGTATCTGCGTTATAACATCAATATGGACAATGACAATATCAGAGCAGTCTTCCCTCCCTTACGCCTCTTCAGGATGCTCAAGACCGCCATGACCATTTGTCTCCTCCACCGTTGGAGTCTCCGCGACCTTTTCAGTCTCTACCACCTTTGGAACCTCTGCCTCTTCTCTGTGTGTACCTTTTCTGATAGTACTTAGAGCAGGCAATTCCACCGTTACCAGTCCATAAGCGACCGCCACCACGACCGTGATTACATCCACCACGTGAGTCATCCACCAGATATACTGGTTCCCTAGCGGGCACTGGTCATAGTCAAACCTCCACTCCCACTGCTCCTCGTCAAACCAGGCACTCAGAAGCCCAGCATTGCCGCCATATCCACCCATCATACTCCTCACCGTGATCTCCCTCACGCCCGGCAGGTCAGGCGCCCCGAGAACCCCCTCCTGCCTCGCCTGGTTCCACCTCTTGACTTCCCACTCCCTGTCTGCGGGGCTGGAGCCATGGGTCTGGTTAATGTAATGGTACGTATCGCACCCCTCATGATCATGCCCGTTCAGAATTACACCCCTCCTCCCCTGGCCACGGCCAGGAGCCATGGAGTCGCCCGAGAGTCCAAAGATTCCCTCCACGAACCCCTTGGACGCGTCGGCGCTGAGCTGGTTCTGCTCCTTCAGCGTGCCGTCGTGGTCATGGAAGGAGAAGAACGGCGCGTCGACGCACACGCCCTCGGGCTTGTACAGGGGCACATGCGTCAGCACGACGGTGAAGTGGCCCTTGTACTCGACGGCCGAGGCGGTGTTGATGATGCCGTTGATGAAGTTGTACGTCTGGTCCTGCAGCTCGGGCGACAGGGCGGGCGTGTCGAGGTTCATGTCGTTGAGGACCACGACGCGCAGCTCCGGCACCAGCCTGTCCTCCTGCCCGTGGTAGCGCTCCTCGACGCCGGCCGCCGTGTCGTTGCGGATGGTGCTGGCGCCGCCGGGCGAGAGCGCCGAGGGCGGGACCTCGAAGCGGAGCTCGTAGTTGGCCTTGCCGAACGCCCGCTCGAAGCGGCCCATCCGCTCGTCGTTAAGGTCCCCTGCGTAGCCGATGTCGTGGTTGCCCGCGACGTTGATGATGCGTCGCTGCCATGTCTCGTTGTACACGCCCGTTCCGAGGTATCCTGCCAGGTCGTACTCCTCCGCCGGCCACAGCGCGCTCTCGTCAGGGACGCGCTCGCTGCCCTTGAACACGCGGTTCCAGTACCGCCATGCACGCAGCTCAAACTCCGCGTCCCGGATCCATTGGCTCCCCACGAGATCTCCCAGAACCGAGACATGTGTAGGTACCGCCCACCAGTTCAGTGTCCTGTACATATGGGCAAGGTAGAAGTCATTCCCCCACAGGTCGATGCGCTTGCGAATGCTCTCGAAGGTGTTGGGTATGTCGTCGAAGTAGAAGTCGACAAGGTCGTGCATGGCCTGTTTCTTGCTGGTGCGAAAGGTCCGGTAGCCATCGCTGCGGGAGATGAGGTGGGAAAAGAAGCTCTTCAGGTGTGGGAAGGAGGACTCGACGTATGCGTTGGGGATGGAGGTGTCGCCCTCGAGTTGAGGGTCGCCGAAGGCGAGGAGGCGGAAGGGAGCTACGCGTAGGCTGGACGCGCCGTCGCTGTCGCTGTTGCCGTCGGTCCTCGGCGGGGAGGCCTTCGTGTTCGAGAAGGGCAGATGAAGCTTCGCCGTCTGGAGGAAGGCGGCTGCTACGCCATTGTTGGAGCCGCTGCTGCTTTCCAGGGGAGGGAGAGGAAAGGCGCAGGTGAGGAAGACGGGATACAAGTACAGGTAGACGGTCAAGACCACCGACAATGGGACGAGCAGTCGCAGGCCATTGCGAAGGACCAAAGCAAAGGGAAACATGAAGATGAAGATGAGTGTCACCGCCACATGTGGGAGAGAGAGACAGAGGGAAGCAGGCTGAGAAGGAGATAGAGGTAGATAAAGAGAATAATACAGGAAAACAATACAGAGCTATAGTGTAGGTTGGTATAGTGGGACGCGGCCACGTTGTACGGGTTTATTTACTTTCGAGAAATTGTTGGCATCTCAATGACACAGGCCACTTCAGGCCTTACAGGGATTCTCCAGGCGGGTCCGCAGCGAGCCTATGGCGGGTCTCCAGCGGGTCTACAGTATGCCTCTGAACGTCTAGCCGTCAAGCCAACCCAAGGTCACCTTGGAAGGCTGCCAAGGCACTGGGGTCAGCCCGAGCGGGCCGCCTGCTGCCCCTGGTTAGCTGGCCTTGTCTCTTCTTAGCCTTCATCTTCAATTTTCTGTCTCCATGTTCGACTCGCCAAGTGCACCTCCAATACCAATGGGTATCAATAGTCCCTAATACATATGAGGTGTGGGAAACTTCTTCGATATTGTGTCTACAGTACGGCCGTACGAAACTCAGCAGGCTCTTGTGCAGTGTGGTATGATATATTTCATTATCTGTTGGTTGGGCTCTGGTTGTGATATCACAGGGGTGGGCAACTTAGGTTATTCTTATTGGTGTCGTTGTTGCTTTTCTTGTTCTTAGTTAGAAGCTATCGTATAGTTGTAGGCGAAAGGCTTAAGGCCTTCGGCGTTACCGTTCTGCCGCCCTGCCTAGTAGTTAATTACACCGCCTGCCGCAACAGGCCTAGTGCCTTGCGGCACCTATGTAATCGCTAGGCCTAGCATTGTCTATGCTATTACCTAATCTACACTAACAACTTTTTCTTTATCGTATACGTGTAGGGCTATTCCCTTTACCTTTCTTTTATATCGTATACGTATAGGCTTCCCTCTGCTAATCGCCTTCCTGTTATTACCCTTAGCCGGTCTGCTGTCGGGCCGACTATGCCTAGCTTCGAATCGAGTTAGCATCTTTTAGTGCTAACTGCCTTTTAAAGGCCTTTCTAACTATTACCTTTAACTGCGATCTATATACCCTTCTACCTTAATCGTTAACTCGTTTAAATCGATTAGGCGCGCTAAAGCCTTATTAGGCGATACCTTTGTTATTATATCGGCTAGGTTATTATTACTATTAATCTATCGCACCTCGTAGATCTCTCGCCTCTTATATAACTAGCGTAGCAATATAATATCGATTATCAGTCTCTTCTCCTTTATAGTGCTTAGCTTAACGAGACACTTATATAGCAAGTATAAATCTGTATAGATCGTAAGGGGAATCGCGGGAAGGTCGAGCTAATCGGTAATTATCTTTAAAGTAGATAAAATAACGGTGCTAAGGTCGAAGCCGCTAACTATTCTATAGATCTCTAATACTAAAACGCTTTATATAACGCGTTTGTATTTAGTAAAGGACTAGTATAGAACGTTACCTTATATTCTATACTACGTGCTATCGTCGTTCTTCTTCTCGTCGATAAGGGCGATAACGAAGCTAATCTAGGAACTAAGATCCCGGTTATTTACGAAGGAACTATCGACGAAGACGGTAAGCTTAGCTTTCGTTAGGTCTAAAGCGATATATCGTAAACCCCTTACGACGTTCTTTATTTACTATTCGAGGCGCTAGTTTAGCAGATTACAGTCCTTTATATCTAGGTTCTAGATTTAAGCTGCGACGGAGAGATCGAAAGCAGCTTCCGGCTAATAGATTAAGGCTAGGTATACGCCGCGAGCGCGTTATTCGAGATACTTCTAGGCACGGTTAGGTGCCTTTATATTAATCTTCTCGATCTTAGTACCTTAACCCTTCTGTTTAACCTCGACAGATCCGTCGTTATATATCGTAACTTTCGTGCTATTAAAATTAAGAGGGGTGCTTAACGATAGCACGGTCTTAGGTTTATACCTAATCTCTGCCTTTTAGATCTCTTCTTCTTTTTTTACCGAGAACGCCGGGGTTCCGAGCATAAGGATATCGTTAGTTTATATACTAACGAGGCTAAAGGGGTCCTTACCGCTAATTATAATAAGAAGGCAAGGGTCGTATATAGATATACTTATACCTAGTTCTATACGGTAGTGTTTATAGTACGTTGTCTACTAATATACGCCTGCCTCGGTAATACTATAGAGAGGCTTTATAATTTATATAATAGTGCTAAGAAGGTACCGGGGCTTAAGTTCCTTCGGAAGCGTAGCTAAAATCGTACGTGCTAGCTCTAATTTCGACTAAGGGTAGGCCTATATAATATTACGAAGTTCTATAGTTATGCCTATTTTTAGCAGAGATAGGGCGAGGGTAGCGATAATGCGTTAGCTAACCCGCTAAATCGTCGGCGATTAGGTAAGGATGTCCTCCTTACTAGCGTCGTTATACCCTTAAATAATAAGGCGTAACTTCTTATACGGCTTCTCGGTCTTACCTTTAATCTTACGAACTATTTATGCCTTAAACAGGCGATGCGGGCTATAGGTCTTCTAATTAAAAAGCTCGAACTAGAAGATACTACGGCCGATAAGGTCTATAATTTCCTTTATATTAGACTCTTCGAAGGGTTTACCGGGACTAGTAATAACGCTATCGCGGCGTAGCTTTAATGCTAGCTTATAGTTATCCCTCTCCTTCTAAGTAAGGAAAACGGGGGCAGCCGGCTTAGGCTTGTTTTTAGATCTAAGGGGCCGGCTACGCTTTCGATACGCTAGAGGTGCTAAATCGGGTATAGGCATCCTTAATCGTAGGCTTTAATCCTCGGTATAGGCTATACTGCGGTTAAGAGGCTATAAAGGTAACCCGTCGTCTAAAGGGTGCATTATATAGGCTAAATCAGGCTTAAGTAGTATTAATTATAGGCTCTGACTACCGGTATAGGCCTTACCGAGTGCTAGAGGCTATAAAGGTAACCTATCGTCTAAGGGGTGCACTGTATAGGCTAAATTAGGCCTAGGTAGTATTAATCGTAGGCTTCGACTACCGGTATAGGCCTTACCGAGTACTAGAGGCTATAAAGGTATAATGCTATTAAGGTTATCGCGGTAATATAGGCGTACTAGCGTAGACCGAAATTTAATAGGTCTATTAGGAAGGTCTAAGGTAAAATCGTATCCCTTAACGGCGAGTAGCCTATATAGGCCTCGCTAGCCTTTCTTTTCTCGCTATACGTATACCTCGCTCTAGAGGGGTAATATTATCTGATTACTTATGTCTAAGCTATTTCGCGTAGCGATAGCTTCGTTAATCTAGCGTTCTGCAGAGAGCTTCCGAAGTGCTTTTATCGCCTTTACAATAGTTTCTGCGCGCTTTAGCGTCGATAGTAATAGGGGTAAATCGAGGTTTATCCGAGGGAAAGCTCCGAAGATAAGTAGCGTAGGCACTAAACTATTTAGTCCCGCTATATTATTAATAGCTTTTATAGCTATCTGCAGGATAGCATTATTGCCGAAAATATTCGAGAGCTTAGCGTATAGGATCTCGAATATATAGCGTAATAGGCTGTAATATCTCTCGACCTTTCCGACGGACTAGTAAGCTTCTGTAGGCACTTATTTACACGTAATGCCTATAATCTTAGCTTTAGTTCGGAACTCTGCCGACGCGAAGTTAGTGCCGGTATTATAAACTAGCTAGTTAAGGGGTCCGAGGTACGTATCTATCTATATTATCCGGAGGGCTTCCTAGGTGTCCTTTATAGATAGAGAAGCGAGAAAGCGTACGGCCTAGAAAGACGTCGATAAGTCTATAGCGTGTAGTATAGGTTTTCCGAGCAGATATATAACGTCTACGATAAGCTCGTAATTAAAGTTATAATTATTCTGCAGAGTAAATTTAAATCGTCGAGGGGTAGGGCCTTTTATCTAGTAATAATAGCAGAACTTTATAATAGCCTTAAAGACTATTATATCGACTTTATAGCCGGCGTTCGTTAGCAGCCGGGAGAGGCGATTAATAGTCGGGTGTCTAAAGCGACGATAGAGGCGTCGTAATTCCTTCTCCGTAAAGAAGGCGCTAGTATCTTATTTTAAGAGGAAGAACTACGGATAGCCCTATTTTCGAATAACAGGAAAGGCTTTCTCGCGGCCTTATTTATCGATCTTTACTATTTCGTCTATAGTATTCCGGAAAAAGACGCCTAGTTTATCTATATCTTAGATATATAAAAGGAATAGTATAGGGGCGTTAACGATATAAAAGGTTATAGCTCCGATAGGCAGGTCGACGGTAATAGTGCCGATAGAAGATAATTATAATCTCTAGCCGAATTTAATAATAGCCTTACCGGCCTATAATTTATCTATTTCTACTAAAGGATTCTCGCGTTAAAGGGCGAGGTACTAGTCGCGGCCTGCTGTTAAGAACTCTGCTGCTCTAGTGTTAGGTATAATGCCCTAGAACTTTAGCTTTAAATAGCGTCCCTAAAGGGTAAACTATAAGGCCGGGGCGATAGTATCCTTATACTCGGCTTTACTATCGTCGTCGTTAGAGATAGCATAAAGAAAGGCCGTGTCTATTAGCTAGTACGTAGCTTCCCTATCTTCGAGGATACTAGCTCCGCTATTATCGTTATTATCTTATTCGGCTAAACTATCGATACCGTAGGTAGCTTTATAGCCTTTATAATCGGTTAGAAAGGCTATAAAGCCCTCTTTTATTGCCGATTTATCGTAGTATTCGCATTAGGCTAGGTATTAGTTTCGAGATTATTATCTCTCTTCCGGGGTATGCTTTATAGACTAGCACCCTTCTTTACTGCAGACAAAGCATTTCTTCTTCTAGTATAGCTGCCGGCGTTTATTATTACGATAGTTACTATAGAAGATTCTTCCGCAGAAGCTAGAGCCGCTACCTTAGAAGCTAGAGCCTTCTCGTTAGCGATTATTATTATACCGGCGGTCGAGATAATAGACGTTGTTATTAGGCTGTCCCTAAATAAAATAACTACTAGCGCTATTCCCTCGCTTAAGGGAGAGTTTAAGGGACGATCGGAGGTCTTAGAAAAGCTTCTTATAAAGAGCGGCGGGCATATAGAGGGCGTGCTCGAATTCTGCTACTCCCTTATATACTCGAAGGACCGTTATCCTTAATATCTCGTCGCTAGCGTAGTAAGGGCCGAGGGCGCGCTAGTAGAGCTAGAGTTTATCTAGTATAATACGTAGAACTTTATAAAGGCTTTTATCGACATTCTCTTTATCGTTCCGAAGGCTATTAAACGTTATACTTATCTAATTATTATAGTACTATTAATAATTAGTATCTGTTTTAAAATAAGTCTTTAGCTTTCTGTAGGCCGTAGCAAAATTATCTATTATGCCGATATAGTAAATATAGTAGGTCTTAGCTCTTCCGGTAAGAATCCGAGAGAGTATAGCGTAGAACTAATCTAGCTAGATGCCGCTATAGCAGCAGAGGTTTATAAAAATCCTTAGCTTATTATCTAACAGATCGTATAGCTCTCCTATCTACTTCTTATCCTTATCCTAAGCTCTTAAAAAAGCTATAATTTTATCTAGTTCTAGTATACGGTTAGGCACTAGGCGGGGAGGGAGAGTTTTATAGGGATTATAAGAAGGTTTATAAAGGTACTTAAAGGCTAGTAGTTATATAGTTCTTCGTTAATAGTACGGTGTTCCGGTAAAGACGTACGGCTTTAGAGGGGTTTTCGGAGGAAAATTTAGGGGAGGGGTTCGGAGGGGGAATCGGAGGGTACTATAGCTATTAAGGTTATAAGAGAGGTCGTTTTAGGGCTTAGAAGCCTATCGGTTGCTTTAGCTATTCCGATAGCTATATAAATAGTCGTTCCGGGCCTTAGAAGCCTATTATCTGCCTTAGCTGTTTCGGCGGCATTATCTCGGGTTATATCCTTAGTCGCTATAGAAAGTTAAATCTAGGGGATAGCGTAAGGCTCGGGGATCGTAGTATAGGCACGGGGGATTTATCTTTCTCGATAGACTCGAGCATATTATTAATGCTATAGAGATTAAATATAAGGGGAGCGTAGCTGTTACGCAGAGGTAGCTGCTGTAGACTTTAAGGTTTTACTGCTAGGGTTATTCTAATTTATTCGATTTCGACGTTAGGCAGAAATTTAACTATCTTAATCTCTTCCGCAGGCTATAGAGGGTATTTCTCTATCTTTATTACCTCTAAGAGTTATATAATAAAGTAATATCTGTATAGACCTGTATAGATGCCTCGTTCCCTAAGGAAGTTCTTTATCTCGCGTCTCTAAAAGGGATCGATATATCTAAATATCTCTTCGTTCTAGCCTTTAAATTCTTACTAGAAGTCTGCTAAGAGGGCCTCGGTAATAGTACCTTACTACCGAAGGGTCTCGATAACTCGTATAGTAAAGGTTATAGCGCCGACTTCGTCGATCGTAGCCTTATCGATAGGGTCGTCCTACTTACCGAAGTCTACCTTACGCTATCCTATCTATATTACTTATAAGTTCCGCACGAGGTTATCGAAATAATCCTAAAAAGGGTATAGTTCTACTTCCTTGTCTTAGCTATTAGAAGTTATTATATAGTAGACGGTTATGTCGTAAAGGAGGATTTCTCGTAGGTTCGTAAGGTCGTAAGGGAAGGTTTTCGTAAGTTTGTAAAGTTTAGGGAAAGGAAAATCGTAGGCACTGCCTTTATAATTATCGTAAAAAGAGGTTCGAGGTTAACTCGAATAAAGGAGGGTCGGTAAGGTTTATAAAGTCTGTCGGTAATATAGGTTTTATTATAAAGGAAGTTTATAGTATAGAATAAGTATAAGGTTTTGTTTAAAAGAAAAGTTCGTAGTAAAGGGAAGTTTTAAAGGTTTACGCGATAGTACGCGCCGTTAAGTCGTAAGGTTAGCTTCTAATTAGACACGTTTCCGTTAGGTTAGTTTAGAAGGTCTTATAATAGCTAGCGGTTAATCTTAGCTGTTATGCGAAGGTTAACTAAATCGCCTAAACAATCTTACGATAGCTTCGATTATAGCATAGATCTCGAGACTTAAGGCGCGACGAATAGCCTGTAAAGGAGACCTAATCGTCGTATAATAATCGCGAGAAAAGTCTGTCTCTTCCTTCCTTACTGTCAGAGATTGCCTTATAATTACTAATCAGTATTAGTTAGGCTCTAGTTATAATATTACAGGGGTAGGTAACTTAGATTATTCTTATTAGTATCGTTATTACTTTTCTTATTCTTAGTCAGAAGCTATCGTATAGTTGCAGGCGAAAGGCTTAAGGCCTTCGGCGTTACCGTTCTGCCGCCCTGCCTAGTAGTTGATTACACCGCCTGCCGCAACAGGCCTAGTGCCTTGCGGCACCTATGTGATCGCCAGGCCTAGCATTGTCCATGCTATTGCCTAATCCACATTATCATTATTATTATTATCATCGTCTTCTTTATATTCTTCCTTCTCTTCTTTGCTGCCACGTTCCCTCCCCGGAACTTCTACCTTTGCTCTCTGAATATCTATTTCTTCTCTTGCTCTTGCTTCTTCTTGAGTATCTCCTCCGTCTCACGCAGTCCCCTCGCAGGCCTCCACTCGAAATGGTGCTTCCCCATCACAGGCTCGCCCGCCTTCTCGCTCTTGAGGTCATACATGTGATGTCCGAAGAAATCCAATTCGGCCTCCTGGAAGCTCGTCGGTAAGTCCGTGGAGGTGCTGAACTTCAGGTACTCCAGACTCGCACTCAACGCCGGCACGTACGCGTCCATCTTCAGCGCGTCAACCACCAGGTTCTTCAACGACCTCTCCGTCTTGGCCAGCTCCCCTGCTATCGTCGGGTTCGCCAGCAGGTTCTGCTTGTCGGCCTTGCCCGAGCTGTAGATGCCGTCCAACATGTCGACAATCGCGTCGGATTGGATGATGCAACCGCCACGCCAGAGCTGCATGATGTCCGAATAGTTCAGCTTCCACCCGTGCTCCTCGTCCGCCGCCGCGATGACGTGCATCCCCTGCACGAAACACATCAGGAAGCACGCGTATGTGGCATCGCGGAGTTCGCTGGCCGCCTTCAGCTTGCCCTCCGCCGTCTGGGCTTGCGTGGGGTTGGCCACGGGCTTGACATTCGTGCCCATCTCCTTGAAGGTCTTGTTGGCTGCCTCCCGCCTGGCTGAGTATGCGGAGGCCACGCGGAACATGTGCGACACTGCGATGCTCGGCGCGGAAACGTGCAGTCTCGCAGCCTCCTGGACGGTCCATGTACCTGTGCCTTCCTCCTCACAGACGTCCTGGACAACCTTGTCACGGATGTCAGTCAGGATATACTTGGACGGCTCGTTGGGGTCTCTTGTCCGGCAGATCTCGGAGCCAATCTCGATCAAGAAGTTGCCTCTCAGCGGACTGTCCTCGGCGTCATTCCAACGCGCAAACACGTCCGCGATTTCCTCGTTTGACCAACCGAAACCGTCCTTCATGATCCCCCACACCTCGCATAGCACCGTCATCAGACCGTGCTCGATGCCGTTGTGCACCATCTTGGTGTAGTGTCCACATCCGCCGATGCCCAACTTCGCAGTGCATGGCTTTCCCGTTTTGTCCTTGGCGGCAACCTTGGTCAGGAATGGCCACACCGCGTCCCAGGCCTCGGGCGAGCTGGCACCGGGAGAGATGGACGGACCGTGGCGGGCGGCTTGGTAACCACCGGACACGCCCATGCCGATGAAGTGCACGCCCTTGGGCCTGAGCCTCTCCTGTCGGCGTTCTGTGTGGGTCCACTTCTCATTGCTCGCATCCATGATCACATCGCCTTCCCTGAGGAAAGGCTCCAGCCCGTCAATGGTCTTGTCACCGACCGAACCGTGTGGCACGGACAGGATGAAGACCTTTGGTGAGTCTGAGGGGAGGGATTTGCAGAGACTCTCGTAATCTTTCTGGTGGAAGACCTTGGAGTCGAGACCAGCCTTTTTGGCTTGCTCGAGGACCAGGTTGACGCTGTCGGTGGAGGGGTCGAACATGTGTGCTTCGATGCCGTACTCGGCAAACAGGAGCGTCATCATGCCGCCCATGTTACCGGCTCCGATCATGCCGATCTGGAGTGAGTGGTCAGATTAGCCTGGAGTGGTCAAGGTGAGAAAATTGGTGAGTCTCTGCTTACCTTTTGGATCTCCATTTTCTCTGTTATTTATCTCCGCGGTTGGTATTTGCTTTCTGGTTTGAGATCGATAGCTGGTGGCTTCGAGGTGTAGTGAAAGTCGAGTGCTCTAGAATGGGAAGTGTTGAGACTGCAAACTTTTAATCTTCTGGAGGTTGAGCTTGGGAATAAGTATGCTTGAGTGAGATCAAGCGGGTGAGAAGGGGGTATAAAGGTTGTTGGTGTTTTGCTAGACATGTTGAGATTTTCTGATGGTTAATAAGGAAGGAAAACCATCTGGTTGCTTACACTTTCCGGTCCATTTTAATCTCCAAACAATTACCGAGCATGATGTCAATTGCAAGACTTGATTTTGATTTGACCTGACCTGACTTGAATTTTTGCTAATCTTTATTCCACAACAACCACTCAACGGTTCGCAAGTCCATCGTCCCGTGCCGTTCAGTCCGGGACTTGACGGCGTCGAACTTGATCATTGTGGGGGCTTTTCCTGTGACATCATGATCGATCATGCTCATGGCCGAGTGTGTGGCCACCACACATTGCATCACCATGAGTAAAGCTACATGTATGAATTACATGTTAAGTAAAGGTAACGTTCAGCATGGTCATTCTCCCGCAGTTCTGCATATTTTGTATGCCAACTTACTAACCAACATATTGGAGCTATTTACGGAACAGATAATTAATTGTCCAGTTTACAATCTAGACCTGACTTCACTTTATTATTCCTCCACTATAGTCCTCATGACGAACTCATCGACTTAACTTCTTACAACGAACAACACTCATCATCATCATCATCATCATCATCATCATCATCATTATCACCATTCAATACTCCCACCAGCCAGACACACCATGGCGCCACTTCAGGTCGACCCCTCCAAAATCCCCCTCTCCCTCGCCTCCTGCTCCATCGGCCTTCCCCGACACAACCTCCACTCCAAGCTCGAAGCTATCTCCCAGGCCGGACTCCAAGGAATCGAGCTTTCTTTCCCAGATCTCCAGTCTCATGCCAACGAACTCGTGAAACTCGGCCAGTTAAAACCAACCACCGGCAAGGGCGATGAGGTAGCCGAAGACGACTGGCCGGCCCTGTGTGAGGCCGCCAAGCACATCAAGCACCTCTGCGACACACACAGCAAGCTCAAGATCATCGTCCTGCAGCCCTTCAGCAACTTCGAGGGATGGCCCAAGGACAGCGAGGAGCGGCGGAAAGTGTGGGAAAAGGCCGAGGGGTGGGTTAGGATCATGGAGAGCTGCGGCTGCGACATGCTCCAGGTCGGCAGCACCGACACGCCCGCGTCCAAGGGCATACCCTCCGACAAGAAGCAGCTGGCGTCCGACCTCGCCGGGCTGGCCGACATGCTCGCGCCCAAGGGTTTCCGCATCGCATATGAGAACTGGTGCTGGGCCACCCACGCGCCCACGTGGAAGGACGTCTGGGAGGTGGTCCAGCTCGCCGACAGGGATAACATCGGGCTCTGTCTCGATACCTTCCAGTCTGCCGGTGGCGAATGGGGGGACCCCACGACGATGTCTGGGCGTATCGAGCGGGAGGGTGTCAGTGAATCGGCTTTGCAGGCGTCGTGGCTGGATAGCCTACGCGAGCTGAGCAGGACGGTACCCGCGGATAAGGTCTATTTCCTGCAGATATCAGATGCCTACCATGTGCAACCACCTCTTGCTGCCAACCCTGAGCCAAATGATGAGAGTGGTCTGAGGCCGAGGGGGCGGTGGAGTCACGACTACCGACCGCTGCCGTATGATGGCGGATATCTGCCCATTGCGGACTTCGTGCGTGCGATTTTGGAGACTGGTTTCCGGGGGTGGTTCAGTGTGGAGGTGTTTGATGGGCAATTTGAGAAGAAGTATGGTGACGATTTGATGAAATATGCCGAGAAGGCTAAGGAGAGTAACACCAGGTTGGTTAAGGAGGCGGCTGCCATGGAGAGCCTGTGAGGCAAATGTTCTACATCGATCTAAAGGGGGTTGATAATACGACGAGCAGACTCACAACTAGATGGTCTCAATGTTCTTGACCCAGATGTCAGCGAGTGACATTGCACAGTCGAACATGGGGCCTGGATTTAATGCCTTGATACACACCATCAATGACAGCTGGAAATTATCAGCAACACCAGTATCAAGACAAGTCACATCTGTGACAGCATCGCATCCTATTATTCTAGTATCAATGCTCGCTCATCTATAACCTAGAGCAGAATTTCTAGGTTCAACACGCCACCCATCACTCATGGACACGCTACCCCATCAGCATCCCCCGGACACGACTTCTCACTTCCAAACTCTGGTGTCGCCGCCTCCAAAAGCCGATCAAACAACGGCGTCCCCAACCCCGTCACAGGATCCCAACCCGCCGTGCAATTCCACCGTGCACCACTCAGCGGCAGCCCTCCACCAGCCCTCCTACACCCACTGGAGTACCCGGCCGTGATGTCCAGCAACGCATCGGAATGGCTGTACAGCCACGGATTCAAGAACCCGAGCGGGGACAGGCCCTGCGACCTGCGCGCGGCGTTGAGAAGCGCCACGACGCCGGCAAACACAGGCGAGGAGGCCGAAGTCCCGGACACGAGTGTCGAGCGGCTCTTGTCGACGACGTGGAAAGCCTGGCCCTGTGCCGCCACGTCCGGAATGCCCCTACCTAGAGGATTGAATAGTCCCCCGTACGTCGGGCCGATGGAGTCGAGGTATGCGGGCACGACGTCGTCCTGCCACGCGGGGCGGGGGTGGTAGATGGAGAAGCCTCCGCTGGAGAAAGACACCCCGCGCTCCGGGGAAGACGAGGTAGTGGCGCCCACTGAGGTGACGTAGGGACACCCGGCCGGGAAGTTGGGCAGGAACGTGGCGGTGATGTTGTCGGTGTTGGACCGGCAGGAAGTCCCCGGGCCGGTGTCGCCGCTGCTGAAGAGGACGGAGACGCCGCGCCCGCCGAGCTGCATGAACATGTTGCAGACCTTGAGGGCGAACTCCTCTGGGACGGATTGCTCCTCTTCGCCGTAGGAGGTGGTGAGGGTCTGGGGGAGCTCCTCGTCTGGGAGGTTGAGGATGTATGTCAGGAACTCGAGGTACGGCTCGTTGGTGCTGGGGTTGATGTTTTCTAAAGTTGGGATGAGTGGTCTAGGATATAAGGTCAGTCATTTTGTATATGTTGAACGGAAAAGGAGCTTGTTGGCCTGCTTACCCTCTACCACCTGTGCTGTACTCCCGGATCGGAATTGGATGGCTGATACCAAGGATATATTGCAGGTCCAGATTCGCCTCGACTATACGTTGTCATTAGTATCCTGGCGCATCCCTTCAGTCCATTTCATGGGGGTTGACCAGTCAACTTACCTGAGCTCTGAGTACTCTCCTGATTATCAAGCCCAGCATTGATGAGTGTGACCGTGAAGTTCTGGCCCTCCGCCTCTGGGAGAAGTAGGTCTTGGAATTTCTCCAGGTCACTGTACCGAGCATATTGCTCCAGGTAAGAAGCGAAAGCGACCAAGTTTTCCTGGGAGCGGTGAGGGTTGGGGTGATGGGGGTGATAGAAGGGATAGACAGGAGGGGTATAGCTGATATTGTACTGCGCCTTGAGACACTGAGGCGTGACGGTGTTGGTACAAGGAGCAGCATCAGCATCAGCATTGACACTGGCACTGGTCATTTCACCCTGATTGGACGGGACAAGCTCATCCTCGTTGTCCAAGCCGGTGATCTCGAAGATGGTAGACCTCAGGCCTCCCTGGTGGAAGCGGGTAGTAGGCTGGATCAGGTCAATGTGGTCTGCCACCGCGTCTGGGACGCTGTAGTGCAATGTGCGCAGCCTGAAGATGCCGCCTTCTTCGTGCTGAAACCAGTGGAAATCAGCATCCAGAATCCCATTGGCAGTCGTGACATCGGTGACGATGGTCATCCAGTCGTTATCGATCACAGCAGGAGCGACGCCATTCTCGGCGAGCCAGGACGTCACGTTGTCGACGGATTGCTGGTGGGGAGCGACGTATGAGCGAAGTTCTTCGCGGGTGAGATGCTTCCCATAGTCTGAATGGCCGGGCGTCGAGACAGCCAGGACGGCCTCCTCGAGGGCTGCGACATGTTGTTGCTTGAGACCGATCTTGAGGGTGACCTTGTCGCTGTGCAGTGCGGGTGAGGCCTTGCTCCATCCGTTGGGTATTGTATGGGCCCTGTGGAAGAGGCGAGCCGAGACGGTGACCACGGTGGCGAGGATGACCAGAAGTGGTAGCATCGTGCCAGTGGTTGGGGAGGAGGGGATTAAAACAGGAATTAATGAATGACAGATCTGCTTCGCGTCGAGGATGTTAGACCCTCAGTATCGCACAAGTCAATTATACGAATGTCACTAATGAGAACAGTGATGATGATTTGGGACAATAGACAATAGAGGGTATGAACTCAGATTGTATCAAAGGTATGAGATCCAGCTGTGAGAAGGAGGGAGATGTGGCCCTTATTATATATTAGACAGTAGAATGTTGCTGGTAGGACAGATACGAGGTTCTCGCATCGCCATCAGATGTCGCTATATTAGTTAGTTACTTGACTAATATAGTTAGCCATTCGTACTTACTTAGGCTGATTATAGTTCGGGGTCAGATTATCTGACCAGTTACACTTACATCAACCTCAGCTGATACGCGAGGAGTAAGGTCTGGAAGGAGAGGATAGAGGCCTAAAATATGTCAAGATGCGAATTCCCGAGGCAAACAAGGGAGATTCGGCTGGTAAGATAACATCTGGAAGCCAAGCAAACATTAAGCAGCCAGCCGTTATTAGCGAAAATATGATGTAGCTAACTTCCCCGATTTAGGTAAACTTATTCCCGACAATAACAAAAGTACTTCCGCACGGGCTACTATTAACAAACACGTGCACAGCTCGGCGGAACCTGACACGTTTTTACTCCCAGAACTACGACTATAATTAATCAAAAAAGTTGCTTTTCTTAATACCTCGCCCGCTGAAACTATAACCCCCCAACCTCTGCTTCGGTACGCTCGCTCGGATCGCTCGCCCTCCGCTACAGTGGTCCCCTTAGGGGGGAGGTAGGGGGAAAATTCGAATCCTCTGCCTAGACACCTACGGCGCTAAAATAAAAGTACATTCTCTTAGGCTAGCGTTTTCAAATCAGCAGTCCAGTGACTTTGTGTTGGGAGAAGTTTTTATTTTTTATTAGTTGTGAAGATATACAGAGCGTGTAATTTGTGGTCAGTGCGGAGAGTTATTTTGTCGTTACCGTGAGTAAGTTTACCGTAATCGGACTTCCCGTGTTTGTTTTCTCTTTCTTTTACTTTTTTGCTCGATGAGCCGGAAGGTGATCAATATTTTCCTAGGCAGGGTGATACTTCCTCTCTCGAGCCTGAATGAGTGTTTGGCCGAGACATCATCTAACCCCCTACTTCTGGGTAATTACCGGAACCAAGTATGGCAAGGTCGTGCTTGCTAGAGGTGCCGAAGAAAAAGGAAACTTTAATCAAAATGGAACGCTTCACCAAGTATTGTCATGGACATCCACGTGTCACGGCCCGGGATTTATATTGCAATGTCTCGCAAGGCATTGCCGTCAGACTATCTGCTGCCGGAAACACCAATGGATTTTACTTCTTCGTCCACTGTCAGCAGATGGGCTAAGATCAGGTTGCAGGAACCCGCGAGCCGTGGGTTGTTGACACTGTTGTCCTTGCCCAAGGCCTGTCCATTCCTAGTCTTCTCATGCCCCTTGCTTCAAATTCAACTTGCTCTTCTTCGCCAGCAGGATCGCCCACTTTGGAAACATGTGTTTCAGAGTTCGGATTGCGTCTCTCTTTCGAGGTCTGACGAGACTGTCGTCATAGGAACTCGTCGCCCTCTCGTTTTCGGATGACTCCTCGTTGATGGATTCCAGGTTCAAGCTCTGGCCTTCGCCAAGGTTGCTGGCAGTGTTGTCCGTGTTGATGTTGACATCAGTATGCATGCTGCACTGTGCGGCCAATTTGATATGTACGAGACGTGCAATTTGGGTGAAGTATTGGGCGGCGTCCTTCTGGGTGAAGAGACCCGTTCCTGCGAGGGCTTGTAAAGTCTGTCGGAGGGGATTATGCTGTGTCAGCAGGTAGTCCGGGTATTTCGACCTTCAAGTTGAAGGTGTACAGGATCGATGGAAGAGGATCTTACCGTCTGAAGTTGTGTCAAATGTTGTGCCTTGCTGTGGTCGTCAAGCGACCCGGCATCTGTCGACATATCCATCATGACGGTGGATGGACTTTGAAGGTGGGACTGATGGTTCAGGGTGGGAAAGAGAAGGTCGATCAACTATAGGGCGTTGAGACTTAAATATTGGGCCTCCTGGGACTTGTCCAGGCGACAAAGACCAAACCAAGAAACATCTTGTGTAAAGGTGAATGCATCGATACAAACAGTGGATACGTCCCCAGTTCGGAGAAGCTACAGTACCAAGTGTTCCTGTTACAACCTTGGAAGTCATGAAAGCCGGTAAAATGTAGCCATCACTTTGTCTCCGTTCATAGCAGGCAGGCTTGATGAAACCTCCAAAGGAAGATAGTATAAGGCAAAATTTGCTGCCTACGTATAGGCAGACAATCAAGGGCTGAATGAGATAGAATGTGTCAGCCTCAGAAATGGATCCTGATCCTGAACGATTTCGTTGAGGATCTTCTGTCAGTATCATTACAGTATGTGGATGTAGGATTAAACTGTGAGGTCACCACCAGTCGCATTTACATGGCCGCATGGCCATCTACTCACCCCCAGATGCCTGGAATGCCTTTTGGATAGTCTCATCCAGAGACGTTCCTGACATTCAGCATCGGATTCCCAATTACATATGTATACTGTATGTTTTGTAGTGGGAAACGCCTCATCCCGATCTCACATCAAAGTCCTCCGGTCCCGGGTACATTTGTCGCATTTCCACTCCTGCTTGCTGGTCCAGAAATATCCGCGTAGATGATCCCCCGTCCACTGGTTCCGATATACACACGGCCGTAGACCCTCGGGTCTCCCAGGATCATCGTAGGCCCGCCGTACTGATGCGCCGCATCGTTGACTCTCACCCAGCTCGCCCCGGCGTCATCAGACCGGTACAGACCCTCTAGACTGCCCGGACCTGAAACGGCGACACGCCCCCACAAGAACAAGGTCGCTCGTGTCGAGTTGTGAGACGATGAGCCCTTGCCGACTGAAAAGAAATCCGCCTCGAGGCCGGCAGGACCGATACTCTTCCAGCTACTTCCGAAATCTTCGCTGTGATATAGTCCGCTGCTGCCAAGAGCAAGCCATAATTCTCCAGCTTTGTTGAAGTTGGCCACAGGCAAGGCACACTCCCCTGTAGGCAACCCGATGGATGAGCCTACAGTGCCATTGTAGCTCAAACCACCGTCCACGCTGATATAAAACTTCCCACTATCACAGGCATAGAATGTGCCTGGTAGAACTCTGTCAGCACTGATATTGACAGTCTGCACGGTAAGATCACCCGTTGGAGCCGTCCAGTTACCACCTGCATTCGAGCTTGTCCAAGGGCCATTCGACTGCGTTTCGACGAGTGTCGACCAGACGATATGCTCAGCAGAAGCATCGATGACAACTATACCATCACTGGTGGTAGAGGCGTTTATGCCAGGCGCACAAGTTGGGAACATGGTCCAGTTGCCCCCTGAATCTGTGGAATACGTGCCCTGTCCGCACCCTTCGGCGTAGGTTAGACCACAGTCTCCCACCCGGGCAACAACATTGGGCTTCTGGCCTGCCCAGTCGAGGCTGTCCAGATTGCTGAAGGCCGGCAACCCGAACATGGGCTGTGGCACGGACAGATCGTCATGTCTCATCCCATTGATATCTCCAAATCCACTCAACAGATTCGCCGGTCCCTCGGCGGGACTGATCATTGCCAACGCAACAGTTTCCTCGACCCCTTGAGCCTGTATGTACCAGTCACTCGCACGGTTCTTCTCTGCCGCGAAGATATCGTCAGTCGCCCAGATCGTTGCACCCGTCCCGTACATGACACGCCTAGGGTTTGTCGGATCCAAGAGCAAGGCACTCATCCACCACCCGAACTTTGTGAGCCCGTACACCGGGGACGGAGCCCCGTAGCCGCCCCATTCCTCTCCCCAGTCAAAAGATAACCAGGGGACCTTGGTGCCGTTTTTGAGCGCGGCTTCGGAAATGGGGTGGCCCCAGTAGCCGCCTGTGCCATTGGGGCTGGATAGTTGAGTAACGTCCTTCCATGACGCTCCGCCATCGCGCGACAGATAGAGGCTGTCGAGGGCAGGGCCTGGGTCGCGGTCTAAGGATGTTACGACGAGTGTGTTTGGGTCTTGAGAGTCTACGCTGAGACCGCAGAACCCGCCTACTGGGAAGTTTTGTGGGGCATAGGGTGGCGGGTAGCTGTTGTTTCCTGGCCCCGGTGTGATGTTCGTCCAGGTCGAATTATTTGTGTCGTACTTGTAGACATATCCGTATTGCACTCCGTACGGGCCCGGGTAGTCCCCGTAGGTGACATATAGGGTCTTGCCATTATGGGTCAAAACGGCCTTCATGGGTTGGGGCCCCGTGCTGTAGGGAGTTTCACCAGCTACCAACGTCTCGTTCAGCCAGATAGTCGGTTGGTCTGGCAGAGGCTTCCATGTGCTTCCATGGTTCTGAGTGAAGTATAGTCCACCTGGTGTACTTCCTCCGATATAGATTGTGCCGTTCTTGGTTGGATCAAAAACGACGAAGTAGATGCCCATGTTATTTGCGAAAGCATCCGGAAGAGTGACATTGGCCCACGTCTTAGCCCTGTCCGTACTCCTCCACAGACCTTCTGTTCGCGTTCCCATCCACACCTCGTTTGGGCTGAAAGGGTTGACAGCCAGGCGCTCGCCATTATTTCGCCCTAATTCGTTCGAACCCATGGGAAAAGGTGCTGGATAGACATCATAGATGTTTCCACGGTCAGATGAGACGAAGAATGCCGTATTGTTGCTCGTCAAGTATCTGCCCTGAGCGAGGTACACCCAATCGGGGTCAGTTGGATCCAGACCGATGGCTTCGGTGCCCAGGAGGTTGGAGTCCTCGGCGCTGATGAAGTCGGTAAGAGGTATCCATTTGTTGTCTTCCTGACTCCAGCGGTAGGCGCCCCCAATGTCGGTCCGGACATACATGAGGTTCGGCTCAGTGGGGTGACCAACGATACCGGTGATATATCCTCCCCCAGTAACAGCGACATGGTTAAACTCGTAGGGGTAGCTTTGAGTGAATGCGTTGGCTGAAGGGAAGAGTGTAGCCACGAGCGTCGTCGCTATCAAGGCGAGGAGCCTCGTGACTGGTGCCATGCTGTAAAGTGACATGATAACCGCAGAGATACATGTACTCGAGCGGGAAATAGGTCGTGGAGGGTCGCCAGGTATTTAGCTCGGGATAGGAAATTTATTATTCTTGGCTACATATGTAGTCAAAACCCTGCCCTGCACTGTCATGTGCCAGGCTTATGATGAAAGAAGCAAGCTTCCATGTCGGCGACCCACAGTAAGCCAGGAACCGGATATCAACTACAAACTAGTACACATGCATTTCGAGGGTGGCAGATCCGGTGAACAGCCGACTGCAAATTCTGTAGCCAAAGTGGGATTTGGACAAGACAATTTACACACATGTAGTGACCTCCGGCTGTAGTACCGAATACAGGGTTCTCCACACTCAAGATGCACAATGATGCAGTTGAGTTGTGATTCCAGCTCGCTGGAACCTGTTGGAGAACATATCTACGTTGTTGCTGCGGTCTTCAGCATTGGTTGCCACTAAAAATATTCCATTGTGAATAACCACCTCTAGAAAATGCTTCCAAAACCAATCAATTCCCCATTCCCCATTCCTTGTTCATGAGCATCATCATAGAAGTCCCTTGATACTTGGGCAAGTCACAAGTATGTATGGCCAGAAAACGACCAAACCTCCGCATTCCCTCAAACCGATCTAGGTAAGACCTCCTCACTCCCCACACTCATCCCCTGCTATCCCCGGGCTCAACATGACGGTCTAGCTGTGGTGGATTGGATCAGTCCACTGGTGAAGATCCGACGGAGAATTTGATTCCATCCAGCAAAGCCCCATATTTTCTCTCTTTTCTCACTCAGGATATCTGCATCCTTCCGCTTCCCGGCCCGTTACTCCGGAAAAAAAGGCATCGATAGACTTCCACAATTTTTCCGTGTGGAAGATCCCGAATAAAAAAGACCCAAAAAAGACCAGAGGACGACTCTTCAGATACCATCGTGTCCTCAAGCGCAGCGTGTTCTGGGCGCGACTTTTCCCTGCGAAGGTTGAGACCACTGGTGAAGATGTTCGTTCTCCCAATTATGAAACTGAACCGCCAATACTTGTGCATAATGATACGAAAGCTGCATTTCGTCGTTGCCTGTTGGTAAATCTGCAATGCCCACGCCGTCAAGGCCAGAAATAACCAAGTGCTCGACTCAGCGTGGTTTGCTCAACTCGTCATCGGACTGAACCGCGCTGCTGCTGGCGGCGATAGTATCGCCAGAAAGCGAGCCTGCGTCGGTCATCTCTGTTTCTTGTTGCCCCTCAGTTGAGAATGACTGAGCCTGAGCCGACGGGCGATCTCGACGGACGACTCTAATCCGAGGTCTCTTCGCAGGTCGGTACTCTGGGTGCTCTGGGTCATCAGCGAATATAAGCTTGGGATACTGCTCGAAGCTGAGGCCCAAAGGCTGAAAAGGTGCCAGAGCTGCCTTTCTCTTCGCGAAATTGAGGGCGGCGATTCTTCCATAGACGGGGCCAACCCAAGTTTCGACAGAACGCAAATTCTTTGCCTCAACCCAGTCCCAGGCCTGCGGCTTGAAGTTGAATTTCCGAGGAGGCATTGGCACGTTGAAATGGCCCTGTACGCCTTTCCTGTCCTCGAAGAACAGCACCGGGAATGCTCGTTGGGTTACCAGAGGCCCTCCATCCTCGTAGCCGGGTTTCCAACCTGTGATAACATGGTGCTTCTTGGTCGACCTTCCGTTCTTACGCTTTGTCTGGATTGTGGTGGTATAACACTCCGGGGCGTCGTGCCAGAGATCGAGACTCGCTGAAGGGAAGCTTATTCCGACCTGTGCCCAGGCTCCCAACTCGTGTGCTGGCCGCGTTGGTAGCACCGCGCAGGCCCACCAGCCCTCTTGATCTTCGTGTTTGTAATATGCCTTGTAAATGTCTCCTACCCTAGGGCATGTGACGCCCAGAAATGGTGGATTCTCTGCAGTGGTTTCATGGTGGGCTTCAGTTAACGCAACGCTGTCATATTCAGTTGACGCAGTGCTGTCATCAATCTGCGGGCTAACTTGAATCGGCGCCGTGGATTCCAACGTTGTTTCCGATACTTGCTGAGATGGCTCTGGGACACCGACCCGCGGTTCAGGGTTGCGTACATCTGCCTCATCTGCCGTTGGAGTTCCGAGAGGAGGTCCATCTGGGAAGAAAGCTGGCAGGGCAAGAGGACTGGCAGCTACAGGTGCGTAGGTTGGAAGCATCGTCGTCAATCGAGGCTGAGGGGGAGGAGCCACATCTTCCTTGGGTTTTCTGCCTGAGGTGTCGGCTGCAGCAGATGGCTGAGAAGCCTCGGGTGCAGTTTGACTGGGCCTTGGGATAGTGGCAAGCTTTGTGATAACGTCTTGCCACTTTCTCCAAAACTCGTCATCGGCTTTTTGTCGTTGGACCTCCAGGACTTGTAATTGCCCTCGAAACTCGTCCAGTTTCTGCTTTGTCTGTTTGGCCACGACGCCCTCCTTGGTGGCGAAGTTGGCAACCCACAGCTTAGTAGCAGTGCCGGTGTTCGTTCCATTGAGTCGTAGATGGTATTGACTCCAGTAATCGTCCTCGGTTTTCTTGAGATTCTCCCGCAGCACTGTAATTCTGTCACAGAGATTCTTGCGTATCATGGCGAGCTCGTTGATTTCCAAGCGTGCGTTCCTACACGTCGCTGTGACAGAGCTCTTGTCTGCTTTAGCGACTTCGCCGGGCTTGACGCTGCCTGGTTGGTTCTCCATGGTGATGGTGTCACTTGGTTCGAAGGTTGATAAGAACTGTCGCTGGCTGTCTGTTGGACGGTAGATGGGTTTTTTGACCACGGTAGGGAGGTATGATACTCTCTCTATTGAAGATCCAATGCTTCTGGCAAAGACCGACTTAGGTGCCTCGTCTGACCTTCGTTTCTAGTTCTCAAGTCAGGGAAGGCACGAGACGTTGATGAAATTTCGCCGCAACTTGTGCTGTGAGGCAAGCCCTGAAGATCAAGACGCAGCACGGCAAAGGTGATATTTGATTGCTGGTGTGATCAAACGAGGCAGACAAGGGGTTGAAACTCGGTCAAAAGCCAAGACATACCTTGGTAGTAGTAGTAATATGGCCAAAGTGATAATCGCTATCCAGTGGCAGTGGGGTCATAAGAGGGTGATAGTTGATAGTTGTGGATCCCCTGACCTGACAAATTTCTCACCCGCTCGAGCGCTCGAGTTGAAAGGGGTAGATCAAATGGTTGAGGTTTGGTAATGTTGTCCTGTGGTATTGCTGTTCGAAGTCGATAGAGTATGCAAGCTCAGTATGTATGCAGACTCGAGGAGGACGTCGCTCTTGCCGTGCCTGATTGTTTGTCAGGCTGAATGAGGTTAAGGGTTCGAAGGATCGATGCGTATCAAAATGATGAAAGGAGCCTAATCAAGTAATATGTATGACTAGAAAGTTCCTTCCATGACACGCCGCAGGCTGACAAAAGGTCCTTGAGAAACCACAATACGCCACTCTACACCCAGGGAACCAATGTCATGAGTTATGGCATATATGGAAGTAGCAAGTAACCAGTGAGACGGAGAGAAGTGTGTCGGAAGGAATTTTATGATACGGCCGGCCTATTAGTGTGTGTGGATACGAAGACGGGACGTGACATCCCTCCCGTCTCCAACCTGGAAGTGCATAGAGCTTGCTGAATCACGGACCAAATTGTAGACGCTGCGATTAGCATTGTGATATAAAATGAAACCTAAAGCAAATTCTGCAATATTATGCTCCTGATCCTTTTACTTATTTGGATGTGACGGTTTCACTCGAGCCAAGGCATGAGCGACAGTAGGCATGAACTCTCGTGAAGCACCAATATAAATGTCTCTTGAGTATCTAACTCCCTACACAGTCCACTGGTCGTGGATGATTATCAGTCTACGCGAAGGATTTGCACCCTAACCCTGAATGTTTCACTTGCTTAGCCACTCACTTATGCACAGGGAAAATTCACTCTTAACTTTTTGTTTGCTAATCGCCATACTCCCTCCCCACTACCAAGGTTGTTCACACTCACACTCAGCCTAAGACAACGAACGTCCCGAGGTCAGATCAGCTGCCCAACCCAACATGGCCACGCCACCAAAAAGCCAGCCACGTGTCGGAGTTGCTGCCGTGATAAAGGGACCAGATGGACGAATCGTTTTCGGTCGACGCAAGGCAAGCCACGGTGCAGGTATGTGAGCAAATCGTATTTGCCAACCAACCCCTGATATCACGATCCCCCGCCGGAGCTGCCGAAGTCGGTGAACACACGGGCAACTGCGTAATCAAACAAAACGCCAGACCAGGCTATCTGCTGACATTAGACCGGATACCAAGGACAATGGGCGTTCCCTGGTGGACACCTCGAGTATGGCGAGGAGATTACCGACTGCGCCGAGCGTGAGACGTTGGAGGAGACTGGGCTGAGTGTCAAGGGGCGCGACATTGTCGCTGTCACCAACGACGTGTTTACAGAGCTGGGCAAGCACTACATAACGATGTTTGTCGTGTGCGAAATGGTGGATCCTAAGCAACAGCCGCAGGTAAGCATGGCGCCATGGCCCAATCCTTGGGGTTTTGTGATTCGGCCGAGGCTGACTGATATTTATCTCCGACAGCTCCTAGAGCCGGACAAGTGCGAGGAATGGGTTTGGAAAACTCTGGAGGAAGTCAAACGGTACGATTCCGAAGAGCTCTTCTTGCCTATTCAGAACCTGCTGAAGCAATCGTCGACCTTCGATTCCATGAACCATGGCCTCAAAGCATAGACGGAGTTTGAGATGACAGGTTTCTAGACAAGGAATTTTAACGTTCTCGTTCTCCTCTGTTTCCTTTCAGACACTATCTTATGATGTGAGAGGCACGGGGAATCGCGAGAACCGAAATTCTAGAATCTAGATGGCAAACGTCACGTCCACAGGTGACAGGTGTATCCAACTTCGGAAAAACGGGATACATACTATCATATACGCCATATTTACTATAGAGGGTCCGTTGAGCCGATTAGTGAATATCTCTTCACTGTGGTACGATGCTGAATATTGTTGCCTATTGCGGAGCGTTGCTATCCCCTTTTTGTCGCATGACTGCATGGGGGCCGTTTGGGCCGTTGAGGGGCCATGTTCTGTGAAATCGACATACTACCAGAGCCCCTGTTCTACAAACAGTCTCGCTCACAACCTTTGCTTTGCTTACCAGCACTTCACTCGCAATAGAGGACATATCGAAGAAGCCTCACACAGTCTTCTACTCGCAAGCGATACAGTCATGATTTCTCCCTGTTGCCGTTGATAAGCTGTCGGCATGATGACGCCGTCTTCCAACTCGCCTGTCATGGTGACCCCTAGCCGCCTATGGGATATGGCGTTTAGCTCTTTGGGTGACGACCTCAAAGCAGTCTTAGATGTAACGAAGACACACAAACGTGACGTCGTGGTAAGTTTTATGCTGTGATATCAGGTACTGGACCGAAGCTCGCTAACCGTTGCGATTTTACGCGGCACGGTAGGGAGCTGTCTTGAAAGAAGTCGAGAGCAAGAGGCAAGACTCTGCCCGAAGACGATGGAAACTCAAGAAGCCCAATGGCGAGGTGGTGATCGTTCGAGATCTGCTCGAGAAGATCGCCGGCTGGTTGCACAAGTTCCAGGAGATGGGCGATCTCGCTGTGCAGGCTCGACTCGATCTTATCCATACTTGGCTACCGTGGGCTGCAGTTAGATTCCTCCTCAAGAGGGTGGTCAAAGATGCCCAGTTGTTTGGGGTTATGGTCTATGGCTGTTAGTTACGCAATGCGCGATATTCCTCGTGGAATCTACTGACCGCTTGCATAAAGTGGAAGTCATTTCCCGCCTTATAGCCTGGTCTCGTTATTTCGAGCGTCAGTACATGCAGGGAACGAAGTAAGAAGTCGAGTCACTCCTATTTGAGGCTATGATCCGCCTCTGTGCGGATATACTGGCTTATCTAGCTAGAATGGTTGAAATCTTCAAGCAGAAGGAACTAGGTAAGGCTGATGGGGTGATATTTTGCTCACCAACTGCGCCGACTTCGTTCTTGTCAGATGTGCTAACAATATACAGTCCATGGACTTACAAGCCCGTTTATGGATGATGAGGAGTGTCCCAAACTTCTCGGTGCCCTCAAGGATATCGTCGCGAAATCTGACAGTGTCGTGAAAATATTTACAACTAGCAGAAGCAACGGTCATGTACTGTCCAGCGTGGGGAAGCAAATCCAAATTACCGCCCATGAGAAACGCGAGGACATGGGAGCCTATGTTCGACACCAATTGCGCATAATTGCAACAGACAGGGTGCACCTTGAAGCAGGTTTCTCCCCTAGCTTGCAGGGTAGGTTAATACGGGCACTTCTTGATGTTGCTGGAGAAAAGTGAGTACCTTCGTCCTTGTAACATGAGGGTCTGACTAACCCAAGCCAGTTTCCTGTGGGTTAAGCTCCAAACCGAACGCCTCTGCCGAGAGAAGCATGAGGGGGACCTCGTCGCAGTATTATTGCACACCAAACTGCCGGAAGGTCTTGACCAATTGTATGCCGGTGCATTAAGTCATATCTTCCAAAGCGGTGCAATGGCTCGCGATATCGCAACCAAGGTCTCCTCATGGATCCTCCATATGCGAGAGCCCCTGGCGCCATCGGCTCTCCTAGATGCCCTTGCAGTTGTGGACAACTCGACTACTCTCCAGTTGCCACAAGTACTGAGCATTTGCGAGAGCTTGTTAGTGCTTGACACCAAGTGCAACGTCCTTCGCTTTGCCCACCAATCGGTTCAGGAGTTTTTGGAACGCCAGGAGGTCTTCTCGGCTGCTACTGCGCATAAACTTCTCACATCGGCTTGTATTGAAACTTGTTTCCGGGGCTTTGGTTCTGATGTCAATGACCGAATACTATGCGACGACATTTATGTCTACGCTGCATTGTACTGGCCCATTCACTTGAAGTTGGACCAAAACCTTGGCCCGAACGGAGATCTCTCTGAGATGGTAGCTTCGCTTGTCTTCGACGAGTCTACCGACACAACACAAGGCTATAAAGCCTGGATTGAAAGCATCCGGAGGCTCGTTCCAAATCTTCCAGATAACCACGCAATGAAACCAGTTCTGGATGCGATTCCAGACTCCAATAACGAACCGATGTTCATGGCCAGCGTGTTCGGACTGGACGGTGTGTTAGACATTATCTTCTCGAAGCTTCCCGATGTGGGTATCAACGGAAGGAATCATCTCGGCCAAACTGCCGTCTACCTAGCAGCTGCTTTTGGACACGCCACGACAGTCACAATACTGGTGAATAAAGGCGCCGAGATCAACGTTGATTGTGGGCGATACGGGGATCCATTGCACACAGCGTGCTTCCAAGGCCATGTGAATGTGGTTGATACACTTCTCGGACTTGGCGCAAGCAACACTGGCAATGCCTTACAAGCCGCCTTCCATGGAGGTAAAGAAGAAGTGGCACTTCTATTGGTGGAACACGACTCCATCATGACAGCCCAAGGTGACTATGACCAGGCTATCGAGGGCGCTGCTCGGGCTGGCTTCGCTGAGGTTCTCAACCGACTTCAACCATCGAAGTTCCTTTCTTGGACCAGATATGGACCTCATGAGATACGCCAGAAGATAAAGCTAGCAATCGAAGGAGGCCACGTTGATATTCTTCGCCAATTGGTGGATGAACAGACTGGTGATATCGCAGAGCATCTGCCGTCTGATGCCGTTGCCCTTGCGGCCTTGTACAATTACAAGGATATTGTGGAGTTCCTCCTGGATAAGGGCATGGGACTCGAAACTCCAGGCATCTTCGGCACACCTCTGAGAACAGCAAGCTTACTCAACTGCGAGTCTGTCGTTCGCCTGCTCTTGGATCGGGGAGCGGACATCAATGCCCACTGCGACCATATGGGGGATGCCTTACAAATAGCTGCGGCGAATAACCACACGTCAATCTTGAAGCTTCTCATAGACGAAGGCGCGAGCCTTAATCAGATGAGCGGCTTTTACGGAATAGCTCTACAAGCCGCAGCCTATCTTGGCCACAAAAGGGCAGTGGAGGCTTTGCTGGACGCCAGGGCTGATGTCCAAGCACGTGGGATCACAATGGACGGGTTCCATGCAGCTGCTGAAGGAGGTCACGAGGATGTCATTATGTTAATATTGCAGAAGGGTTTCCAGTTTCGCCTGGAGGGAAGTGATGCGTACCCTGCAATTACCGTGCCCTCGCGCTACAAGGCGCTCCAGCGAGATGCATCCCCTAGCCGCGACGATCACCCAGACCGGTCGGAACGTCCGAGACCATCTGGAATATATACAAACCCTCAAATGCCTATAGTCGACCTCGAAGCTATCTTCAAAGCAGCTAAGGAGGGATTCCCACCAACCCAGACAATCGCTGAAAAGAAGATGGCTTCTAGTCTCTTTATCAGACCCGGAAGAGCCCTCAGGCGCTACTATCCAGTCGAAGCTGGCGCATCAGCTGGTCATGAAGGTATTGTGAAGTTACTCCTTGAACGAGGAGGTGTTCTAGGTATCCGAGAAGACGATGTCGATCTTGCGCTCAAGATTGCCTTCGAGAAGGGGCATACGGGTGTTGTTGAAGCGATCCTGGATGGTATAGCTAAGTGGCAGCCCGCCAGCTCCTACATCAGTGCTACCATCGATAAGGTTCACCGCAGTATACAAGATAACATTGCTGATTTGGCCCTATCTCTGGCGCCGAAGTATCGTTCAGACAATGCGATGGTAGATCTAAGGAAGAAGCTGGTCGGAGCCGAGAAATACCGGGACTCCAAAGTGTCGAAGTACATGATGTTATGTGACTTCGCAAGCGGGTGCGAAGATGGAGATGCTAAGCTTATTACAGCAATACTGGATTCTGGACAGCATAAACGGCTATACTCGAAAGATATCGAGATCTTTCTTTTGCTCGGTGCAAAGAATGGACATCGGAACGTCGTCCAGGCTGTCCTTGAGTCTCAGTCTCTCAAAGATCGCAAGATCGACACCACGGAGGCGTTTGTGGCGGCTGCTGCCCATGGACGGCTGAATGTCGTTGAGTTGCTCGCTGGTTACTGGCCGGGATGCCGGACGTCGACGACACAAGTTACGGTTCAACGTGCACTTGTAGTGTCCAGCGAAAATGGACACGTTCAAGTGGTGCAGTACTTGGTGCAAGAGTTGCATGCAGACGTGAACATCCTCGCTCCTGACTTACCACCTAGCCTGGTGTCAAGGGAGCTCTTTAAGCTCGCGCTCACCACAGGTACCTTTTCATGGAAAGAATGCATTGAAGGACTGGTGGCATTAGCATTTTCTACAGATGATGACTGGTCAGAAGACGACTCGTCAAACGCAGCCCAAAGACATTCAAGATGGACGACTCTAGGCAAGAAACGAATGGTCTCGGCCCTGCAAGCATCTTTGCGACGCTTTGCTGCCAGATATGACCCATCAAGCGACCCCCGTGGCTATTTCCCGGATCTCAAGCCCATTCAGGCTGGTCGGATTCAGCAGGAGGAAGTTATCATCGCCCTTCTCGAACACGGAGCGAACCCCGACGACTTGGGTGGTCAAGACAGATACCCAATCCAGCTGGCTGCAAAGGTTTGCCCGGAATATATTGTGCAGCGGTTTACTTTCGCGGGAGCCGATGTGAACGCTACCAAGAGAGGTGATAGCGCTCTACAAGAAGCAGCAGGGCGCGAGCTGTCCGCAGCCAGTATCATGCAGTGCCTCTTCGATGCCGGTGCAACAATTCCGGACGATATCAGCCAGTCGGATAAGCTTCTGTTTAATGCCCTGGACCACTTTGAAGGAGACGTATCGAGAACATTGTTCCTCGATGTTGGCAACGATCCTGATGGCCGATTCTTGGTAGCCCCTTCACTGGAGTACGTTTTCAAAGAAGGATCCGCGGCTGTTCTCCACAGTCTTCTCTCTAGATTGTCGCAGAAGGAAACCAGAGACACTAGGTATGGTCTTGTCCTTCAGATGGCTGCCTCACTCAATATTAGCAATGCGTGGACCTCCTGTTATCTCGCGGCACAGATGTCAATGCTACAGGATATTACTATGGCACCGCGCTACAAGCGGCAGCCCGCTTTGGACATGAGAAGATGGTCCAGAAGCTTATATGGGCTGGTGCGGAAGTCAACGTCCTCCAGGGTCGATGGCAAACTGCCCTGCGAGCTGCACTTGTCGATGGCCACGAAGGTGTGGTCCAGATGCTCTTGGCCCATGGAGCCGACATACAAGTCAGACTCACCGAGCAGAAACTTTACCGCGATGACAGGGAGGCAACATCCGAGACTGCCCTGCAGATCGGGGTAAAGTCTGGCAACTCGAGCGTTGTTCGAACACTGCTAGCTAGGGGGCAAGATGCATATGAAGATGTGCCTGACACTGTTCACCCGTTGATTCAGAGTGCGAAGAAAGGAAACGTCGAGGTTGTACGGGTGCTGCTCGATGCTGGAGCACCAGTAAACATTCCTGGGAAAAGACGACGGCCTTACTTCGACATGCGGACTGAGGAAGCCAGCCCACTCTATGCAGCTGTTACAAACGGCCAGGCAGACGTGGTTAAGGAGCTGTTATCACGCGGAGCGGAAATTAATAACATACCCGAGACTATGCCTACATTTAGCGGCACACCACTCGATGTAGCTGCTGCCAGAGGTCATCATCAAATTGTGCAGCTTCTCGTCTCGGCCGGGGCCAATGTCAAGGATAGCGAAGCGTTATCCAAAGCTGTCAATTGTAGCAATACTGAGATAGTTGAGACGCTTCTGGCAGCAGGAGCGGAGGCGAACAAGGTTCGCAACTTGTCTCTCATATTAGCCAACCGTGGATGGAAACTCGAACTGGTTGAGACTTTGCTCGAAGGTTTCTACTCAGGCAGTGACCCGGAGTCCTTTGTTAACGAGGCGGTTGCTACTGCTATACAGAGACTAAAAAGCTCTGTTGTACGCTTACTCCTTGATTATGCCCCTATTACCACGGGTAGTTTCAAGCAGGCATGTGCGGCAGGTTTGGTGGATTGTGTGGAATCTGTGCTCGACCACGGAGCTGTCGACCTCAACGGCGAAGATGAGCAGAGTGGTGATTATCCACTACAATCTGCCGCTTCACATCTCCAGCCAGATCTTGTTCATGCTCTACTTTTACGCGGCGCTGATGTGCGTTACGGGAACCACAAGCACGGAACAGCACTGATGGCAGCACTGGAATCCAGCGTGGCTCCTTTAGTAGCTTCGATGCGGCGGTCAGAATCAAAACGGGCCAGAGAAATGGTGGAAAAACTCTCGTTCCCCAAGTCTACATTCCCCAAGCTTACGGATCCTTCACCCACCTACAACCACTACCCACACTTCCGTGAGGGAGGCCCGAGCTGCTTCCTCCATTTTTCGCGTTCTGAGGCGGTTGTGTAGCATCTTGTTTCCTATGGAGCAAACATTGAAGATCAAAGCAGGGCCTTTGGTCCTCCACTGCATTTTGCATGCTTCTTGGGAAGCAGGAATATGGTGGAACTGTTCTTCGACAAAGGCGCCGACATCAATGAGACGGCGGAATACTTTGAAAAGGCTATATTCGCAGCCTTACATGGTCATCATCCAGATATCTTGGTGCTTCTGCTGGAAAGAGCGCCACTCACAGACCATTCTCCACTGCACTTTGCATCTGCTATCGGTGACGGTGCATCTACTCGCAAGCTGCTTCAGTACGGAGCAGACGTAACTGTGGCGAATTCCAAGGGCGAGACGCCGTTGACTTTGGCCCCAAGGCATGGATATGGAACCCCACACAAGGAGACACCACTCGCTGCCATCATCAAGCTAGGAAAGTCGGTACATATACTTGACGATGATCTCGACGATATAGCCAAGCTAGGTGGCTACGACGACAACAAACCGCTTGCTTCGCTCCTTAAACTCGACAAAGGCATAGTAGTGCCCGAGCAATTCATCTGCCGCGTTTTGAGGCATGGAATCAAGGATAAAGATACCATCCATCTCATCATGCAGAAAAGCGGTGGCATAGGTATTACTGCCAAAATTCTCAAGGCGGCTCAGAGCTTTGCTGTCCGAGAGATATTGTTTGAAAACGGTCTACGGCAAGCTATAAGTAGGTTTAGGTCAAGACGATAAGTTTTGTATAGTTTGGCCGCTCCTCCTTGGGTTTCTTTTATTTACATGTGGTATTCCTTAAGGAGTAGGAGACACATGGAGTATTGGCCCGGGGTCTTTCGGCTTGTAGCTGGATGACCTACTCTACGGTTGGTATGTATGGATCTTCCCAGATAGTACAGTTTGATCATCATCCCTACATTTTGGCCGTGCTCGGGTTGGACACTCGCCAAACTTTGTAACATCAAGGTTCTGGGAGAATGATGCGCCATAGCTGGCGAGTTCTCCTTCCTATTCACGGTAGTATTTTGATAAAAAACCATTTCTGGTATTGTGAGACCCTCAAACAATGCCTTAGCGTTAGCTTGATCGAAGAGACATTTCATCATCCCAAGACGCCAGCAGCGTGACCGTATCAGTCCCCAGGTTTGTGAATTACTGTTAATAGCTAAGCTTACACTCACCAAATAAGGACTTTATCTTTCTTCCTGCGCCATGCAGTTCCATGGAACCTTCCACGGACCACTCCCGTGCTGAAGTAACTAGCTCAAGGCAATGACCCCGGCTACCTGTATTCTCTCCCTAATACCGGTGCGACCAAGAGATGACGAGGGGATTTATAGTCAATAAGACACGGCAGACTCGATACACGCGGAAAGAAATATATGGATCTGGATGTGAATTCTGAGGTGAAGGATGCTGTCGATGCCCGACCTGGTTCAAACTTTTCGTCACCAACTTCGTATAATATGCTGCATGGGTACCTTCTGCTCGACCACCCATCTCAGGCCTGTATAAGGTTTTCTACTACATGTAGTGACGCAATAAATATCATTTCTGATCGTCGAATTACCCGCATCCTATTGTCGGGCGTGTCCACAATATGACAGTGTTCATCCGGTGAGCCTTCGTCATAACACGGGGGCCGTGACAGGAAATAGGTCAGAAAAAGGAGAACAAGGAAGCAGTTTGACAGATAGCCCAGCCGGAATAAAGCCCAGAGGAACCATATCGAATCGTGTAGCACCATACTGTCCGCGAAATATTGGCAGCCGACAAGCCAGGGCAAGATGCGGACGGTCAGAGATAATGCTTGTCTCCAGCATTTCCAACACGTTCTGGTATTTGCCATTCTGTATATCCCATATTGTCCGTGCAAAGACTGAGGTTGACTGACGTGTGAAGGTTTTCGTTCGCAGTCGTAATGTTGGGAACTTGGGTTGAAAAGGACAGGATTGGACTCAAATGCTTCTATCTTTGGGTCCAAAAGTAAGCAATGCTTCTTTCCGAGATGTAGGTGCGGGTTATACGTCTCTGTAATTAGACGATTGAAACCCCGTGGATGGATGGAGAAGAGACAGAGAGTGTATGTGTGTGCCAACAGGTGTGTGTGTGTGTATGTGTGTGTGTATGTGTATGTGTGTGGGAAAGGTTGTGTTGAGGCCCCAAGCTTATTAAACGGAGGGCGACGAGGTTCCCAACCGCAAAATCGAAACCCAGCCTGGTTTTGTTTCTAACAAATCCTCTCAGCAGCAGAATAATCTCTAAACTGCACGACTAGTCAACGTAACGAAGCCACAAGACCGCGTGATGATGGATAGTGCAAGCGCCTTTTAGCCTTACCGCACAGACTTTGAAGAGGTGATGGTTCAGACCTTACCTAGGTGTTTATACTTTTTCCGCGAAATGGACTCCAGGATATAGGACGGTCTTTAGTCAAAGGATTTAGGAGTAACAATTTATGCTTAAGTGAGAACACAGACGGTGTAAAGGATACTTTTGACAATAGGAAGTGCAATTACTCCAGCCTGCCTCCCAAGGAAAAGTGGTATACCTCCTGCCGCTCAGTATGGCCTGTCCCTCCTTACGGGATCAGTGTACTTGAATACGTCCGGATCTTCCACCTCCACCTCCCATCTGTCTATGGTTTCGAGTACAAATGATTCCCCAGCCCCTTCCGCTGGCGGCAGGACCCTCCAAGAAAGGTGGCCGACCTTCAGGTACTCGGTTGGACACGAATGCAGCCCTGCAATAGCCCCAGCCATCTCGGACCACTTCTCCCGCCACAAACCATAGAGGAAGGGCTGTTCATCGACCAGGCTTCCGTCCTTCAACCGGATGGCATTGCCTCGATGGTTGGCCTCGCTCTGCGCGTTGACAAGCGGATAGTCCATGCCTATACGGATCCACAGGTGCTTAGTAGGCGGTAAACCCAGCGCGATCTTCTTCAATGCCGAGGTCGATGTTTGCTTTTGCAGGCATATGGCTAGTGTCTCTATCCATGGACAGCGATCGAGGACGAGGTCAAGGTGGTGGCATGGTTTCAAAATCAACAAAGTTGAGCTCTTCAGAGGTAGGTTCTCCTGCTGTCTCCTCAGCAGGAAGTACGTCCTGCTGTGGAACAGTCCCATGCGTCGTTGGATGTTGTTGGCCGGTACTCTGCGCAGAGTACCTTCGTTATCGAAGTAGCTGTAGGCAAGCCTCTCGGTTCCGATGCCCATGGCCATACTGTTTGCAAATGTAGGATCAGGATGGTTTTCAAGCCAATCTCGACTCCGCTCCGAGAGGCTGGTGAAGGTGAATCGTTTGAGGTTCGGCAAGAATGAAGGTGTGACTGTCGACCAGGCAATCTGCCCTGCAGCGTTGCGGATGTTGAGTGGGCAGCCAACATCGAGGTCGTTGTCGATGTACAGCTCTTCCAAGTATGCCCTGTGTGTGAGATCAGATAGGTAGTCGGCCTGTTCCAGGTGTCCATTTTTCTGAGCTTGGTGGGGAGTGTTCATCAGGACACCGTAACCAAGCTTGAGGACCCGAAGCCTAAGAGGCTCGTCCCCCTGATTTCTATACCGCTCGACCAAGGCGACAAAGAAGTTCAGGAACTCCTTGGACTTCCCAGCCAATGCGTACTGTCTTTCACATTCGGCTGATAGAGAAAGACCGAGCTCTCTCAGATGTTGTGACTTTCCCAGCATTGATGCAATCTTGGGTACCCAGATGTTGAGGTCGCCGGTGATTTCGCACAGGTATAGTTTGCGCAAGTTCTGGAACTCCGGGATTGGCAACGGTATCAGACCCGGTCTCACTTCTTCAGAGGTACTGGTTGGATACCGATAGACTCTCTCGGTCCCTGAGAACTTGGCCAAGTTTGGGTAGACGACGGATACATCTCGGAGTAAGGGACAAGACTCTTCGAGTGTCTCCATCAAGTTCCGCGATATTGGCCAATTCTCCCAACTTGACACGGGTTAGGGCGTTGCAAAGACAAGGGAAACTGACTGAATCCTTCACTTACTCAAAGCGGTAAAGGCTAGGAGTCACTGATGTGATCTTGGTGATACTGTCGTTATACACGCCCGCCCAATGGCGTATATCACCCAGCCGGCCATAACCTGGAGCGTCCACGAGCCGGCCGACTTCACGATGGTTTCCAATGGCCCATGATCCTTCTATGAGTTTGAAGCTGAGAACCTTTGTGCGGGCAAGCCGGGGGTTGGCCACAAGGAGTTGTAGGAGCTCAGGGCTTCGGAGGATGTGAGCATTCCCATCATGGAACATGATTTGCGAGTAGAGAACCGGCGAGAAGGCAGCATTGAACCATCTTGATACCAGGCACAGGCTTCGGAGAGCGACTCTTGATGAAAGCTATATCGAGAGTGTCAGTGAAAGACGAGGATATGATGACCTCGTCAATATTGAAGTCTCTGGGGTTGACAGACGTAGCTGGCGATGCAGTGGACAAGATCTTCGGATGCAGTCATCACCTGAAGGGCCCTCGACGGGATAGAAGCCTCCATCGTTGGCAGATCTGTGATATGTGACCTGTGATCTGTGATCCTGTGATCTCAGGCTTCTTCTTGCTCTTGAACACATGCGACTGCGTCTTTCATAGAGTTCACCTTGTCGTCATGAGAGAATAAACTGAGCGGATTGTGGCTGACGTTTGACGATGCATATGTTGTCGAACAGAACCACTCCTTAGATGAACTAGGAATGACGAGTTTTGTCTTATACATGTAGAGTTTGGTATCCTGCAACATATGGTGCGGCGCTGTTGCCTAACTTCCTTTGTTTGCATGGCGGGGCGAAACCCCTTGGCCACCACCCCTCCCCCCTCCTCCCAACCATTCCATAATAGAGCGAAGGAGGGTTCGGGTATGCTACAGATCGACTGGTGGGGGGGGCGGTTGTTGATCGTACTTCTTTCGCCTCGTACACTACCTAGGTATATTGGGGCGATGGGCGCAAGCCACGTACGATCCTGGATTGCTATCTGGGCATCCATCCAATAGTGTCCATTGTCGTCTGGGCTGACAACCCCGCTCTCGCTTAGAGGGACCAGAGTACAGTATCTTCTCAGTGAAGATGTCTTCAACTTCCTGATTAATATCACATGCAGCTTCTGCAAGGTCTCAATACTTATATGTGCAACATGCGTCTTCTCCACACATCATCATTGAGAGTCGAGGACTTCGCCGAACCTGTCAACCGGAAATACGCCATCTTATCGCACACCTGGGGTCAAGATGAGGTCTCATTCGCGCAGATGGCTCGACTTCGTCATCCTACTACTTTCAAAGCCGGATTCAAAAAGATCAAGAGTTTCTGCGACATAGCTCGACGGCATGGCTACGAACATGTCTGGGTCGACACATGTTGTATCGACAAGCGGAATAGCGCTGAACTTTCAGAGGCCCTCAACTCCATGTACCGGTATTACCAGGAGGCGGATGAATGTTTTATATACCTGGTCGATGTACATCCGACGTCCGACAGAGTAAAACTGTTGGCCGAGATTAACAGCAGTGAATGGAATTCACGCGGCTGGACGTTACAGGAGCTCCTGGCCTCGAACAAGCGACGCTTTTTGGCTTGCGACTGGTCCGGAATTGAAGACCACAAGGACCTGATCGAGACAATATCAGCCCGGACAAGGATCGACAAACGTGTGCTCGAAGACCGACGTCTCGTCCCTACCGTTTGCCTGGCTGAACGGATGTCATGGGTATCAAGACGCCAAACCACGCGCCCCGAAGATTTGGCTTATTGCTTGCTCGGCATTTTCAACATCAGCATGCCCATTTTGTATGGGGAAGGGCTCGACAAAGCTTTCAGACGACTGCAGATGGAAATCATGCAAACCTCGTTTGACCAGACCTTGTTCGCATGGATGGGTCCTTACGCCGGCAGTGGTCTTTTGGCCAATAGCCCGCGTGACTTTCAGGACACGCCACGGCTACGTCTTTGGAGTCCGACATACTTGACTCCTTACTCAATGACCAATATTGGACTCACCATCCGCGTTCTCGATGTAACCAACAAGGTTCCCGAAAAGAAGCAATCTGATGGGTCTTTTTTAGCCTCAATTCACTGTGAAGGCCGATCGGATGGTGTGTGGAAGGGATTAGCCGTCTACCTTCAACCGGTCAATGGTATCAATATAGATATCACGGGGGTCGGGAGCAGGCGAAGGGCTTGTCGTAGGGTGAAGTGCGAGAAGTGGTACTGGGTCGATAGCAAATTGTTACGCAATGCTCCATTTGAGGATATTGTGGTTCTCCAGGATGAGCATTATCGGCTTGCTCAGCAGACATTTCAGATAGCTCAACTTGAGGAGTCCGATGTAGAGATGAGGATGGTTGGTTAAGTGAGACTAAGTAGAAATAGAAGCGAAGTGGGTCAGGTTCCCAGATATCCTGTGGAATAAAGTGACATTTTCCAGATGAAAACAGGTCATGTGCACATGTGCAGCAGATACATCTAGTCAGACCAATTAGTTGGGTCAAATAACAGCAAACAAATAATTATAACATCCAACTTCCCAAGTTATCTCAAAGAAAAACCATACAACCCAACTTCCTGCTTTGCGACCACAAAGCCATGGCCCGCTCAGTTACCTTCCTATGCCCAGGCTGTCGCCAGCCCATCGGAAGTATCTTATCAACGAACGCGACCTTCACGAACGAAATACACAATGTATCCAGATCAGCCCAAGGTACCACCGAAATCCAAAGCATCTTCCGGCCGCGATCAGAGTGGGCAACTCACACGTGCGGGCGGGATGGCTACCTCTTCAACCCATTTATAGCGGCGAATACTGAACTGAATGTTGGAAAGATCAAGCAGATGAAGAAGTGAGGGCCACAGGTGATACAAATCCAAAGTGCCAGACTTTCTTCACAGTATATTCCTGTATTCCGTATCATTGGTACTGATAATGTATCGCTAAAATCTAAAAGCTATGGCTAGAATCGAGAAGTTTTTCGTTACCGGCACATGAACGGTAGAGTGATAGTCCGTATCAAGGTCTACTTGAGACACCTTCGCCAAGGCTACCATTATGTGGCCAGTACGGCTACATCTAGTACCAGGGGTTGGGCAGTACACGGGTCACAATCGTTACGGCGCCTCTTGGGCATCAGAACTGTTCAGGCAGTCCCAATTATACCTTTGTCAGATCACATGGAGACAATCAATAACTCATTTCCGATCACTGGAATAAGAATAGAGCGTGATATGGGGTTTGTTTAAGGGAAATATTGACCAAGTTTGAGACCTCTCATCAGAGCATCAGGATGCCTTGGATCACCTCACCGCATAATTGTATGCGTGGTCTTCTACTTCCTCCTCATCTGGAACGCGGCTTCCCGCTTCCTGTCAAGGGCATCTTGAATGCTACGCAACATATCAGTACGCTTCTGGTTCTCCAGAACCATAATCATCATCTCTTCGTCGCCTATCTCCCCACTCTGGCGTTCCCGCTCTTGACAGTCCATGTTGAAGACTGCCTGAAGCTGGAGGGGAAGTGCTTCAAACCTAAGCTGGAGGAGTCCATGGCCAAGTCCCTCACCCATACCATTTGAAGGCTGGTAGAGATCCTCGATCTGATCGTTGAGATCCAGCAGTATCCTACATTCTTCCTCGAAAATGGAAAACAAGGCCAACTCACTGATCTGTCTCTGCTTCAGAGACCGAAAATTTGCCATCTGCAACGATATCACTGAGACAAGGGCGTAGACATCCTCCTGCAACGCCTCAAGCTTGGGATTGGGCTCTGACAGGACGAATTTGCCCTTGATAGACGCATGGTGGTTGCCGAGCTCGGCGAGAATAGCTAAGTCTGTAGACTTCCACCTTGCTTCATCGAGAGCTGTTCCCTGGCGATATGCCCCCGTGCTGCTGTGGCTCACCTGTTTCTTGGACCGCCACCAGGTTTCCGTACTGTCCCAACTGTCTCGAGTCTGCTCATGCTCACCTTCCGAGACATGCGAGGCCTGCTCGCTTCGGATCCGGGCTTCAGCCTCACGAATCATTGAGCGAATCTGGTCAGCCCATCCGGCGGGCAACAAAGCACCTTTCGCCTCAAGAATGAACTGCTCAGCTCCCGCAATCAAGGACTTCGCTTCCACCGTCAACTCTCCAAGAGCCAGACCTGCTGTACTTTGTTGATCCGTAACTATAACGTTTGACGACGCCGCTGAGCTTGCCATCGTGATGAAATGAGATGAGATCCTCAAACGACACGAGATTTCCTGTGAGGAATTTCAAAGTACGTTTAGATAAGAAGCGTTTGGTTAGGGTTTTGATGCGGTGGGTGATAGCTGTTGGTGTTGAGCCAAGTGATATGGGAAAGCTGAAGACGCTCTTGCGAAGGATAGTGCATCTGATGGAGCATCAGACACCAGTTCAAGTATATATAACACGTTGCGAATGTCCCCTCTTTGTTATAAGTGCTACAATATCATTGTCCCGTACTTCATTGAGCAACCTTGGGACAAAGCAGTGTTATGTTTCTCAATGGCATGGCAGTTCTTTGTTCATGATGTCTAATTGTTTTATTTGTAAGAGGTTCGCTTACGATCTGACTGCAGGTGGGGGCCAAGAGTTTGCATTGTGAGGTACGAAGAGAAAGAATAGGTTTCCTCGGTACCATGAATGCATCACGGATATCTAGGTATGATCATATGCAAAATACCAGGTAAAAGCCACTTCAAAGGAAGTCTTGATATACTAAATTCAAATAAGGTTCATATAGTATAGGCCCTAGTAACTCATTTTGCGTTCAATTTTCAGCCGGCGTTTCTCCCGCAAGTAGTGTCTCCTGTATACGCTGAGACGGCAGCCAGCCTTCAGCTGGGATGATCCACCAGGAGATAAGGGCGAAAATCGTCACGATGCCCATGATCACCGGGGCATAATTGAGCGTCGAACCATCCACCGGAAACTCGTACGGGGAGAAAAGGACAGCAACAACCCATCCGTTCCACAAGATGGATATGGCATGGAAGGGCTTGCTCCACCGGCCCAGGCTCCATGCTGGTTTGGGGAAATGCTTCGGGGTGCAAAAGAGGCGGCCAAAGGAGATGAGACCATAAGCAGCTGCCGATGGGACGCCTGCTGCCGAGACTAGGGACGTAAAGGCAACGGATGACGGGAGGATTGTGCAGGTGATCAGGGCAGAAACACCCCAGACAACTAGGACAGCGTTCCGCGGTTGTCCGTCGACCACTGTGGCCACCCATGGTGAGAAGGGCAGAACCCCATCTCGCGCTACCGCAAACACCAAACGGGACGCTGCAAGGATAGCAATGGCAGTATTCTTCATTTGTTCAAGTAGTTAGTCTCATGTTCATGTGTTGGAAGTACATGTCTGCTATCACTTACAAGCCACAGCGCAACGACGCAGATGATGTTCATGAAGATATGTCCACCATCACCGAGGATGGCTGCGTATAGAGGTACGAACGGCTGTGCACCGCCAAAAGAGAACAGCGTATCGGCGTCAGGCTTAAGCACAGTATGGTCAGCATGTCTGGAATACACGTTCCGATCAGGAAATGACTCACCACGCAGAATAAGAACAAAATCACGACCACGATAGCGCCAATACCGCTGGTGACAGTGCTCCAGAAGATACCCCGGGCCGCCGCAATGCTGGGGTTCTTCGTCTCCTCGGCAACATGCCCCGAAGCGTCGAACCCGATGAGGATTCCGGCCGTGGCAAGGTACGAAAGGCACCAATTCCATCCTGCCGGGGCACCTGTGCCGTTGTACGTCGTCATGAAAGCGTCGTGGGCGGTCCGGAAGCCATATGTTCTTTTCGTCGCGACAGGCAGCCAGATCATGTTCAAAACAAAGTCGAGCATGACGAAAAAGGTGGACAGGTAGAATATTGCCTTGAAGTAGCGTGCTAAAAACATTGTTAGCAGAGTATAATGAGTTGAATTTTGATTACACCTACGTGGGCATAGGTTCGAGATGGCCGCTACGGCAAGCATCAGTTCCGTCATGATCCATTGGACGGCCCGAAACTTGACGTCTGATGAATCAGATGGGAAGTCAAGATTGAAAACAACAATTTCCTGGGAATTATCAGGCAAGCTGCTACACGAGGGGTCCGGATGAGGGGAGTCCATACCGAAAGAATGTAGTTGACAGCTCCTTGTGTATTACCTACGATCGTGTTAAAAGGTAGTCAACGCGATCGGACCAAATTGCATGTAATTTAATACTCCTCACTTACTTGCGCAGAAGGTTGTCCATGCAGTTGTACTCCACCATGCGACGATGAAGCCAAAGAGCCTTCCAAAACGGGGACCGCCAGCTTCAGCCGCCCATAGGTAAATCGATCCAGAGAGTGGAAGCGACGAACATATCTCTGCAATCACAGCTGCAGTGATGAAAGTGAAGACGCAAGTTACAAGCAAGCTCGTCCTATTATTCATCCATCAGCACCTTTCATGACAATTACCAAGAGTTTAATCAACAATGATACTAACCAATAAGCAAGATTGCCTCCTGCTGCTATGCCAGTCGAAAATGTCACGCGGACGCCGCCGATGAAGTAAAGCGCAGCTGTTTGAAGGTCAGCCAAATTCATCAGTCAACAAGCGAGCTATGGCAGATGCCTACCGAAGGTTGTTGCAAAGTTGTGGAACGTATTGAAGGTTCTGTGCAAGACCTGTAAAGGTAAGCTGGTTGGTTCATATCACCACAGAAGCTTGATGTTCGCTTACTGGCTTATAGCCCAAGGTTTCCTGCGATGTTCGTGGTCAGCTCATCCGATTATTATCACAAAACCATACCAGCTTGGAACCGCTTACCATTGCTTGATCATCTTTGGTTTCCTGCTCGTCTTGCTCTGGATCAGTGTATGGAACAGCTGTGTCCTCTATGACGCCTTCACGTCCGCGATGCCGATTTGTAGCCATGTTGGTGTTGTGTCCGGAGCGTCGTAGTGAGGAGCAGACGACTTGATAATGTAGCAAACGATACACGGTTTCCGTAAAACCCCGTTGAGTCCACTCCAAGAGTTCCGGTCTGAGGTCTGCTTTTCGAGATTGAAAAGCCTCAACAAGACCAGGCGAAACGTAATGGCGTTGGTCGCGGAGTTACATGGTTCGCAGGAATAAAATGGAACCTGCGCAAATCTTCACCGATGCCGGTTGGCCTCATATTTTGCGCTATGATACCATTTTTTCCTGGTCGACGATGCCACTTCCAACCCTAACAGTTTTCGGCGTATTTTGAGTGGCAGCGTGATAGCGTGGCAGATGGTCTGCCAGGGTCATTTGCGTTCCACAACATTGCTTCGCCGTACTTAGTATTCCGTGCTGGGTGGGCGCTTAATCGCGGCTTGTGTGGGCGGCTTTGTCTGAAGGGTCTCGAGGCAACCATCACCATCATTTCCCAAAAGCTTCATTGACGACTATCAGTAAGTTCGTATGGCCCGGATGAAACAACAGTTGTCAGCCATAATTCTGAACCGGATGGTGTCAGTCACAGTCCTCTTGTGCAACCAGAACCCGGCAAAGGACACGCATTGATATTCACATTGCTGCTGTGATAAGACGTTGATTACTACACATCTGCCAGACGCTTCAAAGTCAACTTTGCTTCACCAACTGGATCTCTCATGTACACCAAGTTCCTTGGGGCTTCCCTAGATCCTAAATCCATCTACCCAGGTATCTACTGTCCCTTGGTTTCCGCTACTACTGAAACCCTACTCTCCTCCGAACTAACATTAATCGATTCGACATCTTTGCCATCATCTCGGGCCAAATCCCAACGCCCGAACACCACTATGAGCGTGAAGGGTATCGTGAATGCCCACAATGCGAGGCCCACGATCATCTGCTTCTCATTCGAGACATCGGTTGCACCAATACCGTATGCAATAGCACTCCCAATCGACTCCCACGATCTCATGATTCCTGTCATCCTCGACACTTCTCCATTCTCCTGTGTTCCCTTCTTGGCTCCTAGGAGCCAGTAAAGATATGTCTGCAGCGCTGCATAGAAGAACTTGAACAGGATGTAGACTGCGAATGCGGAGTTGAAAAGGGCCCCATCACCGAGATCAAAGCTTGGTGCCACGGATCGAGAAGAGAACTCCACCTCCACAACGGCGTTCCATATCCAGCATACTGTGACGAGGACTAGGACGCTCACGTAGGCTATTCTCGATTTCGTCGTCGCCGAGAATTTCAGGTCTAGGATGATGCCCATTGTGATATTGGCTGCAAACCCGACAACGGCGGTGAGGAATGACGCAAGGGCTCTGGATCGAACGGTGAAGTACGCTGTTCGTTCCGTCAGCGATGTCACTTTCAACTGCATGGCAGGATGTAGACGGATGACATACTTGTAAGGTAGTTCCCCTGATACGTGACGCCAAATTGCCCGGCTAAGAATATCGGGTAGAGCAACACAAGGTACGGGCTCTTGAGCAACTTCCAGATGCCACGAGCCTCGATTAGGAAACTTGTAGAGCGCATATAGGGTACATCTGTCCCATCACTCCGGATCACCTTGCGAGGTTGCGACAGTAGCAAGGTTAAGGGAGCTCCGAGAGAGGAAATGGCGATGAGTCCAAGGTAAGTACTATAGCTGACCTTGCCGGTGTGGTTTGTGTTGATGTTGAGGGCAAGGGATATCGCGCCGCCGATGAGTGGACCGAACTGCTGAAGTCCCTGCCAGATTGCCACGTACCTGAGTAACAATCAGTCAGTCATGATGGGATTGATTGTTGTTGCAGGAGTGTACTTACCGCCCTCGCTTCGCCTCCTCTGGATATCCAACCGCGATGGCTGCCTCGCTTGCCCACAGCAGTGATGCTCCGATTCCACAAAGGGCCGCTGCTAGAAGCATGAACCATTCGTTCCCGTAGCGGTTGTTGCAGTAGAGCCCAGCGGCGTAGGGAGTATAGAATGCCGCTCCTATAAATAACGTCCATTTTGGGCTAAGCTTGTTTGCGACGCCACCCGAAAGAGCGCAGCCTATCGACATGAGGCCATACGTGAGGGCATTGGCGGCGTTGTTCAGGAAAGGCTGTTCAAGGTGTGAGCCTTTTTGTATAATTACTAGGAAGGATATGGGGACTGGGTCGACTTACACTTGCTTGACCTCCGGCCCCAAGATTGTTAAGAGCTGTCCATATTCCAGGTTCGCAGAAACCAACCAGGCCTACAATTAGGATCTGGAAAAGACACGACCGATAGAAGCGAGTGAGGCGATTTAACACCATGTTGATATTCAATATAGTCGTAAGTGCTGATAATGTCGTGTCGTTCGAGGTATAAACTATCCCCAGGTCCCGAGGAGCGACGGAGTCCAGCTTTAATACTCTATCAATAGTCGCTTAAAAAAATATTTGCTCGAATCAGCACGCCATATCCCGATAAGAATGCATTTACCTCTGAGCCCACACGTATTGCAGGTTTTCTGTTAAGTTGAGGAGCCAAGAATGAGGTGCTGCGAATACAGCACGCAATGCCCCACGTCAATGCCATAATGCAGGTACGGGGCCCATCTAGGAGAACGCAAAAGTTTGGTACCCAAGGATTTTGATCTTATCAGAACGATCAACTCACACTTAGCTGCTGGCCCCTTCATCCGAAATGCAACTATGTTTACCTAAGAAATGTAACTGTCCGCCTGTGTGACTGTCACCATGACGCTCAAGTGGCATGTGTTGGCGAAATCCCAGACGCAATGGCGGACCTCTGCCTTTCTTGGATACACGCATAAGGATATCGGGAAATATCTGACTCGTGCCTTATCTGACATATCTTCTGTGGCTCATTTGCTGCAGAAAGATCAACTAACCCCGTCACTGCACATAATTATCCGATCCCTCGGGTAACCCCTTGTATCTTAACACATCCACCATGTTTCCTCATCCTCCCTCTCCCCGAGAAATGACCCGTGTGAACGTCTGTACAATTCTTTCTGTATACTTCGTCCGTAACCCGGAGAGGCCATGAGGAATGTTAGCCAGTCTCAAGGTCGATCCGAAAGTTCACTCATGCCAGGTGGCCATCTTTTGGTGCCGGGCCAGCGAGCCTCCGGCTTCTCCTCGTTGCCAGATTGCTATGTTCTCATCATCCTCACTCACTTGTCCGTCCAAAATAATCTTCTCATACATATCCATGTCGTACTCGTCAGTTGCATCCCCATAGTCCCTCAACAAGGCTATGCGCGTCATTCTCCGCATCAGATCTATCCACGTGGTCCCTTTCCCCGTAATCCTTGTCCTAATTACCATCACTATCGCTCTCCTCATCGGTGCTATCGGGATCATCATCTCCCCAGTCGTCTGCCTGTCGGTTGATCCTCTCATCCGACACTCTTCTCGTAACAGTTGGTGCTTCATTCCAGTCGTCGTCTGTATAGCAGTCACTTTCAGCTTCCCATCATCCTGTTCCAAGGGGACATCCAGGAGCCGTTTCAGGTCCAGCCCAGTCGTTTAAGAACCCGTAAGCGTCATATTTCGACACAGTGCTCTTCCTGCTGTCAGAGGCACCAATATCACCCCCTCCATGACCTCCTGACGATCCCTGCATAGTGTGTTGTCGTTGTCATTCGGAGGGACATGGTCTTTTCCTGAGTCCGGTAAGTATCCCCGCTTTGCCTCTGGGGCATCATGTTGGTCAACATCATTTAAATTCGCTTGGACTGTTCGCAGCCGTATTTGCGGCCGTGTCCAACAGCCTCCTTACACGATATCGTGGCATTTTGGTGGCGTTGGTACGGGGTTATGTGCCCGAGTGTGGATGAAGGTTGTGCAGGTTCTTCTTGGCTTGAAGTCGTCGTGATGTTGTCTTGGTTTGTCGGTATTTGTACTGATATCCCCGTCAGCGACGACCATGTAGGACCGTAGGCAGATCTGAGACGTCTTTTACCTTTTAGTTCTTCTGCCGGTGTCATATCCCCTTGCTCGCTTCCACCTCCAATGAACAAAGAGGTCCCCAAGTGCTCCGGCGGGGGACGACCGGTGTAGACGAGATGGAACATCACCGGCAAGTCTTTGAAAGCGGTGGGAAATGGACTAAGTATATACAACCACAACAAAGCTGTCATCGGGAGATGTGCCACATCCGGCCACCATCTATTATATATGTAACAAAACAGTATCTAACTGGTGGGTAATGCCCGTGGAATTGGCTTCCATTTTCGGTCTTTCCTGTAAGGTACACTTGTCCACAGTGGGGAAGTAAAAGGGTCTCTCGGGGCCCGTACGTGATGGTGGCAACGATCTCGAACTTGTCTTCGCTATCCAGCCTGCGAGGAGACGTTTCTTCCGAGTCTTGTAGGACGTAGTATATGCTACTGATGTGCGTGCTGCCGTCCACTGGGGCTTCGTCGTGTACGGTTCGGTGTGGGTTGTGTCTTGAGGCGGCTGATTGTGACGACGGAGGGCGAAAGACCGCGCGTTGTGATTTCTCCTCCGCCACGGACATTTCCTGTACTGTTTTTCTATACAACCATGACCTCGGCACTCGTCGCATCAGTTACTAGGTAGTCGGAAACGGTGGTGGTGCCATCTTTGGCTCCCTCACGCCCATTACGCACTGCGTACTTCGGTCTCAATATTAACAACTCCTGAATTCGTCCTAGAAATTATACAGCCCTCCGTGATACATAGTTCGCTCGGAATGGTAACAGTGTGTATGGTGTCCATGGGGCGGGGGTGCTCGGGCTTGAGTACATGCATACTCACCTCGGGGTACGGCGCAGGCTCAGGTGGAGGCGTAATGTGGTCGCAGTTGTCTGTACTCATCACCCATGTTGTTTGTCATTGTATGATCCTGTAGGAGGGTCCGTCGGTACCTGGCAGGTAATTGTGCATCGATGCTGAAGCTAGCAAAACAGATACTTGTCTCGGGGCACGCCTCGGGTGCTTTACGCTGGAGGAGCGGCTGATGTAGGTTGACACTCTCAGGAGCTGGGCCAAGGCTTAGAGAAAGAATCTAGACATTGAATTGTCGCTATGCCTAAAGCTACCTACATGCATGTATCTTAATCCTGACGATGCTGCCGTAGGCCTCTGCCCAGATGGACAACAAGTTGACCAGTGTCAAGGTCCACTGGGCGAAATACATTGACTCGCACGCCACTACTGCAATGATGCTTCGATACCCAGACCAAATCCGATCTTGCAGATTTCTCCAGCAGAATTTCGATGGATACAGGCGGATCACATGTACAAAGCGTGACGAATGGAAGTGGAGACTGCCCAGGTGGAAGCTGTATCACCGTCTTCTCTGGACATGTGGAAGGATATGGATATTGACAGATACCTGCTCGTGTGCCACCGTAGAGACCGGACATTGTCAAATGCCAAAGGGCAGCCAGTCCGTCACGGAGATGCGGTCATCAAGGAGCCACACACACACGAACTGGTTGCATATTGCGCTCAGCTGGCAAAAGCCTGGAGTTGTAATCCTGACAAGCAGACATACCAAAGTGTCCAGCAAGATAGATACCAGTCAAGAGCCTTCTTCATTCGCCTATTCTATGCGTATTTACTGTGGATTGCATATGTAATACCGTGACTAAGGCCTTAGGGCACATGAAGTCGTAGGCTTTCAAGAATGATAGGGTTCAAGGCATACCTCCCCAGAGCTTTACCCCCCCCCCCTTAGAGCTCCCACAACCACCTGGGCACCTGGACAGCACCCGTCACCTGCTACCTGCCTAGGTACTTAAGTACTTGGGTGCTTTCGCGGCTCCCTACTGGCTGCCCAGGTGAAGCTGGATTGCTGTCTGGCAGCACAGGCCACTGGCGATATATATATATATACCCAGTTTCCATCGACCAGCCCAACTCTCGATCTTGCAACCCACCTTCCAACCTTCCTCACAACCGACCTCCCTCACACTTTACCTCCGTCTCCCTCGCCATCCAGCAGGTAAGTTAATTTTCCATCAGTCGTCTTCCCCAACCTTCTCACCTCAATTGGCTGCTTTCTCCCTCCTCCGTTCCCAACCGCCATCATATCCCATCACCATCGTCTCTTCTGGCAACCGATCTTCTCACTCTTCACCTATTCACACTCCAATCACCACCTTCTTAGCCCTCAAAACTCCAAGTCGAGTATACAGTAATAGCCATCCATCCATCCCTCTGCCCTCCTACCCTCAGCATCACACCACCGCAAAGGCAATTCATCTTGGCGCAGTACGCCGTCCTCCTTCTCCCCAGACACCCACCTCACCGTCGACCGCTCAGGTGCCTGCAAGCGTGGGGCCCACCAGCTCAGCCTTCTCTTCCCTCTTTTTTTCTTCCAACTCTGCTATCTACCACACTTCAACCTTCCTTTCCTTTTCTACGCACCACAACCTCCACTGCCAACCAACCTCGGCCTTCACCTGCTTCCACTTTCACCTACAACCATCCACATCATTCCTCCTACTAACACAAACTTCACTTGGTGCAGTTGATCCATGTCCTCGCATGGATCAATCGCGAGACCAACCGGTGGAGGACAATCCTGACGTGCCTCGGCAGTCAATTGAACACGAGGTAAGTCCGTCGGTTCTTTGAATCATCTCTTTGTTCTTGGAAGCCCCAGCAGATGACCCTCGATGAGATCTCACCGTCGAACAGGTCGACGTCGCGAACCCCCAAGTATGGGTTCTGTCAGGAACCTCTCTGTTCCAGGCATGCGCGTGTGCTGAGTCCGTCTGGCTCAACCTACCTACTTTGGGCAGGGGCAACGCCCTTGGGACGGAGAGGGGAGTGGCAGGAACCTGGGAGACGTTGGCCCAATTCTTCACGCCTCAATCCCAGTTCCTGTTCTTTGGCGGGGCCGATGAGTTCTAGGACCGTCTCGGTTGCGTGTGGGCTACGGTCCCGCAACTTCTATCGGGCAGGGCTGGGAGGTTGGTGTGGTGTTGGTGACTTTGGTGTGTCCAAAAGCCTTCCATTGTAGCGCACTGGCGCGTCTGGGGATGTGGCATTCATGTCACGACAGGTCTGAGCCCGGCCGCTGGAACTCGTTCTGCCAGCGGTCCATGGTTACTGTCAGGACCAGGTGATGCTGGGATACTTCCTTGGCTCTGAGTTAGGGTGAGACTTACTCAGTGCCAATTCGCTGGCCTGGAAAACCTTGTTCCTTTTTTTTAGGCCATCCCCCTCGAGCTACCTAATAAGAAGCGAAACAGAAACACCCGTGGCAGGAAGAAGTACGCTGCTGGCAAGGGTCCTCGAGCCCAGATCGCCCCGGTCCAGACACCCGACAACACGCACGACGCCAGTGACACGGCCGACGTTGAAGAAATCACCATCAACATGGACACGGAAGAGAACAGCCGCCTACCCGACTCTCCTCCTACCTACAAAGGCCAAGCTACTGTGAGTCCCAATGTCCTCGTGGGTTCAAAAATATTAGTTGTCCACTGACAACAGGGGTTCACAGGATGAGAGCCATGAGATGTTTCGGGGTATGAGCGAGAGACACAGAGAGATGGACAGGGAGATGCACAAGGAGACCATCGGATTCATGCACACTCAGGCGACGGATTTACGCGAGGAGCGTAAGAATGCCTCCGCCCGGCTGCAGCGCAAGGAGGCCCAGCATGTGAGCGAGATGCAAAAGGTGAGGGACGAGTGTGACCAGCTGTTGAAGCGCCGGGAAGATAGCTTCGATCGTGTCCGAGTTGACGAGGCAGACCGCTGGGTAAGTGCAAATCCCTTCAGCTCTAGGGCTCATCACTGACAATCAGCAGAGGCGTCTGCTCCAGGAGCTGCGAGAGCTGCGAGAGGCATCTGTGGAGCCTTGGAAAGGTGTTTTCTCCCTCTGTCTCTTCCTCTTCATTGCCTGGATTTTCAAGAAGTTTTTCTGAGCTGTTGGTAGATTCCATGCTGCCTGGGTCAGCCATATATGTAATGCGTTGTACAGGCGTCACTGGGTAATCAAAGGTCTTTAACACAACTGAAATGAAAACCTGTTCTTCTTACTTCCGCCCTGTCGTGATTGTCGTGACCTGCCAGGTTTGGTGTTCAGAGGTTGGTTTCTTCAGGTGACGTTGCCAACGGCTGGCAGCCCACCACAGTCCACCTGGCCGACAGCTGTCAACCCCCTCCCTCTCGTCCGTCTGCTGAATCATCATACCATGGCTCTATCATCTTCCTACCTCCAATTGCCGTTAATGGTCCCTCTACTGTACTCACATACCCGATACCCCTCGTTGTATGGAGTCCATATCTCCTCTCTCCTGTATCCTCAGACGCCGATCACTCATGCACTTCCGAACCTCCGTCCAGGCAGACGTCTCCACCCCATCTTTCAGGACTCTCTGAAAGGTCACTCGTAAAGGTGACATTTGGTCTTCAGCGATGCTATCTGCATCTCTCGCCTGACCGGTCCCCTTTCTTTGGCGACGTGTCAAGGCTCAAGTCGACCAAACGCGCAGCATCACACGTTTGCACGTGATGTTGACACCATCCACCTCAAACACTGACAGAGTTGCATGCTCCACCCTGCAACATACACTCTAGTCTTTATATTATCCCGACTCCCCGCCTCAGAAACGATGTCCTTGTCATCTTCAATATTAATCAGCTCTGTCCACGGCACTACCATCCGCCCCCCTCCCCTCCCCCGCCGTTGAGGCCGACCTCCTTCGTCCCCTTCAGAGGCGGTCTATGATATACCTACCCATCCACGTTCTCCCGGGCTGCCGCCTGTTGCCACATGTCCAAAATACTCCACTGCACGCAGGAGTAGCACCTCCGTGCCGCCGGTTCACTCGTACCCATTATCAAGCGACAGGAATTCCGCCGATCCTGGGTGTGGGTCGGGGCCTTCCAAGCGCTATCTAGCTGTCGTCCTCCACGTTCTTGGTTCCGTACTTCCATGTTCCGCGATCAAGGACGCGGACCTGCTTGACACCTACACTGCCGGCGCTTGCGAGCCTGGACAATAGGAGGGAGCCTTGCGAAGTGCCACTGCTTTGCGACTTCTCCGGCGGCCCCGTTGAGCCGTGTGGCTCAGCACGGCATCGCGGGTTCAGAACACTTTGGTTTTTCCCGCTTCTGATTTGTTCTTGCTTACTCGTTCCCCGTTCGTCGACCGGAGTCACGGCTGCTCTGTTGTCTCAACCTTCTGAAAGCCGGGGTGGGTGGGATCCTGCGTTCACGCAGGGGTTTACATTTTCGAGCCATTTGTCTCAGGGCCGTGTCTTCTCGATGCCATGTTTGACTACTAGCTGACTCGCCCTTCACACAGGAAGATGGACCATCCTACCTTGACGGAATCCGCGGCACCGCTCAGCGAGCCCTTCGATGACAAACCCTTGCCTGCAAAGATTGACTGGTCCGGGCAGGACGGTCAAGCATGCTCGCTCGGCAACTCGTCCACTCCTGTGAACTTCATCGTCGATCACGAGCAATCGTCCCGGACAGTCTTGTTTCTAGTCCGAGTCGATGTGGGGCTTCGCGCACAAGACCCCAAGGTGTCCAATGTGAAGATATCTCTATTTCTGCGTATTCGACCGGACCAGGTCCGTTCCCTTACTCTCAACGACGCGCTTCAGATATCTGCGCAATCAGGCGCCCGACTAGACATCAGGCCGGTCCACTTGCGATTCGATTTGACCGGTCCTATGGGCCTCGTTGCCCCCGAGCCCAAGTGGCGCGCCAAGAACAAGGCCCATAGTGCTGTCCTACACACCATCATGCTCCTTTCCCAGCAGACCGCCTTCAATGTCCGCCCGCAGGTTCAAGGGGGACTGAATCAGAGGCTGCAATGGCTCTGCCGAGCTGTTTCTTGCAAAGAGCTCCAGCCGAAAGACATGGCTGCAGACCTCCGCAACTACTACCGTGGCCAAGGGGGACATATCATCAGCATTGACCCGTCGCTCATTCCATATGACAATGTGACCCAGAGCCCACCTTCCTACGGCGAACTGGGCAGTCCTCCGCCAATTTCATCCACTCTGGGTAAGCATGGTCCCAGTGAGGTAGGATCGGCAACCGCGCAAAGTTTCAAAAGAAGGCGGGTGGCCTCACCGGCAGAAGGTACTAATATTGGATTTCTGGACCAACTGGTCGATGTGCTCTCCAAACAGATGGTGAGATTGGAGGAGCGTATGGCGGACCGGATGTCAGAGATTGAGGGGCGGATGGAGAAGCGCATGGAAGTGCAGATGTCGAAAATGGAGGACCGAATGATGGATCGGATGGACAAATTGGAGGACAGGATCATCAGGCTGGACCAGCGCCTGGGAGACTGGGAAGAGGCAAGGGACAAGCAGGGACAGGAACTGGAGGCAGAGATAGAGGGTGTGCGCGGAGAAATCCAAGAGGTAGATGAACGGTTGCACCGAGAGGTTGAGAGCGAGGTCGAGGACCAGATGCTCCCCGTCAAGTGGGAGCCGAAAGAGTACGTGGAGGAACAGGTTGGCGATGCCGTAGACACTATCAGGGATCAAATAGCCGAAGGCGAGATACTGGTAGAAGGTACAGTGCGGTTAGTAGGGAGCACATAGCTAAAGACGACCACGTTCTGAGCAGACGACGAACCTCCATGGCCGTTCATCCGAGGGTCGCCCCACACGAGCCATAATGGTAACGGACGGAGCTCCAGTTCGAGCGTGAGGTCTGTCTGTGTCTTAAGGTGAAGCATCATCCAAATATTACAGCAATAGGGTTAGGGTCTTTGTTTTGCCCGTCTTATCACGACATCCGGCCCCATCCTCACAGCCTCAAGACATCACAAGGATCATAACACCTCCTAAAGCAAATGTGCGCAGGCCAAGGACTAGGACATATTCCAGTTCTATCACCATCATCGCTATTCAAATATTTTCCAAACTACCACTTATACTCCCCGAACCATCCTCCCTCCAAGCCAACATGTCCCCCACCCCCACCGGCAACGACCGCTTCAACGCCGAAGCCGCAGCATGGGACTCCAACCCAGACGTCCACCGCGCCTCAGACGGGGCCCTCCAGGCCATCCTGGCAGCCCACCCCTCCCTAAGCACCTTCAGGAACAAGCACAACAACACCGAAACCAAGACAGGCAGCACGGAAGCAGCAGGCCCCGACGTCCTCGAGGTCGGCTGCGGCACAGGCCTCCTGTCGCTCCGCATGGCGCCATACGCGCGCAGCATCCTGGCCATCGACGCCGCGGGCGGCATGATCGACGCGCTGCGCGCGAAGCTGGAGGGCATGCGGGGCGTGGAGGGCGAGGCGGCGCGGAGGGTCGTGCGGCCGCTGTGTGTCCTGCTCGCGGACCCGGAGGACCCCCGGCTACCAGCAGCTGATGATGGTGGTGGTGTTGGTGATGGTACTGATGGGAACGACAATCCCTCTTTAAAAAGGAAGAAGTTCGACCTCGTCACCAGCCACCTGGTCCTCCACCACATCCCGGACCTGAAACCCCTGCTGCAGACCATGTACGGCTGCCTCAAGCCCGGCGGCGAGCTTGCCCTGACGGACTTTGAGGACTTTGGCCCCGAGGCGAGCAAATTCCACCCGGAGGCCAAGATGCTCGGCGTAGAGAGGCACGGGATCAAGGCGGACTGGTTTGCCGGACTGATGAGGGAGGTCGGGTTTGAGGATGTCGACGTCAGACGGGCCTGGACCATGGAGAAGGAGGTTGAACGGTTCCCTGGGGAGTGGGGCCAAATGAAGCCCGAGGGTGTTGAATTGGAGAGGATGGGATTTCCTTTCCTGTTGTGTCGGGGGACAAGGAAGGCATAAACGTTAGTCAGCTGAAACCTCAGACAAGCCGAATCTAAAAGACATCAACATCATGTTCGCAGTAAGCGGGCACGTCCAAGATAGTAGTAGGCTGGCTTGAAGCCCGGTCCTGTGGTAAGACCTTTGAATGAATCATTTCCATATTGCTCGGCACTATGCACTATCCTATGTATGTAAAAGGGGGGCCCCCTGAGGGCATGCGAAGTGAAGTTCTGAATTAACATTGCCACTAACTCCATGCGTGCGAATGCCTGTGTACTACTTTGCGACAGCATCAAACCATGGACAATAGACGTCCCATCTTTCTAGCACCCGCCCGAATGTGGCCCGTTCATGCTCTTGACCCTCATCCCATCAGTCCCATACCAACAACAGCAGCAAAAAAAACACCCAAAAAAAACAACCAGAAAACAAGATCCATGCATGTGCCCAAGCTAAGACGGTTACACACTCCCGTCAACTTAACAGGAATGATCTGAGGGATATCATCAAGAGTTTAGGAGTGCATCCGAATTGCACTGTTCCTTATCTTCCTGCAATCGCTTCCCCGTCATCCTCAGAAACCTCGGTCACCTTGGCCCGAGGTACTGGGGTAGCGACCCCACCTCTGTGCAACTCGGAGGAAGTGCTGTTTCTAGGACTGGCCTCCTATACCGCTCCCGCAGAAGGCTTCACTCCTCTTCGACCCAGTAGCGTGGCGCCGTCCAGGTTCAGCTCGAAAGCACCTTTTGCGCGGTTGCGATCTTTGACCTGCTGTCTCGCGGCTGCCGTCACAACGGCCGAGTGTTGGCCGTAGCCCTTTTGCTCTGCCACACGTCTCTCCCGCTCGCGACCGCGTTGCTCGCTGGCACTGATCTGGGTGTTCTTCATACTCTGCTCGAGACCTTGAGTGCCGTTTCCGGACTTGTGCGCGTATTCAGTGTTCTCGCCAGCGTCAGTCATTTCGTCATCTTCGTCCGACTCGTTCAAACACGCCAGGCGAGAGACGCCGGCAGATTTGGTGCCCATCTGCTTCCGTCGCTTGTTCTCCTCCTCTTGACGGTGCACAGCATAACCAACATCGAAGACCTCACGAAGGTTGACGGCACCGGGTGATCGGAAGTCGTACCGCCTGTCGCCATCCTGGAACTTGGTGGCATCGAAAGCACGTAGCATGCCGCCCGGTGTGGTACTGGGCTTCTTGAGGCCAGGTGTCTCGCTCTCCTTGACCCAGGGGTGGTCGAGGAACTCAAGGATGGTGAATCGCTTGTCGGGATCAACGGTCAACAAATGGCTAATGAGATCCTTAGCCGACGAGGAAATATCATCCCACCATGGCGAAAGGAAAGTGAACTGGCCCTTCGCAACCTTCTCCGTGAGAACCTCTATGCTTTCATCGTAGAAGGGAGGAAAGCCGCACAGCAGTGTGTACAGCACACAACCAAGGGCCCACATGTCGACGGACTTGGAATACCGCTCATCCTTGACGATCTCGGGTGCGGTGTAACCGACGGTGCCACATGGTGTCATGGTCTGGTTATCCCAGACGACCTTGGAGAGACCGAAATCTGCAATCTTGATCTGGCCAATGCCACCCGCACCGACACCCTTGATAAACTCGCCCTCATCGACCTTGTCCTCATCGCCAGGTTGCTTTGGCTTAGGATTCTTGGAAGGAATAACCGGGATGTGGGTAAATAGGATATTTTCTGGCTTGATGTCTCTGTTGGTGGGCGTCAGTAAAGTGTTTAAGGGGGTCTGGGGGGTCTCTCTCAGGGGGGGGTTGTTTCAGGCTTCGGGGAGGGAGGACGCCAAGGTAGCACAGCGCAATAGCGACTGCGTCAAGTCACAAGGGCAGTGGATTTAGTGGAGTAAAGGTGTTGATGTCAGGTGCTCGGGATCATGACGTCAATCGGCCGAGTTTCGGGAGGCAGAGTCATCGTCGAGCCGGATGAGCACCAATGACATCAACGCCTTGACCTTGACACCGTGTTGACGATGGGGTGAAGTGAATGAATGTGAGGTGGAAACACGGGGAAGAATACACAGAATATTCGTTATAGTTAGTACTCACCGATGAACCACGCCCCTCTCCTCGTGCAGATACGCCAGAGCCTTGGCCACCTGGACGATGACGTGCCTCGACAATTCCTCGCTGAAGTAGGTGAGCCGGACAATCTGGTGGAACAGTTCGCCGCCGGGTGAAAGTTCGAGAATGATGTAGTAGTATTGTTTGGACTCGGAGAAGTCGATGAGCTTGATGATGTTGGGGTGGTCCAGTTGTCGCATGATCTGTACCTCTTTGAGGATGTTCGCTCTCTGCAGACGGTGTCAGTGCCCCCCAACCTTCTGCAAGGAATGGCTTTTCTTCTGTTTTATGTAGGCCAAGTCCACAGTACACTTGCAGAGGACAGCGACCATAAGCGTCATACAGCGCAGAAGATAGAGAGTAAAATCTACTAAAAAGTCCAAGGAGAGTAAAGTGAAATCTTTCGCACCTCTGCGGCTTTTGGAGCCTTTGGCTTGAAGTCCGGATGGAGATGTTTTTGACCCTAAAGCAACCCTCCACGTTGGCAAAGAAACAACTTAAAAGGAAATATCACGACATTTCAGTGTGAAAGGGGACAGAGGAAATGGCCAGTCTGCGGAAGAGGACGAAAATTGCAGACCGCCGTTGCATTGGACGAGCTTACCTGCATGCTGTTCATTTCGTATTTGCGCACAACCTTGATTGCCACCTCGCCGGCGTCTCCCTCAAGGTCGCGTGCCCGGTAGACATTGCTGAATGCGCCGTCGCCCATCTTCTCGACGAGCTCCCATCGTTCCAGGCCTGCATACCTGGGGAACTGGCTCCGGTTCGCGTTCTCCTCGGCGACCAGCTTGGCGGCTTCGTCTATCCTCTTGCCCTTGGCGGGGGCTGCGCCGCCTTGGTGCATTGTTTGCTGGTCCTCCACGTGATTAGCAGCGACACCGTCGGCTCGGGCAGCTCGGTTTTTCTCATCGCCCGGGGCAGTTGAGTACGCTTCCGGAAGGACGGCATGCTGGTTGCCGACCGCGCCGCCAAATCCGGGTTCAGATTGAGGAGCCATGTGCTTGGTGGGCACGGGAGCTGGTTGTGATTGTGGAGGCGACTGGTCGGCTTTCTTTGGTGTCTCGTCGGCGTTGTTGGTCGCCCGAGCTTGCTTGCCTGAAAGATGGTTAGTTCGGAAATGGTCCTTTGAAGGGCCGAACAGTGTCAAGAGTCAGGCCGGGTCCAGCGACCATGGCGGTGACGCTAGGTTGAAGCAGGTACGCGGGCCCGTGTGTGAGGAAGGCGAGGGTAAAGTGGGCGGGTGGATTGGTGGGTGCAGGGTCAAAATTTGGTGGAAGGAGCATACCATGACGGATAAAGTTCTTGAGTTGCTGTATTGTAGACATCTTGACCGATGATGTAAATTTCCTTTTCGGCAGCGTAAATGGCATGCAGCTGTTCAGATCAATCCCGATCGGGGCAGCACAAACACCAATCCCCTGCTCGCAATGATGGGCAGGGTTTGTTCACTGGACAATGACCGAATCCCAGAATAACTGAAATCGAAACCAGCTGGTAGAAGGTGCGTGTTGCTTTGCAATGTTGAGCTTGCTTAGAAATTGAGGTGACCTGGCGGTAGTGGTCTGCTTTCACGAGAGATTCAAGGTTAGAAGAAGGCTTGAAACTGCTTGAAACTAGAAGATCAAGATCAGGCGGGCTGTAGTGGTATCCAGGATGCTGACGAAGAGGAATGAGGACCCCTGAAGCAGGCTTGAGGTTGCAATGAACAGTAGGAAGGTTGTCGGCCTCTAGTGGTTTTGTATGGTCAGTGTCAGTGGTTGGCTGTCGGGCTTAAGGAGTGATGATGAGGGGTAGACATGCAGAGGCCAGGGCCGCAAAGACGGGGTGGGAAAAAACCTACAATCGAGAGTAGAGGCAGTGGTGAGAGAGTCGTGTCGTGATGCGGCAGCTAGATAGGCTGGACAGGATGGGTGAAGGAGGACTTGTGTCGTAGTATGTATTGCTTATTCAGAGAGGGAGAAACCAAAGGGCGAGCGAGATATGAAGGTAAAGTCGCGGGTGAGGTCGTGATGAAGAAGCAGCAAGCAGTTTCTAGGGCGCGGCAGCAGGTAACAGTACTGACTTTGGGAGTACGTAGGTGCCGGTCTGGTCTAGTAGGGTTGGTAGACTACCTATAGTGTGAGGGCGATGGTGAGGTATGAGGTAAGAAGAGTCGGTACGTAATAAGAGAAGAGGGTGCCAAACCAAGGCAGCGTCTAATCAAATTGCAGTGTTGCAAGCGGGCAAGGCTTGTGGTTGGTGGCGGAGGCAAGCTATGACGAAGCAACGTTCGGGTCGAGACTTTCAGTAGGGCAGCAGTAAAATGCCAGGGCCTTGGGTTTGGAACAGGCCTTTCGTCTTCTTTTTTTTGTCCCCTTCTTCTCCTTCTTTTTGTCCCCTTCTTCTCCTTCTTGTCTTTCCCCCCTTTTCTCGGTTTCAAGCGATCGAAGTGATTTGTTGTGAGATGGAAATTATTGCATCACAGCTTTCATCATAAAATAGAGACAGATGCGAACAAGTGAAAAATGCGTCGGAATTCCCAGATCAGGTGCGTGGTATGTAGGTTCAGGGCGTAAACTGAGAACAGAACCAACAGTAGCTGCAATCGACAGGCGTCGCTTATCTCGTCTGTCCTTTTGTTTGCTTCTCTTTTTTTTTTTTGTCCCTTTTGTTCCTGACCACGGATCAAGGTCGAGCGTCACGACTGTTCGGGCTGCGGGCTGGGCTTGTTTGGTGGGAAACGAAGGACGTCAGGGCGTCAGGGCCGGGTCGGTCGATTGGCCGGGAGTAATGATGATGAACGGCAGGACCGCCGATCAGCTAAACCTCGTCTGCTCGGCTGCTGAAGCTTGATGCTTGGGCGGGCTGCTGGGTTTTGCCGGGGTATTGCTGGCCCGTGGCATCCAATGGGGAGCTTGCGCGAGTTCTCAGAGTTGCTAGGCGACTCCTCGATGGTATGTAGAATTGACACGATGGGAAAGTATAATGCGACTTGCTAGGGGATTGCGAAGGTAATCAGGTAGTCTACTGTGTAGATAGATGGTGACAGTACGTAGTCGGTCGGTCGCTTGGATGTCGCCGACGGGAAAAAGAAGCCTGCGCAACAAAGTGTGGCAGGGTGGATAGACCTTGCCGTCGTGGTAGGGCGTGGGGTGGGGGGGGGGGAACCAGAAACAATACCGCAAGATTGATTTGATTCCGGGATTCCCAGGGTTACAGATTCCAGGTAACAGCCGATCGTTGGAGACGGAGATGTGGAAGAAAGACGGAACGTTCTGGGGGGCCGGCAAAAGTTGTCTCGCGTGTGCTGGAACGTCTTGTTTCGAGCACGCTGTCAGGCAGTCAGCAGGCTGTGTCGCGCAGATGGGGATGGGGCAGAAAAGGTGAGGCGATTCCAAGGTGCAGATTGATGGTCAAGGGACGTCGTTCCAAGGTTGTTGCAGTTCCGTCCGGGTTTTTTCGGCGGCAGACAGACATTGCATGCTTACCTCCTACGGTGCCCTGGTCTGCCGGTGTGCCAGGTGCCCAGTGCGTTCAGGCTAGGGGGGGTTAGAAGAGCCCCACTATGACCCACTCCGTGTCAAGTCTCAACTGGCCCTGCAAGCTGCACTGCACTAGCCACGAGCCAATCAACTGGGGAAAATGGAGGGGCAGATGGAGCATACCGCAATGACGTATCGATCCGCGTCATTTGTATCATTTCGACACGCGCCAGAATTGCACCAGCCAATCAGACCCCATCATTCTCTACTTTATTCTTCGTTTGCCTCTGTTGTTAACTTTTCCGGTACAATTTGAGCAAAGGATGAAGCAACGTCTAGAAGAAAAACAATCGCGCTGATTTGCACGGTCATCAATTCATATCTGTGATGTTGATGTTTAGTCTATTTACGATATAGCAAGCAGGTAAATCCCAGTTATATTCCCGTTGATTCTTTCTCGGCACCACGAGAGTACTACTCTGTACCTGAGTGCTTTTCTTCTTTTCATATCCAGACCCGATTCTTTGTACCACATGTGCCCACTCTTCTGCAGGCGGGGCCAGGAGTACCTTGGTACCTAATGTTGGGCTTGGTACCCTTGGTTTGAAAACCGGCGCCGAGAGCTGAGTGAGATGAAGGATTGTTTGAGGTCTCGTGCCGACGTCAGCATGCAGCAACCGTCTACTATGTAGCCGTGTATTATACTACATACCTTGGTAGGTACATCTACTGTGTACCTAGGTATACTATGGTAAATTCTACTAAGCACTGGAAGCCTTGAGGTAGACGCATAACTCATCAAATCAATGAGATCAATGTTATCAAATGCTGTGTTTGGTTCGGATCATATGGTCCGCGACGCCTTCGTGTATTAGAACCTCTGGACCCTGGATGTGGTGGAATGAGGAGTCAACCCCAAGTTGCGGCTGACATCACATGCCACAGGTCGCCCGCTAACTTTTTTGGACTGGGGTTACGGAGGACCCCGGGGAGGTAGTAGGTACAGCTGGGCTGCTAGAGTGCCTGTGGTATCCCCCCTGGTGGAACAGCCGGAACCGAATACGCATCCAATATCTCAATTGTATGATACACCTGGGCAGTAAACACATATTACAGTGAGGCTTCCACCTGGACTGCCCAGGTGCCCCAAGTGCTCAGGTGTGCTCACCAGAATACGGTATTATCTGCCAGGTAATCCGTATAAGGTACCTGGCTGCCCCTCACCGAATAGCACTGACGTCACTAATTCCGCTTTCCCGGTATCGGGAGTCAACACGATGCACAATGAACAGAACAAGGGCAGAGATCCGGAAGTGGCAGACTCACATATAGCAGCAGCAGGGTCTCATGTCTTCTTGATTCCAGTGATATGAGGCACTAAGTACACTATGTATGTACTGCGCGCACGTGAACATCAAAACTTTTATCTCCAAGCATGGATCTCGACAAGCTGTGGAACCCCTCAACGGTTTGTGGTGAAGATTGAACAGGGGTGGTGGGACGGGACGGGCATTGCTTGTTGTATGTAGCAGTCACTGCGCTGCAGGGCAATTTCGGGCATCACTCCGATGGTGGTGGAGGTTGGTGGAGATGTGGGTGGGGATGGTCGACCACATTCTCTTTCCCCCGGGCAACTTTAAATACTTTGAAGAGGCCCTCGAATCTTCTTTTCTGTTTCCTTCTAACAAATGGAGCCCTCTTTTTGGCCCAATTAGTTGGTGATTGGTGGATGGACTTGGCACGGCCTGCGAGCGCAGGCTGCGGGTTGCAAGTCTGCACCGCCAACCACATGGCACACCGACCCCCCCCCCTCCTTTCTGGGGCCTGTTCACCTATGTTGCGACTCTACAGTAAACCATGCATGTAGTTATGCAGGACTTGTTGTACTTGACGGCACTGACGGCTCGAGGCTCGAGAACGGACCTTGACTTCCTTCCTCCGTTGCCAGATTTAGCTGTACCATGGCACGATTCCCGAAGGAGATACAGATGCGACAATGTCGTGTTGCCATGCCATCAACAATCACAAGCGAAGCCTCCCATGATGTGTGCTCAGGTAAGGGATGTGCCCCTATTCAGCAGACGAGAACGCTTCGTTCCAAGAATCAATTAAGACTGGCTCCATTGCCACTCCATTGCCATCCTCCACTCTTGGGAGGCTGGACTTGATCAATTGATCTTCAGCTTCACATCAAACCTTTGTGTGCATATTTCCAGTCCTGACATATACGTGTGTGGCGGCAGATCAACATGGAATTGCCGTCCATCGCGAGAGTCGCCGGCCTCAGTGCTGCAGCAGGTGGAGTGCTCCTCGTCGCCCTCGCAGTTCCTTACACACTCGATCTCGAGTCTTCACTGCAGCTCATGTCCTTCGTTACTCCTTTCCCCGTTCCTGACTTCCCCTTCCCCGCGCCCTTCAAATCCACGTCTCCGGCGCCCAACGCCACTGCATTCCTCTGCGCGCCATCGGCCTACCACACTGAGCTCATCTCGCTCGATCCACTCCTCATCTATATCCATGGCTTCCTCCACACCGGCGAGATCGACTCCTTGCTCACCACGGTGGAACCCCTCTTCAAGCCGTCCACCGTGACAAAGTACGGTCGCAAGGTCGACACCCCCGACCGCACCTCCAGCTCTGCCGGTCTCCCGCTCCGTGATCCGACTGTGCAGTGCGTGCTTGCTAGAGCAAGAGAGTTCATGGGCACCGTGATGCGCGTCGAGGACGAGATGGGACCTCCCCAGTTGGTTCGTTACACTGCCGGCCAGCAGTTCAACATCCACCATGACTGGTATGACACGCCGCAGCGTGCGTATGACGGGTCGAGGAGGACGTTCAACAGGGTCGCGAGCTTTTTTGCTTTCCTGGAGGATGACTGTACCGACGGAGAGACGTATTTTCCCCATGTTGTCGGGTATCCAGTCCATGGCGGATACAGAGGGGCTGTGGAGCATGCCCAATCAAGGTCATGGAAGGAGTCAGATCCTATCTGGCGTGAACATGAGGATGGAGGTCTGGCATTCAGGCCCGTCAAGGGCAATGCGCTGTTCTGGGTCAATCTGCATGCGAATGGCACCGGGGATGAGAGGACACTGCACGCTGGTCTCCCAGTGGGAGACGGCTTGAAGACCGCAATGAACATATGGCCGCGACAATTCTATCCGCTGGAGTGAAAATAGGTGCTGGAGTGAAAGTAGGTGGGAATTTGATGTTATGCTATCGCAATGCTTTGCCTCGTGCGCCACATCCAGTCTACTGTTCTTCCTTGCATCAAGTGTGCCCTTGTCACCGCTGAGAACACAACACATGACTATTTTCATCCTGAAGACTGCCCTCTGACTGGACGTGTTACGCTATGCTTCACAGTGACCACTTTGTTGCCACGCCGTCTGTGTACCTGGGTCTGTACTGCGTTGTCCAACACCCGGGCCGGCCACAATCCGGCCAAGTGTATGGCCGTATTCCAGCATCACCTGTGGCTGAAAACATTGGGATATGTTAATTCCGTTAGCTGCTCGGACGTTTGTGGCCTTCCCAACCTAGATCTCGGCTGTCACTTACATTTATATGCCAGTTCAAGAGAGTATTAAGCTGAGCAACAGACCGGAAACCTGCAGTATACCATCCGACCAACACGACTTTGTCCCACCTTGCACGTCGTCCCGTTGTGCGTTACCAACGGCATGTTTCGCGGGTGACCCTTAAAAGAGACTCTTTTCCGATCAATCTTCCTTCAGCTTTCTTCCTGTTTCCTCTTTCCACGGCTTTGAAAACGTCGAAAGATCGTCGGGAAAAGCATCACCGTGTGCTTTTGAGGGAACGATGAACGACATCAACGTACTCATCTCGAATGGGACCTGCTACTATGCGGTAGGAATGGAGTCATCCGCCAACGTGATACCATGCGGTAACGCGGCGAACGACGTCTATCCATGTTGTCAAGCAGGGGACTTTTGCCTGGACTACAACGTCTGCTACAATGCAAACTGTGAGTCACCAACTGCTATCGATGCTGCATTCCAGGCTTCACCGAGCATTATTCTATCTCAAGAGCAGAGGAGCAGAAGATGCACACACACAACACTGACAAGACACGACGGGGGAACAGACACAACAACCTACCTCGCCGCCTGCACCGACCCCGACTTCGGGCGCAGCTGTCCCGTCAAAGGCCACTCAGACCAACAACTCCTCGGCCTCGTCCAGTGCGCGGGCACAGATACCAGCGACGGCGAGGTCCTCTGGAGCGGGTGTCCCGGCCCCGCAACCCGGACGGCCCTCGGGCAACCCAGCGCGTGTGCGTGCACGGGCACGGCGGAGGGCCTCCTGTATGCGCCGACTGGCTTGGCTGCTGTTGCGAGCCTGCCCGAAAGCGCGGGCGGAACCATCTCGTTTGCGGAGGGGCACACGCCGAGTCGGGTTACGGTGGCTAGTGTCCCGGTGGCTACGTCTGGGGATGGTTTTCTGACGAGCATGACGACTGCGACTTCGACGCCGACCTTGGTCACGACGAGCAGCGACTCAGACCCTCAAGAACTTTCCACGGGTGCGAAGGCTGGCATAGGTGTTGGCGCGGCGGCGCTGGGTCTCGCTTCCCTCGGTCTTGTCTTGTGGTTCTCGACGTGGTACCGTCGAAAGCGCACCCAGAAACCAGAGGAAGAGGCTTCATCGGACCACGCGACAGCCTCTGACCAGAATGGCCTTGCGAATACACTACCGATGCAACAACCGCTCATGGGCTACTACTATCTCAGTGAAGCTGGGTCAACCACTGGCAGCGTCCCGCCAACCTACAATTCGCCAGCATGGCCTGGGTACTCGGGTTTCAAGTCTGAGCTACCTGCCGATTCGGAAAGGGGATTCAGGTCGGAGCTTCCGGCCGAGGAGCTGGTCACTGAGTCGGCGATGGGCACGGAGAGGGCGCCCAGCCCCGTCAGCACGCCGCAGCCGCAACCTCCTTCGGAGCCTGGATCACCTGCTCATTATTTGTCTGCTGGGACGTTAACGGGTGTATCTGATGTCTCGAGCATTCTGTCCGGGTCTCCGCCAACCCAGTCCGGGCAGTTACATGGGGATGCTTCACCAGGAGGTGATATGGATGAGAATAGGAGCCAGATGACGCCTAATTCTGAGGTGCATGAGGATATCGAAGGCATGGAGATGCCGGCCAGGAGCTTCAAGTAATCAAGGAAGGCGTCTGTGGTAATGCTGTGTTTCTGTAAACTGTATATAGCAAGCAGGCATTGACGAGCTGGCATTCAAGCTACACTTGATCTTTATCGATTATATGCCATATGGGCCTAAGAGCTGGACTCCCGATTCCCTCAAGTATCCCATATCGATGATGATATCACAAGATCATATGCTCTATGCCTCCTACCACACTATGACCACACTATGCCAAACCTCAACACAACATTAATCTCCTCCCACCATCAAACACCTGCCGTCCACCAAACCACGTCTGCGTAACCTCCGCCTTCAACAGTTCCGACTTATCCCACACCATGTCCACCACAGCAAGATCAGCCCTCATCCCCTTCTCCAACCTCCCCGTCACATCCTCCATGAAGCAACTGCGAGCCGACCCCTCCGTCCCCGCAACAACACTCTCACACAATCCCAGCGCAAAGTGCCCATTCACCACCGTCTGCAAGTCCGGCTCCCTAGCCGACCGCCGCGTCGTAGCAACATAGCAATTGGCAGGCAGACTCTGCGGCGCGGTAGGCGCGTCGGTCCCCAGCGCGATCGGCGCGCCGCCGTCCGCAAACTCCCGGTACGCAAACGCCCGCCCGCACCGGTGCTCCCCGATGAGCCGCGGCCACGCCCGCAGGATCGCCGGGTCCGAGTGCACGGCCTGCACGCTCGCCGTGATGCCTAGCTTTCCCAGTCGGACTGCGTCCTCGGCCGACGCGAGTTCGAGGTGCTCGATGCGTGGTCTGCGGTCGGGCGCGGCGCATGTTTCGATCGTGTCGATGGCGTTGTGGACGGCTAGGTCGCCGATGGCGTGCAGCGCGACTTGGAGGCCGGCTTGGTCTGCTTTTCGGACTACCGGGAGGAGCATGGGTTTTGTCCATACTGGGTCTGTTGTGCTGCTGGTGTGTGTATATGGTTCGGATAGGGCGGCGGTGCAGGCGTCGACGATGCCGTCGCAGACGATCTTGATGCCGACGATTTTGAGGTCTGGGGATGTTGTGGCGTTGTATTTGGAAGCCATCTCTATGACATAGTCTACCTGCGCCAAACAATCTTCCTCGTCGGCCGGGCGGATGAGCCAGTACGCTGCGATATGCATGGGAATATCTGGCCGCTGGTCTTTCAGGGACAGCAGGGAGTCCCAGCTCTCCTGGTTCATGGCCATGTCGATTAATCCAACATACCCCACCGCATTGTACGTCTCAATGGCCGCCTCCATCGCCGCCGCGCGCTCCTCGAGATTTGATATGCCCGCGATGTACGGCCAGATAATGGTGAACACCACCGCCTCCTCAAACAACCCCGTCGGCTTCCCCTCTGCATCCCGGTGGATCGTCCCGCCCGGCGGATCTGACGTAGCCTCAATACCCAACGCCCTATCCATTTCGTCGATGGCGGCCTGGTTGCACCATGTGCCGTGCAGGTCCTTCGTGTCGACAAAGATGGGCCGCGGGTCCAGATCGTCGAGCATGCTGTGGTCCGCGCCGTTGGGCGTCATGCTGTGCATCCAGGACTTGCACATGATCCGCGGTACCTCTGGGTGCGCGAGCGCATAGTCCTTGATGGTCCGTCGGATGTCGGAGAGGTCCTTGCAGGGGGCGAGGTCGACTTTCTTGAGGGAGAGGCCTAGCAAGAGGAGGTGCAGGTGACCGTCGAAGAAACCGGGCAGAACAGTCTGACCTTGTAGGTCGTGGACCTTGGCGCCGTTCGTGCGGGCTTCCTGGATAGTCTCATCTTCATCTTGCAAGGCAATGTGGCGGATGGTGCCATCTGCTCCTATCAGTAGGCTTGATGCGAATGTGGCTTGTTGGTCCTTCCCGGTGACGCCTGATGTCTGGAAGATCTTGCCGTTGACGAGGAGAGTTTCGCTACCCGACGTGACCTTCATGGTGCTGATGTTCGCCTCTGTTCCTCAGTCCCTTCCCTGGAGTCTTTAATCTGTTGGGTAAGGGTTGTAGGTCACCACAAGCGACATGAAGTGAGACTACCACGTGTGCGGGATACATATACCTAGCCCATGGGAATTGTCTGATATATTATGCATCGGCACATGTCGTCGATTTATATATGCCGTGCGGGTCCGGAAGCCCAGGACATGTGCCCCCGCGCGATAACGGAGCTCCGAGGACCTGAAGAGCCAAGACGAAGGAGGAGTGGAGGCTAAACACGCCACTGAGAGACGCGATTCGCAGTCCCGAGGTCGCTCGCTATTTGCGCTATCTCCGTGTAGCTCTGCTAATCCAGCTTCACTGAGCTCATCACTCCTTAGGGCAACTGTTGAAATCCACACGAAGTATTGTTGACACGCATGGATACAAATTAGATCACGGTCTTCTCATTCATCTATGAGGCGCAGTGTAAGACCGTGTCTACCAAAACGTTTGTTGTAGTGTCATGACTCTAGGGGAAAAAAGGCACGGGGTTTCGTGTAAGTTCATGGGATCTTAAATCCTTCCAAGACAGCCAACCGGATTTAACGAACAAAACCACCTGAACTTCCGGTGTCGACCCCTTGTCCATATCCCCTTCAACTTTGCGTCTACATAGTTGTCCCATTCAAAGCGTCCAGATCGCCTTTTGCGTATAGATCCATGACCTTCTGGTATGTCTCGGTGGTCATGTTCGTGATCTCTCTTCTCAAGCCAGCCGTGTCGTGATAGACCATCCCATCTGGTGTGAGGCATGTCGAGTTCGAGGGCGTGTCCGAGAAGCTGTCATCATCGCTACGGCGCTTGGTGTTTGCATCGTCTGTGGCAGATTCAAGCAACTGTAGAATAAGCGGTAAGGAATAGCCAGTACTTACAATAGCTTCCGGTGCAGGGGGATTCGCCTCCAGCATCCAAGCAGCAGATGGTTCCCGCCTCGGGTGTGCAGGAGGCATCAGCCTTGTCAAGGCCAGGGCAGGAAAATGTCTTCCGGAAGGCTGCGAGGGTCTTGCCGTTGCAGTGCTTACACGACAGGCGTTCGCAGAAGGGGCGCGCGGTTTGACAGCAGTATCCGGCGGGAACATTGGAGCAGTAGATCCAGTCGCCGTTGTCGTTGCAGGATCCGGGGTCTTTGTAGAAGATGATGTCGCTGGCAACTGCCAATGTGGCCAATGTGGCCACGAAGAGCAGAACGGCTTGGAAGGAGTGATACATGTTGTGCTCGTACCGGTGGTATGGAGATAGGTAGGTAGGGACGTCAGATTGATCTTCGTATGTAGATGTCTTGGTGGTTGGGCAATTTCCTTGTGGTCTTTTGATATTAGCAGCGGCCTAGATGGAAACCTAAGAGACGTGTGTCGGGGAATCTGGAGTCGACGATAGTGGTAGTAGCAGAATGCATGGAATTTTATACTGATCTCCCAATACCTTTCTATTGTTTCAGAGGTCTGACTGTTGTTTCTTTGCGATTCGCAACTGCAGGCAAGGTACTGACTTACTGTATAAGTGAATCACTGAGTCCTAGTGAAATGTGAAGATGCCCAGTCACATAGTGCATTGGGACTGAAATTAGGAGCCCTTGAGCGCAAGTAACATCACAGAGGCTTAAGGAAGATAGTATGGGAGAGACAGTTCTATAGAGCCAGTGTTAAATAAAATCAACGGAATCTATTGATGGACGGACCCTCTCTGAGTGATCGTCAATGGTAACACTCTGCCCGAACAGTACCAGAATCTGTGCTCAAGTGCATGAGGTATACTAGTAACGGTAGCCAAGCCAGCGCTACCCCATCGATTATACTCAAATGCTCAGTAAATTAAGATTAGGTTTTATATAAGGGATATCCTTTCGGCTCACGAGTGCCAGCTAACGGCAGCACAAGATGAATTGGAAACACCATTTTCTTACATCGCTCACTCACACCGGGTCTTCATTCCCGAATCACCATGGCGTTTTCCCCAGCTCCTGACCTTGCGATCCATATCCCCCCGGACAAAGACCATCACGATCAAACCCAGCCAGCCCAGGACTGTGTCAAGCAGACCCTTCAAGAATCCGCCTCTCACACTTGCTCCCAGTGTAGTGCACATGACGAATCTCGTGAGGAAGTCACACGTGACGAGTTCATGTCCACTCTCAAGTCCCTGTATGCTCTTTCTGGCTACCACCTCCGCCGTCTGGCCCCAATCCGCCTCTTCGAGCATCTTAGTAAGGTCACATTTGATTAGGTTCTCGGCCTCATAGGACTCGGTGAATATCGTGGCTGGGAAGACCGTGTGAACCCGTACGGGGGGAGAAAGTGGGTTTGCCGCGGCGTAGAGCTGCACTTCTTGTGACAATGAGTCGGATAGGGAGCGCAGGGCAGCCTTGCTAGGGCTGTATGGCGAGTACCCTGCGACAGAGTACAGAGCGAGGAAGGACGAGGTGAAGATAAGATGTCTCGCCACAGGTGCCTTGGACTGCGTGTCTCCCTTTACAGCCTGAGTCGCATCCCCAGTAGCAGGCTTAAGCCAAGCCCTCAAGGTAGCGTGTGCCATATATGCACTCGAGAAGTAATTCGAGTCCATCTGGGCTTGAAACTGAGAAACCTCAGTCTCAATGAACATAGTCGGCTGGGGGGAGCCAGCACAACACCACACAATGTCCGGTGGCGACCCCGAGTTCCATTCCGTGACCTCGGCAACAACGCTGGCACACGCTTCGGCGCTCGTCATGTCAGCGCTGATCTGATGGAACCGTTGCGTCTCCGGTGAGGCTGCTCCCGCGCTGATGTATTCGATGCCTTCCTGCAGCCTCTTCTGGTCCCTCGCGACGATCACGACATTGGCGCCCTTCCCGGCGAGCTGCCGCCCGGCCTCGAGACCGGTGCCTCGCGAGCCTCCTGTAATGAGGATTGTCTGGGCGGGGTTAGTTTATGTGTGGTGGTCGATCGCACCTACTTGGGCAGGGTACGTACTCTACCCTTGACGGGGAAAGAATTCGTTGATATTGAAGCTCCCATGGCTGGGCTGGCAACTAAACTGCTGTGGTCTGCACAGTCACCGTTCAGGTCTGAGATACGTGATGAGGAGTGAGAGAGGAGGAAAGTCCAGCAGGCATTTCAGCTGTCCAGCAGGCATTTCAGCTGTCCAGATTGTTGGAATCAGGGGTGACACTGCAAGTGGGCACCGTGTACCATTCCCGTACGGAATGCAACCTTATGTAATATCATTCGATCGCTTGATTGGTACATTTAAAGGAGATGGGGAAGGGGAATATGGAGACCCTGAACACAACGTGGTTGCTAGATAACAATTAATAGGTACATGTCCTGCAAGTGCCCGCCTGGTCAATGTTCAACGTTGTGTCGCGGACATCCCTCAAACTCAATAGCGCAGACAATAGTGGATTGATCATGCAACCCAGGCAGTAGTGCCCTCTTCGGATTGATCGGCGGGTCGAACAGGATCATAATCGAGTTCCTTGTGCGTATTTTGGCCGTGGGCACACATATCACATAAGATGTAAGTTATCGCCATGGACCGTGGACCTTCAGCAGCAAGCAGGTGAGAGAGGAGTAGAATCCATCTCGCTGTACTACATATATGTACCTGATTGCCGTGGCTTTGCCCTTCTACACCCGGCTCTCTCTAAAGACTGGCTTTGGCTGGGACGATTGGTCCATACTGGTCGCTCTCAGCTCACTCCTGGCTGCAGGTGTCTGTGTCTTGGCTGGTATGTCCACATACTCGTTATTTATGTTCTTTGGAAAACTTGTCTTGCTGAGGGATGTGAAAATCACAGTCTCTATCATCGACCCGGATGCCGCCTGGCTAACAGTAGCATACACGGATCCCGACTATGTCTACACGCCAGCTAACCAGGCGCATCTCAAGCTCTCCTGGATCTCATCGATTCTCTACTTTAGCATCGTCTGCCCGGCTAAGCTGTCAATCTGCTTATGTACAACCGCCTCTTTGCCATCTCGCCATCCTTCCGCCTGCAGGTTCAGGCTATTGGCGTTTTGGTGGTCCTATTCTGGATCACTTGTACGGTGGCTAATACTTTCAATTGCTGGCCTATAAAGTGGAGCTGGGGGACCAATTTGACACCTGCGGAGTATTGCTTCAATTTCAATATATTTTGGTTCGCAGCGGGGATCGTTGAAGTTGTGTTCGATGTTTTCATCATCATTCTGCCCCTGAACCATGGTCAGGGGATCGCAGATGGGTTTGAAAAGAGGATCGGTCTCACAACTGTTTTTTTGCTTGGGGCCTCGTAAGTCATCTTCAGCTTTGGTTCTCCTGCAAGCCATGTGAATCAACTACAAGATGATTTATTGGCTGACTTATTTAATCCAGTGGCATTGTGACAGGTGCCGTGAGGGCTGGCGAGGCTTATCTCCCCAACAGGCGCTCGCCATCCTATGGTAATAGCGAGTTTTGGCCTTCGGTACGTGGTCAGTACATCTCAATAACAAACGCTCGGTGGCTCATACGCTGCCCCTATTATGGCCGTCCTCGAGGCCAGGATGACCTTGGACTGACAGTTACAAACAACAGCCGGAATTAGCATCACATGCGCTTGCCTGCCAGCAAACTGGTCGCTTCTTATAAAGATGTCCTTTAACCCCATGGTTTCCAGAATAAGGGGTAGCACAAGCACACTCCGGAATCGATGGCACATTCGCAATGGCAGCTGGTCCCATACACCCAAGCTTGCGAGCAGAGAGTCGAAGGACGACCTGGAGCATGGCAACAGAGTCTATCACAAGGTTATTACAGAGACTGAGCTGTGTGCAGTTCCATACAAGAACACTGAAGTCTGCATGACGCACCCGCAGCAAGTGCGGTTGAGCAATACTGATGGTTCTGACGGGACGGTTTATATTATCCAGACGGTGATTATATCGATGGATCCAGAGCAGTGCGCAGTATTGTATGAAAAACAGATACAGGGAGACGGTGGCTACAAGAGGGTCTATGAAAGGCAAGCTATATCCGTACATCATGCTCTCGGAATTCGCACAGAATATAAGTATTATACTCTCCAGAGCGCATCTCCTGACGTCTAGGTCATATTAGCATTGTTTTGTCTATTGTCTGCCCAGCTCTGTCTTCCAGCGATGTATTTCTAGCAATACTGCATGCAGCTGAAGGACCTAAGTAGCGGACGAATGCCTGGGAACATGAGGGTTTACTGTCCTTGGCCCTGTAGTTCGAATGTTGTGACCAACCGTCTCCTGTGCCAACTTTCTCATCTCTACGGTGCCTAGTCCCCGAACATTCTGTTGAGCATAATCGCTAAAGAGTGCTCTTGACTTCCTCTTCAGAGCCTCCGAGAAACTCCCAGTCTTGTTCTCTCGACTCCCTTGGTCATCGGTCTGGCATGTGACTAGGCTTTGATCCCCGCAGGCTAGACCATCCATTTCCCTTCCTTTCCAACAGAATGTTTTCTTCACACCATCAACTCGAAGCATCAACTATAGACCCCGCCTTTCCCCACTTCCAGTCAACCATCAATGAGACCAGTGAGAAACATGCAAGGTGCCCAGCTATTACCTCGAAGGAACGGCTGTTCTAGTGGAAACAAAACATGGTGAATTAAAGATACCGTCGGATTTATAGTCTCAGCATCAAGTATTTTACTGGTAAAAGCCGCCAAGCATGCCTGCATGAGATTCGTGATATGGAAGGAAAAGCATTGCCTAAAATTCCAACCAATCCACTCATCCGCTCAAAGAGCTTCATAACAGATTCTACCTACATGTAGGTGCAGATGAGCTCTATTACCCCATACCCGAATATAAGACCCCTTAGTGCATATTAAACGCTTAAGAGCCTTTACAGGTTTGTTGGGTGAAGGATTATCAGGCTGGAAGCGTGGAAAGCACAGCAGGGGGCTATCTTTGACCGGTGTGAAGAGATTAAAAAGTACCATTCAAGCCTTAGTGCTTGCAATTCTGTAACACTACCGAGTGAACTAATGAAGCTTGCCTGCTAGTGAATCGCATGATTAGACAAGTTGTAAATGGGATTTTAATGCATTTTCCTTCTGTAAAGAGTCAAGTTGTCCATCCGAAGTTCCTTTGCCTTGGCCTTACCAACTAACTTCAGATGGCCACAAAATGACCATCTGCTTATTGTTACAAGCGTCCTGTGAGATATCCTAAGTTGTATAAATCCAGCCTGCTACTAAGCAACACCTCGTTTTCAATCTTACCAACCTCCTCCATCGACCGCTGTTGTCTACGCAACAACCACATATAAAGTACGTATATACTATTCACGGCAAACGAACATGGCAACCCCATCCAAAAAGGATATTCAACGACGGACCTTCTTGGGGGACAATTGGCCTGACAAGAAGACTATCGACATCGGTCGCAATGGAGTTACTGTCTCTGCAGATCCATTTGGTGGAATCTATCAGTTGACTGCCCCGACATGCCATAACAAGTATGGATTGATGGTAGCAGCACCATGGCCACAGTTTGACAAGGCCCGGCGAACCGACCCAGAGTATGTCCGACTGTTCCGCAAGATCATGGAGAAGATGCTCGAGAAGCATCGCTGTGGCCTGGGAGTGGGCTTTGCGACCTTGGACGGCCCAGTCATCATCAGACACATTCGCGACAGCCTCGGCAGCCAAGTTCAGTACGAATACATTGCCGAAGAGCAGAATCTGTTCTTCCAAACCGTCTTGAAGGTGAATGACAACGGTACTATACTTCAAGCAAGCAAAGTCACCAACATGGGCAGCTCAGATCAGAACCTTCCAGTCTTACTTGACCTGGGTTGCGCAGTCTCTAGGGCTGGCTATGGTCAGCTGACGGACAGGGGCGAGATACCGATGCCGGACCCTACGAACATTGTCTACTCTGCCAGAGATGGACGGAATGGAGCCTCTATGGTTGCGATTGACAACAATAGCCTTGGTGGTCGGTTGGCGGCCTTGGTGATTTTCTACAATTTCACAACAAAGAAGAACATCAAGGTCGAGCCGGCGCTGCTCCCTCCCCCTGGACCCTTGCAGCAGGATCATCCACCCAAGCGGCAGCATCGGGCCAAGAGCCAGTTGGTCCCGATAGCTTTCGGAGAGACCCTGAAATTCGCGGTTCTGTTCCACCCCGAGACCTTGGAGTCCGAAAGCTTGTCGAGTCCTTTCGCATGGTTTCTCAACCAGAGGGCAATCAACGGGGATGAGCTCATTCTCGAAAGCTTGTTCGCCCACGACGACGGAACCTCCGACTCCCGAGTTACCATACAACGCCACTTCCGAGAGCTTTCTGGGTTCAACCGCGACAAGTCCGAGAAGGTCGAAGGCGCCATCCTGTGGGCGAACATCAACTACATTATCGGTTGCTGCTCAGTGCCTGTTTCGCAGCCCGAAGGCGAGAGTTATTGTATCATCGCTGATCATGTTGCCCTGCCCTTGGGTTGGCCTCGCGACAACTACTGGCAACTGAGGTTGCTGAGGAAGCTGGACATGGGCGCCAAACCGTCCAAGATCGACAGGCTGTTCCCTGATAACCCCGAAAAGGCTCGCGACTACAGCTACAAGATCACCAAAATCCTTACCGGGCACCTTTGGTGGCTCTTCAGGGTCGCAACAACCGAAGTTCACGTGGACGGTGCTATCCGACACTACTGGCGGCGATCATACTTGATCAACGGTCAGCCCAAGGATGGCATAGTCTTCCAGCTCGACACTCAGTGCTACCCTTTCCTCGAGCTCTGCGAGTATTGGACAGCTTACCAGCACGACCCGGCAGCCAAGGAAATCGTTCGATGGATCCTTCGCTCGGAGTCATTCAAAACCGTCCTCACGGACCTTTTGGCCCGACGTGACTCTGCAACGGGTTTATTCGCGTCAGACGAAACGCCTGCCGATGACGACCTTGGCGCCTACAAGTTCCACCTCTCCAGCAATATACTCTTGTGGCACACCCTGGTAAAGCTCAGCGAGGTTCTGGGCCATCCGCACTTCAAGGCAGTAGCCGAAGAGTCTTTGCACACGCTATATCGGCCGTGGGATGCCCTGAAGGTGTACGCCTCCCTGATCAAAAAGGGTATTATCAGGTGCTTCCGAACACCACTCAACTTGTATGATACAAGCTCCATACTTGCGTACGGCTTTGACCCTTCCAAAAAGTGGAACGATCCAACTCGACACAGACAGTACCACGACGGCAACGACCTGCCAACTCTGTATGCCAACGAGTGGGGCTTTTTCAGGAACCACGAGGGCGAGTCGGAAGACGAGGTAGAGCTCGCAGGACTTTGGAAGAGCACCTTGGACTGGGCGTTCACCCCTGATCCCAACTCAGGTCGAACGCCAGGATTCAACACTGGTTACCAGGGAAATGGAACCGAGCCATTCCACGGCCTGGGCTCAGACCATTCTCCTGGCCCTTGGACTCTCGGCTTCTTCCAAGAATGGAAGTACGCCCAAATGGTGGGTGACAAGGAGAGAGAACACAAGGCTTGGGACAAGATCGCCGGATCGGTGCAATGGGACGGGACATTCTCGGAGGCCGTCGATATTCAGGACGGCAAGTGCACCTCGAAGACTTGGTTCAGCTGGCCGGGTGCCATGATCGCGGAGAACCTGATCGACACAGTAATCGGTCAAGTCGAGACGTCGCGGGTCAAGTGAGAAAACCTGGACAATGGATCGCGTACGGAGTACATAGGTCGTGGAGTAATATAACACCGAGGACTTCACGGTAACTAGACGATAATATCAGTTTGTTCCCAAGTCGCCGAGTATTGGCCTCGTGCAATTTGTTTTACATCTCCAGGCACAGCCTCGAGGTCCTGGTATTGATCTCGAAGTAGTCAAAGTCGTTAAGGGTGATTCACAAGGCTCGAGCTGCAGTTGAGAGTTGAGCATTGAAGAAAATTCAAAGGGCCCGAAACCAAAAAAAACACACAAAAAAACCGCAAAAGAAGAAAAAAGGCGGAAAAAAGGAATAAAACAGATTCCGTCTTCCGGGCGGCAAGACCTGGTGGTTCGGGGCCCTTTCCCATTGCCTACTTCAGCCAGACCGGAGATTTTGTCGGAATTCTGGTAATACCGCTTTGTACGTCCACTTACCGATAAAACCATCCCTTTATCATACATGCATATCTAGATGCTGGTCGACACCGATGTCAATACAAGGGTATGTTATTGGCGAATTCAGAAGATCATCAGAGGAGAAAGATTACACAGTATCACAATTATTAGTGCAGTGCCTGTCTCGCTTATTATATACCGAAGCACCCCGTATCTCAGCTGTACAGTGGTTGTGGGGACAGACGTAGATCTCTACCCTGGTCCTGATGGCGTGCCAAGGTGCGCATTGATCGTGATAGCCGCCGGCGTAACAAGAAAACAGGTAAAACAATGAGGTGTGCTGTTATACGAGTAGCAGTCGTCAGTCCCGCAGGGGCTTGCGTGCTTGCTGCTCGATGTGGAAGAGGGGGGAACCCTCGACGATCGTCAGATCGAATTTTATGCGCACCGCAAAGCCGGAGGAGCGCACTGGATGTTGCTCCTTGATTTTGTCAGAACCGCAATTCAAGGAAAACTGGTTTACATTTTCCCGACTACTTAGTACTTCGAAGATCTTGGCTAGGCACAAGACACAAGCTGGTGGCTACCTAGGTAGGACTGTCGGATTCTTGGTTCTGAAAACACGAATTTCGTCCCTCCGCCGTAGGGCTGCATATGTCTCTGTATGGTCTACTGCATGCTAAACCGAACTGGTATGACAGGAAGCATTGGTGAAGCTATACCAAAGTATATACAGTGGGTCTCCACTATGTTGTCGATCTCCCGATCCCCTGACCACACTGTGGCATGTAACTCTGATATGTAACGGTACAGTACCAACGACACGCACTTTGTGGGGTCCGAGCAGTCGGATAAACATTGAATGGATCATCCGATGCAGCTTGACTTCACCTGTTTATAATGACGTCTGTCCAAGTTCCTGAGATATAGCATATTCACCGCTCGCGTCGTCATGAACTTGCAGGATTGCGTGCTGCCTTTTTGACTGTATTCCAACAAGACTAACGCGACTCGGATACTGACGCACGAGCACAGTGAACGGGCGAACGGGCTAAGCTGGGCAATATTGAGGGAAGATCGAATTGGGGATTGATATTGACGATAAAGACCACGCGGCCAAAAGATGGAGTTCAAGAAGACATTTAAGAATGGCTACGGCACGTTCTCCGGTGTCTCTGATCTGTTCATGTCTAAGAAAGCAACAGAGGCAACAACTTCACCAGTATCCTCGTCAGCCAACGAACCACACGAGGAGAGACCGCCTTCGCCCAATCCTGAAGCTGCTGCGGACAAATCTGGCACCAAACCGGCCGGATTCTTCTCGTTGCCTCTCTCCAGAAAGGCCTGGATCCTCATAATCATAATGTTTAGTTCAGTCGCTTTGACCGTCGGCCTTCTGGCTGGCCTCCTCACGCGTGGGGGCCATGCTCAGAACACAGCGGGCCGCCCCAACATTGTCTTCATCATGGCGGATGACCAAGATAGATTGCTGAACTCCACCGATTATATGCCAGCATTGCAACGGGAGATCTTTGCCAAGGGCACCGAGTTCACACACCACTACACAACTATGGCTCTGTGCTGCCCGAGTCGGTCTTCTCTGCTCCGTGGACAACAAGTCCACAACACAAATATCACAAACGTTGTAGCACCAGGGTATGTCATGGCACCAGTAATCACTCAAAAGGGGCAGCAATGACTGATCGATATTCTCGCTCCACAGTGGCGCATATAACAAATGGGTACTCTCAGGCCAGGATAACGACTATTTGCCGCACTGGCTGAAAGCAGCCGGGTACAAGACGGAGTGTAAGTGGTGCTTATGTACTTGAGTGGGGTGCGTTGAGAATAGTGTTGACTGACTTTGATACTAGACATCGGGAAGATTATGAACGGTTACGGCCTTTCTAACTATGATGTGACCGTCAAGGGTTGGGACTTTGTTGACGCCGTGGTATGTTGATATTCTCGAGTCTCGAAAGTCAGGACACCGAAAGAATCACGTGCTAACACGCGGACCCACAGCTCGAGCCTTATATCGATGACTACAACAGTCCTGTCTTCTCCACTAATGGTAAGTTGCGAAGTGCCCTATCCTGAGATGTACTCCGTGGGCTACACAGGCCAGCGGTGGAGGTCGTTGGACTCGGGACTAATGATCTTGCAGGAGGACCGCCAACTTACTACCCCGGCTACCACCAGACCGACATCACACGCATCAAGGCGTAGGTATCTTGTGCTCCCACATGTCATGGCCCAAGCTAACGGATCGGACTCTTAGGCTCGACCGTCTGGACTATGTGACCAACCAGTCCGACCCCTTCTTCATGGCCATAACACCATTCACTCCTCACATTGCCTACCAGCAGAACAAGCCCTCGCACAGGTAAGCCTTTCTGCAATCCCACTCACTGGCACCGCTCTTGAGCTGACATTTCCGCCCCAGGCCGATTCCGCTGAAGAGACACTTTGACTTGTTTCCCAATGTGAAGGTACCCCAGCCTCCAAACTTCAACCCTACGGTGGAGCACCAGGAGGGCAAGTCAGGATGGGTGCAGTATCTGTCTCCCATGAACGAGTCGGCTATCGACTTCGCGGATTTCGTGTACCGGTCAAGACTCCAGGCCCTCCATGGGGTGGACGAGATTGTTGAGGATGTCGTGAAGATGCTGGAGGCGAAGGGTGTCGCAGACAACACTTACAGTAAGCCACACTCAATCCCCACAACCATCGTGAAGAGAAACAGTCCCTAACATGCTTCCAGTCATCTACACCTCTGACAACGGTTACCACCTCGGCCAACACCGTGTTCCGGGAGGAAAGTCCCTATTCTACAACGAAGACGTGAACATCCCCTTCATCGTGCGGGGCCCCAACGTCCCCCAGGGCGTCCAGTCCACCATCCCCGGCCTGCACCTCGACCTGGCGCCGACCTTCCTCGAGATCGCCGGCCTGCCCAAGTCCAAGTGGCCGGGCTTCTTCGACGGGCGCTCCCTTCTGGATCAGTGGCACGAGCCCAACAACTACAACGTCACCGCGGCAGGCAAGGGCAACGGCAAGGAGAGCATCAACGTCGAGTACTGGGGCCTCGTGGGCGTGGAGGCGCCATCTGCCGCGTCGCTCGGCGCGCCCTTCTACAACAACACTTACAAGACCATCCGGACCATCGGCGACGAGCAGAACTGGGCCTACGCGGTCTGGTGCAACGGCCAGACGGAGCTGTACAACGTCTCGGCCGACCCCTTCGAGCTGACCAACCTGGCCCGCGCGTACGGCGGCAACACCGTCTCGGCCGAGCACCAGAGGGTCGCCAACCGGCTCAACGCGCTGCTGATGGTGACCAAGAGCTGCGAGCAGGAGCGCTGCCGGGATCCCTGGGCTTGGCTCAAGCCTACCGATTCCACGACGCTCGTGTCGCTCGCGCAGGCCATGGATACTGCGTACGACGACTTCTTTGCCAACTTCCAGAAGGTGAACTTCGATACCTGCCTGAGCGTCCAGAAGGCGGAGAACGAGGGCCCGTACTTCCCGGAGCTGGACACCCTTCCGGGCGGAGGCCTGGGCCGGGCGTACCGCAACGCGACCGATGTCATCAAGACGGCGCCTGGTGCTAGGGTGATTACCACGTCGAATTACTATGGCACCAAGGCCCAGAGGAACCACACCATGGCGGATATCAAGGCTGCGTCGAGGTTGCTGACGCAGGAGGAGCTTACTGCGACGTAAAAGTAACGCATGTAAAGCGTGTTTCGGATATTTGGGCCTTGCTTCGTGGGTTAGAGTCTGCGGTATGATAACCTTTGCGCTTGGGTTGCATAAAATGGATTGCAGGTCTAAGGGGTCATGATGACGGATAGAGGAGGTCAGCATATGAAGGCGCTTTGATTTCGATGATAATGATATATATCCCCTTTAGTACTTGAGTACTACTTACAGCTTTTAGATGGCTGGTTGCATACAACAGAAATAAACCTCCCTGCACGATCATACCTGTTCTGCTCTCTCCAGTGACACAAGACACGTCTTGTTCCAAGCAGACCGCCGACTTCCGGGTTTGCCCCATGCTCCGTACCGAGTAAATAGAGACACAACGCCAATCGCAACCAAGACTCCTTGAGTCTTGGCTGTGTTGCCACTCTGACAGTGCAGATTGAGTGTTGGATGATTTCCGAGGACAGGAACAAGTAAACTGCCAGCCCTCTGTTTTCAATAACTTCCATCCCAAGGAAAAAGTATGGCAGTGGAAGCAAGAGTGGCGTGATGATTCAAAGAAGCAAAGTCTCGGTAATAAAGACAACTCGGGATGGCGGAGCACGGCGTTCCTAATTCGTACACCTTCCCCTTCCTGTCACACAGAAACCCTACGACTTGGTCGTCTCCACACACACTACTACGCGGAGGCACGGATCCGTACATGATGGCTGAATGGGCCTGGATGGAATGGCGTCTGGGTGCTCCACGGATTCCTTCTGTCGGGCCACCATATCCGGCCGCTTTTCTTCAGCTGATTGCGCCGCTCGTACCGAGTCGCAGGGCCCAATCTCACAGGCCTGACGCATCCATTCGTCTCACATGCATATGCTTGACCCAGACTGTCGGGTTCGATATAGAGAGCAGCATCTCGAGAGCAGTAAGCTCGGGTTCTCGAGGAACCCGGGGGGAGGGGGGGGGCTTTTGAGGCTTGGGGGTCATACTATACCTATTGCATCTTGGGAAGTTCCACCGTCCTCGAAACCCCGCCTGCTGGTAAGCCAGCCAATCCTGCAGAAGTCAAATGCTTATCTCGCTCGACCTGTGCCAACCAAAGCAAGAAAGATGACACGACTTTGACCGCTGTGAACTGTCAGCCATACCAGAGTGCCAAGTCAAATATTTCACCTTGACCATCTTCCGAAGGGAAACACTCAGCCAGTGTCCGACATGTTGACCGGCATCGATGGCCGCCAAGCAGATCTGCCTGCACGGCGTTCCGGTGCACAGGACTGGCCAGCAGGTTATAGAGAGGAGGATATTGAGCTGGATGAAGATGATTGCAATGTTCACCGGTGAGCCCAAACATCAGATTCCAGAACCCGTTTTGGAAAAACTGTTGACGTGACAAGCAGATCCATGAGCAGGCGAAGTCCGCTCGAAGCACAGTATGAAGGAAGGGACAGCAGTCGCACCAAGGTCCAGGTGCCTTCCCCCACAAGGACAGGAAAGCCGGAGAAGCCCATAGAGAGGTTTTGCAGCGAGCAACAGCGACACGAGAAGATCGCACTGATGATGAGTGAGGGAAGGGACGAAGCCCACACACTCAGACATATGTATGGGCCGAAGTCGAGGGCATCACCAGAACATTATTGCAGTCAACACGACCACGTATCAGCGATGAAAGGATTTGCAAGTGGACCCAGCCCACACGGCAGGCCTCCGTCTCCTCCATTCCAACCGTATCTTGAAGTCGACGGAAATGATGACTTGCAGGAGGAGGAAGAGTACGGCGAGGAGGATTCGCATTTCGAGGCCATCAGGATAGCTGCGCGCATCAAGTGAGTGCCACTTGCCTCGCCAGCCCAGTCTTCCATGTGGCCTCCTCCCTGGGACTTAGTCACGGCTAACAGACTAAACAGGACTGAAAGAATGCACCGGAGGGGCCAGCGAGAATGTCGCGAAGGGAGAGTCAGGAAGAAGATACGGATGGCAAAGAGGGCGCAGGCCGAGGAGCCTAGCTGACCCCATCTCGAGCCAACCGTGACGACACTATGGACTGGAACGACATATGAAGCCCTTCGGATGCCCCTGGACTGCTTGGACGAGGATGCATTTACTCGAACCAACTGCCGAGTCCCAGTCCCCATCCAGGAGGCGTACAGGCAGCTGAGAGTCGATTGGGCCGTTCTTCAAGGTTGGTTCGCAAAGTGTGTCAGGTCGTTTCTGGTGAAGATTCTTGGTGTTTTTCTTTATAGATTATGATACCCTTGACCGTGAGCTTAGTTTATTTGAACTCAGCAGGCAGTAAGGAATGCCTCGAAGGGGCGAACAACTTTGCATCCAGGATATCATCAATTGATGTTGGCCTTTGTTCTCCCTGCCGGCCCTTCGGGTCATGCATGAAGCTCTTCGGGTCCCAATATCCAGGCTGGGAAAGCGCTTCCTCTAGGAAAAGAATGAGAAAGGAGATTCGGGTGAGGAAGAAATAGGGGATCAAAAAGAACACGAAGTAAATAACTGTTCAGATCTGTAGTTGCCGTGCGTGCAATCTTGTTCATTCAGTGTTACGATGAAAAGGGCGAGCCACTTCAGCACTGAAGCCAATTGTTTTTGGGGGGGGGGTACAAATGGCACACACGTGACAGCTACAGTGGGTGATGAGCCTCTGACGTTGGGGCCTGTTTTTGGTGCTGTCATCAAGCTTCACTTGATAAACAGCAACAGCAACAGCAACAACCACGACGATAACCACAACCACAACCACAACCACACACAGCTCAGGCATGATGCTGCTGTAGCTCAGCTGTGTCTACTTGCTTTGCAAGTTTGCTTCAACCCTGCTGATGCTGCCATTTGCAGTTGCCTCCTCCCCTTCCGCCCTCTCCTAAACCTCGACGACAATGGCAGAAGTATCAAGACCCCTTCTGCTCCCTCAGAACCGCAAGATTCGACACCTTCGAGGCATCTACCTTCGCAATCTGAGCTTTGATCGCCCTCAGGGACGGACCACAGACGACTCGGCAGTTAAGCACTCGCCCAGCAAGCTCGACTCCCTCCGCGACAGCTCCCAATTGCACCACTCCGCCTCGACCGAGAGCTTGCGTCCGGCTTCCGCCCGAAGGAGGAGCACCAACCTGGGCAATGCGACCCCCGTCACGAGACAGAAACAGGTCGAGCTTATGATCGACAGTCGCGTTGCCGATGCCTTCTTCTCCTTGCATGTCGACGGCGAGGAGGATCCTATATACGTCAGCGAGACGGTCCAGCGCTCCACGGTAAGCAAGACATCCGGAATAGATCCCATCTGCTCGCAACAGGCTGTGTGCCTTCCTCTGTCCGGGACCGGCTAACAAACCCATGACGACTCCCAGAACTTCGACTTCCGTTTCTTCGAGCCATCCCGAGTCGCATATTCCACCACCCTACGATCACCCCAAGTCACAGTCAAGGTCTGGGCTCAGAGGCGAGGAACATGGGCACTGCATCTACAAGAGCAGGTCGACCTGCGCATGCTCAACTTCTTGGGCGGCGTACTGGGCACCCCTTTCCCGCCCAACTGCCTCGTCTTCCACCTCACCGATGGCGTCTATACTCTCGGCCTCCCCCCGAAGACCTTTCCTCCAAGGAAAGGCAACCCTGAGCCGACGTCCTCCTACAACGCCCTCATGCGCCTGTCGACCCTCGACCGCTCCATACAAGATGCTCTGGCAACCCAAGAGACGCTGAAGAAACGGATCAACGATATCATCACGAACAGCCAGGACGAAAGGGTGGACCTTCAAGAGGCGGAAGATCAGCTCAAGCTGACCAACAAATATGTCGCGTCTGAAGAGAAAGCAGTGAAGCTCGCTGCTGAGCAGATGGAGGATATGAGGGCATCGATTGCCGACCGCCGTGAGAAGATGGCAGAGGGACGGTCCCTCATGGGAAAGATAGATCACGACATGGACAACGCACTGGAGAAGCTCTCCGAGGACAAGGGCCGGTCCAACAATATCAAGGATGATATCCGTGGCCAGCGACGTCGTATTTGCGAAGACCTGAACAGCATCTTCAGGATAGAGCCCGTACCAGACGGCAAGCCCCTCCAGTTCCAGATCCGTGGTGTCCCCTTGCCCAACGCAGAGGACTACGGCGGGGGCATGACGACCGGCGCGGACGAGGACTGCTTGTCTGCCGGCCTCGGCCACGTCGCCCTCCTGACCTATCATCTGCAGTTCTACCTCGGCGTGCCACTGCCCTACCCTGTCACCTACTGCGGAAGCCGCAGTTACATTACCGACGAGATTTCCATCCTCAAAGACCCCGTCCGCGACTTCCCCCTGTACCTCCCGCGAGGCGGCTCAGCGGCCCAGTTCCGCTTCGACTACGGCTGGTTCATACTCAACAAGGACATCGAGGCGCTCTGCGCGGCCCAGGGGCTCAAGGTCATGGATATCCGCCACACACTGCCCAACCTTAAGTACCTGCTATACGTCTGCAGCGCCGGCACCGACGAGCTCCCCGAGCGCAAGAAGGGTGGTGTTAGGGGCCTGCGCGCTGGCATCATGAGGAGTCGTGGTGTGAGCCTGGCTGATGATCAGGGTAGTCTTGGCTCGAGCCGTCGTGGGAGTGTTGATAGCGACATGGTTGTCGGTGGTGGACGGCTGGGCGGGGATGATCTGAAGCGCAAGATCAACGAGTTGAGCCACAAGGTTGGCAAGGACGCCGGCCGCGGCGGTGGTGGGGGTACTGGCAAGGTACACGAGGTTGAGGTCGAGGACGTCGACCTGCCGTTCGAGGAGGACTTTGGCAAGTTGACGTTGCGGACCAAGGGCATGAGGGAGCATGTTGGCAAGTAAGGGCTCGGTATATGTTTTCCTCTTGTTTGTTTTGTTTGTTGCATCCTTCCGAGATACCCCAGCATGCGCCGGTTGCGTTTGAATATTACAATCGATCCATACATAGTCTTCTAGTGGGGGCTTTCCATGGTATTGTCGCATGCACATGTGAACGGCTGAGTAGACAATTTAGTAAGTGTGAAGGCATCGCGGTTCGATTGATCAACTCATCGGAAACTAAATCATCGCATATGTCGTTTAGACGACTTCATCTCCGAAGACCATGTGCGTGCTTCCTTCCTAGCCCATCCCTGCCATATGTTATCGGGGTAGGAGGCCACAGTCCCGTGTCCTGGCTGCACACACGTCGTACCCTTTTGTCCTCTCTCCTTCATATGCATGCACTAGTCGTCAGTCAGTCCATCTTCGCAAATCTCGCAAATATAGCCGACCGAACCCAAGGCCTGGGGGCAACCCTTTCCAAACAGCGCCACGACTTCTCCCAGGTATACAATGCCCCCACCCCGGAGGTACACTCCCGTCCGGAGAATATCTTGGCCGCATAACCCGATGTTCTCGTGCACCACCGCGTCGATCAGTTCGAAGACATCTCCAGCATCCGCCCAATCGACTTCCCGGCCCAGTAGGTAGGGGTCCTCGGCAACATCATTCCAGCCAAGCCTGGTCAATGCCTCTTTGGTGCTGCTCATGTAGAACTTGAGGGACGTGATGGCGCCCGGGGCCTTATCGTCGAAGATAAACTCGACCTCCACGCTCTTGACCAGCTTCAGGAAGCTCGACGGGCCGCCGCCACCGGTACTGCCACGCCGGGACAGCTCAAACATCCTGGCAAGCCGACCGACTGGGACCTCGCTGGGCGCCTCATCTTCGCCTATCGCCTCCCTGAAGGTGAAGGTGGCCTCACTGTAGAGGATGGGGAGGGACTCGGCCTGAAGCTGCTTGTTGACGAGGGACAGGGTGGGCAGGGTGAGGATGTCGAACTGCTCTGCCGCCGCCAGCTCCCGGTAGATCATCTTGCGGATCTCGGCGGGGAGGTCGAGAAAACGGAAAGCTTGAGGCTATTATTAGAAAGACATCTTTGTTAGTCTCTCTCGAACAGCAAAGAAGATACACCATCTCTCGATGGTCACAGGCGCTTAGATGGTTGCAAGTGAGACGGTACTGTTGACTTACCTCGACATTCTGCTGCTTGCTGCGGTCGGCCTTCTTTCGACCGCCCTTCTTACGTCGGCCGCCCTTCTTTCGTTTGCCGGCGTAGTTGTGCTTGCGGGCCATGTTGATGCTCAGACAAGGTTGGTTGGGAGAAACAGTTTATTGCGTAGATAGTGTGCAGTCGAGTAGTGGCTTTACTTTGAAGGTAGAAGAGCCTTCAAAGAAGGTGGATGAAAAGAGAGGAAGAGAGGTTCCAGTGGCCTCCAGAATTCGCGTTGGTGAGAGACTGAGCAATGGCTTCCAAGCCCAGTCACTGGCTAAATTCGCGAAACGAGGAGGCACTTCAAATAAGGCGGGAACTATCACCATTGCCTCCAGGGCTCCCAAACCTAGTCACTAGCTAAAATCGCGAAACGAGAAGGGGCTTCTGACTTCAAAAAAGGCGGGAACTATCACCATTGCCTCTAGGACTCCCAAGTCTAGTCACTGGCTGAGATCGCGAAACGAGAAGGGCCTTTGAACTCCAAACAAGGCGGGAACTAAACACCATTGCCTCCAGGACTCACATGTCTAGTTACTAGCTAAGATAAAAAAAAATGAGAAGAGCTTCAGACGCAACTAAACACCACTGCCTCTAGGACTCTTAAGTCTAGTCATTGGCTAAGATCACGAAACGAGAAGTACTTCAAGAACGGCGGGTGCTGAGCAGCAGTCCTTCCAAAGTCTAGTCACTAGACAAAATCTCGATATTGGCAGGGACCTCAAAGGAGGCGGGCCCGAATACCATTTACTCCCAAGTCTAGGAGTTATTGGCTGAGTTCGCGAAGCGAGAAGGGACTGGAAATGAGGCGGGAACTGAACAACTCGATCTCCCAGGTCTGGTCACTGGCAAAGGCCTCGACGCGAGAAGGATCCCAGATAAAGGCGAGAGAGACCGGACAGTAGTGCCTCCCAATTCCAGCTACAGGCGAACTTGGCAATACTGGAAGGGATTTAAGGCAGGCAGAAGTGACTGAAAACTAGTCCTTTTTGAGTCCAACTACAAATTGACATCAAGATACTACAAGAAACTCTGATGAGGTGGGAGTGGATAGACAGTCCTCATTGAGCCCCATGTAGTGGCGACCTTCATGATACTAGGAGAAACATCAATGGAGTTGGAAGAGGCTGGACAGTACTTCTTAGATGTAAGTCACTGATGGACTGCATGATACTGGCAAAAGTGTAATGTCAACTGGATGGTGGCAGATAATGGGCATTGAGTTTCATATCAAGTCACCAGCAAGCTTTGATATACAGGCAAGGAGGCTTAGACAAGATAAGATTAGGGGAGAATGTCGTGGTGCTAGCAAAGTAACGGGTTGAGGGCAGTAGAGATGGGACAGTTCGGGACTCATTTACTTAAAACATCAGTCAACATCCTAATGGTGACAGAGACTTTCGATATATGCGGGATAGGATTGGATGCATATGCAACTCTCGTATCACTGGCGAGTGCCCTAGTTCTAGCAGAGTCCTTACAAACAGAGATAGGGACAATTAGACAGTGATCTATGTCAGGGTTATAGGCGAATCTCTCGTTCCGATAGGTCTGGATAGGTTAGGAGTGCAAGCGAGTCACTTGAAAACTCCACATCTTCCTCATGTCTAGCCTGACATGGGCTAGACGATTGGGGCTGATGTAAATATCATGTCCAAGTCACTGGCATATCTTGCCTCCTTCCTGATGCTTTCTATACCAAGTACTTAGGCTGGAAAGGATAGGCAGTGCGACATAGGCCAAGTCACTGGCGAAGATGGCCCTGGTTACGTCCTCAATCAAGGTATTGAGGCTCTTATATCACAGAATATGAACCAATATTTAAGTGATTGGCATATCCTGCTTCTCTTCGTGTGGTCCAGCTACAGTCAGAAGAGTTTTATGAAGAACAGACCAACTGAGCGTTAGAAGGTACACCTGATCTTTCCCAGGTGACATTTATGCACTGTGAAGTCCACTTCTTTGTCCCCAAGTCAACAAACATAGCAATCAAGTAGATCTTGTGTCCGAGGAAGGCAATTGGTAGCTGGCAGTAGTATTCTCCTTGTTAATGATGCATCTAGCTATAGATTGTGTTACGGGCATTCAATGTTGTCCATCTGAAAACCCCATCTGAAAGCTTGAATAAAGTACAGAGAAGCTGGACAAGGTGGGTGCACCTCCAGTGCTGGACATGTCATACTGTCAAGCGACCTTGAAAGAGTTCTAGTAGTACACGACCCGTGGACATGATTCTTGCTGTACCTTATTTGGGTTGCCAAACACTAATGCAAATGAGAAATTTGCAAGACAAGGGAGATCATTAGGCTGCTGTGGAATTTATGCTATGGAATATCAGTATTGAAAGACAAGATGGCATTTGTTTCAACTTGTAGAGCACCTCTCCTCCAGAACATCTCGTAGATGGCCGATTGTTGACAAAGACTCTGTTCGTTAAGGCGCGACTTTCGATCAGTAGCAGCAACGCTCCCCTGTGAAACCTAGGTACAGGTTCATACTGAGACTTTCGCCACAGCTAGGTACTTTACTGTTATCATGGGCAATCACGCGTATGCCAGAACCGTATGTGGCAAAAACTGTTTGCATAGGTTGGGACCTTACATATGTAGGGAGTCAATCGCGGTGACGCAGCTCTACAGTCTTCACTTGGGCAGCTCAGCGTGTTTTTTGTGTCCATCTCAGTGGTTCGTTCAACTAAACGGTCGTTCCTCGTAATCCATCGCAGCCTTGCCAGTCGGCCAGTAGGCCCACCTGGGTCGCTCAATAGGGAGCAACCAGGCCCATTATCTGGACCTGCTGCTTCTTGCTTAAATATGTTGAAGTTGTTTTTACAAGGCCCCTTCTCGGACTGCTTACTCCTCGTCATCCTTGTCCTCCTCGCCCTCGCCCTCCGACAAGGACAGGCCGTTGTCGGCCATGACGCGCTCCAGATCTTCGATGCGCCGCAGAAGACGACGCTCCGTGGCGCTGAGCCGGGAGGGCTCGGTGGGCGCAGCCGGGCTCTCCTCCTCCTTCTCCTTCTCCTCGTCCTCGTCCTCGTCCTCGTACTCGAACTCCGAAAACTCCAGGCCGTTGTCGGCGATAACGCGCTTCAGACTTGCAATGTACCGCAGAAGACAACGCTCCGAGGCTGTGTACTGGGGAGGCTCAGGGGACGCAGCCGGGACCTACTCCGCCATGTCCTCGTCGGGCTCCTCGTCGGGCTCCTCCTGGAGCCTTCGCAGCTCCTCCTCGAAGCCATCCCAGAACGGATCGGGGGCGGCCGAGTTCGGGTCGGGGATCAGGTGGGTCAGCCTGCACCTCCTCAGCTGGTCCCACTTCTTACTCGTCGCCGTGGTCTGGGTCACAGGTCTCTCCGGGCGGGCCTTCTTGAGGGTGATCCAGACGCCCACCAGGTACTCCCGGGGAACCCAGGGGACGACCTGGTTCTCCTCGTCCTCCTTTGCCTCCAGCGTCTCTCTCCAGGTTTGGTAGGGTGGGCTGACCACGTCTCCCTCCCTTACCGCTCCGTACATCCACACCTCCAGCTTGGGAATCTTGCCATGCTTGCCAAAAAGCTCCTTATGCAGGAGGTGGCCACTGTAGGGATCCTTGATACAAGGATGGCTCTTGGTCAATGCCTTGAGCAGTCCCGCCTCGTCCACTCCAGGTGGGATCATGTCCCTGAAGCGATCAACCACCATGCGCCAGTACTTGGGCTTGACTTGCTCGTGCCACCGAACCACGCGGGTGTCTTTGTTCTCGTCCCTGGTCACGTGGTCCTGAAGCTTGCTGCGGTCAGCATCAGCTCTAAACAAGTCCACATCTTCGCCTCGGGCGGGCACCGAGAGCTTGATGGTGTAATTCTCTTTAGCATTGACCTCAAACGGGACAGTGACTCTGATCTTCCTAGTCTCGTTGTTGGCTTTCATCTCGTCGGTGTTCGCGTTTGATTCCTGTGCTGGAAATACGGGTATTGGGACGATCTCGTGCAGCTGTCGATGGTGCTGGCTAGCCGATGACTGGAAGATAGTTTGTGGCGGCGGAAAGCTGGCACGGACGCGTTCAAGACGGGAAGAAAGAGAATCCTTGAGCTCTGTGGCGAGCTGGTCGTGCGAGACAGGTTGGGGCAGCTGAGCGAAAGGGTTGGCGTGTCTGGTGTCGACCGAAGAAGCGTTGTTGAGCAATGGAGTAGAGAAGGAGGCCGGTTGCTGCGTTCCCTGTTCAAATGTGTGATTGAAGAAGGTATTGGAGTTAGGGTGTGCAGAATGTGTGTTGAATGGAAAACTGGAACCGATGCCGCTCTGGCGGAAAGTTATGGTGCTCTGCTCGTTTGGAGGACGGCTATTGAACTCTCCCTGGACAGGTGCGCGGTTGAGGGAAGAAAGGTCGGTCGGTGGAGGGTAATTGTTGGCAGTATTAGGCTGGTACAAATAACGGTCGTTGTACTGTGAAGGGTAATTGTTAAGGTGAGACCCGCAAGTCATGGGTTGAGGCTGGGTCTGATAAGAGTCGTAGGGCTCTGAAGGAAGCTCGAAGGCCGAAGGCTCCGTTTCCTGTACAGATTGTGGCCAAGGACTGAAACCAAGTCCACCGTTTTCGTACTGCTGCTCAGGTTGCTGGTCGCCTGATGGGTGCATACGGGGGTCGTCTCGAAAAGCTCCAAAATACATGGTTGCTGGGAGGCCGGTACCTGTAGCAGGTACAGCTGGCTGCTGCCATTGCTCATGACCAGAAAAGCCAACGTTAGGTTGAGAGGAAGCTTGAGGTCCAACGGTGGCTCTGGGGTGGCCGTTTTGAACCGTCTGGTATGTCTGGCCCACAGTTGAAGAAGATGCCATGCTGAGGTCAACACCCACCCTGAGGGATAATCAGTATGTTCTCCAAGAAAGCATTGAAAGTATCAGTATAAGCTTACTCTTGGTCTTCCACACCAACGTCTTCGTCCCTTAGATTGAAATTATTCTCATAACCACAGTTCCACCCTTGAGCAGTAATCAATCTCTCGATCAGATTCCAATCAGGGTTAGGCAACCCACTGGTTCCCTCTGTTCCAGAATAACTCATGGTGGCTATTTGCTGGCTCGTGATTGTGAGTTATGGGTTGTTGACTGTTGAAAGAATGGGCTGTGCTGTTCACCTGGCTGTCTGTTGTTGTTTTGGAAAAAAGAAGGATCAACAGAATGTCCAAAAGGGAAACTGGAAGAAATGATTGCACCTGTCTGTCAGATCGAGCTAAACTCTTTGGCCTGGTGCAAAAGCGGATCCTTTTGGTATGATGTTGTGACGATGCGATCTGTTGATATCAGTATATCAGTGTGCATAATCCTCAGCCTCGCCTAAGCGCCCGGGATCTTTTTCACAGGCTGGGACATCCAACAAGGGGAAGCACCTCTCTGGGACTGGGTGGAACAGGCCTTCAGGTACCTCTGGACATCTCGGCATAATAGGTAGAGCCCAATTGAGTGAGGCAGGAAGGTTTTCTTGGTCGTGGGGAGGATTGTTATGTTGACTGCCTCTGAATGGTGGTTGTATTCACTCAGCAGGGTGCGGTCACTGCTAGAAGCCTAGAGAACGGTACCCCTTGGCTGCTTGGAAAGGCTGACGGAAGGGTCCGGATGAATATTGCTGCTTTGGGTTGGAACTATAGAAGTCATGACTTGAAGCTTCAAGTCTTGAAGTCCTTCTTCTCTCTCTCTCCCCCATTCTTCTGTTGGATGCACCAAGATGCTTGACCTCAACTGGAAGCCAGCTAGACTGACTGCCTACAAAGTAATCTTCGGCATTGAGTGTTTGAACACATTGTCTGGATCATACTTCTTCTTCAACCCCACAAGCGTTTCGAAATGCTTGTTGTATATCTTCTTCAGGTCCGCATCTTCCTCACCTAACAGCGAGATATACGCACTGTCAAGAATATTCCCCCAGTCCTGTTCCTGGAGCTCCCGCAGCAACGACTGACCCCATTTCGACGCCTCCAGCTCGAGCGACGGGTCGGCCGTCATGGAGACGACCTCGACCATGTGGTGGTCTTGACGTGCCCCAAAGACGGACTCCCCGTTGGGCTTTGGAGAACGGAGACTGTGTACACAGATCATTGCGTTGCCAATGGGGACAGCTTGACTGTACTTGGCTAGGACACTGACACTCTCTGGAGTCCATCTCTTGAGGTTGACCGTATAGGAGCGACCATGGACGCCGTAGTGCACCATTTTCTCGTTGTCCTCGCCGTACTTGGCAACTGTCTTTGCCTCGGTCATATTGACAATACAATTTCCAAGACTTGCGACCTTGTCGATCCACTTGCGGCCCTCTTCGTGGTCGTCATCGACCCAGGTGGTTATGGCCACAAGAACCTTGCCGAGTTGTGGGAAGTCCATGGCGAAGAGCTGGATTTGCAGCGCTGCGGGCAGAGGCAGGCTGTGGACGCCTTCTGTCAGACTCGTCCAGATGGACTTCATGTCGCTCGACTCGTAGACGAACGTTCCCACCAGTATCTGTCAGATCAGATCAGATCAGTCCCAACTCCTCGTGTTTCGGATAGAAGGCTAACACTGATCGTGTCCCCAGATACCACTTACCTCCTTGAGCGGATACACCTTGACAGTCAACTCGACGATGACCGCAAAGACACCACCGGCGCCACGGATGCCCTTCAACAACTCGTCACTCGCATCCACGATATCGTCTTTGGAGTCAACTACCCTGGCTGAGACGACCTGGTCGACACCCAAGCCGTGGAGGGTTGAGAAGGGTCCATATCCACCGAAGGTGCTCCATCCGACATACCCAACCGGTCCGGTCGACCCGCTTAACGAACGACGGAAGAAGTTTCAAGTCAGCAACTGAACATCTGAAAAGGGGGATTATACTATGTACGAACCAGGGCGTGATCATGCCGTATTCCCCCAAAGCCTTCTGCAGGCCCCCTGTGAGGATACCGCCACCAACCTTAGCCGTCGTCCTGTCCTCGCTGACTTCGACGTAGGCAATATCCCGCATGTCGATCATCAAGGCGTCGTCGACCAGTGTACGCCCAACACAGTTGTGCCCGCCCGTCCTGATGTTGAAGTCCACGCCGTTCTCGACGCAGGCGCGGACCAAGACCTGGACATCCTCGGCCGTTTGTGGTCGAGCAATGACCGAAGGACGGGCCGGTCTGACTCTGTACGTTTTCCGGAGGGCTTCATAGTCGGGAGACTCGGTGGTGTAGAGCTTGATGTTGAGGTGTTGCAAATGGACGAGGGAAATGACTGCCTCTATTCCTGGTGCCATATTGGATGATCTTTGCTGTCATCTGTGTGCTGTGTCGTGTCTCAGTATACCAGAGCCCGGATGAGAGAATAGTTGCTGGTCAAGAGCCCAGGGCAGGAATAACGGTCTTTTATGTCAGCACCCAATTGTTTGGCCGCAAACCCGCAGTCCCCACCCTTGACCTCATGGCGGGTGGCTGGTGCCAGTGATGCTGATGGCTGTTGGTGACTGGAGATGGGTCTCCACCTGGCACTTGCAAGCGCAGAAATCCTACGGGTAGGGCGGATAAACATGTTTCTTGAAGGGGTTCTGCAACCAAGCAGTCCACCAGGCCGACGACCGTCCTCTCTCAAGTCCCATAACAACATGCCAGCGAAGTACCAGGTCCCTGTCGCCCACTCGAACATGACGATGCTGACACGACGCCGGGCGGGCTGATCGTTTGTATTCTGACGGATACAAACTCTTTGCACTTATATGGATCCCAGAAAACCCATACCGCAGAAGACAAGTTTTCACTCTGGAGTAGGGGTTTCCTGCACCGTCCAAAAGTGAGGGACGGGGAGATTGGAGACTATATTGTCCATGTGCATATCGGAGACGGCAACGGGTTAGTGAGTTTGGACAACGACGCAGTATCCCTGGAGCCCTCATCTCGCTTCTTCGAGTTTGTCTCATAAAGTCGACCCGAGATAGCACTGTAAAACGACGCTGACAGTGAGTGCCAGGCCCTGGAACTTTGTTCAGGAGCTGGAAATGTGAAGGAATAGTATTGTCCGGTAGGAAAATAGGATCGACGGCTTGACAGCGCAGAGACCGACAGTGCTTTGTGTCTTTTCGTTATCATACGGTGGGTCTGTGTGAAGTCGTTGATGGGTCCCAGGTCCCTGAGGTGTCGTTGATTCGACATTGACTTGAATACTGAAGTACTCAAGGAAGTAATCAGTGACTCACCCATACGTAGGTAGATCCCAATCGTTTCTGCTACTTCCAGGTGTGTACATACGTACCTTAACTTCGAGAAACCCATGAAAGGCACATATCGTTGTACTATGAATCTGGATGCTGTGACGTTCCCCTCCCCTCAAACGACGCTCAAATCTCTACAGTTGCTGTATATTGACAATTGAACTTTGGTATATCTCTAAGGCTTCACCTCGCGTTTGGGGAGTCGCCGTGGCTTTCGTTGGGATATTAGCCAGCTAATCCCTCATATGTCATGAGATCCGGGCCACAATGGTACTGGCCATGAGGAATGGTGCATAGCTGAGAATGGAGATCACTTGGCCCGCGACGAAGATGTAAATTATCAGACACTCATAGGTGTCATACCAATGGGCTCGACAGTAGACAGCTCATGAAGTTGCATTATCTGGCTCATTAGGCTGTGGGATTCTTGCCCGGACAGGTTTGAAAAGCATATGATCTTGAGGGCAAAATCACGTTGCACCCACTATTCCTGAGTGTCGTTCTGCAGGAATGGCTGCAGATAATCCCAGCCAGCAGCACGGATCTCCAAGGGCCATCGGAAGGGTAGTTCTGGTCATCATATTCCTTCGTCAAGTACAACCTTGGAAGGTTCTGGCGTGGAAGGGGCTGTGATATGATCCTATTTCCCGTTCACCCCCCTTTTCCGCCCCACCCTGAGAATGCACGCCACTATCATTACATTTCGAATCACTCTCTAATTTCTCAACAACTAACCAACTTTAAATTTTTTTTTTATATCTATAGGTTAAGCAGATTTGCCTATCTTACCAGACCAATCTCGAGACTATTCGCCTATATTTAATCCTCGTAAATAGCCCTAGCCATGACTAACTCAGTATTTAGTGGAGATCAGGGTGCATTCTGAGGGTGGGGCGGAAAAGGGGGGTGTGCAGGAAATGGGGTGTTTGACTTATAAGTAGCATGTAGTCCGATGAATGTAAGCCTCGAAGAGAAGGCAGTGTGGAGAGCTGATTCGGCTTTACTGAATTTTGAAGCACCGTCGCCGGGGGTCACATTCACAGCGGTCGGTTTTAAGGAGAGCAAGGGCCTGGTGATTCCTGAGAGTGTCTCCTCCGAGTCCTGGACTTGGTAGGAGACTGGAGTTGTTATTTCGGCACCTTCGGGCTCTGTTGCACAGAAAAGGCCTAGTACTGTCGGCAGTCAGGGGGCGCAGGTGAAGGATCGACTCCTTCGACGATGCACCCATACATGATTATTGTATAATTACGGCCATCCTTGCGACCCAGATGCTGTTGAGAGCGGAGGACACAGCGCGTGCTGTCATGCCAACGATGTTTGCTGGTCTGATGGGTCGTGTTCGACCTACGGCGGTAATATTCCCTATACGATGGGCTGTACGGATAGCACCTGGGAGAGTTCTTCTCGTCCCAATATACAATGTGAGGGTCAAGGTAAGTGCCGAGTCTCAAGCTTGTTGTCCTCTCTAATATGTCCCCTTCAATTCTGACCCCTTTGGCCTTCTTGAACAGAAGCAACAGATGCAGAAACGTGGATGGTCATCTGCTACCCATCAAACATGACTTCATGTTGTCTACAAGGCGCGCCTACGTGTTGCACAGACTCAAGTAGCATATTTTTCGACTACGCACCTGGTCGCCCTCTTACCATTCTCGACAGTGAGGGGAATCCTATGTCCAGCACTTCAAACAACACAACGACAACTGTCACTGCGACAGTGACACCGCTGGCATCGAGCGGGTCGGCGGCATCTAGCAACCACAAGAGCGACAATGCTGGGGAAATAGGTCTGGGAGTTGCGCTTGGAGTAGTCTTGGTCGCAGCCGCCGCCGCCATAACGGCACTGTCGATGAAAACGAGATCAGAGATGGCGATGAGAAAACGTAGTGAGGCCACCTTGGCTGCGGCACGAAGTTTTCAGCAGCCATATGGGCCTAAAGGCTACCCATCGTCGTCACCACCATGGGTGTCGCCTCCAGTGGAGCTTCCGAGCATACAGTCATTGTCTAGATGACAGAGATGCCAGACAGCTGTTTGCTAACTAAATAGTACTTTCGCATGGGACACACCAACACGCATGCAGGTGCTTCCAGGGTTCTGAATACGTGCACGTCAAGTGGTAATTAGATCCTACACTACTCTACTCTACTCTACTACCCTACTACCCTACTGCCCTACTCGGTTAGCTTGTGGTTTTAGTCAACACAGTCTGATAATCTCCTAGAAGAAGTTGGACGCGAGCAGAGCTCATGGTGGTCTGTATATTGGGTATGTAATGTTGTGTTGGCGTTCCTTGGTGAGCCTTGGAGATCGATGGAGGAAAGGGAGATGGGTGCTGTATCATCAGCAGTAACGTCCAAAGACCGTACCACTCGGGCAGTAGGTATATGCAAGGAGCCGGAAGATAGAAAATCCTGGAACAAGCGGCGGTCTGTGAAGCTCAGGGGTCTCCCTGGGGGCAGACGGGATGAAGCTGTGGACTAAACGTCATAAGTGGCCTCTACTATATCATGTACAGCTGGGTGTAAGGGTGTAGAATGAGTGGAGCGGTCAACTGTGGTGCTCGTGAGATATCAATTGATGGTACAGTACATGTGCATCCGCCAAACGTAGAAGGTGAATGAAAGGCTTTGCACCAGTATCCACAATGATCATACGAATGTTGAAAGCAAGGCCGAGATGTGCTATAGGTACCAAGAAACACATGTGTAGTTGTATAGGCGGTAAGGAGATCAAGCATCCCCATTCGCCATATCCTGTCTGATCTCAAGGATGCATTTGACTCACTACTGCCCGGGTGGCTGGGTGGGTCTCAACCAACCCCCGTGTCTAGACTCTGGGGGACATTAAGCGAAACGCTTGGTGGTGGAGAGCGCATTGTGTGTAAGTAGTGTAGGGTTGTGTGTACGTGGGTGGACACGTCGCATGCAGAGTTTGCCCAATCAAACCGGCCCAAGGACGAGAGATGGAAAGTCGGCCGAGTGAGTGGATTACATCTCGCTTAGCCGGTGCAGCAGTTGCAGCAGAGGTATCGCCACACACCAAAACGCCCCGACAGTTGTTCTTGCATTTGTGGATCCATCCCGAAACACTTCAAGGAACGCGGATTGACTGACTGGCTGCTTTGTGCTTTCTTAGCCTATGGTGGGTTTTTGGTCTGGCGACCCACACGCGCTTTCCATGCAGATGCCCGTCATTTGTTTGCCTTTGGCACGCTTGGGCAGAAATGGCGGGCGCATATCAAGATGGTCACCACCACGGATGGGTGGAGGTTTAAAGCTGGAGTCTCTCTAGTCTTGACAATCCGCTTCGCCTTCACCAACTTCAACAAACGCTACCACCACTAAGTAAAGATGCACAAAATCGACCGACTTCCTGACGACATCCAGTCTCGCATCTTCCACGACCTTGACCAGATGTCAAAGCGACAACTCAGTAACACAAACCGGACATTAAGGAAAGTCGCCGCACCGTATTTCAACCCGTCCATCCGCATCACAGAAAGCTTCAACGACAAAGAGGCCCTTCTCCTCACCCTGCAACAGCATGGCAGGGACCTCATCGACGAGCTGAGCTTCTGTGTTCGTCCAAGGGCTCTAGATGACCAAGGCACCCAAGTAGGACCGGGCAAGCCGGGCGTTTCGACAGCTGCACAGGAGATTCTCAGCGGCACACACACGCCCAACCTGAGGAGGGTCAACCTCGAGTACGACTTTGAGCTGGAGAAAGAACAGCCAGCCAAGTTTGAGCAAGGCGTGGTGGCCTTTGAGCAACCAAAAGAGGAGGAGGCCCTCTTGCAGCTGGAGAATGACCAAACATGGAGGCGCCTGCTTGCAGACACCTGGAATGCTCTGGCAGCGAACGGGACCGTCACTCACCTTTCCGTCAAGCGGTTTGTACCGATCTGGTCATCGGCATTCCACTCGACTGAGTTCCGCAAATCTCTGGGTCGGCTGGAGAAACTCGACATCAGCATCTTCGGCATGAAGAACGGCCGTCGCAGCATCAACACGGTACCCGCATACAACGACTCTCTGCAGTCTCTACTCAAGGTCCTCTTCCTGCACGCAAGCTCGCTCAAGAGACTCACACTTCAAGCCTCCCAGCAAGCACCGCTGAGTGCAAGGGGGAACTATCACATCCCCCTCTCGCTGAAGGCAACACATCTCCCGAAGTTGGAACACCTGTCCTTGAAGAACTGCTTCATCGGATTCGAGCTTGCCCACTTCATCAACGGGCACAGTACCACCCTCAAGACGCTCGACCTTCACAACTGCTACGCCTACCGGTCCACAAGTACCACCGACGATTCATCCAGCGGTGGGATGTACTGGGCGCCCTTCCTGGCCCTCATCAACAAGCCTGGGATGAAGCTCCGCCGACTGACTCTTTCGGACGACCACATCCCCTTGACGATGGACGACAAGAGGCTGAAGAAATACAACCCGGCGAAGGCGGACGAGCCCGAGGACGTGAAGAATATGCGCCGGGCCCAGATGGAGGATCCCAGGAGGAGATTGCTGTTGTATGCCTACCTGAGGGATTACAGTGGGGAGCTCTGGATGAACAAGGATGCAATTGTCGCAAGTTTCGAGGCTGGTGATGACCAGTGGGCGTATGATGAACTGATGTCAGCGATGAAGAAGAACGCGGAGGGAAATCAAGAGATAGCGGAAGATGAGGGCGGAGAAGAGAATGGGGCGACGGATTCGGGATGCGAGGTCGACGATGCCGCCGAGATATATGAACTCCCTGGGTAGACTACATTCCTTGAAATCCAAGCAAACGAATGGACAACATTCCCCGTTGTGATCAATCCGGACAGTCATCGCTGATTAGTGTCGTTCAGGCCAGTAACCACATACAGAGATACCGCTTTGGAGACTCGGTGACAGGTCTGCTGCTCAGCACGGAATGCGGAGGAATGACCTCGACTTTCCGGCCGATACTTACCGGATCCTGATGGATCTTGCCCAAGTCCGGCATGATAACCGTTGACCCCTCGAGCTCCACTCTGGGAACCCCTTCCAACTACTCGCTGACCTTGAGCTGGCAGACAAGCGATGTCAACGTTGATAAGAAGCCATATCAAGGCCTATCATCTCAAGTGAACATGCCTAGCTCTGCCGGTTCCTGGGCTCTTATGGCTCTTTTGCTCAAACATGTCGAAGCACCGTTACATTTATCAATACCCGAGTGTCCAGGGCGCCCCGTCATCACCGCTCCCATGCCATGGAATGCGGGGAATCGCATATCTCGACGCGACCAACAAGCATTTCAGGGAAATGGGGTTGTTGTCTACACCATGTAGATAAATAAGGAATACCAACAGGTTCGCTCATGACGACCGTGGTCTGTTTCTCATCTGGTGATCCTTCAATTGCAAGTCCAGCTCAGTGAACATCATGGTCCTCCTGTCCCATCTCGTCGCCGGCGCCCTCGCCGTGGGCGGTGTGTCCGCCTTCACGGGCAACACGACGGGCTACATCAACGACATGTTTGACACGTCCATGAGCTTCCTGGACCAGATCTATGACCCTACCGCCGGCTATCTCTGGTACTTCTACTACCCTCTGGCAGCAGGAACACACGAGACTCGGTCGACCGTGTGGTACGCTGCGGGGCTGCTTCGCCGTAACCAGGGCGAGGATGTGGAGAATGCTGTCAGGATCATAAGGAGTGTCATTGGCGACCAGAAGAACAATGCTAGTGATCAATGGTAAGTGATAGCTCTTTTCGAAGCCCCGAGGGGGGGCCAGAGTGCTAATTGATGGTGACCCAGGTTCGGCGACTACACAAAATATCCAGAGGAACCAACAGTCGGGACAGCATGGTATCCAAAATCGGTGCGCCTTCTTGAACAACTCCCCCTCCCTAGCCCATCATCTTCAACAGAAGCTAAGGCCTAACCTAAAATCCCCTCCAGATCTACAACTCATGGGACCCCAACTGGCGAGGCTTTATCGGCACGACCCTGATAGTAATCTACGAAGAATACGGGCACCTCCTCCCCCTCCCCATCAAGACCCTCATCGTCGAGTCCCTCCGCAACGAGACCATCGGCGACAGCTACCGCGTCGGCGGCGTCGACGGCGACAACGTCTACCCAGCCTACTCCAACCCGAGCCTCATGCGCGCCGTGGCCACAGGTTGGACGGGTCTCAAGCTCAACGATAGCAACATGACCGCCGCAGGCGAGGCCTACGCCCAGGAGGTCCTCGACCTCTTCGACCTGAACAACACCCTCTCCGAGTTCAACAGCGGGACCTACTGCGGCGTGAGCCTGTACGCGCTGACCCTCTGGGCGAAATACATGCCCGCCTCGTCCGTCATGGGCACCAACGGCGCGAGGGTGATCGGCGAGGTATGGAACTCCTTCGGCGAGATGTACAACGCGAACCTGCGCAACGTCGCGGGGCCGTGGGACCGCACCTACGGGTTCGACATGAACCTCTACATCGGCATCATGAACGCCTACATGTGGTCCCTCGTCGGCGCCGACAGGGCCCCCGGCATCAACACCGTGAGTCACGGGTCGACCCCGGCCTGGGCCACCACGCACGCGGATGACTTCCAGATCGCGCCGGTGCTGGCTGCTATCTTGCCGTATCACCATACGCTTGTGCCTGAGGGGGTGGTCGAGAAGTTGTTGGTGTTTCCTGGGGAGCACACGTATACTACTGCGGCGTACGCCCCGCCGTATGATCTGGTGAGGAGGAACGTGACGACCTGGCTGAGCGAGAACCTGACCATCGGCGCTGAGAGCTTCGACCAGAGTGTTGTCGGTGGGTTCAGCATCAACCAGCAGCAGTGGGCGCCTGCCGTGGTGCAGTGGCTGAGGAGTGACGGGACCATCGGCTGGTTTAGCTATTGGGCCACCGAGGAGGCCATGCAGGTGAAGGTCTCGCCGTATAGACTCAGCTTGAGTTATCCCAAGGGCAACGAGAGCAGTATCTTCACGTTCATCGTGGCTTCGAACCCGCTGGGCCAGAAGCGAGACGTCTTGAACTGGGACGATGTTATGGGCTTGAATGTCAACGTCAGTGGGGCTGTGGACCTGGTGCACCAGGTTGCATTCTGCGGTCTCCTGGGTGGCGCTTGTGATATTGATCATGATTGGGAGTTTTGGAACTTTACCTATGTCATGCCGGCTGGCAGCGCCGAGACGCCGAGCATCGTTCTGGATCTGGACCTGGCTTAAAGTGAGCTGGGAGAGCCCGGTACATAGCCGAGATCCCTGGACAGGGTGGAAAGCAGTCGGAGGTATGTATATGATTTATTAACAAGACATGTGTATACTGTACATTATTACCTATGCACCTTCCACTATTCATCTTCGAAGTGCGCCCAACAGGGAAGCGTTACCCCTATCTCTTGACGCTTCCCACCATTCCCAGTTCTCCCTTGGCATGGCGACTCGCACCCTTGGGGTTCACGTACTTCAGCGGCCGGTACACAGGGTTCCACATCTGCTCACGGATCCACTCCTTCAACTCCTCGTCGTCGCCGGGTATCCCCTCCTCCGTCACCAGGCCTTCCTTCTCCGCCGCCCGGATCACCTTCCTGGCGACATGAACACTCACGTCCCTCACGGCATCCACGCCCGGTACCAGCGGCGCAGTGCCGTCCTTTAGGGCGGGGGACATTTCTGCCACGGCCTCGACGGCTGCCACAAGCATCTTGTCTGTCACCAGCTTGGCTCTGCACAGTACAGCTCCCAGACCGATGCCAGGGAACACGACGCTGTTGTTGCACTCGGCCACTTGTATCTCGATCTCCTCCCCGTCCTTTCCCCACGCGCCCTTGACAGGCTCAAACGGACTGCCGGTGGCTACCAGGGCGCGGCCTTCGGTCCATTTCAGTAGATCGGCGGGTACGGCTTCGTGTAAACGGGTCGGGTTGGAGAGGGGCATGATGATGGGCCTGTCGACGTGGGAGGCCATTTCCTTGATGATGTCCTCGGTAAAAGAGCCGGGCTTCGTCGAGGTGCCGATGAGGACGTGGGGATGCACCTCCTTGATCACGCCCTGCAGGTCGGTGGATTTGCCATCCCAATCCTCTTTGGGCTTGGCGAAGAATTCTTGTGCGTGGTTCAGGGGTGTGTCGGTGGTGAGGAGACCGGGCTCGTCGATTAGCCTGTACGAAGAAAGTGTCAGTCGCATGGTGTAGTAACGAAGAGAACGTGGAGGAACGTGTGTGAGAGGCAGGACGTACCAGATATGCTTTGCGGCCTCTTCCCTGCTGCATTCGCTCTCCGCCACAATGGCGTCTCTGATCTGATCAGCAATTCCACAGCCGGCCGAACCCGACCCGAAGATCACCACGCGCATGTCGCTCAGTTTCTGCCCCGCAACGTGTAGCCCTGACATTATAGCGGCAAGGGTCACGCAGCCGGTTCCCTGGACATCGTCGTTGAAACAGGGTATTTTTGGACTGTAGCGGTCAAGGATGCGGCGTGCTGCGCGATGGCCAGGGTCAGCCGAAAAGCCCGGAACCGAGACAGGGTAGATGAAGAAGGTAGGCGAAGACTTACCATTGTCAAGTCCAAAGTCCTCGAAGTGGATATATGCCCGTGGATACAGCTCTCGAGCTGCCTTGACGAAGGCATCGACAAATTTATCGTACTTCTCACCACGCACTCGTTTCTCCCGCAGACCAAGGTACAGGTCGTCGTTTAGCAGGTCCTCGTTATTGGTACCACAGTCAAGAACGACAGGTAGTGTGCGGTTGGGGTGGATCCCAGCACACAGAGTAGTGAGGGCAAGCTTCGCCACGGATATCAACACACCACCAACTCCCTGGTCTTTGATGCCCAGAATCTGTTCTCCGTCTAGACACTCGGGTCAGTAAATGTAAGACTTGTAGTGTCTCGGTGAAACACGTACCGGTAACCACAATGTAATCAATATCCTCAGGGGTTCCCCACTGGGCCAAGTCATGGTGAACGCGGTCGATGTCGCTGATATTCAAGAAGCATCCCTGGGGACGTCTGAATACACGCGAGAAGTTCTGGATGGCGTCGCCTTCGGTTGGTGTGTAGACGATGCTAAACATTTCGTCCATGTGGTCGCGTAGGAGCTACCACAATTCAGTCAGACATGTCTCTCGGGTCATACAACAGCACCAGTGTCTCTCACCTTGTAGTACAGAACCTGATTCTGCTCCTTCATAGAGGTGAGGAAGGTGTTCTTAGCCAGGTCGTCGGGGCGGCTTGAGAACTGTTCGTAGGCACGGTGTGCCTGCTGCTCGAGGGTCTGGACGCGCTGGGGGAGCATGCCGGTGAGGTTGAAGGCTTCACGCTCGTCGGCAGGGAAAGCAGAGCCTTTGTTGAAATAGGAGTGGTTTAACAGCATGGTGCCGACGAGGGCGCACTCAAGGGGGCCGCTCGTGCTCAGCGGTAGGTGACCATATTTGGGGTTCTTCTCGGTTTGTGCAGCCATCTCGGAATAATATCTGATTGTCGAAGAAGAAGCTGTTCGTTTGGACTTGGACGTGGGGGTGAGAACTGAGCGTCCTTTGGTCGTTGAGAAGGTGCGTGTTCGAGAAGCAGACGGAACGAAAAACGGTCGACAGGATGATATCACGGGCGAGGAAGGGATCTTCATGGCCAAGAAACAATACGGTAGATTGGGATGGGGATGGGGATGGGGATGGGGATGAGATGCATGTGACAAATTCTGGAGGGTGTGATGGCCAGCTCAGCTCACTGCTTATCAAGGCAATAATGATGACTTGTCAGGTATCTTGCGGCGAAGGTGGTCAACAAGTTCTGACGGTTGGCAGCAACAACTTGGAAAGAAACACAGACAGAGAAAGGCCATGACGTAACATATCGCACATTTCCCACGCGATTTGATGTGCGCGGCAGACTTTCAGGGCAGAGCAAAACAATTAAATTTTGAGAGGATCGGCTGAGTGTTATTAATTCCGCATGAAACGTAATGCTAAACTAAACTAAAGATGCCTTGGCCGGCGAGCATCTGAACGGCCACAAATGAAAATAGGTCGGGAAGTCGGACGACCGACGACAAAGCAGGCTGAGTCCGAGGCCGAAGACCGTGACTGGGGTCCACATAAACCGGAGCACGGAGCCGGAGCCGGAGCCGGAGCCGGGGGCACTCGGGATGACTCGGGACGGGACAGTCAAGCAGTCAAGAATACATAAGTACTTAACAACATGTACTCGCTCTCGGATTCGGAAGATGTAGGAGCTCTAGGAGCCTCGCCCGGGTGGGATTTCAAAACAAAAAGATGCATGAATGAGCCACGGGCGGGGACTATGATGGTCCATGAAGTTGTTCTTGCAGCTTGTTCCGGGCAGACTTTCATCATCATCACAAGGACAACGACTCAACCCGCCCGGGTTCGATATGCCGGCTTCCTCTACGGCCCCAACGCAAAACGCGTCGAGACCAAAAGGCCACCCAAGTGGACGACTCGTGGAGGAAATTGGTGCGAGTAGACGGCTCGAACAAGCTGCGATCGGTTTGAATGGGGTCATGAATAAGAGAGATAGATTTTACCTGCCGTTTGTATGTATATCAATGATCATTGCAACACAATCATGGTATGGTGATGAGGATATGCATTTATGGGCTTGAATGCATATGCTTGTGTATTTTATTTGTTGCTGTGAAAGAAGAGAACAAACGCGCAGTGTCAAAATTTGCTGTGATGCGAGATTTACGGGAAGAAGCTCGAGCCATATGCTTATCTAATCTCACAAAGTGCTTACCAGCTGGCCTGTCCGCATCCCCCAATCCGCCAGCTGGCAGCCACCTTTAGCAAGTTGGCCCAGGAAAGATTCACCCGTGGGTACACCTGGGTAACTGGGTAACTGGGTAACTGGGTAACTGGGTGATTGGGTAACTGAGTGCCCGTGGGTAAATAGGTAATCGGGTCCATTACCTACACGCGGGTAATTCCTAGGCTTATTAGCAAGGACGAACTGCCTTTAAACGTACCAACGATTTGGAACTCAGGCACATTAATCTGGTCGATTTCGCTATCAAACACTTCTGCCACGATACATACAGAGCTGGAGGACACTCTGCATGCCCGCTTTCAGGGCAGAGTGAATGGGAGGATTCTGGACCTGCATGTAGCATTCCGCCATGGCCGTATATGGTTCCGGTTGCTGAAAACTTATTCGAACAGCACCCCGACCGAGGCTGCGTAGCCTTAGTTAGACCACCAATATTCAAGATGGGTGTCTGTAGCCATCGGTAAACCCGCATGCACATACCAAGTACTCAAGTACCAATGTCAGGCTGTGATAGAAACTTTACTCTAAACCCTGCGCCCACTCCGAGGACGAGACTGACGGGGAAGAGTCTGACGACTATACGGCACCAATTTTGCACCTCGGGGTAGCCTTGGCTACCTTCCTCGCAACAAATTATTCTGCTCTACTCCTCGTCGACTACGTCGTCAACTGACCACAACTTCTGGGTTATTCACCACCTTCGTCGGTGTTGTCCTCCTTCCCATTCTTAATTGCGATTTCACTCCAGTCATCAGTGCTATATGCGACGAGATGAACGCAACTATGGACTATACCGTGGGGAAAAGCATCCAAACGGCTTTGCTAGGGGCCCCCTTGACTGTGGTGGCTGGGGATCGAAGGCGTAACACTGGTGTTTGACGGGATCGAAGTTGTCGGCCTTTTTGCTACCGTCCGGCTGCTGAACTTGATCATCAGCGAGGGTAAGAGCAGCTGGTGAGCTAACTCATCGCAAGGACCCGCTTCTGTAGATTTTAAGCTGATACCTCTCAGAGTAATGGGCGTCTTGCTATTGGCAGACTAGGCGCTAATTAGTTGCCATCGCGGCATTCTTCGTTGTATGAAGAGACACTCGGAACAGGGCCACATGCAACACCGGTGAACCAAGCATGATTATATGTACAAGATACCTCTAAAGGCGAATACCGGGTCTGTTCAGTACCACTTTCGACCAACTGGTGAGGAAGAATTCCTGGTTCTGCGGTACCTGTTGATCGTAGCGCGCTATTTAACCATCGAAGGAGGTTAGATGAAATACATACATTGATAACCCCGGATGGGGAGCGGGGAATGCAAAAGCAAATTCTTATCACTCTATAAGTCAAAAGGCCCCTCCCAGCATCTTGGACATTAGACCGTCAGCCCGCGACCATGGAGCCCTTCGGCCTCAGCCTCTACGATCAATTATTGTGCGTCGAGCAGCGCCAAGGATGAACCCGTAATCACCTAGGTATCTTTTTCAGTAGGCCTCGGTAGGCCTCAACCCGCACCCGGAAGGAGAATGGCAGGAATATGTGTCAAATTGGGGCCAACCAACGTGGCGCAATGATATGCGGGATGCTGGAATATTCGCACGAGTCTAGGGACGTGAGGCTGTGGTTCCTACCGAGGTACTCATGTAGGTAATATCGTGACATTGTGACGTTCTCTCCATAGTGTACTGCCGTTTGGTGTGAGGAGGAAGCAGGAGTCTCAGTTTTCCTCAGAGGACAAGATACATACTTGAATACAAAATATGTATGGTGGCGTGGAAGCTATCGGTCTGGTGGACTTTTTCAGTTACCCACAGAACGCGTATGTGCTTGGGTAACTTTGTTCGTTTGTTCGTTTTTTCCATCATGTTTGTGTTGGATGAATAAGAATAATAAAACGAATCATCCGCTGAATACCTACTATGTACATATCTTCGTACGTAGGTACACATATGTACATAGAGCCCTGACCCTATTCCGCCGCACACCCCCCCCCCCCCAACTCCAAACGTACCTAGGTTGCCACACACCCCTCATCTTCTGTGTCAGTGCTGCTGCTGATTCCCGGGCTCATCCTGAGCGACCTTGGAAGGACCAGCAAACGGAGTTAGAACACTACAGAGATTTCAAACGGCTTTTCGCCAATATCTCAACCTCTCCCTTTCTCTTTCAATGTTCTCGACTCCCCCTTATTCTTCTCTTAACTTCCACCATTACTACGTCCCAGCTCCACCAGGCTTCTACCTCACTTAACCTTCTCTCCGCTCCTTATCTGTGAGGAGACTGAACTCTCCACGTTTTCTGGAGCACTTGTGGACGTCTCTTAATTGGAATTTTGACATCTGGCTGTCTTCTCCGCTTGACAACGGAGCATCGGGTACATCCCCCGTGAGTGTTCCTTCTTGAATGACCAATGTTTTCAACCGCGTCTACCTCTGTAGCTGTGAGCTTGGCTTCTTGCTCTTGGGAGTATCATGGGGTCCCCTCCACGTTGAACCGTTGGGTCGCTTGACTTCAGCCGTAGCTAATATCGGGACTCCCGCAGGAAATGATGCCAACCATGACAACGAGGCGCTCACCACGTTGTGAGCTTGAGGAAGAGTTCTCCCAAATGGCAAGTCAAAGTTACCTTATACAGGCAGGGTGCTCACAACACTGACAATGTCATAGGCCCAATTCCTCAACATGACCATCAGAACCCCCACGCCCTCGACACTCGCCGCCGGAGGCTACCCACCCTGCACCCAACCTCTTTCAAGCCTGAGGCCAATCTCCATTCGCAATCTAGTGCTAAACACGCACCACCGAGGCTGTGTCCTCGTCGTCAGGACCTTTTGTGAGCCGAACACATGTACCAATTGCTCCATCATGAATGCCATTGAAGACGGCAACGGTGATGTGGGTCGGGTTGACCTCCGCTACATTGCCTTTGTGGACTCGCCGGAGACAATCCTGCCCAAGAATGCTTCGTTGGCCATCAAGGAGCCATTCTACAAGACTGCATCTGATGGAGGTACCCTGGTGCACGTGGATCAGCCCTCCAATCTGATTCTGCTCAAGCCAGGCGATGATCTGGTAGCAAAGAGCTTAACATCGGGTACAAACAAAATCCTCAACCTGACAGGTGTCCAGCTGAAGGAGCAGGGAAACACAGCTTTCAAAGAACGAGACTGGAAAGAGGCTGTGGACTGCTACTCGGAAGCCTTGGCCGTGGACGACCGGGCGACGAGTTTACAGCGGACTCTTCAAACCGACATCGACCTACAAGGGGCCGAGACGTCTCCCACCAACCAGCAGCGGGTGGTTCCGGTCCGTGACGAGGACCTCTGTCGCACTGTTCATCGAAACCGTGCGCAAGCTCGCTTGAAGTTGAGTCACAAGAGCTCGCCTTCAAAGATGCCCTCGCAGCTTTGATCCCGGGAGAAGACCTCTCCGAGAAGGCCTCATCTCTGAATTCGAAGGCACTCTTCCGTGCCGGCCTAGCTAGCTACGAGCTGGGCAACTTCAGACTGGCACACGGGTATTTCAAGCAGGCACGTCATCTTATTGCGGATGACAAGAGCACCCTGGTTGAGCGCACGCAGAGCCGACTTCAAGAGCAGGATCATGGCAACTTCGACTTCACTGCCATGGGTACTTGCGCCACGGTGGGCCATACCAGACTGGACCATGCCTCATTCCTCAGGAACACACGGATCGCCCCCGCTGGTGACCGTGGACGTGGCCTTTTTACTACCAAGGATCTGGCACCTGGCGATGTCATTCTTGTTGAGAAGGCTTTCTACGCTGCGTTCCAGCATGATGTCGGTGGGAATGTTGGGGCCATTCCGTATGACAATCAGGCCAAACGCTTAAATGGGATTATGGAAAAGTTGCGATCCAAAGCAAGCGGCCAAATTACTGGACCTCTTCGATGGCGGTACCTTCAAGAACAAGGATGCCAAAATGGTCAACGGAATGGTCGCTGTTGATATCTTCCAGGTGCAGGCCATAGTCGGGCTCAACGGCTTTAGCTGCCCGAATGTCAAATCCAGTCAATGGAAGAACCACGAAGGAGGGGAGAGAACCAAGGCAAGGGGCGTTTGGTTGCACGCAGCTCTTGCCAACCACTCTTGCCTACCAAACGCCACACGGGCTTACATCGGCGATATGATGATCATTCGTGCGGACAAGACGATCCAAGCCGGCGAGGAAATCTTCATGACATATTACCCTGATCGAGACTCCTATACGAAACGGAAGAAGGCTCTGGAGTTTTACGAGTTTGAGTACCACTGCAAACTTTGCAGGGCTGACCAGGCCATGCCCCAGCGACTCCACAATGAGCGTGATCAGCTTTGCACAATGGTCGAGCCCTTCATTAGGGCCAACCAGCCTTCGCTCCTGTTTCCCTTCCCTCCAGCCGCCAAGATCAGGGTGGCAAAGGACCTGTTGGGACAGCTGGAGTCCACATACGATAAGAAGTGGTTTGAGCGCCTTCCACGCACGAGCTGTGCTCTTCTCGATGCCTGGACCTGCAGGAGCCAACGCAAGCCAGAAGTGGGCCTAGCCCACGCACTGAGGCTTCTTCGTGACCTGGGGTACTATGTCACAGTCAAGGGCGGGGATGTGATGATCGATCGGTCGAATGCCATCGTGGCGGAGACTGGTATCCATGGTGCCATGTACGCAAGCCAGGCGAGCTTGACTACTGGTAATTATGCGGTTGCCTCGGCATTCAAGGACTTCGCGAAGGAGCTTTATGTTATCCTCCACGCTGAGACTGAAGGATTCGAGGAAGGGTTTTGCTAGCCTTCTGTTTGAAGGTCAGGGATTCTGAGGTGGAATGGATTGACTGATCAGTTTCTTTCCCAATATTCTTGGAAAATGCTCGTCTTGGACGTCAGGGTGATTTTTGCCGGAGCACCTTCCCCGGAACTGTCTTACAAGAGACAGCAGCATTAGATACAGCTTCCAAGACTTATTCAACATGATCTTTGGGATGAACCACAATATTCCAGCGTCCTTTTTGGTCTTCTCAAGAGAGTGAGTTAAAGACAGGTCGTCCTCGTGCGCCATCATATATGGATCCAGTGATCGTTTTGGATACTTACCCCCGTATGAGACATTGGTGCCCCTTCTAAAATTCTTGTCACGCACCGGAAGGCAGCCGAAGAAGGGCTAATCTTCCTCGTCATCTATGTCAGAATACATCGCGGTTGTCTTACGAGCATGAGAAAATTGTTCGAGATTTAAAATATGGTCCAGAAGTCGGGATCATCGATTTAAGACGTGTGTGATCTAACCATGATCTGCTTATAGTGTTCCAGACGCTCGAACTGAGACTGTCTCACATGGTTCTTCCCTAGGTGCCCGGAATCCACTGCAGGTCGATCCGTGATGCGCATATGTCTTGTTCCATTCCATAACGACCGATATATCAATAATCTCCTTGGCCAGTCCCACTAAGCATGGGGCATGCACAATTATAGACTCAAGTAGGTACATGCGTACCGCAAACTCCCGAAATGGCGAACATCCGGTTTCTGGGTCAACTTTGTAAGTACTTAGTAGGTAATTACATAGCTGGTACCAAAGATGTTGCGCTGTGTGATTTCTCTCCGATACGTAGAACAAACAAACCCTGGGGAGAATGGCTCCGGGGGGAGACGAAGCCTGAGGTTCACTCTAATGTCAGGATGCGATATACATGAAGGGAGGAAATACTGCGCCTCAACCATGTGGATACTCCTTTTCATTCACGTAAAGCACATTATCAGCACTGCTGTTGATGACGGTGTCATGGATATCTGCTCGCAAATGACTCCCTTGCGGTTGTGCCAAGTTTGTTTGTTCCGTCCAACGCTATTTTATGTACTTAGTAAGTACTTAAGTAGTCATGTCCAATATTATAATTACCTAGGTATATATAGTGACAGGTGACTCAGCAGGACGGGAATATTCAGCACCTAGGCGGTCGCTGGGCTCAAAATAGCGAAACTTAGGAAGAGCCTAGCATAAAGGTTCCCAGAGCAGCTGACGAAGAAAAGGCTATTATGGAAGCCGAGACGGGACACGATCCTTCATAGAACTACTGGGCCTCCTGGACCGATATCAGGAAGGAGACGAGATATATTGTCACTTAAAAGATGAAGGAGGCCAATGTAGCCTAGGAGTGAGACTTGGTAGTACTTACCGGGAATATGGAACACCAGTTGACTAATATTCACCAACTACTTATTACTGATTATTAGGTAGAGATCGTATTGCAGTCAGGACACATGTTTCAGGACAATGGGTCCGAAATGAGACAAATAATACATGTGTACTTGGCCAGACGGTGATATTACGGCTATAACACTGTTACTGAGTCTGGTTCCTTTTGTAAGACATACCCAGGTCCTGTAAGACTTCTGGTGTTTTGGGCAAAGATTTCCCGACGAACGTGTCCATATTCAGTTGGGGAGTCGGGTAAGTCCCGAGTTATAGGGAGTCGTTTCTGACGTTAGACGTTGTCTTGGGTACATATTGGGAGGCGATAAAGCAGGATCAGAAGGGTCGATTCAGCATAGATTCTCTTTGTACTTTCACTTCTAAAGCTAGCACCTCCTGGATCGGCTCCGTAATGGCACGTTGCTATCGTTGACACTTGACATGAGCGGAACGTATGACATGTCGTCCATGGAATCAAGAAGACCCCTGGGAGCCATGATACCACACCCCACTGTTGGTTTTCCTCCTACCCCTTTTTTCTATTGTCGTGTTTTTGACATAAACACGAACGAGATAGCAATGATATCCTTCCAAGCTCATGCGCCGTGATATTGCTGCGCTTATCACGGTGACAGGGTGGTCGTCTCGACAGACTTCAGGAGTTCATGCAGTCAACCGTTGGCCTACAGATCTAAAGTTGCCCATGTATGCTAAGCCACAGACGTATTCGCTGCCTTCTGCTATGCACCCACTTCCTGATGGGTCGACATGCCACGCCTCATCTTCGGCTTCTATGCCAAATTGTAAATAGCGTCGTGGCGTCGTGTCCCCACGCCGGCGGTGGCCGGAAACCCCGGTACCTGAAGGCTGTTGTTTACGTATCTTCCACGAATACAGAGGTTTTGGATTCTGGATATGTAGCGGCCTACCCTACCATAACGTCATATCCAATGCCGCGTCTGCGCCCAGAAGCTCTCTCATGTGCACGATAAGTTTCCAGACCCATGCATCAATATCCCGTGTTGTTCCTCCAATGGCGCCCCCTTCACGACATCCGAGTATTAGCTGAGTGGTCCACGTGTAGCTTCGGCATAGCAGAAGGTTATCGGTGTCTAACCAAAAAGGGTGTGTTCCATCCCACAGTCCGAGTCTGGGGTGTTCCAATGCAGTAAGTCCGGCGGGAGACCTGCATATTCCTATCACGACATTGCGGGGGGTTTTTGGATCTGCAATGATAAGACTTGATAAGGGCAAATGTCTAATTAATCACTACCTTACTGACTGAACTGAGTGGCACTCGATCGGAGCGGCTCGAGATGTGGGCGGCAGTCAATATTGCCACGGTCCGGAGCCGCCGCCCAGGCCGACAGGCCACCCAACGGTTATTATAATAATACAAAGCATTTCTTGGCAAATTGCTTGTTCTATGACGGCATTGCTGAGACTGAAATGATGGGTGATGCTTACAGCACGCCACGCCTCCGGGTCTCGGTACTATTTCTGAATGGCAGTTCTACTCCGTGGTCGTATTTCAGGTGTCCATTCAGTGTCCCGCATATTGGGCACATTCGTACTTATCATGATCAAGGAGCAGCCTATCACCTCCCAATATATCCTTTGTTGCACATGTCCTCGGAAATGTCTGTGGCCATATCTCTGGCCACCTGGTTTTCGACCCCCCAGCAAGTGCTGCAACACAACATCAAGCACTTGATGGCTGGTCACCGATAAGCTTGCAGGTAATGATTCACTGTAAATCTAATTCAGCACACCACTAATGCTTCTGCGAGCGGAGATCATTTTCGAAGTCGGAAGGTGGTTCAGCTGTGCATATATTCCCTTGGAGGCTGCACCATGTAATTAGTTGCAGAAACAGGCCCCATTGGTACTGCACTCATCCGGACCTTTTCACGAGACATGTGGCCATGGTGGCCATGGTGGTTCTGCCGCCCGAATCAAAAATGATCACCATGTCACGTTGAATAGATTCCCACAGTTTAAGCTTGTATGCGTGGGTGTGGGTATGTGTGTGTGTGGTCCAGACCAGATCAGCGATTTGCAGGGTCTATACTAGGCATGTTGGTGTCCGTCAACACGATCAATGATCATGTCCGGGGGCATCGTGGCAGACGGGTGAGGACAGTGGTATAAAAAGAGACACATGTGCTCCTCAAGTGAGCTCGATATCTTGTCCATCAGGTTGGAGTCTCAAGTCCCTTCACAGATCGATCCCAGTCAACTTTCCAGCCTTTCTATCAGTTTCTCAGCCCATCCCTGTTCAACATGAAGTACTCCGCCATATTCACTGCTCTCCTCTGCGCCGAGGCCGCTCTCGGTGCACGCTGGACTGAGAAGCGTCGCCAGAGCCGTGAGGCCCGCCAGCTCTCCCGGCGTTCTTCTTCCGGTGCGCTACGCGCTACTCACCCAAAGATCCCTTCCGACACTCCTGTTGAGGATCTGATCATCGAGAACTCCATCAACAAGTCCAATGTCGAGTACTCGTCCAACTGGGCTGGTGCTGTTCTGATCGGCACTGGTTACACGAAGGTGACTGGAACCGTCGTTGTCCCAACGCTCACTAAGAGCTCGAGCAGTAGTACTGAGTCCGCTGGCTCTGCAGTAAGTTCTAATTCCTGTTCCTTACGAAAAGGTCATTTGCGCTTGCTGACATGTTTTCAACGCGTAGTGGGTCGGCATCGACGGCGACACTTGCTCCACTGCTATCCTCCAGACTGGCTTTGACTGGTATGTCGAGGGATCTTCCGTCAGCTACGACGCCTGGTATGAGTGGTACCCGGACTATGCCTGTAAGTCTTGTTACCCAGCCCCTGACCCAAGCTGTTCACGTTATACTGACAACCTTTCCTAGATGACTTCTCCGGCATCACAATATCTGCTGGTGACTCTATCTTGATGACCGTCACTGCCACTTCCAAGACTTCCGGCTCGGCTGTCATCGAAAATCTTACAACCGGAGTCACAAAGACTGAAACCTTTACGGGCGTGACTGATGGATCACTCTGCGAATATAATGCCGAATGGATCGTGGAGGACTTTGAGGAATGCGGCACCAGCTGCTCGCTTGTTCCCTTTGCTAACTTTGGCACCGTCAAATTCACCTCAGCCTCGGCTGTGAAGAGTGGCACGACCGTCGGAGTCACCGGGGCGACGATCATCGATATTGAGCAGAGCGGCAAGGTCTTGACCAGCTGCTCCGATACTTCCTCCACTGTTACTTGCACCTATGTATGAGCGGAAAACACAAAGTACTGAGCTGATGAGGAACCATCAAGTACATATGTAACAGGATATGTCTATCGCTTCACGTTTGGAAAAGGGTGGTTGGCTGTTTGGGCTGGTATAAGCGGCTTCAGGTACCTTTCACAGTGATTCAGATGCATTTACAAACAAATGAACACTTTGCAATGGCCACCTCGTGGTAAACCGAAACCTTCCAACCGGCTTCGACCCCCAAGAAATCCTTATAGGCTCACGTCTCACCGATGCGATGCAGAAGTAGTCTGTCGGCCTATGTCTTCAGGCCTTGGGCCGCCACGGTCATTAGCAGTAAATGGGTAGGCCGGCCATGAAAACCAAATTGTCGTTACAGATGTAGGTCGTAGTCAGATTACGGGCATGAGAAACAAAACATTCCCATGGGTGAAAAAAGGGTCAGGTCGTACATGTAGGCTTCACTAAGATAGTAGCAGTGAGATTCCTCCAGGCCGGGCGTCGTGACCGTGTCATGACTTTCAAAGATTTCGCAAGGGACTCGGATCGAATAAAAGAAAACATCTAGAACCAAAGGTGGTTATTTGGAAAGTGATCATTCTGTGCTGTTTTCAGATCAAAGTCATTCCTTGCACACCATACCTGTCATTTGCTTGTCTCTGGAAGACAGCAGGTCCCATTCTTTCTAAAGATGTTCTTCCGTACAATTTCTCTCCTCACGGCATTGGCCTTCAGCTCCGCCAGTTCATTGGCGACGAGCGGCACCGTCTATGTCACACCTCACTCTCAGTTCTCTTCCTCCATCGGTGTGTTGGGCTGTAAGGTTAACACTGACCGCATCGCGTACTGGCCGGCTTTCCCAGATTGTACGAATATGTGTATCAAGCTCACGTTCGGAAGCCGAAGCCGGACCATCCTTCACATCGACACGTCGGGCGGCGCCCACGACATCTCCTTCGATGCGTTCCAGTACTTGGCTTTCGGCTCCTCTGCAACTGCGTCCCCGGCTATCCTTAACGCTGACGCCGGCGCAAACATGGACTACGAAATCGTCGACATGTCAGAATGCTCCGACATCATCACCTCAGATACCGGGAAACTGTCGTTCATCGCGGTCAGCCCAAACCAGGTCGACAGCTGCTTGACTCAGTCTGCCAGCTGGGTGGCACAGAATTATGAGCTGCGGAACATTGCGGATTCTCAGTGTCAGTATGGCGTCGACGAGGTTTGCACCTTGGACACTGCTACGGGGACTGCGACCTGCCCTTCGGGCGCGGGAACTAATGGCAATGTTGCTTTGAGCCCTGCTCAACCTGTCGTCGATTACATTGCCCCTTGTGGGGTGACGGCGACGGCTGGTGGCGCCGCCGTGGTTGCAAATGGATGCGCGACGGTCACACAGACCCCAGACCCTTCGTCCTGATCAACCAGGAGGTTGTCGTTTGATACTGTTTTCGGAGCCGGAGTTGAAACTGGAGTTGGTTTTATTTGTTAGTTACATGTAAATCAGCGTGTTTATGGGACGAGTTACGATTGTTGGAGTGCGACTACTTTATACAAGGGTAAACATAGAGAGAAATTGAAATGTGTCCTAGAGACATCATTGCTACCCTAAAGCTTGCGCAGAGAATCACTTTACAACAACACACCGTGATTCACTCGCAAGTCGACCTTGGTATCCCACCTTGCTATTGATGGTCGAGCGAAAGACCCATCTCGTCAGCACCACCTCATACCCGAAATCACTATCATGCCTCCTTCCTTGCGACCAGAACATCTCGGATCCTTCTGCTGAAAATAAGGAAGGTCTTAATCCCAGGCGTAGCCGAGTTTGCATGTTGTGACGATTCCGAGCAGGGCATATCAAATAGAGCAACTTGACTAACTATTATATACTATTTACAATAGGCGTAGGGAGCTCCCTTATATAAACAATTAAACAAAACGAGCTCTATAATATAGTAGGCCTAGATACGCGACATACCCTCTAAACGATATCTAATCGTCTGCTACACGTATTGTAAGCTCGCTATTATAGTGTTTTATATAATAGATAAATAAAAAATAGGCTGTTAATAGCCTTAATAGCTATAATAGCGCTTTTAAATAAATATAATAAACTAAAATAGCGCCTGCTATATACTTAACAGGTGCTTCTTTAAACTTATATAAGCTCCCTTTTTTTTCTACGCTACTTTCTTATTATAATTTCAAGCTATTAAACCTATATACACACGCGCATATATATATATATATATATAAATATATATAATACTTCCCCTTATAGAGTCTGCTCGTTTAGCTACGCTAGCTACGAACGGGGTAAGATAAGCTCGTTAAGTGCTTTTCCGAAGCTTATTTTAATCTAGTGCTAACTTTAAGAGTAGGGCCGGTCCCTTAAGAAAGTCCTTCGGCTATATAGTCCTCTATCCGCGCGCTTTACAGAGGAGTAAGAAGCCTAGCGTAAGCTAGCAGATTATATATATACTACTTAATACCCTTTACTTATACTTTCTTAAGTAGTATTTTCTAATCCTTTTAAGTAAGTTATCGCTTCTTATACCTCTGCTATTCGCCTTTACGGCGCTTACTGTAACGTGCCCTATAAAGCCTACGTCTGCTCTACGCTCTCTAGCCGCTTATCTAAAGCCTACTTTAAGCAGGCTAACTTTAGTCGGTCTGCTCGCTACGTCCGGTATGCTTTTAGGCACTAATACCTCCCGGTCCCTGCGCTCGCTACCTATACTACTACTAAGCTCGTCGCCTCCTTAAAGGCTAGCGAGGATAAGAAGACCGTTAGCGCCCTACGTACCCGCGTATAGGCTTTACTTAATAAGGCCGAAAAGCTTATAGCTAAAGAGGAGGAAGAGGAGGAGGAGTAGGAGGAGTTAGGCTCCTCTACTCTTAGTAAGTAAGGTAAAGAGGAGGAAGAGAAAGAGGAAGAGGAGTAAGAAGAGGAGGAGGAGCGCGAGGCGCTTAAGCGCCCTAGTTAATGTAATGATTACAGGGTAACCTTTATAGAAGTACTTGTCTGTATCTAGTAGGGTTAATATTATTAGGCGGTATATATATATAACTAGTCTATATAATATCTCTTTATACTTATAAGTAATTAGGAGGAGATAAGTCTTATTATATAAGAATAATACTTAGATTAATAACTAAAGAGTAAACTATAAAAGCTATCTAGGTAATAATAACTATATTATATATCTAGCTCTTTAGTATAGACTGCCGAAGCTATTATCGGTCTTTAGTCTAATCGACTAAACCGCTAGTAGTCCTGTTAGTCTTAACCCTAACCCTAATACTAACTAGTAAGTAGACTCTACAGTCTAGTGCTATTAGTTTAGCACTTTAGCATCTGTGTTAGGTTCCCTATATAACCTAAACAAGTGCCCTTAGCGTACCTGATCTTAGGTTATAACAGTTAATCTGCTCTTTTAAGTAAAAGGTTTCCGTTTTAAGCTTTACGTTATACTTAAAAGGGGTCCCTCTAAAATTAATAGTCTTTTCCTACGCTTATTTTAAGTAACTATCTAACGTTATAAGGATTTAGTAATACTCTAAAATACTTAAATTATACTTATAATAAGTTCTTTATAAGCTTATCGGCTAATATAAGCTCGGTTAGTATATACTAGATATAAAATAAGCTTTTAGTATACTCTTATCTAAGCTATATATTATATATATTAATATAATAGAGCTTTATAGTTACTCTTTTATTATCTTTAATATCTAACTTAATTATCTACTAGTTATTATTATAGAGGTTTTATAAGCTTTTAATCTTAAAGGCTAAATCTTAGAATAGTTATTTAATTACTATAAGCTCTTTTACTATATATACTATATTTAGTAGCTTAGCTTTTATAATTAATATAGTTATCGTATCTTACTAAATAGCTTACTAGTAAATTAGGCTTTTATAGAATATAACTATATACTTATAAGATAATTATTTAAATTCCTTATTATCGATAAAAGAAATATCTGCTATAAAGATAAGCACTTTCTCTTACTTATTTCTATAATAAATTAAAAGCGTGCGTATATTATAAAAGTAGGTAATACTCTACTCTATAGCTTTTAAATACTTAGGATTTAGGTTAGTTAAAAAGTAAGAGAACTATATAGCTAAAAAGGTGTAATAATTATAGTAGTAACCTTTATAGAATACCTGTCTGTAGTCGTAGGGTTAATATTATTAGAAAGTATATATATATAACTAGTCTAAGCAATACTTGTTATTTATATATTTATAAATAATTAAAAGGAAATAAATCTTATTATATAAATAATACTTAGATTAATAACTAAAAAGCAAACTATAAAAGCTATCTAGATAGTAATAACTATATTATATATCTAGCTCTTTAGTATAGACTATCCGAGTTGTTATCGGTCTTAGCGGTCTATCTATATAAGTTAATAGGACTGCTATCGGTCCTATCGGTCTAAAACTTAACCTTAGTGCTATCTAAGTAGTAGACTCTGCAGTCTAGTACTATTAGTTCGGCACTTAGGGTTCCGTTCCGGGTTACCTGCATAACCTAAACAGGTGCCCCTAGCGTACCTGATCTTAGGTTATAATAAAAGGCTATATCTGCTTAGATTATTATCGCGGTATATAGAAGTAAAGTAACTTACTCTTAATACGTTTTAATCTACTCTTTTATAGCTTTTCCTTTATACTTCTTAAGTAGTATTCTTGGTAAAAGAATGCTTAGGGTAGGCTATTCTAATAACTTAAACTTTTTAGTAATCTTCTTAATATATAAATTATAAGTAAGGTATATTTACTTAACTACTTTATCTTATATAATATAGACTTTAAAGTATTATTTCGCTACTTTTTATACTTTTACTTTATATACTTTCTATAGCTTATCGATTACTTTATAAGCTTCCTATTAGTTTTACTTATAATAGATTATAAGATAGTTATTTATATAGAATACTATATTACTATTTTATACTCGTTTTAAAAGAGGTACTACTCTTCTTTATTAAAGAGTAGACTAAGCTCCTTAAGTATAAACGTAAACTTTTTATATTATAATAATAAAGTATCTCTAAGATTATATAGCGCGCTTAAAAGGCGTATATACTTCTTAAGCTTTTTAAAGCTATCTAAAAGCTTATAGTAGACCGGCTTACTTTAGAGTAAAGCGTTTAGAAATACGTTTACTACGTTAAACTATTTAATCTTAAGATCGAACTAAGTAGTTATAGCTATTACTACTCGGAATAAATATATAGTAAGCGTAGCTATATAAGTACTTTAAAGCGTATTAACTAGCTGCAGATCTCTATATATATAGATATATGCCTTTCTGCGCTTTAGAAAGCTATTTTAGTCTTATTTATAAGTAAAGACCTATTTAAAAAGGAGTAGCTAGCCTTTAGCTTTATCTCTTTCTATTTTCTACTATATTCCTTTTATAATTAAAGTTTAGAGTTCTGTTAGAGACGGAATTACAGATAAAGTAAGAGGAGTAGTCTAAGTGTATAAGCAGCGCAGAAGTAGAGTAGTATTAGCTAAGGCTAAGCGTACTAGAATAAAGCTAATCTCTAACCTCCCTCGTTCTTTTTAGAAAGTCCTCTTCTACCTCTTTTATCTAAGTTCCGGCTACTAATATCCGCCGATATCGTAAAGGAGAAATCTTATAATACGCTACGCGGTTATAGCGCTATCGGCGCTACTATACTAATCCCCTAATATTACCCTAATATCCTACCCTAATCTTATTTATTATTTTAAGCCTAATAGTATATCCCCTTTTCTTAAGCTTCTATCCCGGGAGCCTCTAATATAGAGCGTACCTATAGCTCCTATAACCTAAAGAAATATTCTTATTTTATAAAGTTACGATTTTTACTACCTACTAAGTCTATTTATTACCTAGTTTTTATTATTTAGACGTTTCTTCTAATTAACTTTACTAAAGATACTAGTATACTACTTAGGCGTAGCGTACTAGTTTTATCTCCTAAATTAAAAGTGCCTATTATATACCTCTAAGGTAGAGAGTATAGGCGTATAATTACCTAGTGCTTTAGCGCTGCTTATTATAGCCTTATTATATAATTAGCTATTATATAAATAAAGGCCTTCTTATTATACTATTAGGTCTTTAGATCCTTATTATAAGCTATTATCTTAATAGGCTTTCTAGTAGCGCCGATTATACTATAATTAAAGGTATTTATACCTTTTACTTTTTTAGTTTAGAGATAATCCTTCTTTCCTTTCTTAATTAGGTTACCTTTTTATCCGGTAAGTTTCTATACTAACGTGCTTATATACTACTTATAAGTAACGTAGCTAATAGCAGATAGTTAACTAACTTAACTAACTAACTAAACTAACTAATTAACTAAAGTAAGTTAATCTTTAGCTAATTTAGAGTAGCTTATAAGCTAATTAAAGTTAGATATTATAGATCGACTAGTTCCTTATAAGCTAGGCTGCTATTAGTACGCCCGGTAGTAAGCCCTTTTATAGCCCCCTTACCTCCCCTCTTACGCCTTATTCTATAAGTAAGCATTACCTAAGCAGCGTATAAGCTACGCTAATAGTATTATAGCTTAACTTTAAGAAGCGTAAGGCCGAGAGCGTAAAGGCCTACGCTACTTATAAGCTACTTACTACTAGCGCTACGCTAGCTACTAATAAGTAGTACGCCCTATATATTAGCCGTCTAAAGGCTAATACCTCCTTATAACTACTGCTACTAGAAAGGTAAGTACGCTACTTTAGCGCTGCTTTTAAGCTACTTACTAATTATTTATAGGCGCTAGAGCTATCCGGTGCTAAGACTACGCCGACTATAACTACTCCTGCCCTGCCTTCCTTTTTAAAGCTTAAAAGCTTTTACGCTACGCCTTCGCTACTTATAAGTAGCGTAATAAAAAAGCCTTTAAAGCGGCCTTATTTAATACCTATACCGCTATTGCTAGCGCTACTCCTACGCCCTGCGCCTCTGCTACTGCTAACGCTACGCCCGCGGCCCTTTTTAGTATAAAGGGCGTAGAGCTCGCGTAGCTCTTACGCTACGCTATCTTAGCCTTTAAGGCTAACGCTAACGCTACCGCTACTACTACTGCTACTACTACCTCGGCTACCGCTTCGGCTAACTACGCCGCTACTATTACTACGGCTATTATAAATAGCTCTAGCGCTACTACTATAGTCCGCCTCTATAGCTAAGCTAAAGGTAATAATAAGAATAAGGAGAAGAAGTAGGGTATATTTAGTATATTTACGTTACTTATACGCTATTTACGCGTTATTTAACGCTAGTTAAATAGAGAGTTAAGACCTTTATAAAAACCCTTTAATTAACTTTTCGTTATACGCTTTAGCGTACCTTTTATACTACTTCCCTAATCCCTCTTATCTTATAATATTCTTATAATAAGATACGCTTATAATTAGTAATAAATAGTCTATTATCGATATTCTTACGCGGCTCTTATATATCTTTTTTACTATTATAGCTTTTCTAATAAATAAGGAACTTTTAGTAGTATTTTAGTCTATAGTAATTAAACATAGCTTTTATCTTATAAATATCCTTTTCGACTACTTTAAAACCCGGTTAAAGCGTAAGCTTATTACTATTATATTATCTTTATAGCTTTAAAGCTAAGATAGGGAAGATATTATATATACGGTATATCTTAAGCAGATCTAGTTTATATATAAGTTTATAGTATCTAATAACTTTAGTAACCCGAAATAGTTTTAAATACTTATTAGCGAGTTTAGTACTTAAGCGCTACTACTTATAGTTCTTTATAAAGACTAAAACCTTATTACTAACAGAAAATTCGTAAAGAGTATATTTTTTATTATACTATTTAGTATAGGTAATAGCTATATTATAAAAGAGCTACTAGTACTAAGCGTATACGTTATATAGAGATTTTACGTATTTAAGTATAGTTAGTACTTAAGCTATAGTATAAGAAAGAAGTTTAGCTAGTATATAAAGATAAAAGCCGAAAAAAGTATAAGCTAGTATTATATAGAGAGCGGAATATTCGGAGTTATTATATATAAATTAGACGAGTTATAAGCGCTTTACTTAATTAGACTATTCGAAGTTAGTATAACTATAAAGATAGTATTTAAGGTTTTAGTTTTATTATTTAGTTTAGCTATTTATCTAAAAATAGTATATAATACTTAGATAACGCTTAACTATAAGAAGGTAGTAGAAGTAAGTCTAAAAATAACTAGTAAAAAAGCTATTATAATTTAAAATAATGCTATTTAGTAAGCTAAAATTCTTAAAAACATATATAACTAGTAAATCTATAAGAGAGCTAGCTATAAGCTATATAATTATAAAGATATAGAAGGTATATTTAGTAAACCTATCGATAATAACTAAGATAGCGTTATACTGTTTACCGTTATAAGGGTTTATAGTAAGAGAGAGGCTAGTAATAAAGTCTATCGAGATTTCCTTTTAAGGTTACGTAGGTACCGGGAGTAGTACGAGTAAGCTATATAGGCGATACTTCTAAGCTTTTATTCTCTAGTAAATAAAGTATATATTAATATATTCTTTTATATCTTAAAGAAGGGAATCTGTTAGAGACGGAATTATAGGTAAAGTAAGAGGAGTAGTCTAAGTGTATAAGCAGCGCAGGAGCAGAGTAGTATTAGCTAAGGCTAGGCGTGCTAAAGTAAAGCTAATCTCTAACCTCCCTCGTTCTTTTCGGAAAGTCCCTTTCTACCTCTTTTATCTAAGTTCCGGCTACCGATATCCGCCGATATCGCGAGGGAGAAATCCTATAATACGCTACGCGGTTATAGCGCTATCGGCGCTACTACGCTAATCCCCTAATACTACCCCGATATCCTACCCCGACCTTATCTGTTATTTTAAGCCTAATAGTATATCCCCTTTTCTTAAACTTCTATCCCGGGAGCCTCCGATATAAGGCGTGCTTATAGCTCTTATAACCCGGGAAAGCATTCTCGTTTCGTAAAGTTATAGTTTTAGCTACTTACCGGGTCCGTTTATTATCTAGTCTTTATTACCTAAACGTACCCCCGATTAACTTTACTAAAGATACTAGTATATTATTTAAGCGTAGCGCACTAATCTTATCTCCTAAATTAAAAGTGCCTATTATATACCTCTAGAGTAAGAAGTATAGGCGTATAATTACCTAGTGCTTTAGCGCTGCTTATTATAGCCTTATTATATAATTAGCTATTATATAAATAGAAGCCTTTTTATTATACTATTAAGTCTTTAGATTCTTATTATAAGCTATTATCTTAATAGGCTCTTTAGCAGCGCTAACTATACTATAGTCGAGGGTATTTATACCCTTTACCCTTTTAGTTTAAAGATAATCTTTCTTTCCTTTCTTAATTAGGTTACTTTCTCGTCTAGTAAGTTTCTATACTAACGTGCTTATACGCTACTTATAAGTAATATAGCTAATAGTAGATAGTTAACTAACTTAACTAACTAACTAAACTAACTAACTAACTAAAGTAAGTTAATCTTTAGCTAATTTAGAGTAGCTTATAAGCTAATTAAAGTTAGATATCGCAGATCGACTAGTTCTCTATAGGCTAGGCTGCTATTAATGCGCCCGGTAGTAAGCCCCCCTATAGCCCCCCCGCCTTCCCCTTTACGCCCCTTCCTATAAGTAAGCGTTACTTAAGTAGCGTATAAGCTACGCTAATAGTATTATAACCCGACCTTAAGAAGCGTAAAGCTAAGAGCGTAAAGGCCTACGCTACTTATAAGCTATTTACTACCGGCGCTACGCTAGCTGCTAATAAGTAGTGCGCCTTATATATTAGCTGTTTAGAGGCTAATACCTTTTATAACTACTACTGCTAAAAAAGTAAGTGCGCTATTTTAGCGCTGCTTTTAAGCTACTTACTAATCGTTTATAGGCGCTAGAGCTGTCTAGTGCTAAGACTGCGCTAACTATAACTACCCCTGCCCTGCCCTTCTTTTTAAGGCTCAGGAGCCCTTACGCCGCGCCCTCGCTACTCGTAAGTAGCGTAATAAAGAGGCCTTTAAGGCGGCCTTATTCGACACCTCTGCTACTATCGCCGCCGCTACTCCTACGCCCTACGCCCCTGCTGCTACTAACGCTACGCCTACAGCCTTCTTTAGTATAGAGGGCGTAAAGCTTACGCAGCTCTTACGCCGCGCTATCTTAGCCCTTAAAGCTAACGCTAACGCTACCGCTACTACCGCTGCCGCTACTACCTCGGCTACCGCCTCGGCTAACTACGCCGCTACTACTACTATAGCTATTATAAGCAGCTCTAGCGCTACTGCTATAGCCTGCCTTTATAGCTAGGCTAAGGGTAATAATAAGAATAAGGAGAAGGAGTAGGGTATATTTAGTATATTTACGCTACTTACGCGCTACTTACGCGTTACTTAACGCTAGTTAAACAGAAGGTTAAGACCTCTATAAAAACCCTTTAATTAACTTTTCGTTACGCGCTTCGGTATACCTTTTACGCTACTCCCCCGATCCCTCTTATCCTATAATATTCTTATAATAAGATACGCTTATAATCGGTAATAAGTAGTCTATTATCGATATTCCTACGTAGCTCTTATATATTTTCTTTACTATTATAGCCCTTCTAATAAATAAAGAACTCTTAGCAGTATTTTAGTCTACGGTAATTAAGAATAGCTTCTATCTTATAGGTATCCTTTTCGACTACCTTAAGACCCGGTCGAGGCGTAGGCTTATCGCCGTCGTGTTACCTCTATAGCTCTAAAGCTAAAATAGGGAAGATATTATATATACGATATATCTTAGGCAGATCTAGTTTATATACGAGTTTATAGTGCCTAATAACTTTAGTAACCCGAAATAGTTTTAGATACTTATTAGCGAGTTTAGTGCTTAGGCGCTATTACTTATAGTTCTTTATAAAGACTAAAACCTTATTACTAATAGAAAATTTATAAGGAATGCGTTTTTTATTATACTATTTAGTATAGGTAATAGCTATATTATAGAGGAGCTACTAATACTAAGCGTATGCGTTACGTAGAGATTTTACGCGTTTAAGTATAGTTAGCACTTAAGCTATAGTATAAGAAGGAAGTTCGGCTAGCGTATAAGGATAGAAGCTAAAAAGAGCGTAAGCCGGTGTTATATAAAGAGCAGAATGTTCGGAGTTATTATACGCGAATTAGGCGAGTTATAAGCGCTTTACCTAATTAGACTATTCGAGGTTAGTATAGCTACGAAAGTAATATTTAAGGTTTTAGTTTTATCGTTCGGTTTAGCTGTTTATTTAAGGATAGTATATAGTGCTTAAACGACGCTTAACCGCGAAAAGGTAGTAGAAGTAAGTCTAAAAGTAACTAGTAAAAAGGCTACTATAGTTTAAAATAATGCTATTTAGCAGGCTAAAATTCTTAAAAACGTACGCGACTAGTAAATCTATAAGGGAGTTAGCTATAAGCTATATAACCGTAGGGATATAGAGGGCGTATTTAGTAAACCTATCGATAATAACTAAGATAGCGTTACACTATTTGCTATTACGAGGGTTTATAGTAAGAGGGAGGCCGGTAATAAAGTCTATTAAGATTTCCTTTTAAGGTTATATAGGTACTAGGAGCGGTGCGAGTAAGCTATATAGGTAATACTTCCGAGCTTTTATTCTTTAGTAAATAGGGCATATGTTAATATATTCTTTTATATTTTAGGGAAGGGAATTCTAATAGTAGCTGCGTCCGAGTAGTTTTACTATCTTATTTACGCTTAAGTAACCTGCTATTAGGTAGTTATAGAACGTTTTTAATAGTTTTTATTAGGTTACTACGTTTCTAGAGACGTATACTTATCCTTTAAAACGCAGCACGCTATCTATCTTTATCTATAGCGGCTCTTCTATTTATACGCTACGCCTTTATCTCGTTCGCTAATCCCCGGTTTAAATAAAGTCGTTACTTTATTATAGTTTATAGATATACTTAGTTATTAACTATAAGCGTTATTCTAAAGTAGCTTTATTAGGTTACTCTTTAGCTCTTTAACGGAGAGTAAATAGTTTATAGCCTATACCCTAAATAAGCCTAGTAACCGAGCGCTAATTATATCTTAGTTACTATATACCTGCTACGCGTATAATGCTTTCTTATAACTTATACTCTTAGTAATTACTTAAGCCTCTTATTAAACTCTATATTCTTATACTTATAATCTTTATACCTTCTTAGTATATTATAGTTAGGCCTTCTGTCTAACCTAATTCCTAAGGTAGCTACTTTAGCGCTATAAAGTTACTAAGCTTACGTAGCGTTATATCTTTAGTTTAGGTATTAACGTAATTAGGTTATCGAGAGAAAGCGTCGGCTAGGTTAAAAGGTTTAGGTCGGTAGTAAATAGAGATATTAAAAGCATAGAGATTATTTAGCTAGTATAGCTCTTATATAAAGAGCTTACGTTTCGTTTCCTAATACTAAAAGTTTAAATAGTCGGTAAGAATAACGACTAGTTATTATAGGTATTAGAAGTAATACCTCTAATCTTATAAAGAGTCGATAATTATAAGCAGCTCTATATTACCGGTGCTATAGTTCTCCTCGGTCTATATTAATTTCTATAATCGGTAGGTAATAAGGTGCTAGTAACTATTATATAATTAGGTAAGAATAGCCTTAATAGTAAATAAGGAGGTATCGGTTTTAAGTTAGGTTAAGAGATAGGGATTATAGTAGTAGAGAAAAGGCGTAGTTATAAAGAGGTATTAAAGTAGTTTAAACGCTACTACTATACTTAGTATAAGTTAAAACTATTATCGTTAGTCTTTATAAAGTAGATTTATTAGTAACGCTATAACTTTAGAGTAGTTATAAATAAACCGTTAGTAGAAACCGGTAAACCTAAGAAATAATTAAATATTATAAATACTGCTCGGGAGCGGCTACTACGTTACTACTTAAATACGCTTATCTTCTATCTATATACTTTCTAATAATATAATAAACCCGAGAAATCCTACTTAGGTTATATAAAATTTATACTTCTCTAGGTTAATAAATAAATACTACTATTTTAACCGGTCGAGTATACTACGTATATACTACTTATATTACGCTTTATCCTTACTATAAATTAGTATATTATCGAGATATATAATATAATAGATATTTATAAAGCCTATAAAGGCTTTATTAATATAGGCCTAAAAGGTTACAGATACGTTAGTTAGGCTAAAAGGTATAACTATATATTCGAAATAGCTATATTACGTGCGGAATACTATTTTTTACTTATTACCTTTATAGATCTTAAGCCGATAGTACGTATCTTTAAGGTTAAGTTTAGTAAAAACTAAAGAGTTAGATAATTAATTAAGAATTTCGCTAATTAAAGGTAGTAGTATATAGTCTTTACGTATAAGCTAATTAAGCGCTTTATAGTTAACGTAGAGGCGTAGTTTACTTCCTTTCTTAAGTATAAATAGGATTAGGGCTCTTATAAGACTAGTTAAGAGTTAGATTTACCTTTACTCTAGTATATTATCTAAGTAGTTCCTAAGTACTTTAAGCTTTATATAGGATAAGGAGTAGATTAAGCCTTAAGGGAAAGAGGCTCTTTCTTCTAGCTCGATCTTATAGTCGACCTTTAAGTATTCCGGTATTATTTTAACGCTTACTTTTAAGTATATATCTATAAAGTCTTTATAGGTACTAGGTAGGCGTAGCTTAAGAGTACTAATTAAGTTCGGGATATTATCGATAGCTAGGGTATAGTATATTATAAATATTATCCGAGCTATTTTAAGCTGCTTAGCCGATACGTAGGCGCCGAGGTACTGTCGGTATAGAGGGTATCTCTACCGCTTAGTCTGCTAGTTTACTACCGGGTTTACTATTTCTAGCTATAGTATACTAAGAATTACTGTTTTTAGCTTACTTTCTATAACTACGAAGCGGTAGCGCTACGTCTCTTCTATATTATTATCGTCTTTAATTTTAATATTAAATTCGTAATATCTATAAGTTTTAACCGACTTCCCTCTAAGGGTAAGGAGTTATAGTGCGGGTAAGAGGCTTAGTAAATACTCTTACTCTATAATATTACTATAACTAATTATATTTTCGTTAGCCCTTAAATCTATTAATCTTACCTTACGCTATTATACGCTACCGAGCTATAGCTATATCGGGAATTCTATATAGCGTTACTACGGCTTATTACGCCCTTAGCTCTTACGCTACCTTAACGGCTTATTATTTAAGCTAGCTAGGTTATAGCGTACCGCAGTATATCCTTTCTAACTGTACTTTCTATATTTTAATTAGGGGTATTTAGAGGCGATATACCCGGTCTCCCTATAAGCGTAGCAGTTAATAATACCGGTATATAGGCGCTACGCTTAAGCGTTTAGATAGTTACGCGTAATATAACTATACCTATTATAGTTATAGCAACGCCTCTTATCTTTACTAGCCTCCTTTTATATAGTTAAGGCTATCGAAGTAGTTAAATCTAATAGTTTATTATTATCTCGATTATTTATACGCGTGCGCGCCTCGGGCTCTATATAGTTATAGCTAATATAGCTATACTTCTTATAGTTAAAGTATTATTATTTATTTTATTAAAAGGGTATAGCTAGCTATTATATAGATTCGATACGCCTTACTAAACTAGTAAGTTTATATTAGGTGCGTAAAAGCGTTATTTACGCGCTAATAATAGTAGCGATACTAAGTCGAAGTTTACCGAGTACGCTATAAATTCGCTAGGTATCGCTTTAGGAATATAGCGATTTTATTTTTATATTTTCGTATCTATAAAAGAAGGCTTAGATAGTCTTATAAGCACTTTAGGATATTTATATAAGCCGCGTACTTAAGGTAATTACATAAGTAGTCGGGTCGGCCTAAATCTAGTCTTCTAGAAAGTCCTAAAACTCGTCTTATATAAAGCTATCTTAATTTACCTTAAAGCTCTTCTATTATTATATATAGTTAATTTAGGCTTACTTAGGATTACTGCTAATATAGCGGACTATATAAGAAATATAATTAGTATTAGTTTTAAGCTAAGCTACTTAAATCCGGAACTAGTATTTAAGATTAAAAAAGAAGGTTCGAAGATCGGTATATAATATCCCCTTATATATTAGATATAGAAAGGTTATAAGGCGGTAAAGCAGCGCAGGCGTAGTGTAATTAACGGTAAGTAGGCCTAGGGCGACTAAGCTATAAAGGTATAAGTTATTCTCTAGTTAGGTTAGTTGCTTAGGGGTAATAGGGATACCTTTCTAGAGCTGCTCGAGACAAGCTCTCTTAACTACTACTTTTTATTTTAGCCTTATTTCTTTAAGCTGCTAGTCTAGTTCCTTATTCTCCTTTAAGATTTCTTTAATCCGATAGCGTTATAAAGTAACGCTTTTAGTACTAGGGCGTAGCTCGGAAAGCCTATCCCCGCCGGTAGCTTAAATCGTATCTTAGGTCTCGGAAACCTAAAATAGTGCTTCCTTATTATTCTGTCCTAATATAGGCGCTACGCTAGTAGAGCGTGTTTAAACTATATTTGCTAATTACTACTCCTAACGGTTTACCTTCTCTAATAGGTAGAGAGATTAGACTATTAGAGACGGAATTATAGGTAAAGTAAGAAGAGTAGTTTAAATATATAAGCAGCGTAGGAGTAGAGTAGTATTAGCTAAGGCTAGGCGTGCTAGAGTAAAGCTAATCTCTAACCTCCTTCGTTCTTTTTAAAAAGTCCCTTTCTACCTTTTTTATTTAGGTTCCGGCTACCGATATCCGCCGATATCGCGAAGGAGAAATCCTATAATACGCTACGCGGTCGTAGCGCTATCGGCGCTACTACGCTAATCCCCCGATACTACCCCGATGTCCTACCCCGACCTTATCTGTTATTCTAAGCCTAACAGAATCTTAATAGTAGCTACGTTTAAGTAGTTTTACTATCTTATTTACGCTTAAGTAATCTGCTACTAAGTAGTTATAAAACGTTTCTAATAGTTTTTATTAGGTTACTACGTTTTTAAAGACGTATACTTATCCTTTAAAATATAGTACGCTATCTATCTTTACCTATAATAGCTCTTCTACTTATACGCTACGCTTTTATCTCGTTTACTAATCCCTAGTTTAAATAAAGTTATTATTTTATTATAATTTATAGATATACTTAGTTATTAACTATAAGCGTTACTTTAGAGTAGCTTTATTAGGTTATTCTTTAACTTTTTAATAGAAGGTAAATAGTCTATAGCCTATATTTTAGATAAGCCTAGTAACTAAGCGCTAATCGTATCTTAGTTACTATATATCTGCTACGCGTATAATGCTTTTTTATAACTTATACTTTTAGTAATTATTTAGGCCTTTTATTAAACTCTATATTCTTATACTTATAATCTTTATACCTTCTTAGTATATTATAATAATAATAATAATAATAATAATAATATTTATATACCGACCTACTATAGGGCATACAGAACCTCTATAGTCTAGCTAACCGTATAGGAACCCGAGTACTAAGGAAAAACCTATACGCTACGTTCTTACTACGTAGTAGCCGCGCCCTCGCTATACCTACGTCTTATAGCTTCTTAGTACCTGTACTATACTAGCAACCTTAACTAGCTATTTAGACTAGTCTCTTAACCTATATTATAATAAGGAATACGTTTTCCCGCTCTAGCGCTGCTTACTCTTCCCTCTAGCGCTATACGGTATCCTCTTTAGCGATCTCGATCGTTAGTCGAAACGTCGGGAGCCTCCTAGTCTATAGTAACTACTTTATAATAGCGTTCGTAGTAGTATCCTTACTAATCGCTATCTTAAAATCGCGGTATAAGCGTAGCGCTTATAGTACGAGTAAGCGGTAAAGGCACTCGCGCTCTAATATTAGTTTTATATATCTAATAATAAGGTAGAATATAGTTTCTTTCCCCCTTTTATAGCAATAGAGCAGCGTATATATATCGGGAACGTTATATGCGAATAGATAGCTAGTAAGGCCTATAACCCCTATTCTAATTTAGAATAAAGTAGAGGACTTATATTTAGCTAAGCCGACGTAAAGGTTACTAATTTTATCTATAAGGATAAGTAGGCGCTACGCTAATAGTACGAGTGCGGAGCTTACTAGGCGCGTCGTTACTACGTCTTATAGCTTATCCTACTATTCTTTCTATTCGCGGAAGTATAGGTTTATTAGGGGTCTTATAATCTAGTCTTTCTACTATAGGTGCTTCTGCGTTTTGTTTTTATAGCGAGGTTGCTACGTAAAGGCTATAGGAGGGGGTGTTATAATAAGAGGGGTCTATTACCGACGTCGTTTATTCTTCTATTTTAAAAGCTATATCGTTATCGCCTCTCGGGTACTACTTATACGCTACGTTATCTTAGTCTTCTCGAGCTTTATCTCGAACGCTATAAGTCTGCCGTTTAAGTATATATCGATTAAAGGGTATCTTATTTCGCTTTTTAGCAGTCTAATAAAGGTCGCTTTAAAGGCGCTGACTATAACGCGTAAGCACTACGACTAAGTAGCGTAAAAGTATATTCCGATCTCTATCAGACGAGTAAGTAATAGGGTATATTATACTAAAGCTCTATATATAATAGCGCTTTATATTACCTTTATATAGATCTCTTTTACGTATACGCTACTATAGCCTTATATAGTAGCTACGAGGTATATAAGTATAAACGTCTAGGTCTCTAGCTTCTTTTTAATTTCCTTAAGGTAGCGGCGCTAGCGTAGCTTCTAATCTAGCTATACGCTTAAGAACCTTATCGCTTTAACTAGCGTAACTATTACTATACTATAGCGTACCGGCTATATAAGCGCTTTATAGTTATAGGTAAAGTAAATTAGTTTACTCTTATAGGCTATAGATTTTATTCTTACTCGTAGCCTTTAATCTTTGTATATAGCGTACGCCTTATTTAAGCGCCGGTAGTTCTCTTTAACGTTACTACTCGCGACTAAGATATTTATATTATTTATAAAGCTAACTATAACTACGCCGTTACCTTAAAGGGCTTTATATAGCGTAGCGATATATAAGAGGAATAGAATTAGGGAAAGGGGGGACCTTTAAAGGACCCTTGCTTAAAGTATATATAGCGCTAAAGCTTTTTTATTAAAGAGAAAGCATACTATCTGCGCGTCGAGGAAGCTATAAATCTAACGCTAGATTTATAATAGGTACTCTTTTCTATATATAATTTCGATAAGACAGGTATAATTAATTATATCGAAAGCGCTAGTAATATCGAGCTATAAAAGCGAAGCGACTACGTTACTTTACTACGACGTAAATACTGCTTTTATAATAACCTATATAGTAAGCTTTATTAAACGTGTTTTTCTATTACCTATTTAGCTCTCCGGTAGTAGGTTTTACGTCTCTACTACTTCCGCGATATATATACCTAGCACTTTTTTAACTACCTTACCGATAGTACGTAGTAAAGCGATAGGTCTATATACCTTAGTAAGTTATTTCTCTTTAGTAGTTTTTCTTAGTTTCGGTAAGACAATAACGTTTATACTATAAAAGCGCTGCAGATAGTATACTAGTATAAAGCTCTCTTCTACTATTTAGGTAATAGCCTTTTAGAGAGGTTTTCTGTATAGTTTAAGTAGGCTAATAGGGAGGAGGTTATCGCCGGGGGCCTTTTACGGTTAAGTGCTTTAAAGGGCTAGCTTAATATCTACTTTAGAGACGCTTTATTATATTATAAACGCCCTTTAGTACTACCCCCTTTCCGAAAAGTCTCGTTCTTCGATATCTAATAGGTCTACTACTGTAGTTAGGAAGAACTTAGCTATAAAGACCTCGGTCTTCTAAAAGTATATATTATACTCGGTAGGTTCTTTTACGCTACGTTAAAGCGATAGTAGCGTAGGTAGGTCTAGAGGCTTATAGCTCTATAGTTATACCTATCTCTCGAGTCCCTAGATTATTAAGTTATTATAAAAGGCGGCTACTACTACGTAGCGCTAGCTCTTCGTCTAAGCTACTTTAATCGTACGTTTTTACGTTTATATAGCTTTTTATCGGATTCGGTTTATATATACTAAGAGAGTATCTTAGAAGCGTTATCGGGCCTACTTAGCAGTAGTAATTACCTATATAACCTTTAGGGACTACTACTTTACCTTTTTACCTATATTTACCTTTCGTTATAAAGCCGCTGTTTAAGTAATACGCTAAAGCTCTATAGTTAGGTATTTAACGTAGTTATCTAATTTTATAGCGTTATCGAATCTATCTAAGATATTTATCTTCTTTACCTTTACTTTAACGAGAAAGGGGTTAACTACCGCTTATAACTAGCTATATAAGACGTCGTTCGGTTATAGCTACCTTACTATATATATAATACGTATAAGCTATAGGTTATAATCCGATCTTTCCTATTAGAGTCTTTCGCTATATTCGTATTAGACTTTAGGGCTATACTAAGTAAGGTCGAGTATTAAAGGTCTTTCTCTATACTTCTCGCGTATTATGCGCTTATAAAGCGTAGCGAAGTCGAGGCTTTAGCGTTATACTAGGGTAAGAAGTTCGTATACTATAAGAGAGGTCTTCCCTACTCGGTCTTATAGTAGGTAGTATATATTAAAGTCTTTAATAAGAACGTTATATCTAAGCGGCGCCTTTACTACGAGGTCGGGGAGTAGGCTCTGCCTATAGGCGCTATACGCTAGTTCGGCGTATATTAACTATATTATAAGCGGCTCGCTTTCTATATAAAATATAGCTAAGCTTTAGTTATATCCTAACTACCCCTCCTACGTAGTAAAGGAGAAGCGTTTATATATAAATAGCGCAGCTCTACTACTACTTATATATATCGCTTTATAAGGCGATAACGTAGGGTAGATAACTATTAAGGTATTTAAACTTATCTATAGTTCTTAAATCGCTATAATATTATAGGCTAGATGCTTGCTTAGCGCTAGCGCTATATTTAATCTACTTCTTCTTATATTTTAGAAAAGTATCTTAAAGTCTATTTGTTAGAGATAGAATCACAGGCAGAGTGAACAGGGTGGACTTTGATAGGAAGCCGCGCAGAAGCAGCTAAGTAGCTGTGCGAGTAATAAGGACGTTAGTCTCTACCTTCTCGGTTCTAAACAGAAAAGCCTATAGGAGCTCCTTTTCTACTTAGGCAGCGCTCTACTATTACCTGACCTGCTACTTCGCAGCCCTATAGCTGCTCTAGAGCCCTGCGGTTATCTAGGTCCTAATATTATATCCCCTTTTTAACTACTCCCGTCTTCGGGAGTAAAATAGAAGCTGCTCCTGCGTAGCTCTAGCGTAACGCTATTGTAGTATAGAAGCTTTCTTCGATCGTCTTTAAGGTCTATACCTCTTAACTACCTTAGACTTTAAGACTTGTTTTGCCGTTGTTACTGCCTTTACGTAGTCGCCGCGTCTAAGCATCTCCTAACTAACCTCTACGTAGCTCTTATTCTGTACTTCTCTAAGCTTTATTATAGCCTTATTATAACTTATTATACTCCCTATTATACTCCTCTTTATACTTCTGTAAGTGCCTGTAGTGCACTCTGCTTATACGTAACGCTATAGCTACGACCGGCTAATTTATAAATAAATAGCTGTGCTATTATACCTCCTTAAATAGCTATTATCCTTAATGTATAATGCTAAATATTTAACTTAATAGCCGCGCACGCGCGGCTGCCTTACTGCATATAAACCTATTTTGCCTAGGCTTCTAAAACTCTCCTTTCTTTCCTTCTTTAGACTACGCTCTTAAAGGTATATAACCTATAGTATAATCGCTGCGCTTAAGTAGCGTCTAAGCATCTCTAATAAGGAGTAGACTTCTCTACTAACTAACTAACTAACTAACTAAACTAACTAAGGTAAGCAGCCCCTCGGCTGCGTTTACGCTACTTCCGAATACTAACACTAAACGTAGATGTCTAACGTTAAGTAACCTCGTCCCGGCTCTAGCTCCCCCGCGCTTAAGCGGCGTAAGCGTAACTCTAGCGCCGCTGCCGAGAAGCCTGCTGAGGCCGTTACCGAGTCCGAGCCCGAGCTTACGCCTAAAGCTGCGCCCTTATAGCGCCTGCGCGGCGAGGCTTGCGCTTCTGCGGAGTAGTGCCGCCGCTGCATCGGTAAGCTTAAGAAGGACCTCTAGCACTAGTGCTGCGAGCCTAGCGGTAAGTCTTTTATAACGCCCTTGCTACGTCTACGCTACTTATATATTGCTTAGGAACCGGTATTCGTTACTAGGACTGCGCTGCCGGCAGTCGCATCTGCAACACGGTATATTACCCCTAATCCCCTTTACTCCTGCGCTGTTTTAGAGTCGCTTATACGCTACTAGGTGCCTGCTGCTATAGTACCTTTCCTAGTTTTAGCCTTAAATAAGAGAAAGTCGGTAGCCGATTATAGCGCCGCTATTATAAAAGCGTAGTAGGAGCTGCGTAAGAGTAGCGGTAAAGCTACGCCTGCTATCGCTACGTTATCTGCCGCTAGTCTGCCTATAGGCTTCTAGGATAAGGCTTTATAGCTTATACGCTGCGCGGTCGACGCGTAAGAGCGGCTTGCCGAGTTTGCTAAGAATATTACTGCCGACGTAGCTAAGCTAGCCGAAAATGCTACGGAAGAGGAGTAGCTGCTTGCGCGCTACGTAGGCGCTAATAGGGAGGGGTAACCCTGTAAACCCTAGGCGGGAGGGAGGGATTTTTTTTTTTATTTTATTTTAATTTTAATAAAAGTTTAGTATAGTCTTCTGCGTTTACGCTGCGTGCGCGCTGCCTTCGCGTAGCTTCGAAGGTAGGAAACCCCCTCTTTAATTAATAGTTCTTATTTTCTCTTAATATTCCTCTTATCTACTTATAATTATAAGCTACCTTTACGCTACGACTAAGCAGCGTTGTAGCTATTCTCTTAATTATACTGTAACTCTTAGTAACTCTATTCGCTCGGAGCATCTTAGTCGGCACTTCTGTATTAAAATTCTTAGCTTAGCAGCTCTTTATAAGGTACTTCTACGCTACGCCCTTACTGCGTAGGCGCTTTATTATTATATATACTTATATAGATATAAAAAACAATACGGTCTAAAATCTTTAAACCTTAGCTATTTCTCCTCGGAACTGCGAACTTCGCTACTAACAAGCCGCTTCCTTACTACGTATTCCTAGTTATATACTTAGGTCTACGTATATATAAACGGATCTAAGCGAGTATAGCTACTTAAGCGCTGCTTATGTCTTAGTAGCTATAACCTCGCTGCTAGCATTCGGCTTTCTCGCGGCGCACCCTTAAGTACCCGGTTAGGCTTTACGCGTAAATCTCTCGAAATACTCGACCGAATACCTTTTTAGGCACCGGAACTCTCGCCTATAGCTATAAAGCTTATATAGAGCTCTCTCGTAGCATATGCGTTACTATAGCGCGGCTTACTCTTCCGAGTAAGGTCGCGATAGCATCTCCCTTAGTAACTTTACCTCTTTTCCTAGGAACGTCGTAAGCTACGAGGACCCTTTTACATAGCTTCCGAGCTGTGTCGAAGCAGCGCAGAACTCGCGAGATAACGTCGCTCTGTTATCTTATCTGTGTAAATAGTCGCAGCTCTTTTAGATCGCTAGTCGCACTCGAAGCCTTCTCTTTATAGTTACGTATCTTCCTCGCTGCTTAGTCGCTGTGTTGTCGGTTTTATATCCTGCTCTTGCTACTATGTATAGGTATCTCGGTAGCTGCTTTAATACTAAGCTCTTACTTATCTTCTCGATCGGGTTCGAAATACTATTGCTATAGTGCTCTTCGATAGCTTCCTTACTACGTATAGGCATCTCGGTAGCTGCTCTAATGCTAAGCACTAGTCTTCTTAGGTATAAAACTACTGCTGTTATAGTGTTTCTCGGTCGAGGCGGTATCTTAATAGGCATCGGAAAGCGTGCTTCGAGGTATAGTCGCTGCTTTTATAGTGCGTAGTCGCTGCGTATACGCTACTTAATTTGTAAGGTTATAAGTTTGTAAGCTTGTAAGTTTGTAAGGTAGGTTGCCGCGTCCGAGCCGCTATACCGCTGCGTCTTTTGTCGAAGTAAATCTCGAGGGTAATAGATAAAAAATAAAAGTAAAAAGTCTTAAAAATAAAAAGTCTCTCGGTCTTACTGTAGCTAAAGCTGCGCTGCCGTTATATCTACGCTGCTCTGTCGGGAAATAGCGCAATTATAACTGCTACCCTTAAACGGTCTGCCTTCCTTAAAGGGTTTAAGAGACTAGACTGTTAGAGATAGAATTATAGGTAGAGTAAATAGGGTGGACTTTAATAGGAAGCTGCGTAGAAGTAGCTAAGTAGCTGTGCGAGTAATAAGGACGCTGGTCTCTACCTTCTCGGTTCTAAACAGAAAAGCCTGTAGGAGCTCCTTTTCTACTTAGGCAGCGCTCTACTGTTACCTGACCTGCTACCTCGCAGCCCTACAGCTGCTCTAGAGCCCCGCGGTTATCTAGGTCCTAACACTATTATTCTTAAGTAAAGGAGTAGGTTTATAGTATAAGCTATATATATAGTAATAGGAATTAGCGTATACTAGACGTTCTTATTGCTTAAAAATAGGGCTATCCTTAGCGTAAAATATCTTTTATAGCCTTACTAAAAAAGTTCCTCTTTCTACTACCGATTATCTAGAAGCTATTACTACCCTTACTACTCGCGCTAAGTATAAGGGTATTACTAACGCTACGTACTTTAAACTATTAGGGGCAGGTCTTATATATGTCTTATATGCGTTCTCGCTATGCTTACGCTATAGGGTAGCTACGATTCTACGCTATATAAGCGCTTTTATACTAGATATATCGGGTAGCCTTCTTATCCGATATAGCTAAGTATTCGGCTTCTCCTCTTATATATACTATTCCCGCGTAGCGTTTATACCGCGCGGTCGCTTTATAGTAGCGTATAATATATCTGTAGCTATAGCAGTTATAGTACTGCTTAATATTAACCTTTACTAAGTATAGCTTATAGTTAAATATCTCTGCCTTTTATATAACCCTATTACTATAGAGCTGCTTCGCTACTATAATATTATTAATCGAGGCTACTAGAACCGACTATCTTTATTCGTTCTTTAAAAAGAAAGGGCGTACTTTACTAATAGTGCTTAAGTTATCTTTTTAGAGTTCTTTTAAAAGCTACTCCGGCGTAGCGTATATATCGCGTAAACGCCCTATATATAATCCTCTAATAACTACTAAGTATTTACGCTCTGCTACTATTACCTCGGCCTTAAATATAAAGGGGATCTATACCTTCTAGGCTTTATACGTTTAGGCGTTTAGTTTAAATATAAAAAGAACGTCCCTGCTACGTAGGCGCTACGCTACGATTACTTTATTACTACCGAGGGCTTAATTAACTATAGCGATAATATCGACTAGTTCTCTATTATTATATACTTCTGTAGTATTTTAAATTATAATTTCCCTACTATAGCGGGCTAAGACTATAAGCCGCGGCTCTTACGCCTTTAAGCTGCTTAGAAGCGTTGCTAAGGCTATAACCTATGCCTATAACCGGTTCGTAAGGCTTATCGCATTCCCTATATAGGCGCTGCCTATAAGGGCTCTGCGTAATGCTATCTCGATCTCGTTATATAGGTCTGCTTATATAATTAGCTGCGCTACGTCTATAGAGCTCTTACGTAGAGACTTTACTACCTATACGTAGTAGTTTTCGGTAAGGTTAAAGACTTCTTATACTTTATCTTAGCCGATAAGGTCTACTAGTTATTATTTAATTTTCTTAAGTATCTCTAAGTCCGTGCTAGCCGCTTCCTCTTTACTCGCTAGCTGCTTGTTTATCGTCGTCGTCGTAGCGTAGGCGCTAAGGCTATAGTTAGGGTAGTGTCTGCTTTATTCGATTCCTGCCGTTTTAGCGTCTATAACTATTAGAAGCACCTTAGGCCTAGCGCCCTCGCTGCGCCTTACCTGTATAGCTATAGCTAGGCGTAGCTTTACCTAACGATTCCGATTCTAAAGTCAGATTCGAGTTTCGAGTGCAGTTAGCACTAATAGGTGCTAATTTATCTCGAAGAGCGTTTTTTTTTCCTTAGTATATTATAGTTAAGCCTTTTATTTAACTTAATTCCTAAGGTAACTACTTTAGCGCTACGAAATTACTAAGCTTATATAGCGTTATATCTTTAGTTTAGGTATTAATATATTTAGGTTATTAAGAGAAAGTATCGGCTAGGTTAAAGGGTTTAGGTTAGTAGTAAATAGAGATATTAAAAGTATAGAGATTATCTAGCTAGTATAGCTCTTATATAAAAAGCTTATATTTTATTTCCTAATACTAAAAGTTTAGATAGTTAGTAAGAATAACGACTAGTTATTATAGATATTAGAGGTAATACCTCTAATCTTATAAAGAGTCGATAATTATAAGTAGCTTTATATTACTAGTACTATAGTTCTCTTTAGTCTATATTAATTTCTATAATTAGTAGGTAATAAGATACTAGTAGCTATTATATAATTAGGTAAGAATAGCCTTAATAGTAAATAAGGAGGTATTAGTTTTAAGTTAGGTTAAGAGATAAAGATTATAGTAGTAGAAAAGAGGTATAGTTATAAAGAGGTATTAGAGTAACTTAAACGTTACTACTACGCTTAGTATAAGTTAAAACTATTATTATTAGTCTCTATAAAGTAGTTTTATTAGTAGGGCTATAATTTTAGAGTAGTTATAAATAAACTATCGGTAAAAACTAGTAAACCTAAAAAACAATTAAATATTATAAACGCTATTTAAGAGTAGCTACTACGTTACTACTTAAATACGCTTATCTTCTATCTATATACCTTTTAGTAATATAATAAACCTAAGAAATCCTACTTAGGTTATATAGAATTTATACTTCTTTAAGTTAATAAACAGATACTACTATTTTAGCTAGTCGAATACGCTATATATATATTACTTATATTATACTTTATCTTTACTATAAATTAGTATATCGTTAAAGTATATAATATAATAGATATTTATAAAGCTTATAAAGGCTTTATTAATATAGGCTTAAAAGGTTATAAGTATATTAGTTAGGCTAAAAGGTATAACTATATATTCGAAATAACTATATTATATATAGAATACTATCTTTTACTTATTGCTTTTATAGATCTTAAGCTAATAGTACGTATCTTTAAGGTTAAGTTTAATAAAAACTAAAAAATCGGATAATTAATTAAGAATTTCGCTAATTAAGGGTAGTAGTATATAGTCTTTATATATAAGCCGATTAAGCGCTTTATAGTCGACGTAAAAGTATAGTTTACTTCTTTTCTTAAGTATAAATAGGATTAAAGCTTTTATAAGACTAGTTAAGAGTTAGATTTACCTTTACTTTAGTATATTATCTAAGTAGTTCTTAAGTATCTTAAGCTCTATATAAGATAAGAGATAGATTAGGCTTTAAAAGGGAGAGGCTCTTTCTTTTAGCTTAATTTTATAGTTAACCTTTAAGTATTCTAGTATTATTTTAGCGTTTATTTTTAAGTATATATCTATAAAGTCTTTATAAGTACTAAGTAAGCATAGCTTAAGAGTACCGACTAAGTTTAAGATATTATTAATAGCTAAAGTATAGTATATTATAAATACTATCTAAGCTATTTTAAGCTACTTAGCTAATATATAAGCGCTAAGATGCTATCGGTATAAGGGGTATTTTTATTATTTAGTCTACTAGTTTACTACTAGATTTACTATTTTTAGCTATAGTATATTAAGAATTACTATTTCTAGCTTACTCTCTATAATTATAAAATAGTAGCGCTATATCTCTTTTATATTATTATCGGTTTTAATTTTAATATTAAATTTATAATATCTATAGGTTTTAACTAACTTCTTTTTAAAGGTAAGGAATTATAGTATAGGTAAAAGGCTTAGTAAGTACTTTTACTTTATAATATTATTATAACTAATTACGTTTTCGTTAGCCTTTAAATCTATTAATCCTACCTTATACTACTATACGCTACTAAGCTATAGCTATATCGGAAATTCTATATAGCGTTACTATAGCTTATCGCGCCTTTAGCTTTTACGCTACCTTAATAGCTTATTATTTAAGCTAGCTAAGTTATAGCGTACTATAGTATATCCTTTCTAACTATACTTCTTATATTTTAATTAAAGGCACTTAGAGGTAATATACTCGGTCTCTTTATAAGCGTAGTAGTTAATAATACCGGTATATAAGCGCTACGCTTAAGCGTTCGGATAGTTACGCGTAATATAACTATACCTATTATAGTTATAGTAACGCCTTTTATCTTTACTAGCCTCTCCTTATATAGTCGAGGCTATTAAAGTAGTTAAATCTAATAGTTTATTATTATCTCGATTATTTATATATATACGCGCCTTAAGCTTTATATAGTTATAGCTAATATAACTATACTTCTTATAGTTAAAGTATTATTATTTATCTTATTAAAAGGGCGTAGCTAGCTATTATATAGATTTAATATGCTTTATTAAACTAGTAAGTTTATACTAAGTATATAGAAGCGTTATTTATATACTAATAGCGGTAATATTAAGTTAAAGTTTACCGAATATACTATAGATTTACTAGGTATTACTTTAAGAATATAGTAATTCTATTTCTATATTTTTATATTTACAAAAGAAGGCTTAGATAGTCTTATAAATATCTTAGAATATTTATATAAGCTATATACTTAAGGTAATTACGCGAGTAGTCGGATCGGCTTAAATCTAGTCTTTTAAAAAGTCTTAAAACTCGTCTTATATAAAGCTATTTTAATTTACTTTAAAGCTCTTCTATTATTATATATAGTTAATTTAGGCCTACTTAGGATTACTACTAACGTAGTAGACTACGTAAAAATATAATTAGTATTAGTTTTAAGCTAAGCTACTTAGATCCGGAACTAATATTCGAAATTAAAAAAAAAAGTTTAAAAATCGGTATATAATATCCCTTTATATATCGGATATAAAAGGGTTATAAGGCGGTAAAGTAGCGTAAGCGTAGCGTAATTAATAGTAGGTAAGCTTAAAGCGATTAAGCTATAAAGGTATAAGTCGTTTTTTAGTTAGGTTAGTTACTTAAGAGTAGTAGGGATACTTTTCTAGAGCTGCTCGAGATAAGCTCTCTTAGCTGCTACCTCCTATTTTAGCCTTATTTCTTTAAGCTACTAGTCTAGTTCCTTATTCTTTTTTAAGATTTCTTTAATCTAATAGCGTTATAAAGTAGCGCCTTTAGTACTAGGGTATAGCTTAGAAAGCCTATCCCTACTAGTAGCTTAGGTCGTATTTTAAGTCTCGGAAACCTAAGATAATACTCTCTTGTTATTCTATCTTAATATAGGCGCTACGTTAGTAAAGCGTATTTAAACTATATCTGTTAATTACTACTCTTAACGGTTTACCTTCCCTAATAGGTAGAGAGATTAGACTATTAGAGACGGAATTATAGATAAAGTAAAAAGAGTAGTTTAAGTATATAAGTAGCGTAGGACTAGAGTAGTATTAGCTAAAGCTAAGCGTATTAAAGTAAAGCTAATCTTTAACCTCCCTTGTTCTTTTTAGAAAATCCCCTTTTACCTCTTTTATCTAGGTTCCGGCTACCGATATCCGCCGATATCGCGAAGGAGAAATCCTATAATACGCTACGCGGTCGTAGCGCTATCGGTACTGCTACGCTAATCCCCCGATACTACCCTAATATCCTGCCCCGACCTTATCTATTATTCTAAACCTAACACTAAATAACGAGAAGAATGCTTAGGAATTTTACGTTAATAGGGTCTATTAGCAGAGCCGGGCTTATAACTATAATAATTCCGAGCAGGGTATATTAAATAGAGTAACTGTTGGTTGGGCTCTGGTTGTGATATCACAGGGGTGGGCAACTTAGGTCATTCTCATTAGTGTCGTTGTTGCTTGTCTTCTTCTCTCAGTCAGAAGCTATCGTAAGGTTGCAGGCGAAAGGCTTAAGGCCTTCGGCGTTGCCGTTCTGCCGCCCTGCCTAGTGGTTGATCACACCGCCTGCCGCAACAGGCCTAGTGCCTTGCGGCACCTATGTGATCGCCAGGCCTAGCATTGTCCATGCCATTGCCTAATCCACAGTAACTTAACTAACTATTATATACTATTTATAATAGGCGTAGGGAGCTCTTTTATATAAACAATTAAATAAAACGAGCTCTATAATATAGTAGGCCTAGATACGCGATATATATGCTTATAGCGCCGCTACAGCTACGACCGGAAGTAGGATTAGGTCTAGGGCCGGCTCTAGTTTCCGATAAGTAACATCACCCGTACTTTAAACAATTAAATTTCTAAAACTCTAAGGACGTCTTTTCTGAGGCCTGTTCATCGGGGCCGGAGTCTAGCCATCGAGTCCCGACAACTTAACATTAGCAAATTAGCAATATTCAATAGGTGGCCAGATAAGCGGCCTCGAAGGACCTTAAACACGTTCAAACAATGCCTTAGCCCTGAGGTTCTTGTTCCTAGGCTCTTTGGCCGGTAATAGGCCCGTTCAACTAGGCCGGCCTCCATCGTATACACTTTCCCGGTCCCGCCCCTAGCCTATAGCCCTGGCCACGACTAGGTCTAGGAATTACCCGCAGGTGGGTAATAGACCCGATTGCCTATTTACCCACGGGTCCCAGTTACCCAGTCACCTAGTTACCTAGTTACCCAGTTGCCCAGTTACCTAGTTACCTAGTTACCTAGTTGCCTAATTACCTACGGGCACCCACGGGTGAAACTTTTCTAGGCCTAGTTATGACCTTGGTGACTGAGGTTAGTTGGAAGTTTTGTCTGTTACCAGGTCTTCCAAAATAAGAAGCCATTGTTATCTCCGACGACCGCTGCATGAGTAACAAGAATGTCAGGGTAGAAACGTAAGCCTGGCTTAAGCTTCGGGGAGAATATCAGAGACCAATGATGTCTGTTAGAACGGGGCTGGAACAACTTTCATCCTATCCAGTCCAACTCAACTGCTTACTGACAGTACCCCTCGCAGCCTCCAACTTCGAGCAGGTAACCTCGTTTTCTTTTTCCAGCGGCACTTGAAACGAAAGGCTATCTATTAGGTACCTATGTAACTAGGGAAATCGACAAACGACAAGAGCACTCGCCACCTGGGCACTTGTGTGTCGAATGAACGTCGACTATGAGCAAATGGGCTATAGTCATCGGGGTGGAGCATTATCCGGGACTTATGGACTTACCTGGATGTCTGAATGATGTTAGGCAGACAAGTCGGATGCTTCGAGAGCGATATGGGTTTGACCGCGACCACATGGCCGAGATGACTTGCAATGCGGCTGGGACCAACGATGAAATTGTTAACCTTGGAGGAGCGATTTCTGATACAATACCAACCTACGAAAATATCGTCCATTCGTTCAGCGAGGTGCTTCGACAGAGTAGGCCAGGAGATTTGGTCTATGTGCACTTCTCTACCATCATAGCGGCAGTAAGCTCCATTCTCCCGCAGTACTCCAACTTGGGCCTCCAGTCCGACATGGCTCTGTTCCCTGCCGGTATACGCGGTGGTGCAAATGTTGATCAGAAGTTCCTTCATGATGTCGAGCTCTCGGCTATGCTCCAAGAGCTGTGCGAGAAAGGACTTGAAGTTACGGTTGTTTTGGACTGCCGACAGCCTGGATTGCTCGACTTTTCCCCTTCGAGGTCCAGATGCATGCGATCGTTGATACATCTGGATAAACTGAAGAGAATGTCACATGGCAAGTGGGCGGGTCACAGATTGGATACATGGATGCGGGATCCCGGCTCTGGGGCATCTGGGTCATACACATTGATCTCCTCGTTGGACGTCAACAACGCTTGCCCCCAGGGGTACAGAGTCTCTGACGGGCGCATTGAATACGAGTACCGGGATGACGCGACTGGTGAAAATCATGGATTCCTCACATCTTGGATACACGATGCACTGGGTCGGTCTGAAGCCGACCTCACTTTCAAAGAGCTGCTGCAACGCATCCGACTGATAGCCAAGGATCGTGATGGAATCACTAGACCAGGCATGGGTCTGACAGCAACATTGGCGGGCGATATTTTGAGACAGTTCCCTGGGAATGCGTGCGTTCGAGACTTACCACGACCGCTTCCGGCATGGCCAGCCCTTCTGCGGGTTTCGAAAGAGGGTAGTGATGGGCTGATGTTGGACGTGGCCGCAGAGCAGATGCAGGGAATCGGCTTGAGTGACCGATTGCTGCTGGTCTTGAGCCCACCGCAGGAGATCAAAACGCAGCCAGCCACCGGGTCCATTAAAAGCTGTGGGGTTTGGGTGGTAACAGCTGTTAGTGCATGTTTCAGCATTGCGAGTCCGGTTGGCCATGTCGAGGGTTCAGAGCTTCGAAATAGGCCGTTGACTATTGTTCAACTACTTGGTAGGTTCTCTCGATGCTTCTCAACGTTGATAGCTACCCATGTGCTCACACCTACGAACATCAGATGAACGGGATGATGACAGCCCTCGCATGAGACAAGTGCCAATCCACCTACGGCCCTCACCCTTGCCGTCCATGACTCCAGTCTCTCAAGCCATCATCTATCAACGATTGCTACAGAAACCCGGCCGGGATCCCCAGCTGAGCGGACTCCTTCATGTGAATATCGTTGGGGGTTATCGACATCAGCAAGTCATTCCTGCGGTACCCTGTCCCGGCCTCGATAAGCAGGGGCAATTTCGGCTACTCTCAGGGGACCACATGGTCATACATATTCGGAACAGATCCGAAAGGAGGCTCTTCGTGACCCTGATATCTTTCAATGGCGCCTTCGGCGTCAACATACTCTATCCTGAAGTCGAAGGCGAGGTTGCTGAATTGCGTCCGAGTTCATTGTCAGCAGAATTTGCGTCCCTTGCTTCCGAAGTGTCCCTTGATCTTGTACTGGCATTTCCAAATGTCTGGTTGCCCACCACAGACTCAGAGACTACACAAGTAACCGAGGTACTCCGTGTTATCCTTACGGATAAACAATGACATTCTCAGGCATTGAGATGCCAAACGTCAAAAATATTGAGTTCCTGAGGGAGAAAATGGATCCCGCAGTTAGTTGCAACCCAACCACTGGTTGTCAAAACGACAGGCCATATAAGACAGACAAGTATGTAAATGATTACGGGGATCATGAACATGCACCCGTATCTTCAGATGGGATCTGGTCGATACATGACCTGAGAGTTGTAATTCATCGCACAGCAGAGTCTTTCCGGACTGTGCTGCAACACTGAATGTGGCGACTAGACTACCTACTCAAGTATTTAGTAGATACCATGCTACTCACGAGCATTATTTAACCACAAATGGACCTTCCACGATCTTGGTCCAGGAGAGCTTGTCTTTAGTTATCGCCAGGCCCAACCGTACAAAGTGCCTGATCGACTTCGGTCGAGTGGTTGCAGGTACCACCTCCTCCTGGGGCTCGGATGCCAGCACCAAGTACCCATGATGAAAGCCTTCATGTTCCAGCCCACTCACAGTCCCGAGATGCACCACCCCTATCTCCATCTTGATAGCAACATGGTCCAGCATCAAACAGAGGTGAGACAAATGAGTGTCAGCTCGATATTCCTTCCCAATCGTGTTAACATTGACAAACTGTAGGAAGGCGGGCCTGTCAGAAGCCACCAAGGCCCTGTTAGACAAGATCTGCCCCTTCAGCTCACAGAGTGCTGCTATGCTCAAAGACTCAACTTGGCTGAGAACAAGTTCACCCGATGAATTGATGGCCACGAAAGATGACTGCAGTGGATGCTCCCGCTGCCGGAGGACACTGAGGAGGTAGGCATCCTCATCCATGAGCCACTGCCGTCTGTCCGGCCGGAATACCCGCTCACGGCAGAAGGCCTGAATCTCAACCGGTACCTTTCTATGTAGTTCAACAAGAAATTGGTTCATGGTGTCATCCGGATCACAATCGTAGTTTACGGGAATGGTTACACCAATTGCCCCCATGATCCCGTAGACTCGGTCATGAGGATTGGACGCCGTGCGGTGTTTGGAAGCGAGCAGCAATTCCGCAGAATTCATGGTGCCTAGTCTGTGCAGTGACACTGTGTTGATGGTATCCATGGTGCTGAGGAGCAGTGACACGTCATCTTCGGTGATGCCCCAATCGTCTTCTTCGGATGGTCCCCAGAGGTCTGGCCTTGCGAGGAAGCTGTAGCCGCTGTTCCATTCTATGTTGTCATTAAGCTCCCATAGGATGGCGTTCATGGTGTGCCCCAGGTGTCGAACCGAGATAGGCCGGCCGGAACCCGCATGCAACAAAGGGTCGCCCTCCTTGCTGTAGAAGACGGCATCGGGGCGCAGTGCTGCCTCCTGCAAGGTCCACAGAGAGCTGGCCCAGGGTAGCTCGGCGGTGAATTCCGCAAGTATTGCCATCCTCCTCCATGCTTCAGTTCTCCGCTCTCTCGGTCTGCCTTCACGCTCGAGGTATTGGAAGGACGGAAGATCAAATATAGGCGTGGGGATCATGGGAGTGTCTTCTGGCACCCAGGAGCAGACCTCGACGAGGGTGTCTGCCCCTCCGGTGCCTAGCCATACGGCCGCGCGAGCCGCGGAACGGAATATGGCACTCTGATTGCCGATCTCGATGTTCTTTTCGGGGTCGCCATCGGCCTGGGGGATGCAGAAGACATCTACCCACGCGTGCAACCCTGTGGTGATCTTGCTAACAGCCAGATCTAGTTCCTCCCTACTGAAGCACTCGTTGGCGGGCGCACACCAGTGGCCCCCTTTGATTTCAGTGTCTCGATCTCTATCGTGTAGTCGCCAGCGGCCCCAGGTGTACGATATCACCACGTACTCGGGTGGAGAAGGGTATGAGCTGGTTCGGAAGGACACCTGGGTTCTCGGGTCATACAGTCGGCTGGGCAACAGTGCCATGCCGGGGTTCAGAGCGATTTGAGAACCGACGCTTCTTTGGAGACTCTCATGATAGGCTGAGCCCGTGCCTGTCCTGTTTCCCCAGGGGCCCCAGCTGTAGTTGTCACCAGGTGAGTACTTGTGTAGTATGAATTTGTGGATGGACCAGTTGGGCAACATCCAGGTGCCCTCTTCATGATCACTATTACCGAAGCCATTACTCTCGTAGACCTGGCGAATTGTGAGTTAGATATGAATGCGTTAATGTTCAAACAATTTGTTTCGGAGTGTACATAGAGGCCACAAAGAAGGATGTCTCATGAGGGGCTTACTGACCACTGATGCGGGCATGTTCACATGTGCAAACCTTCCTATTTTGATAGACACGCAGGAACAACCAAAGTATATAAGACGAAAATCGGTCTAGATTTACCGGCCAGTAAATCATGTGTAGGACAGATTGTTTGTAAAGAAGAATCAAGTCGCAAGCATGATTGTTGGTCGCAGTCAAAGTCACCCTGGAGTGACAGGTTGGGCACTCTGCATTTTACAGTGACACCCCAAGTAAGCACTAAGTCGAATTCGACATTCGGATCGCCAGTCTCCTAGGTAAGTACTTGAGTACTTCAGTAATCTTCGGCAACATAAGGATCGGCTCCTAAACTGCTGCACGCCGATGGCCTCTGGTCGTGATCCCCCTAAGCATCCTTCCCCAGTGTGGCTCCTTTAGTCAGAAAGCCTGACAGGAGCAGCACCTCCGGACAACCCAGCTAGTTGGATTCTGTGCCGGCGGGAAGATTGCCTACGGCCTTCTGTTCACATGTTGGATTTAGGTGCCCGGGTGCCACATGGAGTCAAAGCTCTCCCAACCACATGTATTCAGTCTCCACTGGACATTTTGGTCACCACAGATAGATGGGCTCGGCGCTGCAGAATTGACACAAGAACATGGATGTTCCTCGGGCCTCCGGGACAGGTTGCTATTACTACACGACGCCGTGCTCCTGCACTTAGCAGACTACCCCTCATCACACTGCGAGATCTCAGTCCCATAAGATGAAGTAAAACTTTTGAAGTCTATCACTTCTTAAGACGTAGCAGCAGCCGCCTACCTGTCGGCATTGATCTTCGCATCGTACTCGGCCATACTCTTGAGACCCTTGGGCATGCCATTCCAGTCCAAGTGCTGCTCATCCATGAGCCTGGCGCGCGTCTCCATGGCCTTCTTCCACGAAGGGCGGCTGGTCATGCGCTCGTGCCAGGCCTGCACTCTGGGGAACCCCTTGAACTTGTCCTCTGGTGCGCACTGGAGCACAGCATCGGACCGATCATTCCACGTCGCAAAGGCCAGGTCGGCGTACGTGATCTTGTCACCGACGAGCCAGTTCTTGTCTTGGAGCCATCCATCCAGCACGCCGTGGATGCGTCGCACTTCGTTCTGGTAGCGCTCGATGGCAGACGGCAGCTTTTCGGCGTGTAGCACTGTGAACCATCCCGCCTGCCCGAAGTAGGGGCCTTGGCCGCTGACTTGGAAGTGCACTGTAGGAAAACGTGCCTGTCAGCTTCCTCTCCATGAATTCGCACAAGAGGCTGGACAATGGAATCTCACGCCATTGGTTGCAGTGATGCCGCTCCTTGAGCGTCTCGTAGCTCAGAATGTGCGCCTTGTCGTACACCTCGATCAAGTACGTGATGATAGCGCCAGTCTCCCACAAGGTGATGCCTGTGTTGGGATCGTCAATTGCTGTGAATCATTTGTATGAGCCAAAGCCACTAAAGACGTCGTTTCGACAGGGGAAGGGGGGTGAGAGCTCACCGGGAACACGACCGTTCGGGTTAATGTCGATAAAGGGCTTCTGCTTGATTTCCTCGAACTTGAAGGAGTTGATATCGTACGGCACCTTCAGCTCCTCGAGCACGAGGACGACCTAAACTCGAAATAGTCTTGTCATCAGCTTCCCGCATCCCACGAAGCCTGTAGACACCTGGAAGGCTCAAGTGATTAGATTCGGTCGTGCATTCGTACCTTCCATGGGTTTGGACCAGGAGCTTGACACCATAGTCAATTAGCAGTCAGCTCCGGTTGCTGTGGGGACTCGGATCGGGGCCTACAGGCCATGAACTTCAGACTTACGTGCCATCCATACGCGAATTGGCTTCGTCATGATGATGCGCCTTGTTGTCGAGGTCAGTCTCGAGGAAGACTGAAAGTAGTGTTTTCGAGATGCAAAATAATTTCAAAGGTGAACGTCAAGTGGAAGTTGGGAGAAGGAGGTGTAAACAAGAAACCTTTGAACTGAAGAACAGATGTTTCACCTTACCACTTCAATCACTGATGCCCCTGAGTCTTTGATTACCCAAGTACTTAAGTACTCGTAGGTACCTGTGGGATGTGAACGTTGACGGCAGCTTCGCCAGCGTCGCCTATGTACTCACCTTGCGACGATCCGGATACTGTTGGCGGGTCTGTTCCCCCAGAAAAGTCAATGACTGCAGTAGTTTCCACCAGTAATGACTACTTCGCAGAAGGTGTTGGTTGCGAACCTTGCATCCAACAAGTGCGTATTGGCTATAAGTGGAAGCTGGCCAGGTGTTGTTGGAAACTCGGTACCGGTGATAAGTCCTGGTATGGTAACACACCCCGTGTTGCTGGCATGGGCATTTGCGTCAACTAGTCCCTCGGTTTTCCTTTCTGCTGTAAATCACTTCGGCTCGATCGGCACCATGTCATCGACATTCGCCATTGCCAGCATCGTCAGACCAGTAATTGGTGGTGCGTTGACACAGCACGTCCCCTGGAGATGATGATGTTACATCAACCTACCCATCGGTGGCTTCGGCGCGGCCATATTCCCCCTGCTGGTTCATATCAAGGCCGCTGAGACCGAGCTGGGGCCCCTCCTTAGACGAATCAAAAGATTGGTTGGCATCGGCTTTGCCTTGTTCCTGGGCTTCATCACCATGCTCCTGCTGGCTTTGGTATAGGGCGGTGGAAAATATGCCTGGAGTTCATCCGTCATCATGGGGTTATTTGTAGTCTTTGCCGTGGTGTTGGGTCTGTTCATCCCCTGGCAACTACCGTATACCTACAAGACGATGCCCTCATCCCCCCAAGGCTGTTCGAAGCTCACCGAAACGTGGGACTTGTCTGTGTCAGTTCCTTCTTCGTCGACGGATCATTTCAGTTTATCCTCTATTGGCTACCTGTTTGGTTCCTAGCCGTCCTGGGTGCCTCACCTACACGGAGCGGGATTGACTTCCTTTCAACTGTGGAATCCGATGCTGTCATGGCATTGCTAGGTGCCGGCATCGCGATGAATATTGGATGGTGGAACCCTTTCATCCTTTTCGCACATGCCATGGTGTGCCTCTGTGGTGGACTATTAAGCACCACTTCTCCTGGTGTCCCTAACGGGCATTGGATTGGGTACCAGATCTTTGGAGGAGTGGGCTACTCCCTGGCGACCAACCTGGTATGTAGTGAGGCCAACTATCCACGAAAGGAACCGCATAAAGTCGGTGCTAACGACCTCTTCTAGAACCTCTTTAGGCACATATTGGGCTGCAAACCTCGTTGCCACCCGACCTCGTCCCCATTGGGTTCTCTAATCTGCTTATGTACATATCTACTGGCTGTTCGGTCTTCCTTTCCATAGGCCAGCTTGTCTCCCGAAACAGGCTAGTGACGCCCAGTCTTGTCAACAACATTATATCGGCAGGGGCGACCATCTTTAGATCCGTCGTTCCAACATCGGACTCGGCTGCAGTGGTTTAGGCATATGGAAAGTCACGTACTTATAGGTCTAGGAATTACCCGCGGGTGGGTAATGGACCCGATTACCCATTGACCCACGAGTACCCACGGGTGAATCTTTCCTGGGCCTAATTGGCAGGCCTCGGTGAAAAGGCCCATGAGAAAGCATAATGGAGTTGATCTATGTGCAGCGCATGAGACGCCCAATTCGATATAGATCGTCGTGGGTCATCCCGAAGTTCGACTAGGGATGCATCCAAGCATTTAGGAAATGCCACGACGAGGCAGGCAGCCTCGCCGCAATACCGAAGGCCAAGATGAGGTCTTTCACGGAGCGTATTGGGGAGGTCTTCCCAGTGGCTCAGCCAGCGGTTGTCGTAATTAGCGTGTGGGAGGAAAGGCGGGAAATACCAGCAGAAATACCCAGTAGAAGTTTTGAAACGAATTTTCATTTTCATTCCAAGCAAATGCGGAAAGGATACATAATTATAGATTCCCTCCATGTACACCCTCCAGGGCTGTCCCGTGACCAATCACATAATTACTACTTACTTCCAATCGAGGTTGCAGTTTTGTTTGTTTTTGCTTCTGAGCTGTATGTGGTTCAAGAAGCCTGGGCTTAAATGTACCTAGGTATTTCATGGATCACTTTCAATACTGCGATAGTGCGATATTTCCGTTAGTTGAAATACTGATTTCCATTTGTGGGGCTTGAATGCATTTAACGAGCTCATGGTAAAGGCACCCTTGTCGTTTCGAAACACCTTATTTCAACACCGGCAAGTCCATAACCCTCATCTGATCCTCTTTCCAGGTCAAAAGCCTTTCTCTTCACTCCTTTCACCCATCCAAACGTAAAATGGCGGACACCTCCAACACGGAGGCTCTCAAGGTGGACGCCACTCCTGCTGCGGAAGAAAAGAAGGTCGACGCTCCAGCTGAGACTGCCCAGGCCGAGAAGACCGGCGGAGAGGCGTCCGCTGAAACCACGACTGACCCAGCTCCAGCTCAAGTCACAGATACCGAGAGCAACTTGAACTCTGCTACTGATGAGCTCACCAAAGACGCGCCTGCTTCCACGGCTTCTACTGTCACACCGGTTGCTACAGAAACCAAGGCGGATGAGATAAGGGCTGCCGAGGAAAAGAATGATGCATCCAAGACCGAGAAGACCGAGTCCACAACCAAGGAAGCCGCACCCAAGAAGACAACCTTCGACGAGTTTGGCGCCAAACTCCCAGAGATCCTGAAGGAAGTCGATCACGATGAGATGTGGGGCGTGAAACTTGTTACCCCCGTCTCAACACACATTCCTACCCAGATCGTCCTCCAGAAGTTCCTCAATGCCAACGATGGCGAGCTCGCCAAAGCAGTAGACCAGTTCAAGGGCGCGCTCAAATTCCGCAAGGAGAGGAAGCCGCTTGAGCTGGTCAAGAAGACATTCAACGCCAAGAAGTTTGCCGATATGGGTGCTGTCACGGTGTACCCTGTCAAGGGAAGCACTGTACCTGAGGTGTTCACGTGGAATTTGTATGGGAATGTAAAGGGCAAGATGGAGGAGGTGTTTACTCCCTTGGATGAGTACGCCATGAGAAGATATCTGTCAAGTTGAACTGGACTGGACTGGGACTGACGGACATTGACAGGTTCATGGACTACCGAATCGCCCTACAAGAGCTCGGCATCCAGCAGCTCAAGCTCTCCGATGCCACCGAGCCTATTACCGCTGAGACTGATCCCTACAAGATCATGCAGGTGCACGACTACAAGAGCATTTCCTTCCTCCGCCAACCCCCCAGCGTCAAGGCCGCCAGCACCGAAGTCATTAAACAATTCGCACTTGCGTATCCCGAACTGCTGAAGGCAAGAACCCGCCGCTACCGTTTCCCACCAATTTGCCCCCTCCTAAATCTCTCGCTGACTTCGTATGTACCGACAGGAGAAGTTCTTTGTGAATGTCCCGGCTATCATGGGCTGGATGTACGCCCTTATCAAGGTCTTTATAGCTGAGAAGACTGCTAAGAAGTTCCATCCTATGGCCAACGGCGCCAACCTGGCTGCAGAGTTCAAGAGCAGTAACATGGAGGACAAGCAGCTTCCCAAGGAGTACGGCGGAGAGGGCGGAACTGGTGATGGCAAGATGAAGGACATTCCTGGCCTCGTCAATGTGTTGAAGTTCGAGTAATATGCGCTGGAAGCTTGATAACGGCCCGGCCGGTATCTCCGGCCTGTTTGGGCACCTTCAGGAGGGTTGTAATACCGATAATGGCAACTGTAATGCAGGGCATCTCTAATTCTCATGAGCCGAGTCGCTGGTCGTTCGATTTTACCATCATGTCACCTTCCACGATGCGATGTAATGGCTGCTAACGTCGCCTGCACCAGACCAGCCTTGGTATTGCTGATCCTGACCCGATCACAGACAGCTGACCACAAATTACTCTAATTAAAGCCAATAGCTGGGGTCGTAGGCTTAGGTAGGATATCACCATGAGCCAGATGCCTTGTAGTCCAAAATGATCAAGGCGGGGGGGGATCCGAAACATACTCTATGTGTCACGCCTGTCGAAGACTACTTCGTGATGAGCCCCCGAAAGACAGTACCGCAGGGTCAAACTGATGGACGCCAGCTACAGTAAAAACGCCATCCAATCTTTAGTTATAATCCGCGTCCGCTTGGTAGTCTGGTTGAGACAAGGCCCTGGATCTGAGTGGATCTGAGTTGGTATGCCACCCCTAACCCTAACACCTCTTACCTTGAACAGCAAGGCTTTGGGGGCTCGGTGGGGGGGAGGGGGGTTTGTGCTGCATGCCCCACTATGTCACGTGCTTACTTACACCTCCTTGAGCTCCCCCACCTTCCGTCAGCCTCACCTGCATCCCTCATTGTTCACCTGCGCCTTCACCTCAGCCCTGTCAAGTCCTCCCTCGTCGAGGACACCACTCTTCTCGCAGCGGACGATTTCTCCATCCATCTACTCATACGCGACCTTGTCGCATCACCTGTCCAAACGAAACAATCCTCGACCCCTCCAACTCCGGAGCATCCCTACAATGGCACCTCCCAACCACGGCCGCGAAACGACCGGCCTCTAGAGGAGGCAGCTCGAACAAGATCCGGACGAAGAGGATCGGAGATATCAAGAAAGAGGTTGGACACTCGGCTATGATCCCACCGCCAGGCTAGGGAACGCCATCATGTATAACAAGGACAAGTTTATGCGAAAGCTGCTCGGCAAAGCAGCCGTCGACTCGTCTCCATCGTCCTCAGTCCCCGACAACTCGAACCACGGCGTCACTTCTGCTCCACACGCAACTGGCACCGTCTTCCGCCCCAGCGCATCCCAAGATGCTGCCTACGATGCCGGTGTCCCCATCTCCAGTATCGACCGATCTCCCGACGGCCGCAGCGCCATTCTTGCCGGCCGCCACATCCTCAAGACTGTCAACTTCGACGGCACTACGGTTCAAGATGGTATTGACCTGCGCGCTGCCATTTTGGCCCAGCCAGTTGTCAAGAACTCGACTACCTCCGTATCTGACCAGTTGTCAATCAAGGATGTCAAGTGGCTACGAGGACGAGGCGACACCACAATCTTCACGGCATGCGCCAACGGCAAGATCTTCCAGTACGACTTAACCCGACTTGGTGGAGGCGTAGACGGTGCGCCAATGGAGGTTATACACATGCGGGAGGATTCGCGACAGATCAACACGCTCGACATCAACCCCCGATCATCGTACCTCCTTGCAGGCAGCCAGGACGGCATCGTGCGCTGCTTCGACATCATGAATCCCGTCCGAACGCACACCGGTCACCTCACCTTTCGAGCCGTCCAGGCATTTAAATGCAACGCCGGCGGAGTCCAGTGTATACAATGGTCGCCTCATGTGGATGGGGCTTGGTCTTTTGCCTGCGGCACAGAACAGGGCGTTGTCCTCAAGTGGGACATTCGAAAGGCGACGGCTCCCGTCTTGAGGATAAATGCGCACGACAAGGCCTGCTCCACACTGGCCTGGCATCCGGATGGTGATCATCTGGTTAGTGGTGGCTGGGATAACAAGTGTCATGTCTGGGACGTGTCGGGCAAGGCGGACAAGAGGCAGAAGCCTAAGTGGGTTATCAACACGCCTGCCCCGGTTTCCGATGTTGCGTGGCGGCCTGGAATATGGTCTGCCACCGCGCAGGGAAAGAGGGCGGCGCAGGTCGCCGTCACGTATGATGATAGCAGTCATGCGCGGCATGGAATCAATGCTTGCCACATCTGGGATCTTGCTAGGCCAACCATGGCATTCAAGGAAGTATCCAAATTCGATGCTCCGCCTGCCGCATTGCTGTGGCACGACCAAGACTTGTTGTGGACAGCTGGCCATGACGGTCTGTTCAACCAGTTTGATATTGCCTATGCACCTAAAGTTGTCGATCGGACGACCATGTCCGTACTGGCTTTCTCATCTCGGGGTGATGTTGTGAGCTTCCTGGACGAACGGCCCCACTCGCGACGACCACATCGATCGGTTCCCGCAGAGATGCTACCAGCCCATGCTTCCTACAGCTCCACCCCAACGGCTCCGATGCTCAGCATCAGTCGAAGTGACTCGGAGGACGAGGTTGCAGGTAGCTTCTTGGGAGCGCGCAGGGCCAAGCAAAAGCACCGGCGGACCATTACTGCCAGTCGTTCAGCCCACTTGCTCAGCACGACGCCTCCCGGTGGCCCGGACGCCCCGATGATGGCCCTTGAAGAGTCTATCAAGGCCGCTGGGCTGTTTCGTTCCCAACAAGCCATGACCATAGGCCCAGTGCCGTCTGCTGCCAAGGTCAGCGTCTACGAGTATCTTTCGACCCACTATCTCGTGGCACTCAGCGAAATTCTGCCCTACAAACGAGGTAGGCCTTCACTGGACCTCCGAATCAAAACCATTTTAGAGCATTATGCCAAGGCAGCGGAGACAGTCAGTCTGTTCCGCCTCGCTCAGACTTGGCGTGCCCTAGGATTTGCCGTCAAGTTGCTCCTCGATCGAAGAGCCCGATATCACCGAGATCGGCGAACCGGAGAGCTGGAAAGGTCGGAGAAAGCGAACGCAAAGATATTACAGGCCAAATCCCCAGCTGCCATCCAGCCTCATCATGCAGTTCCCAAGCTAGGCCAGGTTCAGCTGGCGCAGTCCAGCTCTGCACAGCCCGACCAGGCTTTGGAAGGAGGTATAAAACAATCCCTGGCTGGTGACAAGTCAAATCACCTTCGCTCATTGTTGTCCGAGGAAATCGTGAGCACGTCTCAGCAGACCACTCCGCTTGTTCGGCCTGTAGATGATGATGAGGAGCCGATTGAACCTTTGGATCATCATTTCGAGTACGGAAAGAAATTGACGCCTGTGCAAGAAGGCGGAAGCTTTTCGCTCCCCCCGCCACTGCAGGTTCGTCCGCCTAGGCGGCGCCTTGACTCTGAACCAATATCTCACTTCAGCCAAGACAGTGATACCTACGCAAGCACTGAAGGCTACGATTTCTACGATACGGATGCCATCAGCAAAGCCATTGATGTCCCTGGGGCCGATGGTGAGGGGAGTATTGGTCCTGCTGCTGGTACTCCTAACAGTGTTAAAAGAATTGTGCCGAGGCAAGATTCAGATGAAAGCTTTGGACAGATGTTTTCCATTTCGAGTGGCAGCAGGCAGACAACCGGCCTTACTGCATCATCGTCTGGTTCGACGCAAAGGAGACCTTATAGCGTCACTAGTGCCGCCCCACAACACCCACAGCTTGCTCGAAGCGCCAGTAATGGAGAGTATGAAAGCCGCATACGGGGGGAGAAACTCCAAACTCATGATTCTTCGAAAACCCAACCACATGTGGCGTCAGCGCCAGCGCCAGCAAGGCCAGACAATGTGACAGCGACCCAGTCAACAGACGAAGACTACCATCTGGCAACACAAACGACCATGGACAGCATTGACTCTCGAAAGGGCGAATCCCACCCGATGCCGGACAGTTTTCCAGACGACACCCCACAGCCTGCTTCGGTCGGCATGAGCCCATTTAACTCATTTGAATTCAGCCATGACCCGGAACAACCCCAGGAAACGGACTACTTACCATGGTCCGACGATCCACGTTATCCACATCCAATTGCCTGGGAAGACCAAGATTTCACCGGGTCCATAACTCTACTCGATCCGTACAAGCTAATATCCCGAGCTTTAGACTTCGAGACCAAGAAATCGGCCCTCAATGCCTCCATAATGGTACTCCTCCTGCGACCTCTCATCCGTGACGATGACATCATCGATCCATTCCATGCCGCCGCGATCATTAAACAGCACCACTCTCGCCTCATGGGAATGAGACTTTTCACAGAGGCAGCACTTCTCCGAAAGCTTTGTGTGAAAGGGTGGCCAGGAGCACCCTTGCAAGAATGGGGCGAGGATTACCCCGCGCTCTACAGGCCGGCACAGTCGAATAACAAAGCTGCATTCTTATGCCCTGACTGTCGCAAGCCGAGGGAGATAAGTCGTCGAGATATGGACCGAAGGGCGGGAAATCCCATCTGGCGATGCGAGAGGTGTAGTGCTACCATGGGACCCTGTGCCATCTGTCGACATCGCGACGCGCCCGAGGCTGCCGCGGAGCCTATCGAGCTTTCGACCGATCTGCTCCGATCAGCTATTGATAGTCAAGAGGATGAGAAGCTTTTGGCTGCTTGGTGGTATTGTCCCGGTTGCGGTCACGGCGGTCACGCATCTTGTCTGGCAGGGTGGCACTCTGAGGTTGTCAACGGTGAGCCAAACTCCTCGGTTGATGGAAGCAGTGATGGTCTGTACAGCGATGGATGCTGTCCGCTAGACGGATGCGGACACGCGTGCCTCCCTGGGAAGTACCGCGCCGAAACTGCAGTGGCTCGGACAGAGGAAGTCAGTCGTGCCGTTCGAGAAGTCAACCGCAATACCTCTCAGCCAGCCGGGACGACAGGTCGGGTATTTGGCCCGGGGCGGTACAGCACGGGAGCCCTCGACGAGCTCGTCCAGCGGGCTAGCAGGAGGCGGGTCGGTGACTCAGGCCTAGAGAACAGTGTTCATGACCATGGTAATGAGATCCCGCAATCCCGCGCTGTCGAACACGTCCGAGAATCTTTGGCTAGTGGGAATGCGAGCCCCCAGGGAGGGCTGGGCAGCGAAAGGCCCAGCTGGTCTGCTAGCGTGTTGAGCACGAGTCCTGGAAGGGGTGGGATTGCCAGTGATAGGGAACGTCGGAAAAGTGTCAAGTTCGCGGGCAGCGCGACGGTCGTTCCAGACGAGACGAGTGCACCGAGGAGGCAGTAGGACTGCAGCCTCATGCCACAACGATCGGTGCTCAAGAGCAAATCCGCCTTTTTGGCTTGCCGCCCTCGTTCATCGTCCCTTGGGAGATCTGCCAGGATGGGCTGGGTGAGGCTCATCGTCGGAACCGGGTGGGGGAGATCGGCCGAAAGAAGAAAGCGAGGCACCTTCTTTGGCGGGGGGATGTCAGGAGAGAGAGTAAGCGGGTGGAATGGACCTGGGTGAGGGGATAACAGATCCATCGGGATGGCTCATGTAGGTTGTCATACCGCGATCTTCCGCCAGGCCGATACAGTCGATAGGTGATTCGGCGTCTGTCGAAAGGTTGGTTGGTTGCATTGTGTTTTCTACTTGAATTGCCGCGGGGCTACTAAGATACCCTTTCCTTTTAGGTCCTGAATGTTAGCTCGAACATCACCTTTTAATTCTATCACCCCTGTAACCTCAGCGATTTCAGCCGCGATGTATTCCCACAGCTTACAGCTTGACAACATGCCCTCCTTGTTACCTCGTCGGCAATTTTCATCAAGTCGCGCGGCAGATCCTGCGTTACCCGTGAAGGAACAAATGACGGGGAGCAAGGGTTTGGTCTCGCCATCAAGTCTGTGCTCGATTTCTCACCACCAACCATGATGGTCTTGCTGCTACGCACCGACCCGTGCTACTTCACTGGCACCGATTTAGACTCCACTCGAACGAACCGCCTCAACGAGAGAGGAACGAGCCCAACAAGCCCAGTCCGTATGTGCCATAGTCATTACCGTGCTATAAGTGTAGCGAACTGTTCACACTAGATGAGCTGACTTTTTGTTCCCAGTATCGATCTCGTTGCGCCGTGGAATAGGCCCGCTCCATTGGTTGACATGTGTTGAGTCGAGTGAAACTGTGCCCTAATCTGCACTGCTGTTGTGCCTCTCTCCACGTCATAAATATCTCCATCCCTCGACCAACGTTCTATCCACATACACACCACCTAATTTCCACGTATACTGTGGTTTCATCCAGCTGGTGTGTCTCAGCAGTCTGGACTCATCTGTGGAAGGCTTCTCCAATGCTGTTCAAGGTCTGCATGCGCCTTGCCTCTGCGGTGATCCGGGACTTTCAGTCTCAGCTTCTAAGCATCAAAATGACGCTGAATGCTTTCGTCCGGCATCAACGCAGGGGTACTGCATTCCCGCTGGGACCCAGCACACGATGGACGGCAGCAGCCATCGCCAGCCTGATCGTCATATGGCTCCTTTGGACAATGCATGGGCAGCCTCCACGGTACGATAGCGCGGAGCGCGAAGTTGATATGGCAGAGGAGGTCGGCTCCGCATTGGTTCCAACTGCCAACCCCCGGTTCTTCTCAGAACTTGGATCGCTTCGCTCCAAGCCTCGACTACCGTCCATTATTGACCACACCAAAGGCGATCCATCAGTCGAATTCACAACTTCCTCACAACCCGAATCGCTTCACTTGAAGCCCGATACACCTCCCACTATCGAAGACGACAAGAACGTTGAGAGGTCCGACCGCCCACTGATCCTCTACGCCTACGCCGAGAGTGAAAACGCCCGTACAAACCTCGAATTCTTCCTCCAGAAGGGACTACATGGAAAAGCAGACTTCGTCTTCATCTTCAATGGGGAAGCACCGGAGGCCGTACGGCTCATACCCACGAAGCGGTCCAATGTCAGGATAGTGCAGAGAGACAACACCTGTTATGATATTGGCTCCTTTGGGAAAGTGCTCAGGTCGCAGATCAAGGTGGGTGGGGAGGGTAATAATGGGAAGGGCGTCCCGCTGTGGCATAGGTATAAATGGTTCATTACTATGAATGCATCCATAAGGGGGCCGTTTCTGCCGATGTGGAGTGAAGAGTGCTGGACGGATGCAATCCTGCGCAAAGTCACGGATGATACAAAGGTGAGTGCTCGTGGTACTGGCCTCATTGCTGATCATTCATTGGTTTCACGGACTTCGCCGAGCCAACTGACATTGTTTCCACCAAGCTTGTCGGGTTGTCATATCACTGCAACCCGTCACCACACCTCCAGTCCATGCTGCTTGCCACGGATTACATCGGTATGTCTATCCTGCTAGACCCGGCACTGGCATTCAGCGTGCCAAACAACGACCCGCCGCACGGGGCCGTTGATGATCCGGTGGGATTCTCAAGGTGCTATGAACAATTCAACCAGGCAGTAAGCTCTCTCTCTGTTCCCTACTCCTTCTGTCCTACCTCTCCTTTCTTTACCCGGATTACCAACCTGCCTGCTGACCCTGTTCACAGGTCCACAGCGAGATCGGCATGGCCCGGCTCATCCGGTCGCAGGGCTACGAGGTAGACGCGATGCTTACCTCGGTGCACATTCTCGGTGCGGCCGAATATTGCCAGAAGGCGGCCTACCCGACTGACCACCTGTGGAATGGGATGTACTTTGGGTTCAATGTGCATCCCTACGAGATGCTGTTCATGAAGGCGAACCGGGACATTGACCCGGAACTCGTGAAGCGTATGACGGAGTGGCATCTACAGTCCCCGTCTAGTAGCTGGAATACCTGTGGTTGGTGATAAGATCTCAAGCGGAGGGGAGTAAGGTCTGTGAAGGAGTGTTTCTTGTATTGTGGCTGTTGAGGGCATAGCTTAGCTGAAAAAAAGAAAGGAAAAAAAGTAAGAAGAAATAACGGCTCAACCTAATTCCCATGTTTTGATCTGGCTCACCTACACTAAACTTAATTCCAGCTTTGCACCTGTCCATTCCATCTTCTTCTAACCTAGTACGGGGTTTATAGCAGGATACTGACTGGGAGACTGGTATACTGTGATATAAAGAAGGAGCCTAAGAGGTTAAGAGGTCAAGAGTCTGGGGAGGGGGGGAGGTGGAGGCGCTGATAACGATATAGGGTGGCCCGGGTGTATTCCTAAAGTGTATTATCCGGTGAGATTTGATTTGGCTGCAACTATCCGTTCCTAAATTTGAAAGTATTCACAGAACAGCACAGTCTCTTCTGTTCGGCTCATTTCATGCCGGCAATAACCCATCCAGCTGATGCAACTCGGCATAATTCACATATTGTCTCGGCTTGTGCGGGGGAAAGAAGAAACCATACTTTCAGTGCCATTTGCCGGAAACCCAAGAAGCCACCAGCAAGGGTCCCGGAAACATTCCGTGCTTGCTGGACACTGGACACACCTCGGCGTGGCCCCGCAGTCCACTCTCAATTGCTGTAACTCGCCTTGGATTGTTGTAGAGTTCGGGTTACACCACCAGGGGTTTGTACCACGAAGACCATCTCCACAGGCTTGAATACGGGCACTGGAGGAGATTGTGATCAAAATCTATCGTTTCTGTCCCCGAGAAGAGTCCAGTTGCAAGTCCCACCAGTGGCTTGAGTCGATGAGCCGTCGGTGATTGTCGATGTAATGTTGATCTGCATTGACCACTCACTAGATGTGCAGCTTTACGAACCTACCTATATTAGCCCATCGGTACCTAGCTACTGGTATCAGGGTAGGCAAAAGGTGAGGGGAAATACCTAGGTAGTAGGTCCCTATGTAAGGAGGGAGTGGATCTGCTCGGCGATCATATAAAAAAGGTGTGCTGCCGACGTTGGATATTGCTTGTAGAGTCTGGCATACCTTCACGTAGTTCCTAACCGGGCATATCGTGCTGAGTGAGAACACCATGCTGTCTCATTCCATCCTCCTCCTTCACGCCAGTGCGTCCTATGTCCTTGGCCATCCTCACCATGCGGAACTTCGGGACGAGATATCCTCACCTATCGTGGACCTAGGATACGCAACATACCAAGGCGAGAGGCTTGGGGAAGCAGACGTGGATCAATATCTGGGCATGCGATATGCCGCACCACCGCTGGGCGAGCTAAGATTCCGCGCTCCTCAAGATCCGATACCAGAGTCGGGCATCCAAAACGCTTCAAGTGTAAATCTGCATGAGAACTCATGTCACGTACAGTCAACATACCCAGAAGCACTAACACTCCGACCCATCTCCAGTTCGGTCCCATCTGCATCGGCGTAGGTCAGAACGCCTCAGACTCCAATACGGAAGACTGTCTATTCGTCAACGTATTCGCCCCATCACTCGCAACACCAGCCTCAAAGCTCCCGGTGTGGGTTTACATCCAAGGCGGTGGATACGCAACGAATTCAAACGCCAACTACAACGGCAGCGACGTCATCGAAAACCCGGGTTGCCACCATAATGGTACCCATTTGGTCAGAGATTCCGGTTATAACCTCGTATTCGTGAACTTCAACTACCGTGTGGGCGCTCTTGGGTTCCTGGCGAGTGAAAAAGTCGAGAAGAATGGCGACCTCAACGCTGGCTTGTTGGATCAAAGGAAGCTGCTTCACTGGGTACAGGAGAACATTGCGAAGGTAAGACAGTTCCCCCTCCCCCTTTGAGAATGGCTGGTGATGATCTTGCAATTTTTTTTGACTGTTGAGAATCCTAGTTTGGTGGTGATCCGGCTCATGTTGTGATTCACGGCGCTTCAGCAGGCGCTGGTTCCGTGGCGCATCACCTCACTGCCTATGACGGTGAAGACGAGGGCCTCTTTGTCGGTGCCGTGCCCGAGTCAACCTTCTGGCCGACTCAACGCACCATGGCTGAGATGGAGTTTCAGTACGACCGCTTCGTCAATGACACGGGCTGCTCTGACGCCGACGACACCTTACGTTGCCTGCGGTTCACGGGCCTGGACATCATCCAGGCAGCGAACATAGACCTCCCCTTCCCAGGCGGAAGCGACTCCCCAGCGCCTCTGTGGTACTGGCTGCCTGTGACAACAGGTCCCGGGACCTTGGTATCAGGCAGACTGTACCATTCCTTCCTGTCAGGAAAGTTCGTCAAGGTGCCCCTCCTAGTAGGAGACGACACAGACGAGGGAACGGATTTCGCCGTCAACGCCTCCACGCCGGGTGAAGTATCCCAGTTCCTCCAGAACAACTATCCCGGACTCTGCAAGACCCAGCTCAACCATATCAACATAGCCTACCCCCTGACAGAGCCGTTCCCCCAGCACGCCGCCTACTTCCCCTGTGCGGCAGGGGCATATGGCGACGCAGCCTTCACGTGTCCAGGTAACACCATGGCCGAGTCGATGGCATCATTCTATGATTCCCACAAGGTGTGGAATTATAGATACAACGTCCTTGATGCGACCATGCTCGCCGCAGGTGTTGGGGTCCCGCACACGTTCGAGACGGCAGCCATCTTCGGGCCTGGGTATGCGGGCAGCGTGTCGGAGAGCTATTACACAACAAACGAGGCGATCGTGCCGGTGGTGATGAACTACTGGATCAGTTTCGTCAGGGCGCTAGATCCGAATACATACAAGTATGGAATGGCGCCGGCTTGGGATACGTGGGGAGATACAGGGAGTGGTAGGGGAAACAGGCTAAAGTTCCAGACATACGACACCGTGATGGAGGAGGTGCCGCAGGAGTTGGCTGATAGGTGTGCGTTGTGGAAATCACTGAGCAATGCAATGGAGACATGAGCTGGCAGTTTGACATAGGCCCGTAGCTCTACCGGTCATGAAATCTTTGCGGCTTCACATGTTCGGTAATGGATGATTACGACGCGCGATCTCTGTCATGTTCTGGTGGTAATTATGTTAAAGTTAGGTCACTCTACGCTCGACCGAAATGACCGTAGCCACTGCCCTCGTGGCCGTTGTCTCCACGAGCAGTGCCGCTGCGGACCTCGCCTCCTCCCTTAGCATCCATGCATATTCTGCGATTGTTCCCTGGCCTGGCGGCTGACCCTGCTCCGATGCCGAATCTTTTGCCTTTTGGACATCTTGTCCCAAATTTGGCTGTGAGCCGTGACCTTTCCAGACTTGGCGGCCACGCCAGTGACACCCTCTCGGTCCTCCACATTGACAGGGTCCTCTTTGCCCTCTCCAGTCGCACGCGGGACCACGGCCTCGCGAACCCATGGAGCGTTTCTCATCGCAATCCTCTGTTGCCCAATGCTAGACAGCTTCTCCGTCGGCCAGGATCAGAACTGGTTGAGCGAGCCGTGGGATGGCGGTGGGCATTTCGGCGGGCGTTTCGGCGGGCCTCGTCAACTACATTGATAGATGTACGTTAATACAGCAAATCCAGTAGTGACAGAAAGAGCAAAACAAGCTTGTCGGCTGGGATATGGTGGTGTTGCTTCTCCCCGTCATGCCAATTTAGGCCTTTCTCCGCAAGAAGATTTGCAATCCTGATGAGTTTCTCATTGTCCTGCGTCGGAATTTGCGAGTCTACAAGACTCGTGTCCCGAGTCAGAAAGTGTTAGTTGCTGACTACGTTGAAAACCTTGGAATACTTCATGCTGGGTCTTGGCTTACCATGTTGGTAGTATCATCGGGTGTGTTCTGTCCGCTGGAGTTGAGGCGCTCTGCCCACGATGATCCAGTCAATTTGTCCACAGCCTCGTTTTCGGCGAGACGACCAAGATCATCCTCGTCAATTTCGTAGTCAATAACGTGCTCGGCCATCTAGTAGAATAGCGGGGTCAGAATCCTCGGTCAATGCAATCAAACGCACAACGGACATCGATCAAATAGAGACAGGTGTGGATGTGTATAATAGATGCGTATGGAAGACAAGAGTTATACCTGGTCACAAACCTTTTCTGGGATTGGCTTGGTGTCATGATACAACAGGCCGCGATGTCAAACAAGGCGACTTGTCTGATGCCTCAAGAGAGCGGCCATGAGCACAGGGGAATAAACCGCGATATGCTTGTAGAAGTCCCGGTGAGGGCCTGTTCTGACTTGGCCCCAATGATGAGGATGGCCGCAACGACTGTCGCAAGGACTTTGTTGGAAACGAAGGCAGCAAGATTTGAGCATGAGGTTCCCATTCAGCAACTGATATTGACCGACCTTGGATCCCGTTGTGTTGGCCATCTAAAAGTGCATGCAGAAATACAAGTCCTTGCAAAACGACTCCTTTCTCATGCCACTCGCATCATCAGGAACTGAGGTGTCTAGGGTACAAAAGTAGTTGTTTGTTTGTGTGCCCAGGTGCCTTTGGAAGGAATGACTGAGTTTCCCGCACGCCAAACCTTGGAACTCCCACTGGAGATGGAAACCTTGTGTTCATTCAGTGTTCTGCCATCCCAAGTGCGATGGCTGAGACTGTGACCGTCCCGTTTCTCCTCTCTAAATTGTCGAAGGACGGGACAACATTGCCGACTTATGCCCATCAGGCTGTTATTCTCCGCTACCTAGGTTTTCCAAAGAGAATATAAACTCCTGTATCTGCCAGAAGACCATGAATGATGGAGTGGCAGGATAGTCCACCGCCGCTCCAGCTCTTGTCCCCCGCGAGGCCACCAACCGCATCGGTGAAGAGGACAGGAAGAGACTCATGGACAGCTCCCGTCGCCTGGGTGTGCACGTCACCATCGACCCCGTAAGCACTATCTATCATCCCGTGTTGCGATGTGTACTAATAGGCTTTCAGGTCATTGCTCGAGACTCCGATACTATTTTCATCTCCTTTTTCGGAGAGAAGGAGGACTCCCGCGCCATGGCCCTCATGTTCTCTCGGGCTTTGGAGCAGGATACGGCAAACACCACCCTGTACGAGGGGGTCGCGACCAGGAAGCATCCGGTCGTGGCCATGGACAACAGCACTATGCATGAGAGCGGCGCGACCATGTCGGCCACTCGCCAGACAGGTGCCAGCGAGCGAGCTACCCAACATGAGAGGGATGAGCACGACAGAACCTTGCACCCCGAGTACGACGATCCCACCAAGCGCTCTGATGCGACAGGCAACATCAAAATGGGCAGATGGGGCCCAAGGGTAGAGATTGACGAGGAGTCCTTTCGGCAACTGCCCCGAGCTGCTCGCAAGGAACTGTGCCGCCAGAGCAATCGGAGGTTCAATACACCCAGTGGTCCCAGGCGTCCAGCTCCTACCAAGCCCCAGAACCCGAATCATCCAGACCACTAGCCTGCCAGTATTCGCCAAGGAAAGGAAGTAGATAGGTCTACTTGGTATCGATCCTTTATTCCACTTTATTTTGCTTTTCGCCAGAGCTGTACAATTAGGCATCAGGGAGATTCGGCGGTGATACAGACATGAAATGGAACATGAACTCTTTACACAATGTAACTTCCTCGTGACATTTCTCTTCTTCTGTGAATTCGATTCATTGATGTTATCATGGCAATGAAGCCACCCACTGAATGTCAGCGAGACATCACGACGAGCCGGGTGGTGGCAACTCGCTTGTTGAGGGCCGGGGAACCGCATGAAGAAAGTTGACCAACGCTTGACCATGACTGTCCTCAGCACATAGCCCCCGAAGCCAAGAAGGGACAACACCGACCCTCTGAATGCTACCACTGTGCTGTACCAGGAAGCTTGATATGGGTGGATATTCCGGTAAACCTGTACGGCAAAGTTCGCGGGGGTGCCTGAGAGAGGAGTAGTAATGGTAGGACTAATTATACGGTGATGCTGCACACACAGGGGATCTATATGGGCTGGGGTGATCAGGGTGGAAGCTCCATGGACACCTGGGCAGCTTATTGTAGATTATCTAGGTACCTAGGTATGTATTTCTCCAGTGGTCACATTTCCATAAAGCTTTAATCAAGTTTCAGCGCCCAAATCGAATATCTCCAATACCCTTTCAGGTCTTTTACGCATTCCCAACAGCCTTCCATCCCATCTGTGAATCCGTCAACGTCGATTACGCGGTCGGGTAGATACACTGAAGAAACTGACGCAATCCCTCCATTAGATGTCGAGTCTTGTAGACTCGGAGATCCCGACTAGGGAGAAGGAGAAGCTGTCAGAGGTTTCGAATGTGCTGGCCCGTCAACAGCCTGAACTAGGATGATGGTAAGAAACCTCACTATATCGAATGGTGGTGTTCGTTCTTACTGACGAAAACGGACCCATCTAGTTCGCAAGGGCGGCAAGGCCTGCCACGAACTCCACCGCGCTGCCGCTGCTGCCGACCGCCATTTGAACACTTGCTCGACCAACACTACTTCTGCCGGTGCGAAGAACCTGGAGGCAGAACCCGAGGAGATAGAGGCCAATCCCCCGCCCCAACATGCCACTCAGGATGGTGGACCACCTGAGCACGAGCAGCTGATATCCTCCTTGCAGTTTTTGCAGTGGACTTATAGATTCACCATTGCCCGTGAGTCGTTTGGAAATGATACTACCAGGCTTGAGCAACTGGTCGAGCGCCCTGGAGCATGCAACTCCATCGAACCTGGTCCTGCTGGCCTGTATTGGGTCCGCTATGGAAGCCCAACGGACCCTGTCTCTCTACAGGCTGCTACTTCATGCCAAAGCTGAGAAATTAGGGTCCTGTCCATTGAGTAAGGGGGAAGTGGGCGACTTACCTTGAACGTCAAGCTTGTCGAAGTCAGCACTTGGGAACCGGACTCTGTTTTGTTTTGTACGCGAGACTGGCGAGACATCGGACTGACCACGATTTACAGACACCCTATATACTACAACGCTCATTCCGAAACCCCATCTCTACGTGGCGTCATCAAATCGAACAGCAACATGCGGTTTGTTCCACCCCTCCATCCTCGTGCCCGTAGATGCCGTATCGATCTTCGACTGCGCTCCCGGTCACTGTTACCATCATCACCGATGCCACACCAATGATGCGTGGGCGCACACGATGCGACTGGATTCGCTTCTTCGACAATTCTACCCGCAGATATCCCTTACAGCTCCGCCGGTGTCTACTCTCTGGACAGCCCCCCCCCCCGCCGGGCCCTAAGTCGTCGGAGGACTTTGGAGATTGTGTGCACCCTCTCACCTTCCTTCCAATCCCATCACCGTCACAATCTGAGAACCCAAACTGTCACAACAAACTTGACCCGTCCCGACTTCAAGATGACGCAGTGGGCGAGGCCTTCCAGAGGCCCGCCCCAGTCCATGTCCATGGGGGACTGGATGGTCAGGGATGCCCGTTGCGTGGATGTCCATGAACACTCTGACGATGGTGCCGACGATGTCAACGACGAAGACAGGATCTACAAGCATCGGAACTCCACCTCCCACTACAGTGACGACGTCGTCTATGATGGCCGAGTCCGCGTTCGCTGCATCTCCAAGAACCGCTTGTACGACGTGCCAACCGAAAATCACAGGGCCTTAGGTCGGGTTCACGACTACCGGGTTATCGGCAGAGCCGGTGACTGTGTTCGTCCTCTCCGCGTAAGTCTTTGTTCTTGACACATTCCCGGCAATATCCAATGCTAATCATCTTGCAAAACCCGGCCAACCGGTGCAGCCTGCGCTACGCCAATTAGCCATGCATCCATCGGATACGGTGGCTACTCGGAGGCTCGAACCCGCGAGGAACCCCACCGCGACCAGCCTGACGACGCGACGTCCCTGTACCCTATACCCTGGTCCTCAGGATGAAGCCCTCCCTGCTTGCACCCCCGACGTCCTCTCCTCTTGCGACGTCGTGGTTGGGACTATATCGGCAGAAGTTGGAGGGGTCGTCATGAAGCCACGGGCAATGTGTCGAAATGATGTTTCTTGTATCGTCTGACAGGGGGTTATCCAAGGTTATTCAAGTAGCTAGATTGTCCCAGCAGGACACTCCAAAAGGAGGGAAGACGGAAGTCGAAGGTGGAATGGAGCTGCCCATTGTCATGCAGCAGTTTGTCGATGATCTCAAGTGATTCATGGTGCAGGTGAAAGGACACTGACTGGCCATGGCCTGTACGTTCTTGTTCTCTGATCGTTTCAGGACGTGCCAATCAGGAAATCTATCAACCACACCTGCATGGATTCGGGCGGCAAGGTCACGTCGAAGGTTCAATTGCTCTACTGCCAAACCCGCAGGAGATATATCATGAGGTGCACTGACAGGGCGGCTTGCAGTCATGGGACCAGCCTGTAGGTAGTATAGAACGTCCCCCATGCGATCGATCCTCACGCGTCTGGAACGACCGTCGTTGTTTTTTTTGTGTGGGTCAGCCATCTGCGCCTGTGGGGATCAATACACAGTACCTAGGTACCTAGTGATGTGAGCAAAGTGGTGGGTCCAGAACCCCCTGCGACAGCTTCAGCCCTGAAGTGGCCTATTAGCTAAGAGAGACAGAGGACCCTGTGGGGATTGGGGCAGCCCCTGGTTGGTGTTTTGCAGGCTGGCAGGCTGGCAGGCAGGCCTTCAAAACTGCCGTCCACCACCTGCCACCATGCTCTACTGGCCCTTCTCTCACCCCCCCCCCCCGCCCAACATGGTGCAGCTGGCTTGGGTTCCAACAACAGCCCCTCTGCCCCTGCGAGCTGTGCCCCTGAATCCAACAAACCATGCAGCCCATGTCGCTTATAGCTTGAGAGCCGGGCCCAGTGACATCGACGCATATCGCGAATCGCCCGGAGATGAGATCAAGATTGGCTGATCTTGCACAATAGTGATGCCAGACGGGTTGTTTTCCCGTTGCGTTTTGTTTCGCTAAATGTCGACACCAGGGAAGCGCTTCAAGCTCTTCAAGCTCTGAATGCCGCGCGTGTTGATCATGTCCAGACGTGGATGGATGCACAAGAGCGTGTGTGTGTGTGATGTAACGCCTAATCCTTTCGATACCTAGAGACAGACGCGTCCCAGCCCGCTCGAGGCTGACTTCAACGTCATTATCTGCCCAGACAACATTGATGAAGGGATCAAGGGATCTGTCTGTTGCATTGGAACGACCGTCCGAAGCAACTCCACAGTGGGCCCGGCAATGGGCAAGCGCGCCACCACAAACGGTATCATCAAGCTTATCACAAACAACCTAACCTTGGAACCTACCGTGGCACGGAATATTTACAAAGTATGTAGCGAGCAGCTCGATAGCGCGATAGAGAGACGCGCACGCCTCCCACAGAGCCTCAGGGCGCATCCAGACTGCGGCATCTTGGCAATGCAACGCTGTTTGTTTCCAGACGCCTGCACCCCGGAGTCTGGTTTTCTTAGTGTAGAGCGGATAGAACATCCGGCCCCGACTCGCCATGTCTGGTAGAGCAGGGAGGGCGGGCTAACAGGAACATACGCAAGCAGCAGGGGGACTCGAACTCCAGAAACATCAACTGAGCATGGCTTGAAACATGAAACAAAACCACAACACCTCCTGGTTCCTTGTCCCCCCCCCCCCCAATGCTCCCGGTGCTGCCCACAATGGCCCGATGACGGCTTGCGACAAGAACGTTGTTGATGAATCCTTCCTGTGGCCTTGGAACCCCCTAAGCGATACCACGAGACTTTGACACGTCTGCTATCATTTCTCGACTTTCCTACATACCCAACACCCGTCTCCCAATACACCACGCGAACCCGCAGGGTTCTCCTTTTTCATGGCGTTCATCTGTGTTGGACTCCAGGGACCTGGGATGTCCCTGCTGCCATACGTACGCCTCCCCACTGTTGTCCGCTGGCTATGGCCGACACTCGGTCCAAGCACATACCTTGGCTTTGCACAAGCGACTGGGGCAAATCATGAGGTCTTTCGAATAAGGTGTGGGTGTCTCCGGGGATGACTGCACTTTGCGAGGAAGCGCCCCATCAGCAAAGGGTTGCGTTTCAGAACAAATGACGATGGGCGAGGGGACTCGTCATCTGTTTTCTTTCCGCAAAAGGAAAGGTAGGTTTCGTCCGACGCCTCCTTGCAGCGAGAGAGTTTTCAATGATGCTTAATTGCTTGCAGAGGAAATCTCCGCGTGTACGTACCTACTGTGCGCCTGTGCGAACATGATTAATCCAGCCCCTGAAAGACGAATGGCTATAGCGGTTGGGATCATCTGAAAGCTGACGATGGAGGATGATAGAGAGATCCATCAACCTATCCACGACTAATGTACGTTCCCGCGGCCTCCATGCGAACATGCTCGAGCGACCAGCGAACCTGCGCAGTCTCAAAGCCCAGAATAGGAAGGGAAAAAAAAACACCGTGGAACCCGAAGACGGTCATCGAGACCTACAAAATCAGACGGGGTCCATACTCGCCCGGCGGGTCTACGCACATCTACCCTCCTCCTTGCAACCAGCTCCTATGTATAAGGACCCCGGCCCTGGTCAACTACTGTATACCCGGGCGTTGCTTGGCTCCACCACGACGGCAGTAAAGGATCCATCCCCAGCCGGAGATAACCTAGCAAGGCTTGTTTCGGGAAGATTGAAGGTGATGAATACAGTCCGAAAGTCTAGAACGCTCACAAGGTGCGAGCATAGACGGGGGTTTATCATTCACACCACCACGGAGGATATAAGTCCTCAACCTCGACTTCGATGTTGGCATTCGATTCTTCCTTCCTCTTCACTCCTCTATCCAGCCCAACTTCCAAGCCTTTCCAGTCATTCACTTCGAAGCTAGTCTTCAAGTACTTTCTTTCTTCCACGGTCAAGACCAACAAACGTTCATTCGCTAGTCGAATCTAAACGCCTTCACTTTTCCAAGTCCAAGTCAATTCTCTCTCACGACACAATTCCGACTTTTACAGGTGTTTTCTTCAACAAATCAGTCAAGATGGTCAAGATCACTCCCCTCATCGCCTCCATCCTCATCTCCCTGGTCGCTGCCCAGGGACAGCAGGTCGCCCCCTCCGGCACCGCTGTGGCTTTCCCATCCGGCTCGGGCTTCCCTGGTGCTGCCGGCCAGGGCGGGCCCCCTGGTGCTGCCGAGTCTGGGTCCCCTGATGCTGGTGGATTCGCGAAGGGCAACGGCAACTTCGGACAATTCTCTGGCTCTGCTGCAGGCCCTGCTCCCACTGGATTCGGTCAGGGCTTCGGCCAGGGATCCGGCCAGGGCTTCGGCGGCGGCGCTCAGCCAAGCGGAGGTGAGTCTTGACCAGCCCATGCGATATCACCTGTTGTCCACAACGCTGACCATAATGAAGGTGCACCCGCCCAATTCACGGGTTCGTTCGGCGGCTTCGGCGGCCAAGGCCAGCAGTCCGGTGCTCCCGGCGCTCAGCCGTAAGTTATAACTCTTCATACTCGGCCCGACCTGCATCCTACACTTGACCCATGTCGATATGATTCCATTCCAACGAAGAGGGACAAGGAGCTAAGATATCGCCACAGTACCGGCTCCTTCAACGCTGTCGAGCGTCGTCAGGACTTCCAGGGCGGTGCCTCTCCCAGCAGTGGAGCTGAAGGAAGCTTTGGCGGTTCATCCGATGCTTCCCCCTCAGGAAGCTTCGGAGGTGCTTCGGGTGCGTCCCCCTCGGGAAGCTTCGGCGGCGCTTCTGGCTCGGGCAGCTTCGGCGGCGCTTCTGGTGCTGCCCCCTCGGGAAGCTTCGGAGGCGCATCTGGCGCTACCCCCTCGGGAAGCTTCGGCGATGCTTCTGGCTCGGGCAGCTTCGGCGGCGCTTCAGGTGCTGCGCCCTCCGGCAGCTTCGGCGGTGCTTCTGGTGCTGCGCCCTCCGGCAGCTTCGGCGGTGCTTCTGGTGCTGCGCCCTCCGGCAGCTTCGGCGGCGCTTCTGGCGCTGCTCCCTCGGGAAGCTTCGGTTCGGGCTCTTTCGAGAAGCGACAAGAGGCAAATGCTGCTCCTTCCGGCTTCCAGACTCAAACCCGCGCAGGAGGTCCCCAGCCTAGCGGCGGATTCGGTGGATTTGGAGGTCCTCAGCCTTCAGGAGCCCTTCCAAGCGGTGGATTTGGTGGATTCGGAGGCGCTCAGCCGTCAGGAGCCCTTCCAAGCGGTGGATTTGGTGGATTCGGAGGCGCTCAGCCGTCAGGAGCCCTTCCAAGCGGTGGATTTGGTGGATTCGGAGGTCCTCAGCCTTCAGGAGCCCTTCCAAGCGGTGGATTCGGTGGATTCGGAGGCGCTCAGCCATCAGGAGCCCTGCCCAGTGGCGCCGAGGGTCCCAAGCCTACTGGCACAGTCCAAGGTGGTGTGCAGAACTAAGTGACAACGACCTCATCATCTTGGAGAATGCTCATACTTCCCTTTCCTCCTCGTGACAACGACAACGAGTCGATGGTGACAGCATCATGGTCCGCAAACCAACGACAAGACCGGAAATGGCCAACGGCCAACGATAGGCCTGTATCGAGCAGGCGACTCCTGGAGCCGTAGAGGAGAGACAAACATGGAGTGTTCAAGCAATGTTGGTCTCCGGAATTTTTCTTGTACCTATTTCCACCTCACCGTGGCGAGGGCACCATCCAGTTTTGGATGCTCGCTACGTGGTGATGCGACTGGCATACTTGGGCAGTGTACAATACAACACATAACAATACACTATACTGGCAACAGACATTGACCGGATTTGACATGACACTCGAACACGCACTCGCTGCAAGACTTGTAAAAATGGGGGCAGATGACTTCTCGAAGGACACCGACGCCACACGGCCTTCCACGGGATAGCTTACCACATTGCCTGCTTGTCATGATCAGATAATCGATCACCGCCCCCGACCAAATACTCCTCTGACATCCGATATCAGGTTGCTACTTACATAAAGTATGTAAGCAACAGGATTAGATCTTGGTACGTACATAGCACCTTAACAGGGATCATGTATGTCATCAAGCTACTGCATTGTGATATCGTCTCTGGTCTGTGTAACCAGTAGAAGGTGGGATAAGCTGCAGTGTGCGATCGCAACCCGGCGATGGCGCGAGAGAGGCGGGACTTTTGGACCCACCAACTCGACTACTTATCATCGTTTAATTCTTCTCAGCATCTCACGACGCATTCATCGCAGCCTGCGAAACCCTCACTCGACAATCCCGCAATATTTGATAGCTCACTCGATAGAGGGTGCAGTTGACCACGGCCGTCTGCCATGGCTCTGTCTGGACTCAAGACGGCGATTTGGGGTCCGCCATCCGTCGAGCGGACCCTGCTTATCAAGCTCGACAGCACCGTTCTCATCTACTTCTCGTTGATCTGGTTTCTGTTCGGCATCAACCGCGCCAGCTACAGTACTGCCTACATCAGTGGCATGAAAGACGATGTCGGGTTTCAAGGCAAGGACTACAACTACATGTCCACCGTCTACCTGGTCTGTTACGCCGTCTTCCAGATGCCCTCGACCTCGGCCCTAACCCTCATACGGCCGAGGTACGTCTTCGTTGTGGCCAACGTCGTATGGAGCGTCTTGACCCTCGTCACATTTCGTGTCGAGCATGTATGGCAGGTGTTTGTGCTTAACGGTTTCGAGGGGGCCTTTTCCGCCATCGCCTACGTCGGGGCACACTTCATATACGGCTCCTGGTACAAACAGTCCGAGCTTGGCACCAGAGCTGCCGTCTTCTGTGGCTTTGGGAACCTGGGCAACATGGCCGGTGGCTGGATACAGGCTGCCCTGCTCCAATCAGTCACTGGCAAGGGCTCATTGCCCCCTTGGCGGTGGATGTTCATCGTGGTCTCCCTCATGACTATACCCTTCGCGATTTTCGGTAAGACAGAACAGCTGCCAGTGCTCCGGACTTGCACAAGCAAACATGTTGATATTGACCAAGGTATACAGGCTGGTGGGCTATTCCCGACCTACCGCATCACAGGTCGGCACGGTTCCTTACTGATGAGGAGAAGGACTTTGCCGTCCGTCGTCTCGGAGTGTCCCGAAAGCAGACATGGGACCTAACAGTCTTCCGCCGCGTGCTTCTGAGCTGGCAGTTCTGGCTGCTCCCCACAGTATTTATGCGTAAGTCTTTCCTCAAAGGCTTCGGTGTTGGGCATAAGCAACCACTAACCTCACATGGTCCAGTCTACTCCCTCTGTGTGCAGTCACTGGGCAACAACGTCATGGCCCTCTGGATGGCCTCACGCGGATACAGTGTCGTCGACCAGAACAACTACCCCACGGGCGTATACGCAGTGGCCATAGTCGCAACCCTGATCTACACCGCCATATCCGATCGCATCCAGTCGCGCTGGGAGTGCTCGCTGGCCATCGGCGTGACCTTTGTTGTCGGCAGCGCCATCCTCGTCGCCCACCCGGCCGGCGTCGCCGGCTACTTCTTCGCCTTCTACCTGCTCGGCTCGACGTACGCGCCGCAGGCGCTGTGGTATACGTGGATGGCCGACCTCACGGCCCAGGACGTGCAGCTGCGGGCCATCACGACGGGCTTCATGAACTCGTTCGACTTTGCCTTTGTGAGCTGGTGGCCCATCATCTTCTACCCCGTCACCGATGCCCCGGACTATGACAAGGGCTATATTGCCAGTCTGGTGACCGGGGCCCTCACTATTCCGGTCATCCTGTTGATTACGTGGCTGGAGAAAAGAGGGAGGGCTAGGGGAGAGATCGGGAGGGTTGCCGCGGAGGAAGGGGAAGTCGAACCACGATCCGGAGAGGACGCGATTCCTGCGGGTGGGACGAAGGACAACACCCTGTCTCGAGCGCTGCTTGTTCCTCAGATTTAAGTCATAGAGCAGAGTCCGGCGGTGCGTTCTGGGATGTAGCTTGTTTTACCGCATAGGTTCTATCTTTATTGTACAGGTTACAAAGGGCGATATAGCTAATAGCTGATATACGGTACTTGACATACGATACTGAAGTAGAACAGGATCATAGGTAGCTCTGATGGGCTTGGCCTGTGAATAGCGTTCCGCCCTTGTTTATTCTCCTCACATGTCACTACCATTTTGGAACAAACCCGGATAAGGTCACTCTCTACACACAAAAGAAACCGGTACAAACACGAAGGCTCCCATCGGTGTGACTACGGACATTGTCAAGGTGACTCATCTGAACCTGGACACTCCTTATCAGAACCATACCGAAAGGGCTAAATGCTTTCGGATAGCAATGGAGACGTACGGCCGAGGTGAGCCTGTCTATGAGCATTATGAGGTTCACGGCAAACCTTGCCTCCTGCAGAGAGCGGCCGAGTCAGCACGATACCCAAGCAGTTCGCTGATCAAGGAGTTCGCCGCTTGCTCAAGGAAGCTTCCAGGGCAACTGACGGCACAGGATATCGGACTCCGACGAAGCGTCGTCACGAAATCAGTCGGTTCGACAACCCATTGGGCTGCGGGTTGGGACATGCTCACCCAAGAGGATTACAAATACATAATGTGGAACGAGGATGGGATATCCGAGATGTCTATCTTGAGTCTCATAGAACTAAAGCACAGTATACGCCTTCTATAGTCTCCTAGTCTCCTGGTCTCCTGGTCTCCTAGTCTCCTAGTCTCCTAACTTACTCAAATGTCCGGAATAGCTACTTGGAGCGCAGCCCGTTTGCTTCCTTCACACATTTACCAAGCAGGCCTTGTACAGTCCTTGTCTATTTTCTTGCGCCGGGGGGGGGGGGGTTCTAGACACCGAGACAGTCTCGATTGCTCGGCGGCGGGTTTTCTCGAGGCTGATCTTGATCGCTCTGGCGAAGTCTGGGTTGGCATGCCAAGTTGACTTCTTGGCCGCATCTCGCTTGACTGCCGGACGGGCAGCCTTGACACGAGGAGGCTGTTGAGCTGTTGCTGGCTTTTTGCCTGCACCGTCGCTGACTGGGACAGGTGGGGATGCCGTCACCGTCTTTTTGATGTCATCCTTCCAGGGACAGGAGGCCACGATCTTTTGGATCTGGGCATTGATGGGGGTGGAGAATTGAGGGCTGACGGTCTTGGGACGAGCTTGCTGGCCTTTCTCCGTCATGAACCTCATGTTGCTGGAACGCCAGAGAATCTTTCGCTCCTCTCGCGACATTGCCTTCCAGGAATCAGCTTGGATTTCAAATCTTGGACGCCCGTCCTTGCCGCGTATAATGCGACCGGTCGCATCAAGTCTGTCGGAAGGGTCTTCATTCACCCTGTCCCGCCAGTGTACTATGCCGTCAGTTTGAGCGGATGGGTACGTGTCGGAGGGGTTTGGACCTGTAGCGGCAGTGGGGGGAGCCTCGTGGGTCGCGTTTGAGGTGGGGGTTGCGGCAGCTGCCTGCTTCAAGAGGTCGGAGAGCATGTCCGAAGCAGCGGCCAGACCCTGTGCCATGGATGCATCCTTGAAGATCTGGAGGAGATCCTGCTGATGATTGTTGAGCAAGGCGGGGGCAGGGCTCGATTCGGCAGCCTCGCGCTTCTCACGCTCATCGATGAAGATCATCTCGATGAAGTTGACTGCGCACCTCACTGCATCAGGAGAGCCAGAGAAGTTGACGATAGGCCCGACGCCGCGAAGCTGCAAGCCAGTTAGTCTCTTGGCTATATACACACAAAAGCAAATCCGCTCACCTGCGAGAAGATAATCTCGACGCGAGATCTGTCATAGAACTCGCGGATATCGGTGCTGTAGGCTTCGCCAGTAAAGACATCGACCATATCGGGACGGACAACAACGACTGAGAGACTGGGAGACTGGGAGACTAGGAGGCTGGGAGGCTGAAAGGCTACTAGTAGGAGAGAAACTAGGAGAGTAGGTAAGTAAGAGAATAGGAGACTGGGAGGGTAGGAGACTGGGAGAGTAGGTGACTAGGATGGTAGGAGACCGGTATACTGGAATATAAGGAAGGGGGAAATTAACGTCTTGGAGTATAGCGAAGAACTAAATAATGAAACCAGATTAAATTTGGAGATAAATTCAAAGGCGGTGGAGGGTTAATTGAACATGGGCCTGCCGTTGACAGCGCAGTGGCGACGGTCACAACCTGACAGAAGAAACGAAGCGCACTGATGAGGAAGTGGGGTTCTTCCTCACGGCTCCTCCCGTGATCCACCATGTTCACCCTGAATCTGTGCGCATGGGGGCTTATATCTGTGAGTGATGTGGTACAGTTCGAGGTGTTCCCTCACGTCTCGTCGCCACCTAGGGATGCCGACAACGCCCGAGTCGTGACACGCACGTAAAAATGGCGGAGCTCGTAAATGAAAGAAGGTGGCATGGGAGCCAGCCAGGGGTGATATCGATCCATCAGAGATAAGCCGTGGCAAACAGCATGCACTCCAGAATCAGTGTCGGAAGCGAGCTCCTGAACTGGCCAACTGAAGAGATTGAGGTCCCTGCCCTTGCAAAGGGGATACTGCTTCGCGACTTCCGCTGCCGTCACACGCTGGAGGGTATTGGCCTCCTTGCTGTCAGGAGTGAGAGGGTTGAAGATAATCAGCTCGGTCACCCTGACCTCCTTGATACCGGCAACTTCGTCCCGGAATTCTTCGAATGTCACCGTTGTTGCAACCCAGTGAGTAGTCTTCACGAGGCAAACAATGGTAGCAAAGTTCTGAGCGGCCAATTTGATCTTGTCGGGGACGATGTCGAGGTCGCGATGCTTCGTCGAGGAAAGAGCACACATGATGGTGCGTAAAGCACGACGATTGAAGTCAATGGGCTCCACGGGCTTCTTCTTGTAACCGAGAAGAGGTTCGAAGACCTCACTGGGCCGCACAATCTCGAATTCCTCACCACAAGCATCCTCTAGGATGATGGAGTTGTTGTGTGACAAGTTGTATCCCGTGACAGATGCGTTGATCTCGTACTCGAAGTCGCCGCGGAGGACGGTGCGCTCTGGGCGGAAGGGTGGCGGACCGGAGAGCTGCTGCTTCTTCCGGAACTGGTTCAGGTCCGATGTGAAGGCTGCAAGGTCAAAGCCAGGTTCAAGGCACTGATGGTCGTTGACCAACTTGCATAGCGTCTGGATGAATTTCTTTACCGGCTCATATTGATCTTCGGTGAACAGCTTGACGAGCCATTTCAACGCGTACGCCGGCACGTCGCGGAATCGCGTGTAGTTGCCGATCTTGAGGAACTCGGCAAGTGGGATGCAGAATGCGGCGGCATAGCTGTAGTTGTCGAATAGCTTGACCAGATACTCGCCAGCGCCAGAGTCCTTCAAGATTTCATTCGCTTTCTTCTTCAGTTCCTCGGGATCCTTCCTCGGGTTCAATGTCTGAGATTCGTAGAAATCTTCAGCCCACCGGTTGGAAACTTTAGACTTTGCGATAGTATGCGGATTGCCGGTTTGTCTGTCGTCCGAATTTTGCGCCCGCTGCTCCTCCGCATCGATCTCGACAGAAATCAGGGAATGGAGGCAAGCCATGAGTTGCGCTTGCTCGGCCGTGGACGAGAGACGATCGGACTCCGTCTTCTAAAGGGCGAACATGATACCCTTGTTGTCCTTGAGGTTCTTTCCGATCACTTTCGCGGCCTTGTAGTCCATGTCTCGCTGATTACCGATGACGAGAAGTCGGCTGACAAGATAGTCTGGGTTGACGACATGGTTGAGGAATGACTTGGCGCGGGACGTGGACAGGCTGTGTTGATTCAACTCAGTCTCTGTAGCTTCATATGGAACCGGGTGAAGGAGCCCACGCCCATTTGAGGTCATGAGCTCGGCAACCCACGTCTCTGCCGAACCAGAGGCCTTCTCGAGCAAGGCCTCGACCACTTGCCTGGAGTTTACCACCTCAGCAGTCTTCTGCTGCGACAAGGCAGCGAGATGAGTGATTGAAAGACCAATGGCGGCGAGGGCGTTGCGCTCGGCTGCGGACGCCTCCTCGGCCTGTTTCTGTTGGTCTGAAGACTTGTTTTTGGTCTCCTCCGCAAGCTTGCGCTCGGCAATGACGCTCGCGAGCTCCTTCTGCTTCTCCACGACCTCCGCCTCCAAGGCCTCTTGGCGCTGGCGCTTGTTGTACGTGGCCTCTTCAAATTCCACCTTGCGCTTCACGGCTGCTACCGTCTCCTGACTGGACTGGAGCTTGGCGGCTTGCTCCACCTTGGAGTCGGTCTTGTCGCAGATTTGCTTTTGGATAGCAGCAAGCGCATGTTTCGCCTCGCCAACATTCGAGAAGGCGATAGAGAACTCGTGTCTGCTCGTCTTCCCTGGATGATCGAGAAGAAACTGTAAAGTAAGGTTAGTACGGTGGGACGAATTGAAGTGGGATGCACATGACGTGGAAAAAGAAAGAAATATAGGCTTCTCACTAGTCATTCTGATCTGACAACTATTTGGGTCAAATCGTCCTCACGAGATCAAGCGGTGGTGGACTGCTATGTGACACCGGTGGCCCGACTTTGTCTGTCTGAGGCCGTCCATGGATTTACTGAAGCGCGAGAGGCTGTTTCTGCGATCGATCGAGGATTTGTGCTGGGGCGAGGCTGCACTTCCGAAAAAGCAGGATCAAGAGACTGTCAACAGGATTGGTTTGCAGTCACGTTTGGCTTTGATGAATCTGGTCGATAACCCGTAGTATTGACAAAGCAGCGAGAGGCGATCGTGACCGTTCGCTGTTTCTCTGAGACCGGGAGAGTTGGGAGGCTAGGAGGCTAGGAGACTAGGAGACTAGGAGATTAGGAGAGTATTGGGTTAGAGTAGGAGAGTAGGGTTATAGGACACTAGGACACTAGAACCCTAGGGCATCAGGGCACTAGGGCATCAGGGCACTAGCGCATCAGGGCACTAGGGCACTTACCCACTGGGATACTAAACCACTAGGACACTGATACATTGCTGGGAACCTCGACTTGTTGCTAAACAGGCCATTGCCAGTGTCTGTGCTGGTGCGGTCTGTCCCGCCGTGTCTTGCCAGACTTCGATCGAGAAGGAATTCCTCGGTATCCTCAGTTCTCTACCCGTACGGGACGGGTTTAGAGTTTGAGGATGGCGCTCGAAGTTCAATGCGTCGAATGCCATTTCGCCTCGTGTCTCTAGAATAACTGAGAAGTCACAGCCTTGCGGAATGAGTTGCCTCATTCCGTAAAATACAAAGATGGGTCGTCCATCCGACATCCGAAAATCGTCTATGTGTGGCAACGGGGAAGGAAGGCGGAGCAATGGTCACCCGGACATTGAACCTGGGGAAATGGTGGATGGTTATCCACATATTATACTACTAATTACGCTGCCAAGAACGCGTGACGTGGGGAAAGCTCTGCTTCGCTCTCTACTCACCTCGTTGCCCCCAGACTCGAGTCATTTTGTGATCTCGGCAAACCGCCCAGATAGCTTGGCCATTAACTCTTTCGCCTTGATGCCCAGGAAAGTCCCGATCATGCTCCAGTAAGTAGGGCCGAATAACTAATTGTTCGGTGGGCACTGCTACGCCGTAGGTAGTTCACACTCCGTCATTCGACTCGTTGGTTGAGTTCAAGGCTTGTCCTAAGTTGTCTACAAGTTCACTCCGCACTTTTGACTAAATGCTTACATGTACAGTATCTTTAGGTATAAAATGGCGAACCCCGTCAACTATTGCCCCCTCCCATTCTCATTCGCTGCAAGCTGTCACTACCAAGAAGCCCCAAAACAACTAGTCGCAGACATTCCAGAGGTCGCAATGAAGTACACCATGGGGACCACCAAGGGGATAGCCTCAGCCATCCTGGCCGCTACCACCGCCTACGCCCAGGGGGTGAGCACCTACCTAAATCCAGCTGTGCCTACAGGAACACCAATACCGGGCAATTATACCGGCGCCTTACGTCCCCAAATCCACTTCTCCCCTCCGCAGCATTTCATGAACGATCCCAATGGCATGTTCGTCGATGCTGAGGGTACATGGCACGTTTACTACCAGTATAATCCTGTCGAAGATGTTGCGGGCAACCAGCATTGGGGCCATGCCACTAGCAAAGATCTGTATCACTGGGAGAACCAGCAAATCGCCCTGTTCCCACCCGAAGAATTGGTCTACGTCTTCTCCGGAAGTGCGGTGGTTGATGTCGACAATACTTCCGGCTTCTTCCCAGACCAGGACAACGGCGTGGTGGCTATCTTGACACTCGCGCGGTACTACGAAGATGGCAGCGCAGGGCCTCAGGTCCAAGCCATCGCATACTCTCACGATGGCGGATATACGTTCCAGTACTACGACGGGAATCCGGTCATTAATAGCACGGCCAGCCACTTCCGCGACCCCAAGGTCATCTGGTACGAAGATCACTGGGTCATGGTTGTCTCATTCGCCCAGGAATTTGTCGTGGGGATATATACCAGTCCGGATCTCAAGGACTGGACACACGCCTCCAACTTCTCCCACCACGGCCTGTTGGGTACTCAGTACGAGTGTCCTAATATGGTGAAACTCCCCATCCGCGACAGCCCAGGGGGTTCCGTCGTCGACGAGGCATATGTCATGACGGTCTCAGTTCAGCCTGGTGCACCACTTGGCGGGAGTATAACGGAGTACTTCCCTGGTACATTCAATGGTACACATTTCGAGACCTTCGACGCCGCGACCCGGCTTACCGATTTCGCCAAGGACAACTACGCCGCGCAGTTCTTCTATGGCCTTCCAGACGGGAGCAATGCTGTCAACATCGGCTGGGCCTCGAACTGGCAGTACGCCCAGCAGGTCCCTACTGGGAACACAGAAGGATGGCGCAGCGCCATGACGCTTCCAAGGGAGAATTACCTCACAAATACCACCCGTACCGGCTGGGTTATGGTCAACGAACTCGTCGATCTCAGCCCTGTGCTCGACGTTCCTCTGAATGCGACCACCTTCGAAGGCAATGGCTCGATTGCTGTGGACTTTAGCTCTGTGTCATCCAACGCGCTGTACATCGAGGCGAACGTGACGGGACTCAACGCCAGCACCATCTCGGGATCGTCCACACTCAACATGACCTTCACCTCGCCCTCGTCGAACGAAACCCTCCGATCGGGCTTCTATTTCGGTGGCGACCAACCCTTCTTCGTTGATCGCGGCCACGTCCAGGGATTTGATAACGTCTTCTTCACGGACAAGTTTTCCATCGCGGATGTGTGGAATACGACTTCGGGTACATGGCGCCTGCAGGCTGTGATTGACCGAAGCGTGCTCGAGGTCTTCCTGGATGGCGGTGTCCACGCGGCGACGGTACTGTTCTATCCCACCCAGCCGTTGACGACGGTGACTCTGGGGACGGCGGACCTTCCGGCTGGTGTGGAAATCAATATCGCGGTCTGGGCGTTGAAAAGCGCATGGGAGGAGTATGAGGATGAACAGGGAATGGTCTTGGGCAACGTTACCGACACGGATCTAACGGCGGAAAAATGAGATGTCTCCTGTGGTGCCACGTGGGAGGAACGATGAGGATGAGATGTGAGACCAGATTAGGGTCTTCTAGATGCATACTCGAGGGAGAATCATGACGCTACTTGGTGCCCTTCCATCCGGGGGGGCAAATAGTGCATCAAGTTTGTCAGACCCTCGGCAACCGGCAAGATTAACTAGAGACTTAGTCCCTAGAAAGAAATGCATGTCAGCCCCCCGGAATCTTCCAGAGCCGAACATTGGAATGTTGCATGGGTCATGATACCCTTCGCTCCCGTCTCACGTCACACTGCCAAGATGAGCTGAACACTCCATGTGCACCAAAGAGAAGGCTCATCGGGAGAAGCAATGCGCCCAGCACTGTCAGTTCTGCTTTAATATTGAGTTCCGTTTCGATATTCCGTACGCCTGACGTATCATGCCGGTTCATGCAAGGTTGCTCCAACGAGCTATCGATTCCCATCCCAAAGCATCTAGCCGTTGTGACATTGCCGACTATTTGCGTCTGGGCACTTCCCAGTTTGTCTTGACCGCCACAACGGCTGGCAGTTGGACCATCCTAACTCCTCGTATCGTCTGCAGTGCTACCTGGGAATCCCTGTTCCCAACCTAGCGTGCAGTCCTTCTGCTAAGGGGGTTTCAAAGTATCTCTAGAGTCATGAGAGGCGCGGATTGTGATGGTACGAGATCCTTGTGGTGCGAGGTATCGAGGGCGCCTCATTGTAGAAGGATAATCAAGGTAATTGCATTCCCGCTACACCCCATCCACAATCGGCGACTTGCATGCATGCCGTCGGTTGTAGGCCATCGCGGTGATATGCATGCAAGAAGATATTTTGGTCAGCAGATAGATGCAGCTGCTTCCGCACCATGAACGGGGTATTTAAGTACCGCCTCTGAGCTCCCGTCTGTGATGTGTAGTTTTGGGACAACAAACATTCTTTGTCTCTCTCTGCAAAATATAAGCTTAAAACGAAATGTGGATGAATTATCTGCCAGCCCTTCTCATCGTGACATGTGTCGCTGGGAAGGACTTGCGCGCCAGAAAGTCAACCAACACCACCACAACGATTTCCTCGCGCGTGGAAAATGGTATCCAGACCGAGTGCAAGACATGCCCATACGAGCTGTGTATCAACCATGCTGCGTATTACTACGATGCGTACATGACGCTTACTTGCTGGACGTATGGCGATATCATTGTTGATACAAAGTGAGCCGCGCTAATTCACCTCCTACCGCTCAAGTTTCGGGTCACTAAAGTGTCTCACAGTGTTTGGCTCAAGACCAAGGATGAATGCTATGTCACTGAATGGGACCTCGAGGAGTATACCGGAGACTGTAAGCAGTCCACCTGCGCAGGTTCTGTCGTCAGGGACGGACAAAGATCTAATACAGTGACAACATGCAGACACTGATACACCGGGCTTCCCCTACTGCGGCGAAATTCCGGGGGTGGTCTCAGTTGCGCCGAGCAAGACAGTCTATAACACCGAGTGTAATATCATCCCTGAGTTCGTTGATGTGAATGATCACATCAAGATGTATCAACCGGAAGTGGACCTCACCCTTACTTGCTACACCACAACGGGGGAAGATGCGATGGGGACCAGGTATGTTCTTTGGCAGCGTATGAGATGTTTTTGTGACGCCGGACTGTGTGCTGACTATGTACGTGGAAAAGTACATGGTACAAGACCATATCCAACTGCTACGTTCCAGAAGCTCAGATCGACGTCGTGGACACTGATCTCGAAGACTGCGGTCCGATTCCCTTCATGGAGAAGAAGATGCGGGAGGCCGACCCAGAGCCAGAACCTACCGCGCCAGCATTCGCCGTCCGGGACGAAGATGGTCCTCACAGCACCTCGAAGCGATGGCTGTATCCAACATTTATCAGTGCTGTGTACTCCAATTGCTACTCGGACCCCATCAGCGACAGCAAAGTAACAAGAGTATACTCGCATGGGGACGAAGTCGTGGTGCAGTGTGCCACATACGGCGTTGCACCTGAAGATTACCAGTAATTTTCCTGTATTCCTTACGCCGAGATGGTCATGGACCACAGATGAACCCAAGGGGCTATGTGACTGACGAACTTGTGCCGTTAGGATCTACTTGCTCACCAACCATTTCTGCTGGGTCAATGATACTTTGACGAGTCCGAGCTTGATCGACGATGAGCTTCGAGGTGAGTCCCAATTGAGAAACCGGACGATTTTGTATATGCTGACAAACCCTTAGCTGAGAGGTATCCAAACTGCCTCCTCTTCGTCGACAGCCATGTTTGAAGAACATAGACTTCCAGCTTGGAAATGGGTGGGGTTGAAGGAGCATCTGCATAATTATAGTGGGCGGTTTATATGATTACTTGCTTTTGATTGTGTAATGCATGTGTCGTTGCAACGCTGTATACATAATGTCGGAAGTAAAGACTCCCTCTGGGGGTGGGTATAAGGCGTGCTGGGTTAGGTTTTTTGTGGGCAATAAAAGTTGTTTTGAATTACCACGTATCACGCAACTATCGTCCTCAAATGAAATTGAAGAGAACTATCTCGAAAAAGTACAACTACTCCAACGCGACTTCTTCAAGTGCGTACCAGGAGCAGGTTCCTCAGCACCAGAACTCCCAGTATGAAGCACCCAGGGTTGAGTGAGACAGCCTCAGATGAGCGCCAGCGAGCAACGCAATATTAACTTCTGCCCGAGTGTCTAAAATGATTGGAGCAAATATTCGAATTCGTCCGTATCCTGGTCTCGTAATCTATCAATGCACATGCCCACTAGTTGACCTGATGGGGTAGGTCTGTGTTTGTGGTGTTTCTATAACAAAGAGGTCTTGCAGCCACCCATCTCGTTGATGCAACAGTGCTGAAGAGATCGAAAGCAAAAAGAAAACAAAAAGGCAAAAAGAAGATGGAGAGGCTAGGATTCGAACCTAGGACCTCCGCTCGTCACAGGGGGATGCTTCCTCCCTACCAAGGTACTCATCCGGGCCACGGGGATTCTTCCTCCCATTTTTGGTGCTTCGTACTCCAGTATCCGGGCGACTGTCTCCCCACGCAGGGTTTTACCTGGGTGCAATGTGTGAGCGGCGCTCTACCAACTGAGCTGTCTCCCCACTGATTGTTGAAAGACAGAAGGTTGTGCGCCCTTATAAACAAAGCTTCTCGATCAGACAAGGGACAGATGGGATGACCCCCCACCCCTCCCCCCTTAGGCCACACTACAGTTTCCATCAATTCAAGTCCATACCCGGCTGGGTATTGACGACTTCTTGAGCTGAGAATCTTTAGCATGAATGCGAGAGTACCTGGATTTATTAAGTGGTGTGAAATGCCCTGCTACTCATTCTGTCCCCGTACGCCTGATGCAAATTGACGCCCTCGTATGCCGACTTCGAAACACAGCCTCGCCCGACATACGCCCTCCATGCAAACTTTCCCTCGCTCAATGACAGCGCGCCCTCATGGCGAGATCGCCAACTCGACACTACTTTCCGACACCGTCGGACTCGAACCCGCCGGAATCGGTGACGGTGCCTTCGACTTCCACTCCCTCCCCAGGGCCAACTCATACACTGACAACTCCCTCGGTGCGCCTCCCCCAAAGAACGGGATATCCTCCAGTATCGACTGCATACAACTGTTCAGCTCAGCGTTGTTCTGGGTGGAGGTGTACACGATGCCCAGCGGGGCTAGTATAACCATGATACGATCCTGACTCGTGACGAGGTTCTTGTACAGCGATGGGATCAGGCGGAAGGCCTCCAGGGCCGGCTGACAGATGAAGCGTGCTTCTTCGGGTAGTAGGAGAGGACTGGAAGGGTGGTGGCTGCCAGCGTGACGGATGTAATCCATGTCGTCTTCTGAAAGTGGCGACGGGCTGTGTGGGTCGCTCATGTCGAGCAGGTCCTCGAGCTGCATGAGGTAGATGAGGCCGGCGTTGTAGGTCAGCATCTCGAGGGCCTGTTCGGTCGTGTCGAACTCGATCATGGTCGCAAGCTGCTCCTTGAAGACCGACGTGTTGATGTTGTCGAGGTTGTGGAGCTTGGAGGGGACCTCCCGTGCGACGTCGGAGTGGGTCTTCACCCAGCGCCACCTCCACACCTGCAGCTGCTCTCTCAGCCCGGCGACCCTCTTGAGGAAAGCGGCCCTTGTCACCGGAGAGACAGGATGCTCGGAGGCTGCCATGTCGTTGACGACACCTGGCATGTCGGCCATGATATCGATGAGGCCATCCAGGGCCGTCTTGGGCAGTTTCTCCCAGGGACCAACCTTCCACTTTTTGTCCTCCAGGAATGTCCGCCTGCGAATGGCAAATGATTGGCAGATCTGCGAGACGATGTCAGAGCCTGTAATCTCGACGGGTCAAGCACGTCAAAGGGAAGAGACATACCAGCAAGGCTCTACATGACCGAAAGGCCGTGAGCAAGGGCTCCTCTTGGAAAGCCTCTGGTCCGCAGTGCTTGAGTATCTGGGCAACGCCGATATTGTGTATCAGGCGAAGGTCCCGGTCGATGGCGAACTACATCTGTGTCAGCAACCCATCTCTGAACATCGCAAAATTGGTGACCGGGGGACGATGGAGCGGAAGCGGTCTGAGACATGGAGACACGTGGGCAGTGTGTAGGTGCAAGAGATGACGGGATAAGTTGCAAACAGGTATTTCAATGGATGGAACGGCGCGGAACATACCGAATACATGCCCAGGATGACTACCGGCACGCACAACCGGGCCAACTCTGATCGGGCCTCGACACCCTTACTCAGTGATGACTGGACCTCTCTCAGGGTCTTCCCATATAGCTCCAGACCCGTAGACTTAAGCCTCTTGTCTCCCTTGCTGATCCCCATATGTCCATATGCCAGCGCCAGACTGCACATGCGGCTCGCATTAGGGGCCAGGTCGGTCTCCCTCGCAAGGTGCAAGAATGGCTTCCAGAAGTAGGCCCACCCATAGGTGGCAAAGAAGTAGCTGAACGCCATGTGCTCCTGAAACGCCGACAGGTTCATCTCGGGTGCCGGACCGAGCCGCCCTGCCTTATCCTCCTCCTCGAGCTGCCGCCTGTGTTGGTCGCCATATCGGTCCTGTGCTGCTCGGCTTGATCCACGTTGTCCGCGGTGTGTGTGTTGTTGGTTGGGGTGGATATGGTGGATGGCTGGAGGAGCGACACCAGGTGCCACGATGCGTGCGAGGCGTTGGGATCCTTCAGGCTCCGTCACGACGACGAGTGATTGCATGCGCAGGCCGAGGTCGTATCCCTTGCAGACGTAGCCAGATTTGAGGCAGCGGAAACATGATGGACGCGTCTTGTCTGTGACATTTGGGCCGATCTGTCAGCATGGACCGGGGACAAGGGGAACGCGGGCATATCGCGGCCGGGTTCACGGGAGGGTGCTCTATAGTGTGTGGTGTCGTTGAATTAAGGCTGCTTGTTTGCTGCTTACCGCACTTAATCCGCCGTTTCCTGCAGGTGTGGCAGTATCCGCTGGTCGGCGGGCGACCCATTGTTCTCGGGAAATCACCGATTCACCGGGTAAAATATGGCAGACCGATACAGTATCAGTAATGTACGTATCGCTCGAGATGAGATGCCAAATGGGGAGGTAACGGTTCCAACGGTCGGGCTCGAAACAGTACTTCGTTTGACTCGCAGCAGCGCAGGTTGCCAAAGGGGTCAAGCAAATGTGGAGTCTGGAAGACTGGCGTTGCTGGAGATCCGCTGTCCCTCGACTTTGGATGCCCGTTAGAGGAAAGTTCCGGACAAGGAATATCCGTGAACGCCGTGATAAGGGGCGCAAGATGGGATGGGCGCCGCAGTGGGCCCGCTTGTGGCAGATATGTGGCCTGATTGATTGATGCTATCGACAGGAACGCGTAGACCAATCGCTTCGGCCCGACGGAAACTATATCCCGTGATATTCCCGTGGAAAAAACGGCCCTTGAAAATCCTAATGACTAGGATGACGGGTACCCACAAGAGGGAGGTTGATGATGGAAGAGAGAGGAAGCCTGGACATGTCAGTCAGTTCAGTCAGGTCAGTCAGGTCTGACTGACTGTTTGACTTTGAGTAAGCAGGGCGGGCTCGCCCTCCCCCCCCCCCCGGAATCACAATTACATCACATCACTCAGCTCGAGGCACCAAACAGTGCCACCCACATCCAAAATCAATGTGAACAACTGACGGTTTGATGAATGGATGACATTCGCGTGTCACAGCTGACACTAGTAACCCAGGAAGAAGCAACTAGATATCCAACTGATCACCTTCCAGGTGCTCACTGGTCTGACGAACTCTTGTCGGAGAATGCACGTTACACTGCCTCCTGAGTAACCCGTACTATTGCCACAAATACATACGGCTTTAATCCCGAGGACTTCCCCGTATCACAGTCTTCGGCACACAGCTTCTAGGCATTCCCTCTCTTCCGGCAGCAGCTCAACATGCGGTGGTACCGATATCCCATCTCTGGTCAGCATGAGTCTGCAGCCCATCATCTCGTAAGAGGCATTGCCGACTGCAGCATCGCTACTGCTGGACCCTGACCCACCTCGCTCTGTCTTATCACCCTCACATCCAGGACGTTGGCGAGTCCAGAACGAGCCAACTTCTTCCGACGTCCACCAGTAGGCCGGGAAATCACGCTGGATATTGTTGACCAGCAACGCAACGCCGAGCATGATGACGGAGTTCAACACGACCAACGGCACAAGCGCCCAGCCGAATCCAGCCACGTCCGAGTCTGTCACAGCAAGCAACGCAGTTGCGCCACCGGGCGGGTGCACAGTTCCTGTTAGGGCCATTGCCGTCGTCGAGCTCGCACAAGACAGAGCCCCGGCAAGCCATCGCAAGTCATCGTGACGGGGTCCTGGAAGGCGAGCGAAGCCCTTGTTAATCGCCACGCCGATAACACTACTTATGAGCTGGCCCAGTACGACGTTGCGTGGTTGGGACAAGGGCGACTCGATAGCATAGAACTCCAGCACGGCAGCTGCACCCTGGACACATCGGTTCAGTGGCAGGATTCTGGGAATGGCGGAGGGGTCTCCGGTTCAATGATGGTGGACTGGTGGACTTACAAAGCTGCCGATCGTGAGTGGTGTTCCGGCGACCTGAAAGGCAGGGATGTGCCTACAGATGACAGTGATGATAGACAAGGCGCTCACCGTCCCGACGAAGGCCCAGAAGATACACGCCACATTTCCGATCTTCCGTCTCGGACGGTCTTGGAAGCCAAGGATCCGCAGGAGGCGGTCTCGCGGAAAGATCCGTGGTGGTGGGAAGAGGTAAGGGTTGATGTACCGGTCTATGTTGATATGCCATTCCCAGGGGAGAGGCATATCTGCTGGACCTTGCTAGGACTTGATCGGCAAACGTGTTTCGACAGTGCCATTTCAGAGTCTGCACTCGACTCGTGAGAACCCCCTTCCTCTTCTGCAGGGTGAAAGGAGGTGGGTGGAGTCCTCATGGACGTCTCCAGGCCTCTTCCCGGATGGGTTCTCTCCAAGCTTCCCTGACAGCAGATAGCACCGGGCGTATCCCGCGCTTCCCGCGCTTCTAGCTGGTCGAGAGTCGTTAGCCGGAGAGGCCTTTTCGTGTCGTTAAATGATTACGAGTTCCTGATATGGGAATCCCGTGGATTGGCGGCTGTAATTGCGGTATCGGGGCACCTGGGCCCGGCGGCTGTTCTTCCAAAGAATTGACGTGACGAGGCTTGACGAACAAGATGGAAACGGGCATCATGTTATTGGCATTCATACTAAGCTCTCGAGTTAAATACAAGGGTTGGCTTCCAAAGGAGCATCAAAGAGCCGGGGGATAGAAAGATATCCGACAGCGTGCATCTCCGCGGAGGACCATGATGGATATCGTGAGACCCTAACCCTGGCCCCTTTTCCTCATGACACAGGCAATATTGATCGTACAGGGGCATCTTTTGTCGGGTAGTTCGAGGGAATATATACCCTGTCAGGATATGAAGAGTTGTCGAGTAAGTGTGACTCGAGGGGAAGCTACTCCCACAGCGAGTGGGAAGTGTATCGGGTGGACGGGTATCTCGGGTATCTCACGTTGAAGGCTCCGTATTCAGTGCCGAAAGAAGCGCGGAGTGTTGGTTAGAAGGCTACCGAATATCCATGGATGGCAGGCTGTTGCTGGTCACCCCTGAGTGCCCAGAGGAGCATGGAACATCTGAAGGGCACGGATGGGGAGGATACCTAGTCAAGACACACATCCGTGCGCAGAGTTCCTGGGAAGAGTCGGGGAGTAATCGTTTCTATTTCTGGCACTGGTCTACTCAAGTGTGTCATATTACGTATCTGTCACTCCCGTGAACAATCTCATTGTACGTATCGTCTCCGAATTTACTGGTGAAGCGCTGGCTCGTAACTTTGCGGGTTGTCAACAGGTCACGAAGCTTGCAACACCAGTGACCTGTGTATACGAGAAGGAGAGGGGAAGAGAGCAAATGCAGGGTTAGGGCCAACATGAACTCCAATGAGATAATCGGGGTTTTCAAGTCATAGGGTGGTATTACGCAGGGTACATACATATCTACAGATGTAGGTTACATGTACGTTCGACCCCGCGTTCATGGTTACCGACGTCACGGCGAACCAGTTCAGTGCTCGTACTCCGTACATAGTCCTCGCGCGGAGACCGTCTTCAATCTCGCCAGGACTAGACATCATCATCGTCATCGCCATCAACACCATTTCACTACTCTCATCGCCGCCAGTCAAGCCATGTTCCCCCTGTCAAGTGTCACATTCCGTGTAGGACGAGCACACACGTACAGTCGGCTTTTCAGTACCAATCGGGCGCTGCGTAGTGGCTCGTTCTTTAACCTCGGGGGATTGGGTGCCTCCAGAGAAGCACAGTACCTGTCCAGAGAACGCGGCATACCACGGACTGAGTACTCGTCCAACATTCACCTCATCCGCTCGAGTGAAGTCGATCCTTTTGCACCTGCCCCTGGAGCAACTCCAAGCGTGGCTGCTGCCCGGGCGGCTCAAGATGCGACCCGGTGGAACGTCATTGCTTCCCAGGCTACTTCTCGTGAGAATCTGGTTACTCAACTCCAGGCGGCGAGGGAGGAGATTGCGCAAACCAATAGGGCTTTGAGTCGCTCGCAAGCCAGAGGCAAGGGGCTCGAGGCGGCAGTCATCCTTGTCCCAATACTGTTTTCCGTCATGGCCTTCATCGGTTATCAGGTCTACCGCGATGTGGACGAGGAACTTGCGGAGCCATGGCAAAGACTTTACCATCTCCTGGGTATTCATGCCCAACTGTCTCTATCTGAAACCCACGGGTCTACCCAACCTCACCGGGATGCGACTGTTGAAGAACACATCCTGGCCGAGTCCGGGTTGACTTCTTTCGAGACACATGCCAAGACACCCACTAGCACTGGAAGGTCGATCCTCTCGGGTATCTTCTGGGCGAAGTGTGTTTGAGACGCGTGCCCGGCTTTTCCAGCTGGTGTTTCAAATGGCGCTTGTGAGGGTTCGACGACAACATGATTGGAGTTTTACTTGCACTATTAAGCAACTCATTACATTTACATGGGCGTTAGGTTGGGGTTCATGATTTCATGGTTTCCTTTTAGTAGCGAGGGCAGTATGAGACGAGATCTGGAGGATGAGCGTCGGAGATCTGGGCACTGCGGTGTTTCAAACAGTGAAGCGGGTCTACTGTGTACAGCAAGGTGGACGACATCTGGAGCTCGGGAAAAACGTGCTCCCAATTATTACCGAGATTGGTAATGCAAGCTTGGTAATATCTACCAAAAGAAGATGGGCCACATGGCATGGCCCGCTCTTTTTACCATGTACCTGAAGCTAGGTTCAATAGGTTCACGCTGATGAGACATCAGGACTGTGGCTGACTGGTTTCTACATACATCGACCGACTGACCGGCCCTTCCCGCATGGTCCATCGCTTCAGTACAGTGGATTGCCCAGGTGGAGCTCTGGAGAATCTGTCAATCGTGTTGGTACTCGGTCCCTGTCGTTCATCCGGTTCATCCCCCATGATCCATCTATTTGATTACTTGATAGCTAGGAACTTCAAAGTATCTTTCCAGAGGCCAAGAGTCCATATGTAGTTGACACGGGCACGCTTATAGCCATTTGAACACTTTCCCCAGTAGAGTTGCCTGGTTCTGGTCATTCGATGTCTGGCACTGTGAGATATGATGAAGGGCAGCTTCCATAACGGGGCCAACTGATTGTGATATTCGACCATCTGAAAAGCTACAGGCTCTTCGGTAATTAATACTATATACATATGGGTCTATATTTGCATCTGATGCCCTTGGTCCCTGAACTACAAACACCTGGAGGCTTCAGCACGGTCGAAGCGTGCCCAGCTGTTGAGTTCAGAAGACTCCTGATTACTCCTCTCCGCTTAGGCCTTAGCTGCCTGAGCAGCCATGAAGGCCAGGGCATCACGCAGAACGTCATCCTCGGCAGGGTAGTCCGCGCGGACCTTGTCAGCAGCGGGCAGGAGGTAAGCCTCGTCGATCTCCTGGTACTTTCCACGCTGGATGTGGATGATCTCTCCTTTCCTGGAGGTGTTTGTCATCAGCATGGCGGTGGCGCGGGCCACGGAGTTGGCAGTCTGGACCTCGACGCCGATGGAGGCCATGGTCTCCTTCAGGCCGGGGAGGACAGAGGTGTTGGTCCAGGTGGGTGCGATGGTGTTGATGCGGATGGGGAGCTTCATCTCCACGATGATGGGGTGGAGACCACGGGCGAAGCCGGTGACGGCGTGCTTGGCCGTGGCTGTATCGGGTTTGTTAGCGGTGAGTTGATTAGAATCTCGGTGTGGGGGCTGGGCTTACCGTAGTCGACCGCGCGACACCTCTGGATACCCATGGTGGATCCGTTGACGACGATGCTGCCGCCCTCGGCCTGCTGGCGCAGGTAGTACAGACCCAGAGTCACTGTGTTCATGACACCCTTCTGGCTGACATCAATCAGGTCATATGTGGGCTCCTTCAGGTCACCGTTCGCGTCGACCTCGGTGGCGAAGTAGTCGGCACGGGGTCCAAGACCAGCGTTGGCGAAGACGTGGTCGATGCGTCCGTTGACCTTCTTGGCCTCCTTGAACAGAGCGTTGAGCTCAGCCCAGTTTGCTACGTTGGTCTTGACATAGGTGTATCCAGTGCCCTGGGGGGCGGCGATAGGGGCGACATCGCCGTTGACGACGAAGGCTCCGAGAGAGAGCAGGAGCTCGACGGTAGCCAGACCGATACCAGAAGAGCCACCTGTAAATCAAAGAAAGGGGTGTTAGTGATTCTGTGTGTCGCTGGAGGCTGATCCGACGGTGGGTTTGTAGAAACAGTAGTACATACCTGTGAGGACGACAACCTTGCCCTTGAGGCCGGTCAGCTCCTCGTCCTTGATCAGAAACTCTTGCAGGCCCATGGTGTAGATGGTAGAGAAGGTGTTTTTGGTGGTGTTGATGGTAGGTATAGAAGGATTGATTGTTGTTCGGGATTGAAGATGAAGTTTCAAGGGTCCTTTCGTCTTGGGAAGAGAGTGAGGATGGCTTCTTTTATTGTAGTTGTTGGTCTACCACATGTGAGATGCTCACTGACGTTCGTGTGTCCACAACGTCGATAAGAGCATTATCTCGACTTTGATGGCCGAAAAGGGTTTGGCGAATCTGAGGCGGAGGGGCCAGACTCTGGCCATGCTTGTTGTGGGGATGTTCCATTCAATACGGGGTAACCCAGGACGGTGGCGAGATCAGGGGCCGCATGTTTTGAAGGTGATTCCGGGCCGGTATGTAAAAAGGTACATTTTGTATCGATCTCGCTGTCTCGTTGCCAGCGGCGCGGATGGATATCCGGATGGATACCGGCTTGAATTTCAATTGATCCTATTCGAGCAATTTCAGGAACGGAAGGGTACCGGGGGTCCGTTTTAAAGCCACTATTGTAATTGGGATTACGAGTAGATAATATGTAGACCTGTATAATCCTATTATAGGTGGCCACTGGCCAGGCACGGGAGGTCCGCAACAGAGGAGATTTCAACTTCCAAATTCAGACTTCGTTCTCGTAAGCAGAGCAAACGAGATCTGAACTCCACATGGGGAAAGAAAAAAGAAAACCGGCAGTTGATATTGAATGTTCTGGTCCTTTTGGAACACTCGCGCGTGGTAGGGTGGCTCGCTGATTAAACGTGGAGATAGGCTTCTCACGAAGGATTCAGGGGCACATGGGGGCGAAGACGCGAAGAGTGCGAACTATGGAGTCCCTCCCAATGTCACCTGCACGTAATCCAGGTATTTCCCCCCTGCTTCACCACCAAATTTTCAAGGCTGTACCACTACGGATTCGTAGGCACAATTAAGTTTATGTATATATGGGGAGTCTTGGCTTGCTTGGCTTTTGTTTGGGTAGTCCAGACCTGCCCCAGATCTAAGCTCCATTTTCTGACATGTCGCATTTAACGCATGACTCCCTCGGCTCCTCTGCTCTTACACACAAATCCGAGATGCATTGGTCGTGAAGGGATATACTAATCGCTTAGCCCACGAAAAGAAAAGGCCGCCTGACACCACATCTCCATCTCCATCTCAGCAAGCGCATGTTAGTGAGCCTTGCCCAACCGGCTTTTACCTTGCTTCGCTTTGCTCTCCAAGCTTCCCTTGTATTGTAACTCCAGCAACGAGCGTCCGACCTACCTCCATCCAAGATCAGGTCCACAGGTTCTGACTCTTGATCACGATCAGTCATCATGGTTGAGCCAAAGGGGACCGGCGTGACACTTCTCTATGTCGCGCCCATACTGCTGGCCTTGAGTTGGATTACTGTCCTCGCACGTCTCTCGGTGCGACGATGGCTAAAACCTGAGGCAATGGGTTTGGATGACTATTTCATGGTCATTGGCCTGGTATGCGTTTCCGTTATATTGTCCTATTGCTCTTCTGCTCCCTGGGTCGTCCCTGAGGTAGAGGCCTAAAGGCTAACGCCCACCCTAGCTTCTGTACTCGGTCACCTGTTGCCTTGTTATTGTTTGTTGTTTCTATGGCGCTGGGCAGAGGAGTGAGGTCCTCGAGACTGCCGATATTATGCAGGGAACCAAGGTAATCAGTATTCCCATGTGGGTACACTCCTCGACTCTACGTGCATCGTAACTGACCCATTTTCACGGCAGCTCTTCTTCATCGCCGAATTCTTCTACGCAGCTTGCACAGCCCCCATCAAGGGGAGTATTTGCGTGTGTCTCCTCCGCATCGCCGATGCTCGCCGTCGATTCGTGTGGAGTCTGTGGACAATCATCGCTTTTACTACAATTGCTCCTGTCATCTTCATCTTCGTTGTCGCCAACATCTGCCATCCCATCACAGACCTATGGGGTGAGACCACAGAAGGATCCTGCAATATGACTCTGAACAGTAGCGTTAGCTACTTCTTCTCGGCTGTCTCCATCTTCACCGACTGGGCTATGGCTATTCTGCCAGGAGTTCTTCTGTGGAACGTTCAACTGAAGAAGCGTGTCAAGGGATCAGTCACCGTTATTCTGGGCCTTGCTGCTTTGTGAGTACCCCTTCATCCCCACTGTTCCCCCCCCCCCCCCCATCGGACCTTCCTTAATAACTGACCTGACCCCTTTTTCAGTGCGAGCTGTGCAACCATCGTCCGACTCAGCTACCTTACTGCATACAATGATCAGTCCCAGTTCATGCTCGGCACTGGCCAGATCGGTCTGTGGTCAATCATTGAGGAAGGAATCGGCATCACTGCCGGATCCATGCCAGCCCTGCGTCCCATTCTCAGTCTTCATTGCTTCAACCGCTTCGGTAGCAGTGGCAGTGGCGGCTCTGGTGCGGGCACGCTGCGCAGTTCAGCCAACGGCTTGCAGGGCCGCAGAACCTACGATGACACGGTCGGTATGAATACGCTTCGCTCGCAAAGAAATACAAAGAGTAAGACCGAAGTGTCAGGAGACGGCGAAAGCCAGAAGTACATCCTGAAAGAGACGCAAGTGTCTGTGACGGCTGAGGCATACGGCGGAGGGGATCAGTGGAAGCGACAACAGACGCTTGGGTGGACCAACAACGAGAACAGCGATTAAGATACCAAAGGAGGTGCGATTAAACTTAGCGGGGAGTCCCTTGCGAGACTTCCTTTAAACTTCGATGTTGCCGGATGACAGTCGATTCCACGATTAATAATTAAGTGGCATGTAGAAGTGGTTGGTATCCGGGATGCCACTGTACTATATGCTGCCACACCAAGCTAATAATGATACATAAGTTGGGCCTCCATTTCTACCCACATACTGCGTGCGTACACCTTGGTAACAGTGCCACTTGGACGTAAAGCGAATCTCGTGTTGACCGCTCTCCAGTGATCTAAGGATAAAGTGTTGTATTGCGTAAGTAAATAACTTAGGCTAACGTCTCACATATTTGAATAGTATAACCTGTCTTGGTACGATAGTTCCCTACCTTTCGGAGATAGTCTCAACTGTAGCCTCGACCTTCTCTGTCATTAACTCCTTTACACCCCTCAAGAACGTCACGGCAACAATCGCCAGCACCACAAAAGGTATAACACTCGCCCATGCTAACTGGTATGCTTTTGCGTATTGCCATCTGCTCTCCTCTGTAGCGGCCGACCAGATTTCCGGCGTCGCTCCTTGAACTCCCGAGAGAACACCAGAAGCCAACGCAGCAAGTAGATCGGGAACATTCGAGTATGGTAGCCCGGCATCGACGGCAGCTTTGCCTACGGCCGGTGCATAGTTGCTTGCCAGACGCCCATTGATAATTGCGTTGAGGACAGCTGAGCCGAAGGCACCACCAATTGCGCGAGCGGAGAAAGCCATACCCGTAGCCGTCGACAGAAAAGCGTGAGGTGCTGTGAATTGCACACAGGCCACAAGTAGCGTCAAGGGACCGGATTGACCGATACCCGCCAGCACGTTGAAGACAATTTGCTGTTTATCCCATGTAGGTTTGATGCAGGTATAGCAGACTGTGACTACCAGGAAGATAGTGAAGGTCACTAGCAGAGGAGTCTTCATATCCTTGAAAGCAGTTGCGTACCATGTGATAGGTATGGACACAAACATGGTCACAACAGCATAGCTGAGCTGCCGGATTGAGATCCGCCAGGAGTCGGTCTCAAAGCCCAAGTTCAGGATGATTTGAGGAATGATAGAGTTGACGGCGCTATAGAAAATCCAGCCCTCCACGGAGAATGCAAATGTCGACAGTGCGAAGTTGGCGTTCTGGCGGAAGAAAACGTGAGCGAGCAGACCGTCTGACCGTCCTTTCCATTCTGTTTGAACTTGTCAATATCTTGTCCTCTCGTGGGGACAGGACATGAAGCTCACCGTAACCTGAAAAGGCAACTAAGAACGCGAGACCCAGCGAGAGAAGACTAGCAACGTGTGGGTCGGACCAAGAGTAGGAGCCAGCGACCCAATCGAGAGCAAGAAGTACCATCGTCGCGCCGCAGATGAAGAGTGTGGACCCGATGGGATCACAGGCCCAGACGTAATCTTTGAGTCTCAATTTAGGATACTCGTAGCGCTTGGGTGGCCAGTAGAAGAGGAATAACCCGAGTGATGTGGCCCCGTGGAAAGCGGCCTGGATCCAAAATATATACCGCCAGCCTCTTACGCTGACGTTGGTAACAGCTCCAGCACCCAGGCCACCGACACTGACCAATGAGTTAGAGAATTCTCAAGTGAAGATTGGGAACTTCTAGGTAGGTAATTGGGAAACCCGACTTACACTCCACCAATAGCACCTCCCATATATGAAAAGCCGTTTGCTAAAGCTCGATACTTCATAGGGAGGATCTCAGAAGGTATGGCCTGAACTATAGCAATAGTTGAGAGCGTCGTGCCTATCAAGACACTCCCACCTATCAACATGCTCATCGAAATTGCTTTTGCGCAGACTATTGCACCGACGAAGGCGATGAGTGGCGGTACGGCGGCAAGATACTTCCGGTCAAGCACATCGGATAGTCTACCGACGATGGGAGAAAGAACACTCTGCATCAGCAGGGGGGCCTTGAAGTGACATACTGTTAGAATCGTTGTGGCGGTGGCTTGGGAAGGACATTATAATGGCATCAGAGTGGCGAACCTGTATAACCCAGCCAGATAGCGCACTTTCGCCAAGATCCCGAACGATAAAGGCGACGACGGAGCCTGCTGCCGTGACGACGAAGACTTGAGACATGATCGCGAAACATGTCATGAAGACTACGAGCCAAGATCTCCAGCCCAAGCTGATATGTTGTGCATCTTCTATCGCTTCTCGTCCGACGGAGTGACCATTTATGCTTTCGCCGTGATGCAAACCTCCGGACGCCGCGCGTGGATTTTGGATATGCACGGCAGTGGGCGTCTCATCTTCTCTTTTCGATATGGAGTCCATAGTGATAGAATCAAGACACAGTGAGGCAGGTATGACTGCGTAGAGCGTAGGAGCAGCAGGGAATCAGGGTCTGTTCTTGATGGGAACTAATGGGAATAGAAAACGGACGTTGATTGCTACGTTGAAGTATATTTGGTATAGCGAGAATCGCCCTTTTGGGGATTTTGATGCGGGGACATCATACTGTGGAGTATCACTCGCAACAAGATTGACCCAAGAAACGACTGGCTCGGCAGTTGACCCAACGTTTTCATTGGCATCAGCGGAAGCCCATGGAAGACGGGGTACTATATGCTGCCGCCCGTGCTGAAGATCCTAGCAGAGATGCAGTAGCTACGAGGGCATGAGGCCTCCCGGGCGATATCTACCTCGGCCAACGATGGTAGGGATTCTCTGAATTTCTCGATGATGAATATGAAGACGACAGCCGGAAAAGACAAATTGCCTATGTATTAATCCGGGGCTTGGACGAGTATGAAACTGTTGCAACCGGATATCAATGGCAATCGCCAAATGTAGATGTTTCAGGTCTGTGTGAGCTTTTCTGTGAGGAATTGATGAGAGTCTTAGGGTCAGGGAATATTCTTGTGCCCATTCACACTCGCGATTGGGATACAACAATGGAGCAGGCTGTGGCCTTCAGCAACCTCTTGTCGAAGGGCTTGACCGATGCATTTCTCTTCGTTCCAATTTCAAAGAAACTCAAAGAAACTCAAAAGAACACCTCAAGAAGTGACATATAAGAGAGCACTTAAAGACTGGGGGATGCCACGCAATGTCATGGCATTGATGCAGATTATCCTTGACTTGAGGGTGTTGTTTGCTAGGCTCAAAGAGACTACATGCGCAGGGCTTCCAATGATGTCAAGGAGAACGTCAAAAAAAAAGAAAAAAAAGTCGAACAACAAGGACAAGATAGGGCTATTTACGACCAGAATTCGAATTCTCAGAAAAAGCCATATCAAGGGTTCTCATCTCACCTCGAGCCCGGGTCTGATATGCGAACTGCGCTGGCTCTACCTTTGGCAGTGTCTCATTAAATTGAAACAGATCCTCGCGCACTTTAACATCACTACTCGGATTTACCACCAAGTCCACCCCAAGACATGCCTTGATTCAGAAATGTGTTTCCACATCATTCCCCTCTGCCCCGGCTGCGAAGAGCCCAGCGGCCTCGGCGAGGAAGTTATCTACTCGGACGAGATTTGTTGCGGACACTGCCCGGCAGAAGATGTTTGCGGTTCGACGACCAGGCTCATGACGCAGAATGAAATCCAACATCCGGACTTCGAGTGCTCCACCCCAGGGTGCGGAGATGCTCGAACTATCCTCACGCCCTCTGAAGAGGAGGCCGAGGTGCAACGCGCTCGAGACCATGCGAAACGGTTTCTGAGAGAGATGCACGAAGACTGCCTCTCACTCTGCATTCTGCCTTTCATTGATGAACCACTCCCAAGCGTTGAGGTATGTGTGACTCGTACTTCCAATACTGGTAAAACGACGTTGCTGACTTGACCGTCCGGGAAGACGACTCCTGAGACTCCTTGCTCCACTGGGTTTTTACCCGTGAACAAACCCAAACCTGGCCTGCATGGCAAGTCGAGACCTTGGTCAAAGGCAAGTACATCATCTGCACTTCTCTCATGCAAAGTTAATCTACTGACCAGACGCGACAGAAACGTGGCCAGCAATGGACTCGAGAGGAGGAGGTAGCTCTGTGGAAACTGCGGCGGCGGGGCATGGAGTTTGGCGAGATCGCGGTGTGTATACCTTGTAATGTCTCTCTTCCATCCAGATAATTGACACTGACGATTATACAGCGCCAGATTGACCGTACTGAGCGAGGATGCTATGATCGGTACAACAAGCTTCGCAACGAGGGTTTTGGCCGACAGTGACCGAATGAGCCAACAGATGAGCCTATCGTTGCAGTCACAGTACATGTACACTAAGTCAGTAACTTCTATGTTTGTGGAGGATTTAGCTAGCCGGACTGGCTTGGTCAACAATGTGTTTGCACTGATTCTAGTTCCGCGTCAGGTGTATTCTGCCTGAGTGGTAATTCGAACTTTCTGAGGATGTTTGTACAGGCTTGGAATGGGAGGCAACGGACAACTTAGAGTGAGAATGGACGTGGCAGTTTCATGTGGCGATGAATCAAATTCAATCAACTCTTGTATCAATTGCTCTTTTTGGTATGTCTCATCGAACTCGACGGATTCGAGCCGATAAGTCAGGAAACCAGGAACTTCTTTACACCAAAGAACGGGACGGAAGGGTCGCAGTGGACTACATAGTCGATCGGTGAAGAGTATCTATGGCAGATGATCCGAAGGGTGTAGAATGTGCATCTTCGGGTACTTAAGTATAATGCCGGGGACGCGGATATTGGGATGCATACTTGGGTATGTACTTATGTACACTCGGCGTGGTGAGACTACGTATACAGACGGCGACCTACACAGGGAATTATTTCCGAATCGTCAGATGAGAAGATCCAGTCATGGATATGGTTGAGGCCTATATGGTATATGACCTCCTGCAACCTCTTAAGGCTATCTTCTACTTATGGTATTGTAGAATAGGCATTCAGAGCCAACTGACCACCCAAGTGCGCGTACAAGACGTTGCTGCCCTCTGATATCTCCCCCTTCTTGATCATATCCATCATACCCGCCAGGCTCTTGCCCTCATATACCGGGTCCGTGATGAAAGCCTCGGTGCTCGCACCGAACTTGATAGCCTCGATCGTCTGCTCATCAGGGATACCATACGTGCCAGCGTGATACCTGTCCACCAGCTCAACATCCGCCTCTGTGATGTCGTCCTCCGAGAGCCCAATCGTGGCGGCGGTGAATTTGGCGATCCGGAGGACTTGGTCGAAGGTCTGCTTGACCTTTGCGGACGCGTCTATCCCGATGATCCGCCTTGGCTTTGAGCCTTGCTTCTGGGCAAGCTTGAAACCGGCTATCATTCCGGCGAAGGTTGACCCCGTCACGGCACACACGAGTACCGTGTCGAAGAAAACACCCATCTCCTTTTCCTGCTGCTCCACCTCAAATGCCCATCTCGCGAAGCCAAGTCCTCCAAGAGGGTGATCACTGGCTCCTGCGGGGATGTAGTAGGGCTTTTGGCCCTTGCTCTCAAGGTCCTTGGTAAGGTTGGCCAGAGTGCTCTTGTGCTCTATGCCGAATCCAGACGGGTCAAGGTTGACATTGCCGCCCATAAGACGAGAGAGCTGCAGGTTGCCGACCTTCTCGTAACCAGGGTCCGTCCAGTCCACCCAGTGCTCTTGGACGGTAGCTGCCTTCAGGCCGGAAGCCACGGCCACGGCAGTGACGGCTCTGGTGTGGTTGGACTGCACTCCACCAATGGACACTCTGCGATGATTGTCAGTTCTACGCAGGTCTGGCTCATATCAAAGGGGAAAAGATCTCACAGTGTGTCACATCCCTCCGCTACGGCCTCTGAAACAAGGTACTCCAGCTTGCGGACCTTGTTGCCACCGTACGCGAGGCCGGAGTTGACATCTTCTCTCTTGGCGTAGACGTTGACCTTTCCACCAAGGGCCTGAGATATTTTAGGAAGAGACTGGATGGGAGAGAGGCCGAAGGTCAATGTGGTCCTCGGGATGGAGGCAAATGGCTCTGGGAGGGTGACTGTAGTAGACATATTGATGATGTGTTTGGTATTTGTGATAACTACTCGAGGTAATACGGTTCGTGAAGCCGTAGTGAGAAGAAAGGCACATATTTACATGAGTTCAACTTCGACAACGCCCACGTCTGAACTCAACCAAGATCCGATCCGGCATCGGTCCGGCTAGAATCGGCCGGAGCAACTTGGTGATACTACGACCGGGCAAGCGTGAGCCACGAAGTTGGACGACTATCCATTGTGCTCCCTCCTCCATCCCATTCTCTTACCATTCTGGTGCATTCATCCGTCCATGAGCTGTCATTTTGTCGAGTCATGGAGCCAATCGGGCTTTGAGACATCCGCCGAATTCAAGGTCCCGATAACACATTTCAACTTGCCGCGGTGCCGCGGAAAACTCCACCGGGTGACTTTCCCGGGACTGGCACATCATGATGCTCCACCCTTATCGGATCGGAGGAATCCTCCGTTTCTTTGGTTCAAACTTCAGATTGAATGTCGACTTGTTGCCATTGGTCTCGACTCTCATCAGTCTCGTCGAGTGGTACGCGTATTATCGTTATTGCTGTGACAGATCCACCTTGCTCCACCAGAATTCACTTTCCTTCCGTCCCCACTCATCGTCCACGAGAGTCGCTGCCTTTCCCAATCCGCCCCCTATCAACTCTTCGTTGCCCAGGCCGAACACCATGGCCTTGGCTGAACCCTTCTTGTACGCCTCCCATTTCGGCCTGCTCTCACTATTGCCAGCGGCGTTAGGGTCTCCCCTCGTGATAAAGTTGGTCACGTAGGAGTTGATTGTCTTGGCCATCTCGGCTTGGTTCTCACTCACGGCGAGGACCTTCGGGTCACACACCTCATACCGCATGTTGTCAGCGTGCTGTGCACCGTTCAACAAGGTCGAAATGGCAGCCCACTGATACAGGTACACCGGCACATCTGCGCTCGCGAACTCGGCTGTCTGCCGGACCGGCGCGACATACGCGTAGTGTCCATATGCCGCCTCGATGCGCTTGTATTGTGAACCAACACCGTCCCTCTTCTCCTTGTATGGTGAGGTTGGAATTGTTGCCGGATCGGGATATAAATTGTCGATGGTCTGCAAGTCTTCCTCGCTCAAAAGCGGTAGCAGTTCACGGAAGAACTCTACAAACTCTTCCGATTTGCTCATGGTCTTGTTGACGTAGAGGCTTCCCTCATTCCGCTGAAATCCCGTCATGATGGGGACTTTGTGCCACTTTCCGGTTCTCCACGTGTCCAGTGGCGGACGGGGGATAATGTCCTCGTCGATTACGGGCTGGAAGGCCCACTTGAGGCTGGGATTGTACTTGTCAAAGATCTCAATCTGAGCGTGCTGGACGGTCTCGCTCGGCAGTGATCGTAGCAAGGGGAAAATCTCATCCTCGGGGAGATCAGAGGGCACACCCGCTGCAGCGAGGAAGTCTTTGAACTGCTCCTCGTGGACCGGCGCGTGGTAAGGCCTGACGGCGCGGGAGGTTGGTGCACCAGACTCGATGATGACGCGGTTGAATAGTGGCGTGATGCCTTGTTTATAGTGCATCAGATGATGGCCAATCTGTGGATGATGTCAGCGACTTATGCCATCCTTTACGAGCCTCGTGTCGGTCCAACTCACGGAATGTGCTCCGGCCGAAAGTCCAAACAGTGTGATGTTTTCTGGGTCACCACCAAACGATGCGGCATTCTCCTTCACCCACTCAAACAGGACAATCTGATCCTTCAATCCCAAATTCAACACACCCTCCTTTGCACTGAGGCTGCTGGGCAGGAATCCCAGCGCGCCGACACGGTAGTTGAATGATATCGCGACAAAGGGCTCCTCTGCCCAGCTCATCATAGATGCGGTGTTGTGCATGGCCGCCGTCCCGCGATTAAACGCGCCTCCATGGATGTATACCGCCACTGGCAACAACTTGCCATCGCTAGTAGAGCCTGCCTGCCGAAACACGTTCGCCGTGAGACAATCCTCGCTGTACACCAGCGCCGGCGACCCAGGCGCATGCTTTGCGAGTTGTTTTCCGGGCGCGGCTGGGCCGTACTTGGATGCGTCAAAGACATCCTCAGGTGACGGCGGGAGTTTCTCTGCGGGGCGGAATCGTCTGTCGCCCACGGGAGGCAAGGCGTAGGGAATGCCCAGGAAGCAGTCGACGGCACTTGGACGGGAGCAGGCTTCGTCCTTGGCAATGGTGACGCCGATGATCTTGCCCTGACAGGGCAATTGGGCCGTTGGCCGGGAGGAGTCGACTTGTAAGACCATGGTGAGATTCAATATTGACGGGCTGACTGTGTCTAGATGATCTTTGGCCGTTCTGATGAATGTGGTTGATCACTTTTCACTTCAGACTCTTGTTCCGCTGGAAGACGACGTCGGAGTATTTTGAGCTGAACCGGCATAACACCGGCATCAAGACGTCCGGGGCCGGTTGAAGGCCGGCCACCGGATATGTTCCCTCCCTGTCCCGACCGCTCATTTGTGCAGAGATAAGGTCAAGTCCGGATCCGTACCTGGTCTGGGTAGTCATCAGGAGATTGAGAGACGGTCCGTATTCTTTCGGCCCCATCGCGATCCATATCTCATCGACTCCCACAACAAAGAGGTGACAAATAATCTTTTGCATCAACTAATGTGTTCGGATCTCAACATCTCCCCTTGACTGAAGGCGAATGCTCCACTGCCATGCTTTTGAGTTTCACCAACTGCGGATCGCCCGGTCGCTTGGCAGCTTGCATATCAAAGTTGGGGTTCGATGTGAGGAGCTGGTCACTCATGGGCCAACATGGATACGAGCTTGATAACGGCTCAGATCATATCGTGATGTTACATGTAGCCAGCCTGATGCGGGCAAGGCAGCTGATAGCCTATACTGATAACGGCAATGTAAGTAGGTAGTCGACATGGCATGAATATGTACGGCCTTATGCCACGACCGTCAATGGTGGACTTTCCCTCCCAGGATTGTTCCTCGTATCTCATTCCTGCTTCCCTTCGCATTGCCTTGCTCCGCCGCCGGGCCGTCGTCTCTAGACCTCATTGCTTAACCGTGCAGGCAGCATGGCCACCACGGACGAGAAGCTCACGCTGGAGAAGCAACCCAGCAGCAACGACGTCAAGGTTGCGGACGACAATGTCTCCATATCACAGGCCAAATCCATCACACAGGGCGACATCGTCGCCCTCGACGCCTCTGAACTCTTTCTCAGGGAACACAGCTTCTCGGAGGAGTATCTCGCCGAGCTCCTCGCCGACGAAGCAATGAACAAACGCCTAGTCCGCAAAATCGACCTCGTCGTCCTGCCCCTATTGGCCGGCACCTATGTCCTGCAGTATATCGACAAGCAAGCCATGTCGTACGCCGCTGTCTTCGATTTATTCACTGAGACTGGTATCACCTCGGACCAATATGCCTGGTTCACTTCCATGTTCTATTTCGCCTACCTGGTAGCTGAGTACCCCTGGATGTGGGCTGCGCAGAAGACGCGGATGGCCAAGATTGTCTCTGGATGTGTTACCCTCTGGGGAGCCATGTTGATGATCACGGCGTCGGCCAAAGATTTTGCCGGGTTGGGAACATGTCGGGTGTTCTTGGGTGTGTTTGAGGCACCAATTACGACCTGTTTCATGATGATTGTCGCCATGTGGTAAGTCGCATACGCCTGTTCTCTTGTCGGTTACTTCGACTTGAAAGAAGTCGAGATGCTGATATAATGTGACCCTGAAGGTACACCCGTCCAGAACAGCCTTTCCGTGCGGGCATCTTCTACTGCTGCAACGGCGTAGGTTCCATGATCGGCGGTATATTGACATATGGCATCGGCCAGATCGAAACCTTCCCTGTCTGGAAGGCCATCTTCCTGCTCTGCGGCGGCATCACCGTTATATGGGGCGTCATCATGTTCTTCTTCCTGCCAGACTCTATCATTTCAGCGAAGCGATTCAGCCTGGACGAGAAAGCGCTACTCATCGCAAGAGGACGGCTGGGAAAGACGGGAATCATGAACCAGACCATCAAGTGGTCACAAGTCCGCGAGACGTTTGTCGATCCGCAGGTCTGGCTGCTGTTCCTGTTTGTGTTGCTGAACGAGACGATCAATGGCGGATACGCCAACTTCGGCAAACTCATCGTCAAGGGCCTCGTCAGCAACCCTATCTTGACCACTGTCCTGGGCATTCCCCAAGGGCTTTTCCAGGTCATATGGATTCTCTCGGGCACGTGGATAGCCTCGCGCTACAAGAACCAACGCACAACTGTCATGGCTCTATACATCTTGCCGACCATTATCGGCGTCAGTCTCATCTGGAAGATGGACCGGACAACCTACGCCAACAAAATAGGCGTGTTGATAGGGTACTATATCTCCGGCGCGTACGTCACGTCGCTTGTACTTGCGCTGCAGATGCCGACTATGAACATGGGAGGGTACACAAAGCGGACGACGAGTAGTGCGTTGGTATTCCTGGCATACTGTGCCGGTAATATCATCGGCCCACATGCGTTCCTTTCGAAGGAGAAGCCGTACTACGAGACTGGGTGTAAGCTGATCTTGGCCTGCGCTGTTGCACAAGTCTGCGTTGCGTTTGGCCTGAGGGCGATGTTGCAGGCAAGGAACAAGAAGAGGGATGAAGCTGCTGCTGCGGCTGGAGGAGTAGAAGACCAGGCGTATGATGGGGCTGATGCGACAGATTTTGAGAACCCGAGCTTCCGGTATGTTCTGTAATGTGGTGTTGAAGAGTCACGGGGAGGTTAGCCGCTGCTTGTAGCGGGCCTTTCGAGAACAAATAGTGGATATGAACCAAAATCTAGAAACTTGAACCTGCTCACTTGGGCAGAGCACTGGCTCTGCAAGCGTACTCGATACATTTCAATGTGCCAAACTGAACGGGCACATGTAGCCCACTAGCAGACTAAAGCCGTTGCAGTAGCAGGACATCGTCTTGCGCACGCATATTGGGCGGCCACAATGATTTGACTCCTTCTCACCATCGATCCTTGATCTCTCGGTGAAGGGCCTTGCCCTGTATGTGATGTGTCGCATGGTTTCCATGAGTGGGAATCAACAGTTCGGACTTTAGCGTCGAATGGGCCCGCAGTAACACAGTCCGTGGAGCTCATGTCCTTGCCACAAATGGTCCTGAGTCCCTGGGTGGTAAGTTGGCAAGCAGGACACTCCCAAGGTATTGTCGTCGCATCCCCAGTGTTTCCACGGTTGAGTCCGAGACATTGTACTTGATATTATTGGTATCGACGTGGGGGAAGGGGTTGACCGTAGCGCAGGGGGTTTTCGAGCAAAGATCAAACATCGAGAGTCGGGCGTGGTTCGGGGAAGAGGAACGTCTGAAAACCCGCAAACAGTCAGCTTCTGCACTTCTTTCAAGCTCCGTTTGATGGGGAGTGGACCTACACCATGAAGAAATCAAGGAGGAGACATATCACCCGTCCACTGGACATAATCCTTCCCGAATACAAGCTCATGGTGGAAAGTTCAAGAGAGCCGTCGTTCATATCGGCCCCCCACAGCATCAACTTCCAGAAGACGTTCCACCAAGCCTGGCACTGATCTCCGGTAGCCGCATACGCAGTGCCTATCTCTTTGCCCCGGACCATGCTCGTGTCGCTCCCCTTGTAGTGCACTAACAATTCAGCTACGATCCGTTGAACCGAGCGCCGTTTCGACCCTTGCCGGGACGGACTCGCCCTGTGGTCGATTGATGCCAGTGCCGCAGCTGGTGTCGTGGTTACGACTGTCCTAGATGTTCGACAGTCCAAACAAGTAGACAACAGGTGTCCCATTCATGTTCAACGGCTGGACAGCGATAAGGGAGCTTGTTGCAAACAAGGCAGTTGTCAAATAGGGTCGTCAGGGAGCGTCGGGGACTAGCGAGAAGTGGGAAGCTGTCATGTCGACGTCTTTCTTAAAATTTCCCATGGGGAGCTGAGGTGCTTCATTCCCGCCGATGTTGGGATGTTATGTCAGGTCGCCTGCGCTGTGAGTTGAATTGGCTTGTCATCACAATTCGAAGAATGAGGGCATGTTCCAAGATGGCGGAGATGAACAAACAGGGATGCTCCAAGATAAGATGAAAAAAGATAAGATAAGATAAGATCAATCACGTGCCAAGCAGCGACATTCCGAGGTCCTCAAGCGCATTGAGTGGACAATACACATGGCCCTTAAAATCATGTTACATCTCCTGAGGGAAGGCATCCCTGTTTAGTAGCCTTGATCGCCTTGTAGAGTTCCATGGGTGCTTCGTCATTGTTTATAGGACCGAATCCATCACGATTAAGGCCGCAGCGAGCTCGTGTATCACTGCGGTTGTAAGGTTGCGGCATCGGGTCGACACATGTGCATTCAATCCTGGAGGAATATGATTGGGGCCGCGCCTTGATGCAGCGAGACAATCTCCCATGAGGATCTTCCTTTTGCCGGGGGCTACATACTACCAGACGTGCATGTATGGGTTGCTAAGTCCTGGTCTCTGCCATGATGCCTCCCTTCTTGCTCCCCTACTACTGGTCATGCTGCTGGAATATCAGATGTCTGGGTACCAAAGATAGAAGTAACCACTTGGGCAGCAGGCGCCTTTCCCCTTAGTGACCACGACGCACGATGCGCCCACCATGAACAAGCCCCGTCCCCAAGCAGTCCTCTACGGCTCGTTCATGGCGTTCCGCATGAATCAAACTGCAGCCTCGGTCGAGGAGTCGTCCGCGGCCATGGGGACAACGTCCTGTGTATGTAAAGTATGTCAGTGACGAGGGATGTGAGCAAGGGTAGCAAAGTTGCTGCCAGGCACACACCTCAGACTCGAGAGAGGCTCTGGTGCTGCCACCAGCTTCCTCATCCTCACTACACGCATCGGAAGCCTGGAATATAGGCTTGACCTTGCGCTTCGTCTGCTCACGGCCCTGGTGCTCAGAGTCGGAATCGGGATCGAATTTTTCGGCCTTTCTCTTCTTGGATTCTTTTAATGGCTGGTGGTCCTGGTCAAGATTCGCGGCGGTCAAGTCCGAGTGATCATTCGAGTCGCTGCAATTGTGCGACTGTAGTAAGCCGTCACGCGAGGTGTTGTTGGCCTTTTGCTTTGACGGAGTGAGAGCATCATCCAGCGTCGACAGTGGCGTATCTCTAGCGGGGGATAGGTGCTTGCGCAGTTCGAGTGGCACGTTGCTTTCAGAGTTGTGGGTAGTGTCCTTAAAGCTGTCGGCATCAGAGGAGCCGTCATCGGCGTCCTCTTTGGAGGCGATTGATGCTCGAGCTGGGCTGGCTGCCAGGAGGGGACGGAGGCAAAGGTCGTGCGTATGAGAAGACGTGGGAGCCGCCTTAGACGAGTACTTCTGCAAAAGAGACCGTATGCGTTCAGTCAGGCACCAGGAATCGCGTTGGGGAAACGACAGGCAAGGATAATCTGGCGACTCACCAGGTCGTTGTGGTTAAAAGGAAGGAATTCATGTCCACCAGCCGCGTCCTGTTCAGCTTTCATATTTTTGATCTTGTCCTCGATTCCCTCCAAGTCTGGCTCGAAGGGGTCGGCGAGCTTCGCCGCCACCATGTGCCAATTACGGACCATGGTGAAAGCAGAAGGGTCGGTTTGAAACGCCTTCGTTATGTTGAAGCGGGTGTGTAATTCCACAATGTCGATGGTTAATGACCGTTTTGCGAGAGCTGGGACCAACAGTATCGTAATGAAACACCTGCCCGGGGCTGGTGCTTTGAATGGATTGACTCAAAGAGGCAGAGTATGTGTGGAATGCGACCACAACAAGAACATGTCCAATTGAGATGCTCAGCAGGTATCTGTGATTTTTCTTGATCGAGAGTGTTGAGTCGTCGTGCAGATTTACCTAGGTAATGCTGCTTCGGGTTGCTGTCTATGAGACCCACCCCAAGGTTTCCATGGCCTGAACTTCTGAAAAGCTGCAATATCGCGGGTCTGTGTTCTTGGACGCTGTTGGGAAGAACACTTCCAGGGCTAGAGCTAAGCCCAGGGCGCACCAGGAAGCCTTCAGGTGTGTGCATTTAGTGGCCACTATGGTTGCTAGTCTCTAAGAGTACAGGTAGAGTAAGAGTACTGTAGATGTGAGCTCTGGACTATGAACTAGCAGGCCCAGAACACCTTGCAAATTTACCAGCTCGATGGTCATCTCCTCCAATGCGGTATCCTAGAGGGGCCCGGAGGTGAGGGGGATAGTCAACCAGTCTGCGGTATTCGACATTCCTCGAGTGTAGAGTCTTGCATTCCTGAAGAACCATTGCTGCTTGGACCAAGCCACGCACAGGGGTCAGGCCATTCTTTTCACGCAAACCCAACGCCCTGCCAAGATCAGCCTGGTTTGCGACGTCGCAGCTCACAGGCTTGATCCGGCAGCCGACCTCGCTGAATTCGTGCACGAAGGTCGCAGTTTTTTCACCACGCCAGGCGCTCCTCGAAAGCAAGATGGGGTTCTTAGCTCCATGTGCCACCATCCAGTGTACGATCGATCGACCAATTCCACCTGCGCCGCCCACGAGCAAGTAGGAAGCAACCACCGACGCGTCGTCGGCAAAGGCCAGGGTGTCGAGCAGGCCTGGAAGTCCGACGTGCATGCGTAGAGGACGGTCAGCTTGGTGTAGCGGTGCCACCGTGGCCGCCGCCGATGGGAGGTTGGCGGTCTCACCGGGCGATACCACCCTGTTTCGTAGTGTGTCCTTGAACAGCCTGGGTATCATGACGGTGCCATCTCGTACGGCGTACTCGAAATTGCTGGGCTCTGAAGCATCGGGAGCATCGGAGGCACCTGCTGAGCTGCTAATCCGGCTATCGCAATCTTTACAATGGCAGTCACGTCGTCTATAGCCCATGCTTGGGATCCAGTTCCAGTGTCAAGCAAGGCCGGCCCAAGTACTCACTCCGCAGGGAGCGGAGGAAGCCCTTTGCGGGGGCAAACTCTGGACTACCGCGTTCGACAGCGCCGCCACGTGTGACCCAGAGCAACCCCCTGCAACTTGTCGCCATGGAATTGGGGGCGTCCAGCACGGGGGCATTGATGTCACGGAGTAAGGCTAGTCCCTCTCGCCGAGGACCACACAAATCTTGTCCGTATATGATGTTACAGGAGCAGTCTCCAAAACGGTCACGGCTGGCAGTGGGCCTGAATCTGCCCGCGAAAGTGATGGTTGCAGGAATTGCAGCCAGGCGGTGGGGGAGAGCTCGCAGTGCTGCTGGTGATAAGGACGAGATCACAAGAGGCAGGTGGCCGGGTTCGCGTGTTCGAAGGCACTGTCGACAGTATGGTGCTCTTCAAATACTGATCTCGCCTTTCCCAGTCGCCGATCTCGAAACCAATTCCACTGAAGCCACCAGCTTTGAGTCTTTGGTCCCAAACAATAACAATGACTGTCGGTTGGCAACGGCCACACCCCGCGGGGCGGGAGTCTTCCTGACGATCGCCATCCTGTCACCACTGCGGCAGGAGACCATACAGAAGCTGCTTATCAAGATCTTCCCTGCTGATCTCCACGAGCAAGCGATTGCTTCTAGGCCTGAGCAAGCTGTGGACGTTGGTTCAGGCCTTCGGGATACAAAGTCTGATTGACTGTGTATTTTAAGTATGACCTGGTCTGCGATCACGATATCGTAGCTGCCGACCTCGACGCCCTGCACGGAAAGACCAGATTTGATAACGAGGTTGTCAAAGGACAAAACATCACCCCAGCGCGCAAACTGATCACACACATCCTCGAAGTCACCGCTTACGTTGGTGAACTGGTACAGTGCAGCGAGCGGCCCGCCCGTCGTTGCTGTACCCAATGCCTAGAGCATCGTAGCCGTGATGGCCCCAGTGCTGGGGCCAACCTCCAGGGTGCGCGCACGGGAATTATCATGTGTTATTTATGTGCGATCACCACCTGTATGAGCAATCTAAGGACAAAAGTCAACTCGGGGCCGAACTTGAAACAAGTGATATAGGAGCAAATTACCGATGATTGGCCTATGCAGATTTACATGAGCTTGTAGGAATATAGGGTCGGATCATTACTCTTCCTTCGCTATACTCTCTTATGTTACCCTTTGGGAAGCGATATGAGCATTGCAAGCTAGAGAAAGATATTGAGAAATAACACGAGGGCACTTGGTTTGGCAAATATCAGCTCGGATGAATACCAAAACATTATGCCTGTGGGGCTCTTGATTCTGGGCTATCATATTCCGGTTCACTGCAAATACGTTCTGGTGTCTTGCTAATAGCTTCCATGTGCGTGTGTCTCACCACGAAGGCTGGGAGACTAAACATGTTGGACCTCTAACCAGAGCCAGAGCCGTAGTAGTTCCGACCAGAACCAGACCCAGAGAGTCCCTCTCCTGGGTTATCGTAAGAGCTCCCGTCGGTTCCGCAGTTGCAAGACTCGTTGGAATCTCCAAGGTCCGAATAGTCCGCCGATTCCGCCTACCATTCTCGTGGCTGAGGTCACCGATTGCCATAGCCCCGGTCGTAATTCTCCAGAGAAGAAGCTTGAATGTCCTCACGAGCCAGAGCCGCTCGCTGTCTCTCTTCGCAATATTGGCATTTAATTGTTCGTGAATGCTCCGCTGGCTTCCTCCACTGGTCAGACGCGTTTCCGCAACCTCCCCACTCGAGACCCTTCTTCTCGACCTCATTGCACTTGATCTTGGCTTCTCTTTCGTCAACGACGCTTTGACATCCTACAGTCATGCACCAGAAGTCTTGAATTGTTTCATGGCACATGTTGGTTGATTTGGCTGTAGAATTATTGGGATAGATGAGATGGTTGCTGTATGGGTGTCTTGGCGGTTTGTTGTACTTAGGTATTCTCAATTCGGGTTTGTGGATAGATGTTCACTGCTGTAGTGAGGAGAACAAGAACAGCGCAATTACAGAGAATTTATTAAGGCTTTTATACCACGCAGCAGCATTCCATGAAACTGGTATCATGAAAACGAAGTGAATGTTGGTAGACAGTTATTAGAACAATATTGGCAGGTCTTCCAGGGAAGTCACGAAGAGGCGTGATTGTTAAGTAGAAATAGACTCTCTGATTGACTCATAAATGAGGTTCGTATCTTATGATCAAGCCTCCTTAGGTGAGAGCACCCAGTGAACCGCGCTATGCAACTGCAGCGTGACCTATAAAGTAGGGAAAGCGCAAACGGGAAGACACTTAACTTGATGGGAGGGGAGGGCTATAACAGAGTGTCCATTACTACATGAACATGCAACGTAGAGATTTCGGAGGGTCGTACAGTAATACATCTAATGTATGGTTATATCTATCTTGACATCCACAGTTGTAACCTCCAATGAGATAATGAAACTAGCAAAGAAGTAGAACAAAAGGCTAAAACATAGCTGTGTAATTACAAATAGAAACTCATGCGTGGTGGTCTGCACAACACGGTGGCTATTGCGTTTCATTGAAAGAGATTCTTAGGGAACATGCCGCGCCTGAGTGGACTGGGACGGCTAGTACAGTGAGGGTCACGGAATCAATAAACCCTAATATAGAGAGATAGCATTGGGGTCGCCATCGAGTATAGAACACCTCTTCCAGTACCACCGGCCACTCGTTCCGTGTACTTAGAAATCAGTCGAGGACAAAGGCTAGCCAAAACGTCCGTCATCTCTCTTCGGCCTCATAAAAAACCTATTCATCCGCCATGGTCGGAGGAACTTGAATGAAAGCTGTTTTACTGTCGACATCGTACAGGCCTGTTATTTGTATCAGCCTGAAGGCTCGACCAACCGTAATCATGGTCTAGCGCTCACGAAGGCGCATCAACTCGTTGTGGGCTACTAGAAGACCAGCTTGTATTTGCTCCACTTGCATAGTTGCTGGCTCCAGCAGGCCCAATGTGACCAGATTTCGGCGAGTCTCAATGTATCGTGCTTTGTTGAGATTGCTAGAGACACTCGAGACAGCGGCCGCAGTGGTCCGCATTGCCAGGCGAGGGCATTCACGAGCCGGCCGATGGGACGTGTTCTTGGCCGGCCCATGAGAAGTTTTGTCGCTTATGAATCATAGGCGCCATTGCATGCACTCACCCGAAGTACACCTCGTTTTTGTTGTTCGTATGTCTTACATGCCAGTGAATCACAGACACTTGTACGTGTTATAATTTCTGGTGAATGAAACAGGTACATACAGATTCGGTCGCACCAGGTCTGAAGAATGAGATTCATTCATACCACAAGCTGGGTCAGAAGCGTGTGACTTGGACCACGTACATATATTGGTAGACTATGATGGCTGAATCGTCAAATATGAAGTTGGCAGCTATTTCTAATGTCCGAGTTGTACGATGGTCACGAAGAACAATAGTGTAAGAGTGGGCAAGACAGACAATAAGCGTGATTGTAGAATCCTTATTATTCAAGGCAAAGGGTCTAATGATGAGCCTGAGGGAAGGAAGGCCCCTATATATATCTGAAGGGAATGGTCCTGTGGGAATTCTATTAGTTAGTTATATATACTTTGGCCGATTCAACCCAACTCACATGAATAACTAGACATGTATGGTCAATTGGATTGTCAATGACCATTGTGGGCTGGATGATTGATGTCAACCTGCTCAAGGGCGCGGTCGGAGGATGGCCTCAGCCGATAGGGGATGGCGCCTGGATTTGATCGAAGGCCGAGCAGTTTTCCTTGGAAGAAGAGTCTCATTGACAGTCTACAGACTTCATGAACTAAAAGTTCTTGTGTATTTGTGCTAAGCAGGCCGGCAGTCTCCCCCTTTCCAGACTCTTACCCTCACACATGGGCGGGCGTCCCCAGCACGGATCCGGCTCGGCTGGTCTTACCTCATCCTATACGAACTGACCTTCCTGCTTGATGATGACGGCTAACATTGGGAGACATCTTGAGCCTTGAAGATACGCATAAACACTGATTGACATTGCAAGTCCTCGGACAAGACACACCCATCATCCTCAGACGAGCCGTGGGAGCCCCTTACCAATCAGGTCTAGCAGGCTCACCCGCCCAAGCCCTTCTGATCAATTCCCTCACCGGCTCCCTCTGGATCTCACGCGGATTCCAATACGGATTACTCACGGCAATATCAGCGGCCTTGTTGACGTCGGATTCCTTCATGCCAAACTCCTTCAATCCCTTCTTCACCTTGAGCTTCTCGAGAAGCACGTTCATCCCATGTATGGCGTTACCTTTGCTCTCTGGCAAAGCCTCGGCGAGCTTTGCCATCGCGTCGTGGACTTTGGGCGCATTATAAGCCAGCGCGTGAGGCAGGACAGCGGTATGTGTCTCTGCATGGGGAAGACCAAAGGAACCGCCCAGTGTGTGGCAGAGTTTGTGGTGCAGACTCATCCCAACTGATCCAAGACAGGTGCCGCAGAGCCAGGCCCCGTACAGAGCTTTCGACCGCGCTTCGAAGTCTGAAGGGTTGTCTACAAGTATGGGCAGGGATGAGGCAAGCGCCTTCGTGCCTTCGACGGCTAGGAGGTTGGTCATGGGGTTGGTATTGCGCGCGTAAAGTGCTTCGACTGAGTGGGAGTCAGCACTGCATTGACAACGGTAGAGAAAGATGGCGGATGGGACTTGCCCGCATGCGCAATGGCATTGACACCGCTCGTAGCACTCATGGCCACGGGCAGCGTCAGGGTCAAGACGACGTCGTAAATGACAGTGCCTGGCAAGATCTTCGGGTCTGACCTCGTCCTTTTCGCCCCATCCGCCGTTTCTCCCAATACCGGCGTCATCTCGCTGCCCGCATATGTCGTCGGAATGCAGATATGTGGCATGCCGGTTCGGATACTGATTGCTTTGCCCAGGCCGATGGTGCTACCGCCACCGATGGACACGACGCAGTCGGCGCCCAGTGACTTAGCATGTTCCAGGGCTTCATCCGTCACATTTGCGGGTGTGTGCATAGTCGCCTTGCTGAAGACTCCGGCGACCTTGCCCCCCAGCACATCCTTGAGGTTTTCGCCCTGGGACACCTGCTGTGGTGTGGTGAGGAGCAGTGGCCTGGTGAGCTTTTGGCGCTGGAGTTCGGTGGGCAGCTTCTTGATGGTGCCGCGGCCGAATATGACTCGGCCAGGATTGGCGTTGTATTCGAACTCTTCCATCGTAACTATTTTGATCGTTTCTCTGGGCGGTCCAAGGTTGTACGTAATTACCCCAGGTGAGTAACAACAACGAGTTGACCACCCGCAGTGCCTCGGAGGCTATTTACGTACAGTGGGTTCACTACACGTCACGCCCGGAAGCTTTTACACAGTAGATTTCAAGTGCCGATCTCTAAACCCGAGCTGTCTCAACATTGCACCGCTCTCGGCAAACCCCGAGTCTCACATGTCCACCTTTGGCTATCAAACCACTCAGGGCTCGTTCATTCACCGCGGAATTCGAAGAGCTTAAATCAGCATTTAAGAGTTGGATCCCCACGTTCTACGGAACATCAGCCCCCCCCCCCGGGCCTCGACGTGCAACCCCCCCCTTCCCCACCAAGCTATATTGCTCCCATATTACCCAAACCCTACAACCAACCCTACGGATAACATGTATCTTAGTTCTCCTTGGCCACTGTCATGCTAATGGCTCTTAAGCGGCTTTGATAGCTCTGGTCGTTGCTGCGTACGCACTGTGGATTCCCGGATATAGTGACATGTGAGTTATGAGTCTGGACTAGTAATTAACATCTACTGCCCCCCCCCCAAACTTTTGAAAATACTTACTCAGGGGTTGAATCAATAAACCGCTTGATCAAGCAACAACTTTATAGGCCCGCTTCTCTTCGCTAACGCATCTATAGTTCACATAACACCTTAGTATCAACGTTCTCCATCTAAATGACATTTTCGAACAGCCTCCCCACTGCTCGAAATACCACCTCCCTCGGTACGACAACCTCGTCAACCAAGCCCCTCGTGATCTGCTCCACCAACCGCTTATGCTCGAGTGTAAATCCCATACAGTCCATGTAAACCGTAGTATTCCCCAACCTACCATGCACGTCCTCTACCCCTTTGATCTCTGACAGACTGGCTAGCCATTCCGCGGCAGCTTCTACCTCGGCCTGGCTCCCCTCCCCGTAAGGGGTTGCGCTTGTGCCGCCCAGAATGACAGACCCGCCGACACCATCCCATCGAGCCTTTGCAGGGGCAACTTGCCGCTCTTCGGGGCTTATGACGACCAACCCCATGCCTTTCTTCTCCTCAAAGTATCTTCGCACCTCATCCTGTGGCCCAATCACCGGGACAAACGCGTCGTATGTGGGCAGGTTTCCAGTACAGAGTAACAAAATAGCGTCCGGGTATTCTTGACTAGCTACGCGCTGCACGCACTCGCTAATAAGCGGCTCCAACTTCTCTGCGTCCATCTTCACCTCAGTGCCGTCACGCATGCGCGAGACGAGGACTTGTTTAGTATCCGGAGAAGGCCCAAGACGGGCATAAACGTCAGAGAGGGTAAGTCTGTCGAGAGCTCCATATTGTGTGAGTGTTGTATCGCGAGGGAGGAGTGAAGGGAGGTCTGAAGTATAGTCGTGGCGTGGAGATTGGCCTATTGTAATGAGGGCCAGAGTGTGTGTTTCCTGAGGAGGCGAAGGTGGCATTATTATGGACACTGGAGTTGACCAGGAATGTGAGACAAGGACGAGGTCACAAGAAGGAAGTACCGGGGATTGGTTCTGTGACAGGGCCTCTGTCTTCGAGTAATAAATATTCCTCGTCCTTCTTCGCATAATTGTCTATCTTTGATAAATGATGCCGGATTTAAGCGTCTTGCATGTGCCGGCTGACGTGACCAGGACATTGAAGCAGGAACAACACCACAACTTACTGATTGAAAGAATAAAGCAGCTGTGATAGAGACAATCATGTAATTATACAGAAATAACATGTCCCATTGGATCGACTATTCATTGAGGCCTCCTTGCCCAAGTACTTAAGTACTTAAGTACCTAATAAGTAGGTAGTCGAGTTGCAGAAGCTTGGAAGGTTCTCTTGGAATATTATTTGTATTGAAATGAGGGTTCGGGTTAGGGTTGCCATTCAAGCCAGTCTGTCCAAAATCCAAACTGAAAGCTTTTTGCCTCCCGAATCTCGAATCCCGAGTCTCATCATCCATCCATCCCTTCAAGCTGCGTTGCAGCTCACTGATCGACACCCTCTCATCCCCGTGTAATATTCATCTCTTGAGCCCCATCAATACAGGTAATTATGTCGGTCAAACCCAGCCAGAAGACAGTGCTCATAACCGGGTAAGTCGGATTCATACATGCTGGTCGGCAATCCGGGGAAAGACGCCTGACGACTTCCTATCATTAATTTAGCTGTACACCCGGTGGCATCGGCTATGAACTCTGCAACGAGTTCCACGCCCGAGGTACGTCAAGCCTTCCGTTCACTCAGAAGGGCCAGTCTTGAGTACATATCCGTATTCGCCATCAATACTGACTGATTACGGACACAAGGCCTGCATGTTATCGCAACAGCTCGCAATCCATCCGTCCTGTCACACCTCGCCGACAAGCCCGGATTCACGTATCTACCACTCGACGTGACCAAGCAAAGCAGTATAGACGCTTGCAGGGATGAGGTAGTCAAGTTGACTGGAGGCAGACTTGATATTCTTGTCAACAACGCAGGCCGAACACACACCGTCCCCGCCACTGACCTCGACATGGACGACGTGAGGGCGACATTTGAGGCCAACGTCTTCGGCGTCATGGCTATGGTCCAGACGTTTGTTCACCTCCTCATACCTATTAAGGGATTGATCATCAATGTCTCGAGTGTGGCGTCCATCACACCCTATGCGTTTGCGTCTGCGTATTGCGCCTCAAAAGGTGCCGTCAACTGTTACTCCCGCACGTTGAGGCAGGAGTTAAGGCCCTACGGAGTACGGGTGATGGTGGCGCTGCCGGGCACGGTGAAGACGAATATCAACTTGCAGACGGATAGGAAGCTGCCTGAAGGCAGTTTGTACACGCCCATAGCTGATGTGTACAAGTGGAGGCTTATGTTTTCGAAGAACGCTTCGAGTTCTATAACTCCGCAGAAGTACGCGGAGCAGCTGGTCGCCGATGCGCTCAAGCCTGAATGGCCCGTGTTCCTGCGCGGAATGTTTAGCATGGTCGGATTATGCAGGCCGGACTGGCACTACTACGGGGGTCTTGCAAAGGAGGCATGGTTGGGATCCTGTGTCGGGGAGTGGTTGATGGATACAGTGATCTATCGTATGTTCAAGTTGAAGACGTTGGAGGATGTCCTCAGGAGGCAGGAGGCGGAGGCGCAGAAGCTGAAGTGAATCATGTGGTCAGGCCCATGGACCGATATAGGCTCGGGAGTCCTGGAGACGCGAGCTGCGATGTGTTGAGAGTGCCTGTGGGTAGGCGAAAGCGAGAAGAGGGGGAAAGGGGGGTGGGACTGGAAAAGCAACCACGTGCATGCTGCTTCCTGCAATCGCGGATCTGTTTGATCAGGGTGATTATCAATCCGAAGCTGTCAAGGATCGATCCATGAACTCGATTCCAGACTTAGAGCCGCGTCTGAATCGCGACTGGTATACACAAATACTCCTGGCGGCCTCGAGGACAGGCCGGTCAAAGAGTGTTTGGATGGAGTCTCTCGGTATTGTATATGTTCCTGCTTATAAATTCCGAAACTTTGATTCAAGCATTAAGAACCCCATGGTACACAAATTATTAGTAAGGTTGCTTCGTTTTTAATAGATCTCGGACTTCGCGCTCCGTGTATTCCGACCTGCCGACCATATTCCAGGTGGCCGACGGAGGATCGCGGAGGACTGCGGGGCTATGGATAGCACAACGGACATCGCATGGGGTAATGTGGTCCCGATTTCCTATCGTACATGCTCATGCCGGTATCTCGTCTCGGTCCTCCTAAGTCTTGCAGTGAACTTGAGTTTGAAGTGGCTATATAACAAGTCTCGAAAGCACCGAAAATCTCGAAACAATGTTTTTGTTTGTGGTACAGTGTGAATGTTAGCCACGATGGTTTCAGGTATGTGTGAGATGGTTCAAAGATGGGCACTGCCATGCAGTCAATACCTACTAATAGATCCCACAGTTTCACGGCAACTCTATGAAGAGTACCCTCCCCGGGCAAGCCTCGCAAAGGATGTCTACCGCCCGTTCCCAGAGCTTCCCGACAAGCTACCTCCACCAGAAGAGTTGAACGCACCAGGTCTCGTCGCCAAGTCCCTCCGCTCACTTACCGACGCACTCGGTGCCGAGGATGTCAAGAAGGTCAAGTCATGCTTCCTCACGGGCCAATCATACTGGCGCGACTTGCTGTCGTTCACCTATTATTTCCGGACGTTCAACGATTCCGGAGTCATAGCCCCGGCTATGATGATGTTGACGAGGAAGCGAGGCCTGCTGGGAGGGTTTGAGTTGATCCCAGGTAGTGTGCAAGATGTGGTGGTGAGCCCGGCCCTGAGATGGGTCGAGGCCATGATCACTTTCAGGACGGCCATGCCCAAGGCAAAGTGTGAGGGCCGAGTGATTCTGTTCCCGGAGACGGGTGAGGGCGGCGAGATCATCTGGAAGATATGGAGTTTGTCGACGTGGCTGGATGCCTTTGAAGACTATCCTGAAGATCAGAAGAAGCTGAAAGCGGCTGGCCGGGATGTCAAAGATGCCGAACACATCGAGACAGATGTTTTAATTGTTGGTGGTGGCAATGCGTAAGTCCTTTGCGATGACCCCTTTCCGGAGGAGGGGGAAACGATGTTCGCAGTGGCTAATTCATGTTTCGCAGTGGTATCATTCTATCAGCCTGCCTTAAGACCCTGGATGTTGATAGCCTCATCATCGACAGAAATCCACAGCCAGGTGACAATTGGCGTCTTCGGTATGACTGCATGCGTTTTCACGTTGCGAAGTCCTACTGCGAAACTCCGTACTTGGGTAAGGCGCCCTAATATTTACCCGTGGACCCAAGCCCCCAAACCTTCGCGAATGTTGACCTCGCCTCTCAGCGTACCCGCAGGACGACCCCCTGATCCTTACGAGACGGATGCTTGCTGATCACATGAAGAACTATGCGGCCACGTTCAACCTTACCATCCTGAATTCATCCACTGTGGGAGCGAGCTCATTCAGCCAGTCAAAGGTCATCTGGACAGTGAGCATTGCCACGCCATATGGTGTTAAGACAGTGGTAGCAAAGCATCTGGTTCAAGCCACGGGTATTGCCTGTCAACAACCATACGTTCCGAATATCTCGGGAAAGGAGTCGTATAGGGGTATCTGCATACACTCTACGGAGTACAAGAACCCAAAGCAGTTGTTTGATCAAGGGGCAAAGGTAAGAGAAGTCCCCTTCTTAGCCTACGTTGTAACGAGAGAAGCTGACTTTCATCCAGTCCGTGATAGTCGTCGGTTCAGCCAACTCTGCTTTCGATGTGATGGAAGATTGTGCCGCCGGTGGTCTACAAACCACCATGGTGGCACGAAGCCCGACCTATGTCTTCCCGTGGGACTATGCTCTGGCTCCTCAAGGTCTCGGCGTGTATGACAGGGTCCCAGCCGAACTGGCAGACAAGCTCCAGATGAGTGGACCCATTGCAATCGACGGTCAACTTGCGATGGCACTGCAAACCCACCTGGCTGAGCAGGAGAAGGACAGATATAAAGCATTGGCCGACACGGGCTTCCCTGTATATGACTCTACTGGGCCCGGCAAGGGTGACCTGATGCACCATTTGCTGGAGAGGGGTGGTGGGCACTTCAATGATATTGGTGACGGTATCAATATGATTGTTCAAGGGGTTTGCGCCGTGAAAGGTAACGTTGAGCCCATAGGATATACACGCACGGGACTGAAGTTCAGCGATGGCTCTACGGTGGATGCAGACGCAATCATCTGGTGCACCGGTTTCGCGGACAAAGACCCCAGCGTTACCGCTGAGATTCTTGGTGGAAGAAAGTTCGACGAGGTGGAGGATAGCAAAGACGTTCTTGGCCCGGCTGATATCGCGGTCCTACGGGATGCCATCTGGGGAGTGGACAAGGAAGGAGAAGTCCGCGGCGTATGGAAGAGGCATCTAAGGACGAAGAATTACTGGACGCACGGTGGGTCAACGGCACAACACCGGTATTATTCCAAGTTCCTTGCCCTGCAGATCAAGGCTGAGCTGGAGGGAATTATGCCAGAGCCATATCGAGACCTGGCTGACAGCACGTGAGTTTCCTGGGGTGGCCATGCCTGCGCCGATCAGGTCATCAGAACATAGAAGGTTTTGCTATTAGGACCATATTTGTTCATTTACACAAGTTTATCACACTTCATGGTCATACAAGAGTTCTTGAGGTAATGTACCCTAGTATCATGCTGTACATTCGGCTCTTTACTAGCACATATGATTTACCATGCCTCCCATTTCTGTCCACCCATAGCAACCAATCTGTTGAAAAGCTCATCTCTCAAAGGGCAGGCCGTGATCTTGAATGTTTCTCCTGTGGTTGTTACTATCTCCAATCCATCCGCAATCTCCCTGTTCATTGCCCATCCTACAACCAACTTTGCCTTCCACCCGTACCCGCCAACTTTTCTCATCTCGAGAATATCAGCCATCGCGATGGTCCATGCCGGGTGGACCTGGCCATCTTCCACATTGGATTTGACATCGGTACTGAATGCCACAGCGGGGACAGTTGCCTTTGTTGAGATGTAAACTCTGCCCTTGTGACCTTTGTGACGCGCCTGGAACTCCACAGGCCCGTCGAAGTACTTGTGGCGAGGAATAACCCCCAAACGGTCCTTGGCCTTGCCTGACCCTGCCTTTGCCTTCGCAGTATCTGTGCCAATAGCAGTCTTGACCGCACCTCTGGTGGTGCCCTTGAAGAAGCCAATGATCTTGCTACTTTTCCTGCCGTGCTTAGAGGCCTTGGCCTTGTCAATGTCGTGGCCATCAGTTTCATGCGCTGTGGTAGGATCGTGTCGCATGGCTTCCTCCAGCTCTTCGTCGGTTGCGTTCAAAGGAGCATCTCCGGCCACTGCTTTCATATCTTGATCTGTTATTTGCGCAGGCTTGTTGGGAGGTGGAGAGGTGCCTCGTGGGGGAGGCGGAAGAGGTGCGTGGTTTGCCTCGCCGATGCGTAGCAGTGTAATTGTCAGCTGGGCGTTGGTTGGCACGCCCTTGAGGATGGTGTTTCGAAGTTCGAGGAGCTTCTGCCAGTTGGGGAACTTGCGGTTCAAAAACTCCGCCCCCCTGGCAATGACGGGATCACCGAAGAAGCCGAAGCCGACTCCGAACGTGGTGCCCTTCACCACCATGTAGGATGTGACAAACATTGACATGCAGAGGACTGGAACAACAAGAAGGGCAAGACGAAACCGGTAGGTATTCTTCGGAAAGGGCGGCGTCGGACTGAGTGCGTTGCCAAACCTCTCCCAGGTATCCGCAACGTCGGCAAGTCCGTGCATAACGGGCCTCATCTTGGTCCACATTGCAGTTTCCATGGGAACCTTGGTCTTGTCGTGGTTTGCGCCTGGCTGGGCCCCCCCTGCAGTATCCTTCGCGTCCGCGGCCTTCAATGCGACAGAGGTCGGGTCTGGGACTACATCTCCAAGACTGCCATCTTCGTGGTCGTCGGCCGGGTGCTTCCCGGAAGCGCTGCTCAGTGCAACAGTGGCGATCCCGTTGACAAACCCACTGGCCTCTTGCTCGACTGCCTCGCCCTTGTGGTTCTCTGGTGCCCCCGTTGCGCTGTCATGGCTACCTAGCACTCCTGCTCGTGGTTTCTGCACGCCGCCGGTACTGGAGTTGACGAGCGCTATCGGCGCAGGAGGAAACAGGATGTCTCGTGACGGTGGGTATGCGATAAGAGTAATGAGAGTCAGAGATATGAGCGGAACGAGCAGGTCTAGCAGCCAAGCAAGGAAGTAGGCGGCGGCGAAGTAGGCGGTCCGCCTCGTCTCCCGCCATGATCGGAGACGAGCAACGTGATTGACGGCGCTGAGGAGGCTGGTGATGACGGTCATGTACAGCCTTTCCAGGTTGGCCCGGAGCTTGTCCGGGGAGAACTCCTCCTCGTCGGCAATGTTGAGGTCGAGCCCACCAGGAACGGGGTGTGGGATGGACTTGACGTGGTACATCTGCTTGTTGAAACGCCTGATGAGGAGCCATAGTTCCTCGTTGTCCATGCCGCCGACCAAGGGCTCGGAAACCTCCTGCTTCCCCTCGTTCCAGCCAAGATCTAAGACCTCCTCTGCATGCTCTAATTGTGCCAGGCCCTTTTCATCGTGGTCGTCGGTTGCAAGTGCGTGGGAAAGAGATGGGTCCTCCGCCAATGTATTGGATGTCTCTATCGCGGCTGGATCGGTTACGGGTCGCGAGTCTGACGGGATGGGCAGCAAGTCTTTGATGGTTGTGCCTGGGCCAGTGTCTCCTGACACGAGGTTGTTGGACCATGAGTCCGTGGTGTCTGTGGAGGCCATTTTCGATGGCCGGTCTGATTGCGCAGATCGCTGGATTTGGGGACGCGGATGCCCTAACGGTAATACGAGGGTGTTTTAGGGATGATTCCGCATTGGCAAGGTTGATTATCTAGGTACTTGGGTATAATATATAAGCATTAGTTGGTGCGAAATGTGCCTTTGAAACCGAGGATTTAATGAACAAGAGAGAGTGTGTTTTCGCATTTATGTCTTCAGGATTTGAAGGGCCTTCTTTCCCATCATTCACTCATTTCCTTGGTCTCGGTCTCAGGTTATCGCGCCGTCTCTGATTCCGTGATGACGTTTGTGGCGTTTCTTTGTGACGCAGCACCACTAACTACATCCTACATGGTATTTGGTGCTGTCAGTCGTGTATCACCAGCTGAAGACCAGTAATTAGTGCCACTGTCAAGACGTCACTCATGCTATCAAAACTCGTTTCTGGGCAAGTGGAAACGCCTAAACAATGACCCTCAGCTGTGATTCCATTTCAATACGCCAGACATTTCCTTTTTCGAACATTAGAGGTTAGTTGATCACCAACCAGCATATCAGTCTGTATGTACTTCGTACCTACTTTAGCATTGATGTAAACCTGCATAGGATACGAGTCATGCACTTGTTACTAAGAACCTCAGAGGGTGATAAATAAGATTACCAGCTATATCAATGTTCTATACACCTAACCCTAACCCTTCCGGCTCTAAGTGAAAGAATACACCCTAACCCTAAATATCTTAGGGGGGGTGCTGGGGGGACTTTAGGTAGAATATTTTAAGCCTACGCTACTAAAAACAGCATTCTGTATAGCATAACCCGCTGATCTATATGCTATATGCTATATGCTAAATATTTTAAGTTCTGTAATCAGAAAAATTCTATCTATAGGTATGCTATATTAGGGTATCTACTATATTAACCCCTTAATTAGATTATATATTACTAATAAGCTAGTACCTGCATATGTGCATTGCGGGCTTGAAGCCTTAAGACAGGATTATTTCAGATTATATAACAGAAGGAACAGAAACGTTCTATTAAAGCTCTACTAACAAAGCAATGACACTTAGAACTACATGTAATAGTGTGCATGCTACCAACTCGGTGACACGACAACAACCGTTCAAAAATAATTCACATGCTTAGAAGCGACGAGAAAAAATAAACGGGCGAAGTAGGCTAACAATTCGTTATGGATTGTCAGGCGGTTTAAATCTGCGACACCTAACGCAACGTATATATTACGAATGCCAACTGACCTACTTTGGCTGAAAGAAACGTCCCTTCAGGTACCAGGTACCCAAGGGCTGTAGTCTGACAGTATACCCATAGTTCAAGTCAAACCTTACTTCAGTATATGTGTAAGTAGCCATGCTTCCACAGGCATCAATGACCAGATACAACAACGATCAAGATTTTGGATGCACTGGATGTACCTATTCAACTAGGTCTGAAGTGCTAAGAATGCGCAATCATGAAGATACTCTGATAATAACCTTGCCCCTCGATCTCTTGCTCGCAACTCGTTCGTAACCCTAGATTTGGAAATGTGAGTGACATTATGGCTTGTCTGGGGGTTGGATGATCAGGCCCTACCTTGACTGCGTCCTCCATGGAATACTCGGAGTCCGTGAGGAAATGCTTGAAGTGGCCACCCTCCACCCACTTCGCAACTTCTTTAGCAATGGCTCCATCTGGCCACAGGGCTAAAAGCTTGTACCTCCGAGGTACGCCGCCGAGAGCGACGGGTAGGACTTTGCTTCGAACGATCGGTCCTGCTCCTACAGCTCCAACAATTGTAATGAATAGTCCGTTCTCGTCTGTATATTGGGCGCACTTCTGGAAAAGCTCGTCGCTGCCGACGCAGTCGAATATTGCCTGTAGTGGTTTCGAGTCGAACGTCGAAGCCAGGTGACTTGTCAAGGATTCGTGAGCTTTATAGTCGATGACCTGTGACGATTGTTAGTGTCTGGCTGCTTCCGTAACCGTAGCTGAAGTTTTGTTTCTTTTGTCACAGGCGACTCACCTCATCGGCTCCAAGCCCTCTAACCAGTTCCGCATTGGCCCCCGAGCACACTGCATAGACCAGGGCACCTTTTGCTTTCGCAATCTGAACAAGCACTGAGCCGACTCCGCCACTGGCCCCGTTGACCAGAACACGGTCCCCTGGCTTGATAACCGCTTCCTTCAGAACGATATACGCTGTCTGTCCGGAAATCCCAAGAGCCCCCGTTGCATCCTTCAACCCGACCGCCTTAGGCTTCACCACGACCTTACCGGCTGGAACTTCGATGTACTCGGCCAGACTTCCCCTTCCTATCGCGACACTCATCACGTTTAGTGCACCACACACCTCTGTCCCCACTTGTATTCCCAGGTCCTCCGGCACATCTTGTCCCAGCTTGACCACCTTACCGGCGAAGTCTAGACCGGGTATGGGGTTGCGGCGGAAAGGGACCCAGTTAGGAATGTCGGCCATGAAATTTAGATCCGCGGGGTTAAGAGATGTGTAGTCAACCTTGATTAAGATATTGCCGGATCTCAACCTGGAAGGGACAGGATAATCGGTTTTGAAGGCGAGGGCATCTCTTGGCTCGCCATTCTTGACGACGAGCCACGCCTTCATCGTCGTGGGGATGTCGGCGGCCATCGCGACATTGGGGCTCGGAGATATAAGGGTTCAGTATTGGCCGGCGAGAAAGTGAGCGCTGATTTAGATGTTAGCCTGTTTTTCCTGAAATCTTGACTTGTGACAGATGCGGTGGCTTCACAGGCGTTGTTGAATGGAGAAATGACCATGGGCAACAGGAGCGTGGCAGTTGCAATTGCCAAACGTTGAAACTGGCTTGATACAATGCACGCTTGCTGATCTGAGCCAGGGTGTGTTACATAATCATACGTAAGTGTAATTTGTGCTGGCTACATCCAGTGCATCCAATAAGATCACTGCCCCCTTTTGCTGCAAAGCGTTGTGTGACGAAGGACGGGGGATCACAATATCCGGAATTGGAAGCTGTTGTTGTCTTCGACTGGATAACATTGCTATCGACATCGTACTCAGCAAAACGGGCCATAACGAATTGTATTCTATCGATAATAGCATCGCTCTTACAACACGATGGAAAAACCTCTCCTCTTCCATGGCTCTGTGATACACTCCCTCTCACCCACAGAGCTTGAGGTCCTCGAGTCAGCCCTCCTCGTAGTTGACGGCCATGGTCGCATCATTGCATTCAACAAAAACATCTCTGATATCCCAAAGGAGCTGGAACTGCCCGATTACCCAGATATTCGTGTGGAGGACTGCCGTATCCAAAAACTCGAGCGAGGCACCTTCCTCATCCCCGGCTTTGTCGACACGCACAACCACGCACCGCAATGGGCTCAGCGTGGTCTTGGGCAAGGCATGCACATCCTTGACTGGCTTGACAACGTGACGTTTCCCAACGAGGCCAAGTTTGCGGATCCGGAATATGCACATCGGGTGTATGCGCGATGCATAGACGGCTTTTTGAAGCAAGGCATCACCACGGCCTCATACTATGGCTCAGCCCACGGCGAAGCAACACGGATCTTGGCCGATATTTGTCTGAAGAAGGGTCAACGTGCGCTCGTAGGAAAGTGCAACATGGACCGCAATGCACCAGACTACTACCGAGATGCGACCTCTGAGGAGAGTCTACGGGTAACGGAGGAGTGCATCAAGCATATCCGGGAGATCGACCCCGAAGGCAATCTGGTCAAGCCTGTGTTGACGCCACGTTTTGCCATCACGTGCGAGCCGCTCCTGCTGGAGGGACTGGGTAAAATTGCTGCACGAGAGCCAGTACTGCCCATCCAGACGCATTTCAACGAGGCGGAGCAGGAGATGCAAGCTACGAAATTCCTATTCCCAGGATTCGACAACGAGGTGGATTTGTACCACCATTACGGCCTGCTCGGCCCTCGGTCCATACTGGCTCATTGTTGCTACATTAGCGAATATGAGATGCAGAAGCTCGCTGAGCTCGACTGCGGCGTTGCGCACTGCCCGGTCTCGAACATGACGGTTGGGGGTGGGTTTATGGCTGCGCCGGTGAGGAAGTTCCTTCAACGCGGCATCAACGTCGGCTTAGGGACGGACAGCGGTGGTGGATTTTCGAGCAGTATCCTCGATGCTATGCGTCAGGCACTGGTGGCTAGTAATGCGAGGGAGGCTATGTCCAACGGGGATGACAAGGGATTGGCAATTGAGGAGCTGTTTCACCTTGCTACTCTGGGCGGTGCGAGGGTGTGCTCGCTGGCAGACAAGGTCGGAAACTTTGCGGTAGACAAGGAGTTTGATTGCTGCATCATTTCGACGTTGGTAAACGATCAGATCATGACTGTGGTTGAGCCAGAGGATTCCCTGAGAACAATATTCGAAAAGTTCGTCATGACCGGTGATGATCGCAATATCACTGACGTTTATGTGCGGGGGCGGCGTGTGAAGTAATTAGACAGTGTCAACTGGTCAAACTATGAATGGCCACAGACGAGCTATTCAGAAACAGAGAGTTGCTCGAGGGCTTGAAATCAGTCAAGGGACTATATGCCCACGAAGAATATAAGGTGAAGAATTCGTTCACTGCCAGATACGCGGAAATTGTGTCCTTGCGATATTCGCTGTAAAACATGCTGGTTGGGTCCTCAAGTACTTAAGTTTGTAATTAGATAACCACATACCTAGGTAGGTAAAGACTTATGTAGCCTCTCACCCATTATCCCCCCCCCCCACCCCAGCCCACAAGCATTTAGCCAGACGAGTACTATATAACAATAGAAGAGAACATTGTGCAATCGTGGCATCCCACATCCTTCTCCAGATTTGACTCCCATTAGATTTCGTGGAGAGGACTGAGGCCTGCTACCTGATACAGTGGATCGAGACAAGTCGATAGAAGACGTTAATGGCAGGAACGAATAGTCGGTGCTATCCGAAAGCGTTTTACTCTGGAAATAAAATGCATATAATTAGCTAAATAAATGTGTCCGTAAATCTACCTCCTCCATTAGACCATTTCTGTTCATTAAGATCGGAACTTGACCTCCTCTGCCTTCTCAAACCCGTAAGGTACGCTTGGGCTTCGCCACTCAACGCTCCTCTCCTCTCCCTCAAACTTAACCACTGGCTTCAGGATGCTCAATGTTTTCCCTCCGAAAGCACTCTTCTCGAAGTTCTGGAACCATCCGCTTCCAGGCTGCAGATACCCGCCTAGAACTCTCTTCCAGCCAGTCCACACTGTCACCAACAAATCCAGCACGTGATGTTGGCCCCTCATCTCACCCCACTGGAATCGCTCCTTGCACTCCTCCACGACAGTCTCGGGATACAGTCCAACCTCCTCCGTCAGCGCGTAGGCGTTTACGCCCGTGAGACTCGCGTGTGCGTAATAGCTGCCTCCTTCGGTAGCCCTTTTCTTCAGGCCCAGCATTGCGCCCACCGCACCGAGGATACCTGTCGACAAGTCCGAAATGGGCAAGCTTGGCAAGACAGCCTCGTTGTTTGGCAACTTCAAACTCCGTCCCGTAACATAGGCGGATCCAGCTGCCGAGTCAGCAATCTGCTGCCAACCAGGTCGTTCGGCGTAGTAACCGTCTGGACCGTAGCAGTTCTCACTGAGGTAGACGATGCCGCGCCCCCGTTCACCTGCCATCTTGACCAAGTCATTCAGACCCAAGCCGTACTTGATCATCTTGTTAAGGCGGTAGCCCTGAACGAAGACATCGCAGTCACCGACAAGGGACTTCAGAAGGGCTGCGTCAGACTCCTTGCGCAGGTCGATAGCAATCGTCCTCTTGCCTGCGTTGAGGGTGAGTTGCAGGATGTTGAGATCGGGCAGATGAGGCGGGTTGACACGGATAACATCCGCACCGTACGATGACAAGACCGTGCCAATCTGGGGACCAGCGATGATGCGGGTCATCTCGACAACCTTAACGCCCGCTAGAGGACGTGTATCGCTAGGATCCAAAGGTGGGAAGGCAACGGGCGGTGTTGGAACAGCGTGGTCTTGCTTCTTCACGTTGACGAGGGAGTGTGCCGCAAGACTGCGTCCCATCTCCGACTCGCGCCATTGCTTGGGCGTGAAGCACACGCTGCCGCAGAAACCATTGATTAGGTTCGTCATCTCCAGTTTTTCCGGGCTCAACTTTGAAGTATGCTCAGAAATGTGAGCAGCAGCCTCATCGGGAGTCTTGATGGGGGCAGACGGGTCGACGCCAATAGAACGTAGGACAGGCTCGGCCTGCAGGCTTCCGTGCAGTGAATACCACACTTCAGGGTCGCTGGTGGGATACAATCCTGTGGCGCGGTACTTGAGGGGGGTGTCTGTCCACCCTTGCTCCCAGTCTGGAACAAGCTGCTTCAGCTTCCCTTGCTTGATGAGAGTAAACAGATCTTCGCCGTCAAGGAAAGCGGCGACGACGCAGCCAAGCCAGAGTGCTACATGGGTGGTGTTGACGGTGATCTGGCGGTGATCGTTCTTCTGTCCACGCAAGGCCAGTATCTCGTCGGCCAGCACGCCGGTCATGGCATGAAGGGCCGCGGCGACAGAAACGGCCTTGATGGGTCCGGGAATAACGGGGAAGGATTCGCCGGTGAAGCGTACTTTCGAGAGGACTGATTCATCTTGGGTGAAGCCTGGGGTTTGGCTGGCGAGGAGGCGAAAGATTCGCTGTGTGTCTTCGGGAACAGGAGTGAAAGTCTTGTCTGTGAAGGTGCCCGGCCCGTAGACGTCTGGAATCTTATCTGAAGCCATGGCTGATGAGGTTTGCAGGAGTGTAGAGGGTTGGACAATGCAGGTGCAAGTAGTTGAGATCTTGGCTTAGAGATTAGATATGTATCAAGATCATATGACGGGAGATCCTGTTTAAAAGGAGGTTATAGTGGGGGAGGTGGATTTATCAGCATCTCTTTACTATGTATAAATCCACACCAGGTACCTATGCTACCTATATTAGAGTTCTAATGCATATTTGTTACTGGCCTGCGCCCCAGGAGAGGCTAGCCGAACTCTTCCCATCGTGCCATACTGTCGCCGCATGGCAATGTCCGATGAACGAGTAAATACGGGCGAGACGCGAAGACCGACGTCACGACCTATAGAAAGGTACCTAGGTTGTAATGACGTTGCTGAAATGGTCGCTGAGTTGTACCTGTAGGGCTGAAACAAGTTTTCTAGAAGCTCCACCAGCACACATGCCGAGGCTCACGAGTCAGTTTCTGCGACGAGGAACACCTCCGCTCACGGGAATAAGTGCTCAAATGTCATGGAGAGTTGAGAATATGTACGGTGGAGGCGTTCCCTAATTCTTTCGAAGACCACTCTTGTCTGCTGTTCGACCCTTGAACACATCCGTTGCCTGAACTACCTTCCACATAAAAAGGCACATACATAACAGAACTTTACTATCAAGCAAACGATATTTCCCAATATGGCAGAGATTCAGAAAGTCGCAATCATCGGTTGCGGCTCCATCGGCGCCTCCTGGGCAGCACTTTTCATCGCTCAGGGACTCACCGTAACTGCATTCGACATCAACCCAGCTGCAGAAACCTTCCTCCACAAGATTGTCACGGATGCACTGCCGATTCTTTCGTCGTTGGGACTGCTCCAAAATGCAGACGCCAAGCCGTCTGACATTCTCTTTACGACCCAGATGGAGGAGGCGCTGAGAGACGCGGACTTTGTGCAGGAGAATGGACCAGAGAAGCTGGATTTCAAACAGCATCTTTTCAACGAGATCGCTGGTCTTATTCGCCCTGACATAATCATTGCAACGAGCAGCAGCGGCCTGACGTGCTCAAGCATCCAAGAAGGGATGCACGCATCATCGCATCCGGAACGGTGTGCCGTGGGCCACCCCTTCAACCCACCACACCTTATTCCGCTCGTGGAAGTTGTCGGCGGGAAACAAACGTCAGCTGAAACTATCGAAAAGACGATAGCGTTCTACGAGAAGATAGGCAAAAAGCCCGTCCATGTCAAAAAAGAAGTGGTCGGTCACGTTGCCAACCGCCTCCAGTCAGCACTGATGCGGGAATGCATGCACCTCTTGCAGGAGGATGTGGTCAGTGTCGCAGACATCGACACGGCCATGAGCTACGGGCCGGGACTCAGATGGGGAGTGATGGGGCCGAGTTTGCTCTTCCACTTGGGTGGTGGCGAGGGTGGCATCAAGCATATGGCTGATCATCTACTGGGGCCACTGATGACCTGGTACGCTCGTGAGGATCCTGTGGTTGATGATGAACTGAAGAAGAAGTGGGTAGATGGAACAATAGAGGAGGTCGATGGACGGGATTTCAGGGAATTGGCGAGGCAGCGGGATGCGGAACTTGTTAGGTTGCTGAACGTGAGAAGGGAGTGGGATGACTATGCTGAGAAGCAGAAGAGAACCAATTAGTGTTGGTACTATAGATGAAGAAAGCTGAAATCCCAATTTCGTTCTTTGAGCAACACAACAGCGAAACAATTATAAATCAATCAATTAATACACGTATATTCCTTCCCCAATGGTTTTGACAGATGAATGCCAGTATTTAACCACCCACTTCTGCCACTCGACAAGTACATGGAGCTACTCGTGTAGCTATCCGGCCACAGAACGGGACTTGTATGTATAGTAAATGCGTATTGGAGCTGGGGGATCTGGTCTTCTTCGAGAATGACCACAATTGGACCAACAAGGCCCCCATGCAATAACAAAGGCGAACGATGGAGAACTGTGGTTCCACGGACCCGACACCTGGAACAGTTCCCCCGAAGCGCTTCCCTTGTTAATAAATTCCGCGATTCCGCGCCACCGCGGTGACATCGGCGGACCCGCTGTTCGTGAAGCTCCACCGATTGACATGACGCTGGCGGGTCTTCCCGAATGCTCGCCGATGATCGAAGTGTTGAATCATGCCAAAAAAAGAGCGAGGGAAAAGCGAGAGGAACCGGATTGTCACTCACCTACTATCTGGTAACATCATGAAAATTCTTCACCGATGATCGATTCGGATAGTCTATTTACAGTAGCTTGAATCTACGGAGGATTTGCCCCAACAAACTGTGGACCAGCAAATGAGATGGCTGTGATGTCAAGTATGGATGCGATACCTATAATCGCCTGGCTGGCCTCAACTGCCACGACTATTGATGACCTGACACTTATGAAGGACTGCTGAGCGAGAAATTGAGATATCGCGACAATTCATTATCGGTTGTATTTGTGATCTGACCTGCTTGCAACACCTCAATTTACCGCATCCATCCATCATGGGCTCCCAACCGCCCTCAGGGACTCAACAGCGCTTATACATTCTCGACGCCGACATCTCTAACCCACACCCTCGCCGAGGCCGCATCCTATCATGCCTCACCGATGGAAGTGACCTGCACACGGTCATCGGCAATATTACTAGCATGCCCGATGGCATCGCGATCGACCACGAAAACGGCCACATGTACTGGACCAACATGGGACACGGCCTGAAGACCAACAACGGATCTATCGAGAGGGCGAACCTCGACGGATCGAACCGGAGAGTCATTATTCCCGTTGGTTCGAAAGGTGTTTTCACACCCAAACAAATCACTATTGGCAAGCAGGAAAGGAAGTTGTATTGGTGTGATAGGGAGGGTATGAAAGTGATGCGTGCAAACCTGGACGGGAGTGATGTTGAGGTGTTGGTTTCAACGGGGGATACAGACGAGGACAGAATGGACTCGAAGAGGTGGTGTGTTGGTATTGCTCTGGACGAGAGAAGGGGACACCTCTACTGGACCCAAAAGGGACCGTCCAAGGGTAACCAAGGTCGTATCTTCCGTGCCCCGATCGAGGGACCGCAGGGTTACTATCCAGACAAGAGGTGGGATATCGAGGTCGTTTTCGACAAATTGCCGGAGCCGATTGATCTGGAAATGGACGAGGAAAGCCACACATTGTACTGGACAGACCGCGGTGATCCACCCACCGGGAACTCGTTGAACAGAGCAGCCATTGGCATGGGAGGAGTGCCGCAGGTCCTCACCATCAGGTTGCACGAGGCAATCGGGCTTGCGCTGGACAGGGACAGCGACATAACGTATGTGACGGACTTGGCTGGAGGTGTATATGCAGTCGATATCAAGACGAGGAAGAAGAAGTCATTGTTTGGAGAACTGGGAGATATTACTGGCATTGCGATGGCGTAAGGCGGCGAACCGATTCATACTTAAGAGGTTACTATGTATATCGAAGGTACTTACATACTCAAGTACTCATCGAGATGTAATTAATCAAGGACACGCTGAAAACTTGTGACATACATATCCGCCTTCCAGTCTGAGATGCAACATTGAAAGACAGGACCATCCTCTCACGATGTGTATTTCATAGTCTTGACTTTGCACATTCATTTGGGTTTCCCTTACACCCCACCGGAAAGCTTTCCGTTGAATGCAGGATACCTAGGTACCGATCAAGGGGATGGAGCTCGGACATAGAGCGCCGGTGGACTTCACGGCGAGGATTGTCACATGCCGAGGACCTCGGGGGCCCTGTTCAAGAAATGGGGGACTGAGGTCGATGATGAACTTTGCGAAGGGGGCTGTGGCGACGGACGTAGAGAGGAACGGCTGGGATAAGATGCCTTATTATTGGTATTCTTGTCCAAAAGTCGGTATATTGCTTGCCGTTAATGGGTATACAACAAGACCGATAGTAATACTTATTACTGAAGGCTCCTTCACGCCGCAGATCTCATCGATCTCTCAGACAACCGTGCCGGCCGCTGGCTGCTTGGAAGCGACTATAGTCTTGCCCTACCGACGGTGGTGAGAGACGGGATGATTTCGATCTGCTGACAATTCTCGTTCTTGACCTGGTCCTCTATCCACACCTCGACAGCCTTTCCGAGACCAACAACCTCATCCGCCGTGTTCTCAGCATGCAGGCAAACCCTTACTCGTTCCTTGCCCTCTGGCACCGTCGGCGACACAACAGGACGCACCATGAACCCCCTCTCCTGACAAAACCTGGCTAAACTGCGTGCCCGCCGCGTCAGAACCGGAATGATGGGAGACCTCGGCACGTCCTCTCCCACGTGTATGTAGCTCCTGTCGCCCGCCTGCGCTCGAGATATCGCCAGAAGCAGCTGATGGGCAAGTTTCACCAAACCCGCCAACCGCCTCCTTCTCTCCTCCGCCTGGCCGCTCGCCACACAGTCGTACACCACATCCAGCGCCACCAAGTTCAGATGGCTCATTGCCGTGGTGTAGATAAGCGTCCGTGCATAGTTGACCAGATAGTCCCTCACAACCTCCGAACACAACACCACTCCGCCCGCACAGCCCATCGCCTTGCCGAACCCCAGCACGCGGGCCCACACGCGCTTCTGCAGCGCAAGAGCCGACTCCGCCACGAGCCCGCGCCCCAAGGGGCCAAGCACGCCCACCGAGTGCGCCTCGTCAACGATGACGTAGCCGTTATGCGCGGGGAGGTGCTTGTCCATCGTGGCGATGAGTTTCGGGAGAGAGAGCACGTCGCCGTCCATGCTGTAGATGCCTTCGACGCAGATGAAGACGTTTCTCCGGCCTGCCCCGACGCCGCCGTCGCCGGCGACCAAGGCACGGAGCGCCTCGTCCAAGCTCGGTGGCCCGGAACCGGCTCCTGGGTGGGTGTCTTCTGCATTCAACGCGGCTGGTGGGCCGGATACAACGCTCTGGTGTTGGAAAGCTACCCTTTTCCCCGCCCGGCTGAAGCGCAGTCCGTCGTGCACGCTCGCGTGGATGAGTTCGTCGTACAAGACCACATCGCCAGGTTGTGGTGCACAGGCTAGGAGGCCCACGTTGGCGTCGAACGCGGAGGTGAAGAGCAGCGCGGCCTCGGCACCGTGGAAGCTCGCGATCCTCTTCTCTACGGACTCGGCCAGGGACGAGTTTCCATCGAGGAGGCGTGAGCCGCCTGAGCCCAGCTGGGGAAAATTATGACGCAGCCTAGCGAGAAATGCTTGTTGGACATCGGACGAGGAGGAGAGCGAGAGGTAGTCATTGGATGAGAAATCAGCAGCCCCCGGCCCGACAGATATAGGCGGACTGAGACGTCGGAGTCGGCCAAGGGAGCCGCGACGGGCGAGCAGGGCGCTGAGCGTTCGGTCCAGCGGACTGGGTGGGTCCGGCATCGTTCAACGTTTACAGGCCAGGACAGGAAGGAGGAGCAACCCTAGCTGGTAGAGCCTGGATACAATGTGACATAGAACAAAGGTGATGATGGCTGAATTGGTCTGGAATTGTTACCCTAGGCCTGATTACAAAGAGCTTCTCCCAACGTCAAGCACTAAGATCGATGGCCGAAAGTGCTGTCGCCGACCTCGGGACTTGGGGTTGCGAGCCCTCACAAGAAGGTTGCGAGTCTCGCTGTCACCGGCGATCAATAATGCTGAAAGTTTCATATGCTGCACGGACCAGACCAGCCCGGGCTGCTTTTCTACATACCGCACTTAAGTACATATCTATGTACACAGTAGTAGAAACGTTGAAGGCGGCATATAGATTAACATCTCATTATTTTTGCGAAGTTTCAACCAAACCTGAAAGTTTTGATCCACAGTAGTTCACTGATTTACAGGCTGGCTGAATAAATCGAATCCAAACCAGGATGATCAAAGTTATAATCTGTGCCATGGTTCATGCGACTTTCGGAATTGATGATCGCTGGTGACAGCGGCATACTTTTTTACCGAGATCCGCCGGAGCTACGGAGCCGGGTAGAGCAATAAACCCCTCTTATTACAAGCCCGAGCTGCCACTCGCATGCATAACAAAAAAACAAAAAAAGGGAAAGAAACATAATTAGTTTGATCGCGTTTCAACCTGCAGTGGGAACTAATGGCGCCGGTGGGCTCTATCCTCTCGCGGAGCCTTCGCGTCTATCAGGTTTATGGCGCAAACACTGATGTCGGCAAGACCATCCTGACCACCTTGCTCTGCAGAGCCTCGAGAGAGCTGTGCAGCAGTGAGCAGACAAGTTTTCTGAAGCCTGTATCGACTGGGCCCGAGGATGAGGCGGATACACGGTGTACGTGATCTCTCTCCTCTCTCCCCGTTAACACATCCTCTCCCCTTTATTTGCTAAAAGCCAACCATGATATCCCAGATGTCACATATTTCCCCACGCCCTTACCTTGGTCTGCTCCCTCATAACTCCTCTCAATATTGCCAGCCATGTCGCCCTCCACGCGCCCGGCGTCTCCACCACCACCCTGCTGCAATACTCCCAGCCCATAAGCCCGCACGCCGCCGCCCAAGGTAAAGTCAGTAGTACCTCACCCAGTCACACACACCCCCCCCCCCGGGCCGCCACCAAACCCTACATACATCCACTCTGATCATGTATTATCTCGCTCACTCTGATTGCTCCAGCACGTGCCGTCTGACTCGGCGCTCCTCTCCCTCATCCACGCCAATTGTTTTGGAGCCGCCTCCACTGGGCCTGGCTGGCTCTTCCTCGAGACGGCCGGTGGCGTGCACTCGCCCTCGCCGTCGGGCACCACGCAGGCCGACCTGTACTCGCCCTTGCGTCTGCCCGTGGTGCTGGTGGGAGATGCCAAGCTCGGCGGTATCTCACTGACCATTTCTGCTTTTGAGGCCTTACGGATCCGCGGCTACGACGTTGAAAGCATCCTGATGTTCGAAAATAACGTGCATGAGAATGATGTCTACCTGCGCGAGTATTTCGGGGAAAGGTTCGGCGTTCCGGTTGTGGGCGTGGAAGCGCCCCCGGAAAGAGCCCGGGACCAGAGTACGGACGAGAAGAGGATGAAGTCGTACTATGCACAGGCTAGTGCGAGAGGCACCGGGGTCCTGAAACACTTAGCGGCAAGGCATGTAGAGAGGATCAAGAGATTAGAGTCGATGGCGACGGAGGCGCACGGGACCATCTGGTACCCTTTTACCCAGCAGACGCTGCTGTCCCCGGAAAAAATCACGGCCATCGACAGCGCGAGGGGCGACTTCTTTCAGACGCTTGTTCCGCAGGCGCCGGCTGCACCATCCGGATCGAAGCCCTCTTCTTCCCCTGTGCCCGGTACCTCAGCCTCGCAGGGCCCGGCCGAAGCAGCGGCCGTGCCACTCCTTCAGCCCTCCTTCGACGGCTCCGCCTCGTGGTGGACACAAGGCCTCGGGCATGGCGCCCCCTCCCTGACTCTGGCCGCCGCCTACGCGGCCGGACGCTACGGGCACGTCATGTTTGCGGAGGCGGTACACGAGCCTGCTCTAGGGCTGGCCCAAACTCTCTTGAGAGGCATGCACCGGGCGGGCAATGACAGGCTCACGCGCGTGTTTTACTCCGACAACGGGAGCACGGGCGTCGAAGTCGCGCTCAAGATGGCGCTACGCGCGGCGGGGAAGCGCTATGGTTGGGATCGGGGTGGTTCCCGGGACAGCGAGGACGACCAGCCACCGGCCGTGGTGGGCCTCAGAGGCGGCTATCATGGTGACACCCTCGGCGCGATGGAGTGCGCGGAGCCGAGCGCCTTTAACAGCAAGGTCGACTGGTATCGGGGCCGGGGCGTGTGGCTTGACTATCCCACCGTGTTGTGTGTGGAAGGGAAGTGGGTAGTGCAGATACCTGGAACTCTGGCGGGCGAAAGACAGCAAGTGCATGTGGTCGAATTTGAGACACTTGAGCACGTTTTTGATATCGCCGGTCGGAGACGCAGCACGGCCGCGGCGCTCTACGAGGAGTACGTTGAGAGGACGCTCCGCCAGCATCTCGGTCAGGGGCGCAAGCTAGGTGCGCTGCTGATAGAGCCGGTGGTAATAGGTGCAGGGGGTATGCTTCTGGCGTGAGTATCACCCTCCGGCCAACTATCAGAACTGATGTTCAGCTGTCGAGACTAACGTTTGTGCAGTGATCCGCTCTTCCAGCACGTTCTCGTGGACGTGGTCCGGCGTTCTTCGCACCTTTTCGGCACGGCAGCGTCCCAATCCTCGCCTGGTGACTGGACCGGCCTCCCGGTCATCTTTGATGAGGTTTTTACCGGCTTGTACCGACTCGGGCACTTCACGTCGTCAGCACTCATCGATGCCCAGGCCGACATCTCCGTGCACGCCAAGCTGCTGACGGGCGGCCTGGTGCCGCTCTGCACCACGCTGGCGTCCGAGAGCATCTTCGAGGCGTTTGGAAGCAACGACAAGACGGACGCCCTGCTGCACGGGCACAGCTACACGGCGCACCCTGTGGGCTGTCAGGTTGCGATGGAGTCGCTGCGTCTGCTCACGGGAAGGGAGAACCAGGAGAAGCGGGAGAGCTGGAGGGTTAACGGCGGCTGGACACAGGGAGCCGATAAGGTAGTGCCAGCGGGACCGAAAAAGGGCGAGAAACCCAGACTACCAGATACGGGCGTCTGGTCTATATGGACGCTTGCATTCGTCAGGGAGCTTTCCTTCCAGCCCAGCGTTGCTGGCGTGTGGGCCCTGGGGAGCGTGCTCGCCATCCATTTGACGGCGCCGGACGGGGCTGGGTACACGAGCACGGCCGCCGTGAGGCTGCGAGAGGTGCTCAAAAGGGGAATTGGGGAGCAGGGCCCCGGCAGGTGGAACGTCCACAGCCGCGTGTTGGGAAATGTGCTCTACTTGATGGGAAGCCAGGCCACGACGGAGGAGGAAGTGGGGGAGATCGCCGGGCTTGTAAAGCTTGCTCTGTCGGCGAAGCAACATTAGTATATATAGCCTTTCGAAATGGGTTACAGCTGGTTATAGGAGTAAAATTAGAAAGTTACTTTTCCTGCTATACCAAAATTCAGATTAAGATACTAAAAAGCTGCATCTTATCCTTCAAAATCTTTTATAAGCGGTTAATTAAATATGGGATGGCTTTCATAATTGCCATCTGCCGCTGCCCGTGCCGCCTGTACGTGCTACGCTTATGGAGGACATCCGATTCTGGGATAAGTGTTACGTACATTAACACTGAAGTACTTAAGTACTAAGAGAGAGCCCACCCTGCCTGCTGTACCATTCCCTCCAGGACTGTTTGCTTCTCTGCCACTGCGTAAGGACTTCATCCACTTCTAGTACAACCTTACTTTACAACATGGCCGGGAAACCTCAGCACGCCGTATTGGCTACTCTCAAATATCTCGCCAATGATCCATTATATGAAGTTGAAAAGCCCTTTCAAGCCATCATCGATCTGGCTGGTATCCCAGGGGCCCGCAACACCAACCACAAGTACTTAGACGTAGACGACATTTTCGTCACTGATATCAGAACTTCCGGGATTGTCCCAGACCTTGATACGCAGGGTTCCCAGCTCAGAAGTCTTCCTGTGCGATTGTCGCTCTGTGGACGAAGAGAAAGACCTCCGGGGATCTGATTTGATTCGTCCCAGCTACATTGGGGAGAGCTGTTTGTCGTTCGTCAATCCTAATCACCGTTGGTTCTATGCAAGCCAACAAGGGTACGGTGAAGCATGGGTGTTCAAACTCTATGACAGTGAGCCCGGCGTCGCCTGCAGTACGTATATGAGTTACGTTTTCAGTCCCACCCCCCCCCCCCCCGGAACACCACTAATTACGCATTAGCCACGCTTCATGCAGCTTTCCAAGATGGCGAAAAACCGTCTGGAAGACAGAGCTGCGAGGGGTTAGATCCCTTGTCAAGCGCTTAGTGTCAGATACACAAAGGTACATTTATAGTGTGGTGGAGCTTGTGTAGTTGCCACTGGGTTATAAATTGTGCATTGTACAGCTCTACATCGATACGGCTTAATTATTTTTCAATTTAATGACCAATTTGGGAGCCAGAGTGAATTTTGTTGAGAACTACCTAGGCAGCCCAGCCCATGAACAGTAACGTCCTCGATGTTGATATCACAAACTGTCCCGAAAGCCTCATCAGACACGGATCCATGGCATCAACCCCAATATATCTACCCCGATGTTCCAGTAGGATCCTGATTTGCCATGTTGGCATCCCTAACCGCCCGGGGACAGTATTTGGTCTGACCAGCCTCGTGAGGTTCATGTGAGCAGTCACTGCCTCCAGGACAGAGTTTCCTCGGCTCTGGTGCGACGGTATCGGTCGTCGTATCTTGTCTTGGGGCGTTGTATCCTTCAGTGAGCCATTTTTTCCAAGGCTGCTAGAGAGGCGTCGCCATTTTCGCTAGCCAAGACCTGTGCTTCAAGCAAAGTGCTGATGAAACATTTGTCAGTATTGTTCATGGGATTGCAGTACATATATGTGGAGAGTATAGCTCTTACAGATTCTCGGTATGATATGTTGATTCAAGCTCTTGATTCCCTCGGTGGTTTCAGGTCGCTGAGTGTTGGTGCGATATATATGAAAGATGGAAATGACCGACCAACAAACGGCCTTATTTATATCTTCAAACGTTCACCTCAGTCACTTCAGATGTCCCGGTTCAACACATGGCCAGTGATCATGCATTTCTACAGAGTCACTCATACGAAATATCAAGGTCGTACAAGGGCGCACAATCATCCCACTCTTGACGGCCGGCTGCAGTGAACTTAGAAGAACTAGACTACAGATTGGCCCAATATTTGCAAATTGTTTCATCCTCGAGTCGATCCCATCCTTCTCCTCACCGGATCTCACCACTTGACGACAGCGAATGTGGTTTCACGACGATTTGCCAGCTCAAGATGGTGCGCAGACTGTCTTCCAATGCTTCCAGTCCGGTCTTTTACCTACATCTAGAGATCTTGATCGTTGACAATAGAGTCGAAAGAAGACTGCGTGATCTCATAAATGCTGCACTGGTGTGTTGTCATCTCTTGATAGGTCAACTTGGCTTGGGCTTCAAGGTCATCTGCCTCCTGATGCTTGCCACTCTCTCAGAGCACCGCAGCTAACCGAAATGAAGCACGAGCCATACCACCTTGCCCATAGTTACCAATGAGATGCAAAGATCCATACACCCTGCGTGCTTCACGAAGTAGATCACTGTCCGACAGTAAGCTGAAAGCCACGGAAGTCAAGAAAACGGCGACGTACCTTGCTGAGTTCAACTGGCCCATGCGAGCTAGAATGTCCCCCACTTTGTAGAACGATGCTGCGGTTTGAATATGATCACCGAGCACATGTTTCCGCGTTCTCAATGCCATAGTGTGCGCTGTCAGAGCCTCACTGAGTTTTGCTTGAGAAAGCCGAATATTGCCTTCTCGATAGAAAAGGCTATGGCATGATATCATCATTAGTAATGTTGTATGAGGTACAGGGGATACTCGGGTACACTGACAAGGCTCCTGCTTGCGAATTGTTGGTGTATGCGGGATTATCTTGCATTCCCGCACGAGCCAAATTCAAGGCCTTGTCGGCTTCCTCCAAATTCCCCAATATCGTATACACAGGTACTTTGTGTATGATGATACCCAATCGAAGCCGAGAGGTAACGTCAGGTATCTGAGCGATAAAATCTTCTGTCTCAATCAGTCGTTCCAAAGCTTCATCATAGCGCCTCATCGCCCGCAATGTAAAGCAAATGTTCATCTTGATGTGTCCGATGTTCTCATCGGTGGCTTCCAGATTTTCCTGTCGAAGCTTCAGCGCTTTCTCATACCACTCTAGCGCCTCTCCCAGGTTGTTATGTTGGAAGGCAATCACACCGTACGTGTTATACACGTACGACAAGTCAATGCGGCCTTGCTTGGTAGCCGAATCACAAACACTTTCGGCGGACTTTGCCAGGTCAAGTGATTTTGCCATATACCCCTTCTCCAGAAGATACCTTAGAGAGTGCCTATCAGTAGCGTTCCATAGTCCACCTTTAGAGATCTATAGGAGAGAGCAAGCGTGCTTACCAGGAGGATTCGAACTGTATGTCAAACAACTTTTCGTTTGGTTTGCCTTCAAGCGTCCAATCCAAAATAAGCCTTCCAATATTCTCCACATGCGGTGCATATTCTGCACAGGTCGCCCAATTTTCGAAATGCGTGTCCTACATCTTCTTAGTCTTGGAATGTCCAGACCAAATCACTTCGACAGTGATCTCACAGAGCTGCTGTCGAAGTCCATTAGCCATGCGGTGCAGTACAATGGCTTAAATAAGTCGGTGTACGAGGAAGTTTCGACTGATCGGGTCCTGTGAGATTAAGCCTACCCGAGTCAATAAGCGGGTTACCTGGAGCAATCTAAAATCGACTTAGTTGATGTCCCATCTTCCTCGAAGGTGTTATTATTCTTACAAGACCTTGGAGCACCCTGTGACGGGGGCTACAACTTTGCTGGTGCATTGCGCGGTTAAATCTTTGACAAGGAACTCAGGAATAGAGTCAGGATCAAGAAATGACAAGAAGCCGAGGAGATTCGCCGCAATGCTGTCTAGTCGTGAAAGTGAAATATCCTATGCGTTAACCAAGCTATGGTCGTAGTCCAAGGCCATAAAGCCGATGACGTCTCCGAAAAGCAGTTTCTGTTAGTGCTTATCGCGCAAGAGATCAAGGAAGTCAGACATGGTGCAGGATGACTCTCGAATGAAACCTCCCATCTGTTTCAGGCCAAGAGCAAGGCCGCCCAGTTGGTTCGAAATCTCCTCAGCTTCATCCCTGCTGGTGGAGTCAGCGCCTGGGAGCATGCCAATTAGAAAGCTTGCCCCTTCTTCCTGATTGAATGGCTTGACCATTTTGCGTTGTATGGTGATGCTATACTGCAATTCCGGGCTGCGACTTGTGGCGAGGACAGAACCACGACCCCCTGGCGGCCAGTACTCTTTGACTGTGTGAAAGTCATCAATATTGTCGAAGATGACAAGCCAGGGATCATCTGCCATCAATTAGATCGCATTCAATATGTCTAATTGCAGAATGTGTACGTACTCGTCTGGCTCAACCAGCGGTGCAGGCACTCTCGGTCGGAAGTAGGACCTGACGACTGCTCCTGAAGGCCTAGCGCAATGACTGTCTCGCCCACCTTTTGGGACAACTTAGTTGGGCTATCTGCAGGGAGCCATATGATGGCTCTATATAGCGACTTGGAAATATACGCATATTGTAGCGCAATCGCTGTCTTCCCAACGCCTCCTATGCCATGTAGAGTGAAAAGCCGCGAGGTTTCTGGCTTGGGAGGAGGATCCAATACCGATTAGCACGCTCGTAGTAAATCGTTCCTTCCGTGGAACTGGGCATTCTGAGAATAAGGTAAGGCAAGGTATGGAAGGTGAGCCGTGGTTTTGTTGGCATTGCCTTGGAGTAAAAGTCGGATTTCGCTATAGCGAGTCTCGTCAAGCTGCATTTTCGCTGCATGAGACTCAGAGTCGATTAGTGTAGTCTGGTTCCTTATCTTCATAGAGCATGCGAGTAGTTTCTTTTCATAGTTTCGCCAGATTGAACGGAATATATTGCCTGCCTCTGGCTGCAGGGTTAGAAATTTAGTCCTTAGTCTTTAGTAACTAAGGCTTAGTGACTAAGCTTAGTTAGTTTTAGTTACTATAAATCTTGACTATAGTCTTAGTTAGTTAGTTAGTGATTTTAGTTTAGTCACTTTAGTTAGTTTTCTTAGTGACTAAAAGTAACTAAGACTAACTAAAGATTTATTATAACCTTAACCCTAAAAAATAAAGAAATCTAAAGTGTTTTTCTATAATTTTTATTTTATTAAAAAGCACCTTTATAGCCTAGTTAATAGCACTAATATATTTAATTAAATAATAATAAAATAAAACTAAAAAAGTCTTTAGTTTTTAATATTTATTTATTTTTAATATAGTAAATAGTAATTATTTAAATAGATTAGAGTACTATTAATTTAAGTTTTATTTAATTAACTAAACGTATTACTTACTAAATAGTTAAAATATAGAAGTACCTAATAAAAGTTATTAGAATTTAAAAATCTAAGTAAGTTATTATAATTATAAAAACTCTTTAAATATTAAATATAAAATATATAAATATATATATTTATATATATCTTAATACTTTTTAGATATTCTCTTTATTAAAGCTACTTAAGTTAAAGCTATATACTAAAATAACAGGGATATATATTTATATATATATATTAATATATATTAATATAAAATAAAAATAAAAATAATAACTTATATAATAATTTAGCTTTAAAATAAACTAAAATAAAGGTAGTGTTAGTTAGGCTCTGGTTATAATATCACAGGGGTGGGCAACTTAGGTTATTCTTATTATTGTCGTTGTTACTTATCTTATTCTTAGTCAGAAGCTATCGTAAGGTTGCAGGTAAAAGGCTTAAGGCCTTCGGCGTTACCGTTCTGCCGCCTTGCCTAGTAGTTAATCACACTACCTGCCGTAACAGGCCTAGTGCTTTACAGCACCTATATAATTACTAGGCCTAGCATTATCTATACTATTACCTAATCTATACTAACAACCTTTTCTTTATCGTATATATATAGGGTTATTCCCTTTTTCTCTCCTTTATATCGTATACTTTCGTTACTATTATATCTATATAGTCTGCGTTAGACCGTCTATATTATATACGTATAGGGCTATTTCCTTCTACGTTAGACCGTCTGTCTTACGTATTAAATAGCTTTTATAACTTATTATAGTTACTATAAAAAAGCACTAACTCGGTCTACGTTAGACTTTTTATACTATATATATATAAGCTTTCTTCTGCTAATCGTCTCTTTATTATTACTTTTAGCCGGTCTGTTATTAGACCGAATACGCCTTTGAATTAAGTTAGCACTTTTTAATACTAACTACCCTTCTTAGCTAACCTTTTAAATTCGTATCTTTTAGTACTAACTACCTTTCGAAAGCCTTTCTAACTATTACTCTTAGCCGGCCCGCTATCGAACCGAATACTAGATATAGCACCTTTAGTATCGTGCCGGCTACGCCGTAAGCAGAGCTAATAGCCTTCCGGCTATACTATACCGCAGACAGAATTAACTAATTCCGAAAGCGCTCTACTATAATCTAAGCTTTCCTTCTTCTATTCTATTTCCTCTATTTAGTAAATCGTTATCGTTATCGTTATCGTATACGTAGCTGCTAGTTTTTTTAAAGCCTTATCTAATCTTACGAAGGTTCTAGTTTAATAACTTATTATCCTTTTAGATCTTTTCTTCTTCTATTTTTATTCCGTTAAAAAGGGTATTAGGTAATATCGTAGTTTTAGTTTAAAGATATACTATAAAAGCTAAATTAGGCTTAAGTAGTACTAATTATAAGCTTTAGTTTTCGGTATAGGCTATACCGAGGTTAAAAGGCTATATAAATATAACGTTATTCTGCTTTAGGCTAGGTATAAGTAACTCTAGGCTTTAATCCTCGGTATAAGGTATACCGAGGTTAAGAGGCTATATAAGTAACCTGTATTTAGGGGGTATACTATATAAGCTAAATTAGGCTTAGGTAATATTAATTATTAGCTTTAATTACCGGTATAAGCCTCGCTAAGTACTAGAGGCTACGTATATATACCTTTAGCTTTAAAAGATAACGTATCTAGTTATAGCGAAAGTACGACGTAATATCGTAATAACAGAAGTTACGTAATAGGCTGTCTTAGGCTTTAGAAAGCTATAAATAGTCTTATAGATCCTATTAGTAATACTGCCGGAGGCTGCGGCAGAGGTATAATAAGGTATTATAACGATAAGGGTTTTATAGCAGGCTATCTTAAGCTTTAAAAACTCCGGTTTACTAGCCTATTATCCTTTTAAATCTTTTCTTCTCCTTTATAAGCTAGCTGCTAAAAGTGCTGAAGTTATAAAAGAAGTCGTTTTAAGGCTTAGAAGCTTATCGGTTACTTTAGCTATTCCGACAGCTATATAAATAGTCGTTTTAGGCCTTAAAAGCCTATTATCTGCTTTAGCTATCTCGGCGGTATTATTATAGGTTATATCTTTAGTCGTTATAAAAAATCGAATTTAAAAGATAACGTAAGGCTCGGAGATTATAATATAAGTATAAAAGATTTATCTTTCTTAATAGACTTAAGTATATCGTTAATACTATAAAAATTAAACGCGAGGGGAGCGCGGCTATTACGTAAAGGTAACTGCTATAAACTTTAAGGTTTTACTACCGGTATTATTTTAATTCGTTCGATTTTAACGTTAAGTAAAAATTTAACTATCTTAATTTCTTCTATAGGCTATAAAAGGCATTTCTCTATCTTTATTACCTCTAAAAGTTATATAATAAAGTAATATCTATATAAATCTATATAAATACTTTATTCTCTAAAGAAGTTCTTTATCTTACGTCTCTAAAAAAGATCGATATATCTAAATATCTCTTTATTTTAGCTTTTAAATTCTTATTAGAAGTCTACTAAAAAAGTCTTAGTAATAGTACTTTACTACCGAAAGGTCTCGATAACTTATATAATAAAGGTTATAGCGCCGACTTCGTCGATTATAGCCTTATCGATAAAGTTGTCTTACCTGCCGAAGTTTATTTTACGTTATCTTATCTATATTACTTATAAGTTTTATACGAGGTTATCGAAATAATTTTAGAAAAGGTATAGTTCTACTTTCTTATCTTAACTATTAGAAGCTATTATATAGTAAAACGGTTATATCGCGGAAGAAGGTTCTTATAAGTTTATAAGGTTATAAAAGAAGGTTCTTATAAGTTCGTAAAGTTTAAGAAAGGAAAGATTATAAGTACTGCTTTTATAACTGTCGTAAAAAGAGGTTGTAAGGGAATGTAATAATCATAGGGTAACCTTTATAGAGGTACTTATCTATATCTAGTAGGGTTAATATTATTAGGCGGTATATATATATAACTAATCTATATAATATCTTTTCGTACTTATAAGTAATTAAGAGGAGATAAGTCTTATTATATAAAAATAATACTTAGATTAATAACTAAAGAGTAAACTATAAAAGCTATCTAGATAGTAACGACTATATTATATATCTAGCTCTTTAATATAGATCGTTTAGACTCGAAGTCGAGTCTATCGAGTCTCCGGGTATAAAGCTTTATAAACTCGATACCGAGTCTATCGAGTTTTTATATAATAACTTTAACTTTAATACTAACTAAGGTAAACTTTATAGTCTAGTACTATTAGTTTAGTATTTAGGTATCTGATCCGGGACTATATTATTACTTAATTAAGTGCCTTAGACGTCTTCCTCTTCTAAGTTATAATATTATCTTTCTTTTCTTATAATCTTTTGTTTTTAAAGATCTATAAGTAATTTCCGTCTTCTTTATATATATTTATACTTTCTTAATTTATTATATTAAATAGAGTTACTAAACTTTCTTATTTCGATCGCTTTTTTTAGAAAGCTAAATAAAAGACTAGTCTCTTTTCGTCTATTTTATAAAACGCTATAGAGATACCATCTTATTTTCGTTATAAGAGTCGTAGCCTTAGTATCTGTTAAGTTTTTTAACTAACTTCATCTTATTACGCTACGTACGTCTATTTAAATTTTTCCGACCTATTATCTATCTTTAAATAGTATTAAAAGTTAGAAGACGAGATCGAGGTTTTAGAAAAGAAGCTATCTCGTTTACGTAAGTAAAAGAAGATATAAAAAGAGAAAATAGCGCAGGCTATTCGTTAAGGTCTAAAGAATATAGAGGAACTAGATCGGGTCGAGGCTAAGGAAGCTTATAAGGCTAAGTCTTACTTATTAGTTAAAGAACTTTATATTATTCTTATATCGGAGGCTAAACTAAAGGAAATTAATTAGAATACGGTAGATCTAACTAGTCTAGATCTAAAGTTAACTAATTTCGAAATAAATATTAGTTCTAGGTCTAGTTAATAAATCGTTATACTAGTAGTCTGATTTTTCTATTAGTAATAGAGTTCTAATAGTAGCTTAATCGTTCTGCTAGTCGTTTTAATTATTATTAGTCGCGATTCTTTCTACTAGTAACTTATTAGGTTACTAGTAAAGTTTTTAAAGTAACTAGTAAAGTTTCTATTAGTAGAAAACGTCTTTAATAATAAAATCTTAAATAACTAGTAGAATCTTTTATAACTAGTAGAATCCTTTTTCTACGAGTTATATCTGTTATAACTAATAGTATAGGTTTATTATTTAATCGCGGCTTTAATATTAGCTGTTCTAACTAATCTATTAGTTAATTAGTTTTACTAGTAGGTTTATCGGTATTCGTTAAGTAAGGCCTTATAGTATTTTAGGTTTTCCGTTAGTTCTTATATATTCTCTAACTAGTTATAGCTTTTTTATTTAACTAAGAATTCTTCTTATTATCCTTTATATCGTAACTTTAATATTTATTCTGCTTTATATTCTTAAAGTTTATAGTTAAGTTCGATTTTTTTATCGATTCTAATATCTTTAAATACTAGTTTAAATAATAAAATATTAAAAACTAAGTATATCTTTATTTTTAAAGGTAATAAAAGTTTATAGTTAACGTCTAAAAGCTTTTTAATAATCTTAAATACTCCGAGTTTCTTAAAATTAAGTTTTTTATTAAGTTTTTTTATTTTTATATTTTTACGTAATAAATAAATTTTATCCTTCTCTTATAAAGTAAGAACTATTAATTGTCCTTAATTATAAAAATATACTATTTATTAATAAATAAATATAAGTTTTTTTTTAAATATCCTTTTATAATTTATAGATTTTATTTATTCGTTTTATTATTTTAGTATTATCTTTTCCAGGTAATAGTTCTTTATATATATTAAAGTTATACCTATAGTTAGTATAAAATAGTAATATTCCTATTATATTTATATCTGCGCTATTATAAGCGACTTATATTAATAATAAAAGTTTAACCTAATTATTCTATTTATAGTTAATATAGCTTTTAAAATAAGCTTTAATAATCTAGTTAAGCTATTCTATCTGTCTATCTATTTATAGATAAAAAGCTATTAAAAGCTTATATTTAGCTTTTAGCTTATTTATAAGTTTTTACTAAAACTTTAAAGTAAACTTTATATTATAATCTATAACTAGTTTTTTAGGTAATTTATATTAGTTAATAATATTTTATAAGAATATATATATTAATTCTTTTATTTTAGTAAAATATAAAATAAGCGTATTTTATAAGCCTATTTATTATAACTAAGATATTATTATAAAATACTTATACTATTAGTTTTTTAAATATAAGTAGTTTAATTATAAAGTCTATTATAACTAACTTCTATAGTCTTATTATAACTAGTAAAGCTTTTAGCTTTTTATAAAGCTTATATTGTGCTACTTTATTTTTATTATAAGTATTATATTTCTTAAGTATTATTATAACGTATTATTATATTTTAGGAAATTTATAGTATTATTAAATTCGTTTAATTATTAAGGTAATTTCTTAATATCTATAAGCTAGTATTTTATATATTTTTTAAATAAGCTTATTTTATAAGTCTTTTAGTATATAAAGTTTTCTTACTTAAAAAAGTATTTTATTATTATTATCGAGATATTCTTTTTCTTTTAATAAGAGTTATTACTATAACTCTTTAAGTTTTATTTCTTATTCTAAATTTAATATTACTTATAGTATTATACTAAGTTATTTTAGTTCTTAAATAATATTAGTATCTTAGTTTTATTATAAAATACTTTATATTTTTAACGCGATATCTTATTTATAGTTTAGCTGTTTACTTTTTATATCGGCTTTACTATTTCTTAATTTTTCTTAGTAATAGAGTTTTAGATCGAACTATAATAAGAATTCTACTTATTATATTTATTGTTTATTTAAAACCTTAGTTATAGTAAACTAAACTAAGTTCTTATAATCTAAGTATTACTTTTATCTAATACTTTACGCTAATTAAATATAATTTTTATTCTATAAATACTTCGATAATTATTATTAATTCTTTATTATAAATTTAGTAATTAAGTTTTAGTTTATTAAGCTTTTTAAAGATAAATATTACTAGATATAGCTTACTATTTATATCTTATTATTTAAGTTACTTTCCGAGTATAAAGTCTAATATATTAGTTTTTATTTTAAATAGTTTATTTAGGTTTATTTTTATTAAGACTAGTTCTAAAGTAATTATATCTTTAATTTTATTAAATACTTTTTATATATTTATAGTCTAATTAAATAGTATTTCTTTATTAATAAGGTTAGTAAAAGGTATTATATATTTACTATAGTCTTTAATAAACTATTAATAAAAGTTTATAAATCTTAAAAAGCTTTTAACTTTTTTTAAGTTAGTTAGCTTTAGCTATTCCTTAACTATTATAATCTTTAAGTCTTATATTCTAATTTCCTTTAATAATATAATATATTTTAAAAAGTCTACTTTTTTAATATAAAAAAAACTCTTTTCTAGTTTTATTAGTAGTTTTACGTCTTATAGTATTTTAAATACTTAATATATATACTTTTAATACTTACTTTTATTTTTAAAGTAGATAAAGATATTATTAAGATATACTACTATAGTAATATCTAAATATTTTTATAATATATAATTTATTATAGCTTAAAAAATAACTAAAGTATTAGTAAGCTTAAATAATATTACTATATACTTATAATATCTAGAGTATATTTTAAACGCTATTTTCTATTTTTCTTTTTATTTTATATAGATTAAGTTATAAGCTCTTTTTAAGTTAAAAGCTATAAATACTTTAGCTTTATATAATCGGTTTTTAAGTTCTTTAATTAAAAGTAAAAAGTAATAAGTTTTAATTATAATCTTATTAAGTTATTAATAAATAACGTATAGTTTTAATTTTCTGTTTTCTTTAAAAATAAATAAGATTAAGTATCTTACTAATAATATTAATTATTATATATAACTTTTTATAAAGTTTTCTTTAAAGTACTTTTAAAGTGCTTTAAGTTAGTTTTTATTTAACTTATATATTTATTAAAACCTTAATTATATTTCTTTTTTTAAAAGTATTTTATAATTCTATTAATTATATTTAAGTAGTCTAGTATTAAAGACTTTTAAAAATAGTTTAATATACTTTTTATATTCTTTTAAAATATAGTCTTAAAGTTCTTTCCTTATTTCTTTAATCTACTATAGGTAATTTATAAATCGTTTAAATAGCTTTTTCGTTTATTTAACTATTTTCTTATATTTATACTATTATCTTTAGTATAATACTATTCTTTTTTATACTATTATAATTATTCTTATCGCTAGTAGCTTAGTTTTTTACTATATTCGTACTTTATATTTATATCTTTTAATATCTTAAATTACTTATATTATTACTACTAACTATTTTTTTTCTTTATTACGTTAATCTTTTTAATCGCTTCTTTAGCTTATTATAGTAATACTAAGTATAATTATATTTTTCTTAATTTATTTAAAAGCTTTTCTTTTACTTTTTTAGTAATATAATCTTTCTCTAAGATATCTTTTTTTAATATAGCTTTTAAAACTTAAGTAGTTTCTTAAACTCTTTTAAAAGTATTATTAAATACGTTTAAGCGTTACTTTTTTAGACTATTTTTAGTAACTAAACTCTTTTTTACTATATTATTAATTATCTTTTTAATTAAAATATAACTTATTTAATTAATCTAGCTAGTAATTTAATTAATATATAGGTTATACTTTCTAAACTATATAATACTTAGTATTATATTATAATTTAAAAGGTCTATAATATTAAAGCTAAAAGTCTTATAATACTATTAAATAGTAATAAGAAAGTAATTAGTTTTATTATTAATTTATTTATTATTATAAATAACGTTAGTTTTTTCGATTATTTTAAATTAATATAGTTTTTTCTTCTAATAATAAGTTAGTCGATATTTATTAACTGCTTATAAAAAGATAAAGTTTCTTTAAAAGCTACTATTTAATAATACACGTAGTTTATATTTACCGATTTATATTTTTAGTTATAAGTATTTATATTCGTTTCTACTTATTACGTTAAAAAGCTTTTTTAATCTTTTACTATTAAATAGCTTTATTCTTAATAGTTTAATTTGTTTTTTACTTACTATACTACCTGCTATACTAATCTTCTAGCTTACTTCTATTTTCTTTTAGAAGATATCGCTTTTTTATCTTATTCTTTTTTTAAAAAGGTTTTTTTAGAGACTTTTTTAGTTTTCTAAAAAAGTTAAAGTCGAGTAATTTATCGTTACTTCTTATTTTTTTTAATACGTTTTTAGTTTTTTTTATAAGCACGTTATTCTTCTTATTTTTATTTATAAGTTTCTTTATATTGTCTTATATACTATATTTAAAGCTTTTATATTTAGTATATTAAATATTATACTATAAAATAGTCTTATAGTATTCCGCTAGTTATATATTATTTAGGATATTATATATTATTATATTTAAGTATATTATAAGTTATAGTTAAAGTATTATATTTGTAAACGTAAAGGTTATTAAAGTTAGATAAAAAGTATATTAATAATAATAATAAATAATATTTATACGCCGACCTGCCGTAAGGGCATGCGGAACCTCTATAGTCTAACTAGCTATATAGGAACCTGAGTGCCGGGGGAAAACTTATACGTTACGTTCTTACTACGCAGAAGCCGCGCTATCGTTACGCCTGCGTCCTATAGTTACCTAGTACCGTTACTATACTAGTAACCTTAATTTACTATGCGGATAAGGCATTTAGCTTAAGTTGCTAAAAGAAGGATATTCCTCTATTCTAGCGCTGCTCTCTCGCGCTGCTTACGCTACGTAACCTCTTCTATAGCTATCTCGAGTGCTAGCCTAAACGATAGGAGTTTTCCGGTCTTTAATAGCTACTTTATAACTGTACTTATAGTAGTGTCTTCGCTAATAGCTATTTCGAAGTTACGGTAAGAGCGTAGCGCCTGCAACGCTAGTAAGCGGTAAAGGCGCTTACGTTCCTATACTAGCTCGGTATATCTAACGACTAGGTAGAAGGCGGTCTCTTTGCTTTTCCTATATTAGCAGAGCAGCGTATATACCTTAGGGACACTGCGCGTAAATAAGTAGCTAGTAAGGCCGATTACCCCTATTCGAATCTAGAATAGCGCTAAGGATTTATATTTAGCTAGACCGACGTATAGGCTACTAATTTTGTCTGTAAGGAGTAGTAGGCGCTACGCTGCCGGCGCGAGTATAGAGCTTATAAAGCGCGCCGTCGCTGCTTCCTAGAGGCCCTCCTACCGTTCCTTCTATTCGCAGAGGCTTAGGTCTACTAGGGGTCCTGCGATTTAGTCTTTCTACTATCGGTGCTTCTATATGCTGTCCTCGTAGCGTATTCGCTATATAGGAGCTAAGGTAAGGGTAGTAGTGCTTCCCCTGTCTTAAGGCCTAAAGGTCTGTCTCTAGCAGCGATAGGTCTTCTATCTTATTAGCTACGTCTCTATTACTTCTCGAACGCTATATATACGCCGTGTTATCCCTGTTACTTTAAGCCTTACTTCGAAGGCAGTAAGTCTGCTATTAAGGTATATATTAATCGGGGGGTACCCCGTTTCTCGCTTAATTAGCCTTATAGGAGTTACTTTAAAGGCGCCGACGACGACGCGTAAGTATTACGACTAAGCAGCGTATAGGTAATTTCCTATCCCTGTCGGTCGAGTTAGTAAAGGTATATGCTATACCGAGGCCCTATAAGCTATAGCACTGCAGATTACTTTCGTATAGATCTCTTTAGCTCTCGCGCTGCTATAGCTTTACGTAGTAACTGCGAGGCGAGTAAGTGCGAACTTCTAGGTCTCTAGCTTCTTTTTAATCTCCCGGAAGTAATAGCGCTAGCGTAGCTTATAATCGAGCTAGACGCCGAAGAACCTCGCCGCTTTAACTAGTATAACCGTCGCTATACTGTAGCGCACCGGCTGCGTAAGCGCTTCGCGGCTATAAGTAAAATATATTAACTCGCTCTTATAGGCAGCGAATTCTATACCTACCTAGAGTCCCTATACCTTATACGTAGTATATACGCGGTTTAGACGCCTATAGTTCTCCTTAACGTTACTACTTACAACTAGAATATTCGTATTATCTATAAAGCCGACTATAATAATACTATCGCTTTAGAGGGCCTTATATAGTATAGCGATGTATAGAAGGAATAGAACTAGGGATAGAGGGGATCCCTATAGAACTCCTGCCTATAAGGTGCGCAGCTCTAACGCGGCTCTGTCGAAGAGGAGGCGCACCGTTCGCGCGTCGAGGAAGCTATAAATCTATCGCTAAATCTATAGTAGGTACCCCTTTCGGTGTATAATTTCGACTAAGCAGTCGTAGTTAACGGTATTAAAAGCGCCTGCGATGTCGAGCTATAAGAGTAAAGCTACCGCGCTGCTCTGCTACGCCGTAAACACTACTTTAGTAACTACCTGTATAGCTAACTCTATCGAGCAGGCCCTTCGGTTACCTATCTAGCCCTCTAGTAGTAGGTTCTGCTCCTCCGCTGCATCTGCGATACGTATTCCTAGCACCTTCTCGACTACCTTGCCGATAGTGCGTAGTAGGGCTATAGGTCTATACGCGCCGGCGAGTTATTTCTCCTCGGTAGTCTTACCGGGCTTCGGTAGGATAATAACGTTTGCGCTGCGAAAGCGCTGCGGGTAATATGCTAGTACGAAGCTCCCTTCGGCTATTCGAGCGATAGCTAAAAAGTATATTAAGATAATTAGTTTTTTTTTATATTATTATAAGAAAAAGTTATATTCTACTTTTCTAATATAATATTATAGATAATAATTATAGATATATAAGATCTACGCTATATAGTATATATAGTTATTATCTTTTAAGTATATTTATCTTATATCTTTAAAGTATTTTTCTAAAAGTTATTTTTTAATAAGTTATATAGGTATTTCTGCTATAGTAAATCGAAATTCGCTTTTATTATAAAAGTAAAGTTATATAACTTATATTAAGTAATCTATACGATCTAATTTTTTAATAAAGATAACTAAAGTAAAGATATTATTTTTAATCTATTTTTCGAGTTTCTATTACTAGCTTAGCTTTAAAGTTACTTCTTTAATTTCTTTTTCTATAGTATTATTATTAATTTACTTATTAAAATCTTTCGTATATTTTTAAGCGCTTTCCGAGTTTATATTACTAGTAGGCTTAAGTTCTTATAATTTCTTTTATTAAATTACTTTATTAATAATATCGAGTATTATTTTTTTATCTTTAATAAAATTAGTAATTTACTATCTATTTTTATATAATATTCTTTTTATAATTTATAAAGTATAAGTTTATCTAAAAAGTTCTTCTTTTTAGAAAGTTATTATATAGCTAGTACTTACTTTTACTTTAGTTTTTTAAATATTATAGATAAAGATAATATTGCTAGTTAGGCTCTGGTTGTGATATTACAGGGGTAGGCAACTTAGGTTATTCTTATTAGTGTCGTTATTGCTTGTCTTATTCTCTTAGTTAGAAGCTATTATAAGGTTGCAGGCGAAAGGCTTAAGGCCTTCGGCGTTACTATTCTGCCGCCCTGCCTAGTAGTTAATTATACCGCCTACTATAATAGGCCTAGTGCCTTACGGTACCTATATAATCGCTAAGCCTAGCATTATCTATACTATTGCCTAATCTATACTAATAACCTTTTTTTTATCGTATACGTATAGGGTTATTCCCTTTTTCTCTCCTTTATATCGTATACTTTCGTTACTATTATATCTATATAGTCTGCGTTAGACCGTCTATACTATATACGTATAGGGCTATATCCTTCTACGTCGGACCGTCTATCCTACGCATTAAATAGCCTTTATAACCTATCGTAGTTACTATAAAGGGGCACCGACTCGGTCTGCGTCAGACCTTTTATACCGTATATATATAGGCTTCCTCTTATTAATCGTTTCCTTATTATTACCTTTAACCGGTCTGCCGTCGGACCGAATACGCCTTTAAATCGAGTTAGCACCTTTTAGTTTTAACTGCTCTCTTAACTAGGCTATACCGGCTACGCCGTAAGCTAAACTAATAGCCTTCCGGCTATACTATACTATAGATAGAATTACTTAATACTAAAAGCGCTTTACTATAGTTTAGGCTTTCCTTCCTCTATTCTATTTCTTTTATCTAGTAAATTGTTATCGTTATCGTATACGTAGCTGCTAGTTTCCTTATCGTATACGCAGCTATTAGTTTCCTTAAGGCCTTATCTAATCTCGCGAGGGCTCTAGTTTAATAAGTTATTATCCTTCTAGATCTTTTCTTCTATTTTTATTTCGTTAAAAGGGGTGTCGGGTAATATTATAGTCTCGGTCTAGGGATATACTATAGAGGCTAAATTAAGCTTAGGTAGTACTAATTATAGGCTTTAGTTCTCGGTATAGGCTATACCGAGGTTAGGAGGCTGCGTAAATATAACGTTATTCTGCTTCGGGCCGGGTATAAGTAACTCTAAGCTCTAATCCTCGGTGTAGGGCATACTAAGGTTAAGAGGCTGCGTAAGTAACCCGCTGTTTAGGGGGTGTACTATACAGGCTAAATCAGGCCTAGGTAGCATTAATCGTTAGCTCTAATTACCGGTGTAGGCCTTACCGAGTGCTAGAGGCTACGTATGCGTGCCCTTAGCTTTAGGAGACAACGCATCTAGTTATAGCGAAGGCACGACGTGATATCGTGATAACGGGAGTTACGTAGCAGGCTATCCCGGGCTTTAGAAACTCCGGTTTACTAGCCTATTATCCTTCTAGATCTTCTCTTCTCCTTTATAGGCTAGCTGCTAAAGGTGCTAAGGTTATAGGAGAGGTCGTTCTAAGGCTTAGAAGCTTATCGGTTGCTTTAGCTATTCCGACGGCTATATAAATAGTTGTTCCGGGCTTTAAAAGCCTATTATCTGCCTTAGCTATCTCGGCGGCATTATCTTAAGTTATATCCTTAGTCGCTATAGAAAGTTAAATCTAAGAGATAGCGTAGGACTTAGGGATTATAGTATAGGTATAGGGGATTTATCTTTCTCGATAAACTTAAGTATATCGTTAATGCTATAGAGATTAAACGTAAGAGGAGCGTAGCTATTATATAGAAGTAGCTGCTATAGACCTTAAGGTTTTACTACCGGTGTTATTTTAATTTATTCGATTTTAACGTTAAGCAGAAATTTAATTATCTTAATCTCTTCCGCAGGCTATAGAAGGTATTTCTCTATCTTTATTACCTTTAGGAGTTATATAGTAAAGTAATATCTATATAGACCTATATAGATACCTTATTCCTTAAGGAAGTTCTTTATCTCGCGTCTCTAAAAGAGATCGATATATTTAAATATCTCTTTATTCTAGCCTTTAAATTCTTACTAGAAGTCTGCTAAGAGAGCCTCGGTAACAGTACCTTACTACCGAAAGGTCTCGATAGCTCGTATAGTAAAAGTTATAACGCCGACTTTATCGATCGTAGCTTTATTAATAAGGTTATCCTACCTGCCGAAGTTTATTTTACGCTATCTTATCTATATTACTTATAAGTTCTGTATAAGGTTATCGAAATAATCTTAGAAAAGGTATAGTTTTACTTCCTTATCTTAGCCGTTAGAAGCTATTATATAGTAGACGGTTATATTATAAAAGAGGATTTCTTATAGGTTTATAAGGTTATAAGGGAAGGTTTTTATAAGTTTATAAAGTTTAGGGAAAAGAAAATTATAGGCACTGCTTTTATAATTATTATAAAAGGAGGTTTAAAGTTAACTCGAATAAGGGAGGGTTAGTAAGGTTTATAAAGTCTATCGGTAACGTAGGTTTTATTATAAAGGAAGTTTATAGTATAGAATAAGTATAAGGTTTTATTTAAAAGGAAAGTTTATAGTAAAGGGAAGTTTTAAAGGTTTATGCGATAGTACGCGCTATTAGGTTATAAAGTTAGCTTCTAATTAGATACGTTTCCGTTAAGTTAGTTTAGAAGGTCTTATAATAGCTAGCGGTTAATCTTAGCTATTATGCGAAGGTTAACTAAATCGCCCGAATAATCTTACGATAGCTTCGATTATAGTATAGATTTCGAGATTTAAGGCGCGACGAATAGCCTATAAAGGAGACCTAATCGTCGTGTAATAATCGCGAGAAAGGTCTATCTCTTCCTTCCTTACTATTAGAGATTACCTTATAATTACTAATTAGTATTAGTTAGGCTTTAGTTATAATATTATAAGGGTAGGTAACTTAGGTTATTCTTATTAGTGTTGTTATTGCTTATCTTATTCTCTTAGTTAGAAGCTATCGTAAGGTTGCAGGCGAAAGGCTTAAGGCCTTCGGCGTTACCGTTCTGCCGCCCTGCCTAGTAGTTAATCACACCGCCTGCCGTAACAGGCCTAGTGCCTTACGGCACCTATATAATCGCTAAGCCTAGTATTGTCTATGCTATTGCCTTATCCACAAATATCGTTATTGTTAGTTAGGCTCTAGTTGTAATATTATATAGGTAGGCAACTTAGGTTATTCTTATTAGTGTTGTTATTACTTATCTTTATTCTCTCTAAAAGCTATCGTAAGGTTGCAGGCGAAGGGCTTAAAGCTTATAGCGTTACCGTTCTACCGCCCTACCTAGTAGTTAATTATACCGCCTACCGTAACAGGCTTAGTGCCTTATAGCACCTATATAATCGTTAGGCCTAGTATTATCTATACTATTGCCTAATCTATACTAATAACCTTTTCTTTATTATATACGTATAAGGTTATTCCCTTTTTCTCTCTTTTATATCGTATACTTTCGTTACTATCGTATCTATATAGTCTGCGTCGGACTATCTATATTATACACGTATAGAGCTATTTCCTTCTGCGTCGGACTATCTATCTTACGTATTAAATAACTTTTATAACCTATCGCAGTTACTATAAAAGGGCACCGACTCGGTCTACGTTAGACCTTTTATACTATATACGTATAGGCTTCCTCTTACTAATCGTCTCCCTATTATTACCTTTAACCGGTCTGCTATTAGACTAAATACGCCTTTAAATTAAGTTAGTACCTTTTAGTACTAACTATCCTCTTAACTAGGCTATGCCGGCTACGCTATAAGCTAAACTAATAGCCTTCTAGCTATACTATACTATAAACAGAATTATCTAATACCGAGAGTACTCTACTATAGTCTAGGCTTTCCTTCCTCTATTCTATTTCCTTTATCTAGTAAATCGTTATTATTATCGTATATATAGCTGCTAGTTTCCTTATTATATACGCAGCTACTAGTTTCCTTAAAGCCTTATCTAATCTTATAAAGGCTTTAGTTTAATAAGTTATTAAAAAAACGCTCTTCGAGACAAATTAGCATCTATTAGTGCTAACTGCACTCGAAACTCGAATCTGACTTTAGAATCGGAATCGTTAGGCGAAGCTACGCCTAGCTATAGCTATGCAGGTAGGGCGCAGCGAGGGCGCTAGGCCTAAGGTGCTTCTAATAGTTATAGACACTAGAACGGCAAGAATCGAATAAAGCAGACACTACCCTAACTATAGCCTTAGCGCCTACGCTACGACGACGATAACAAACGAGCAGCTAGCGAGTAATAAAGAAGCGGCTAGCACAGACTTAGAGATACTCGAGAAAATCGAATAATAACTAGCAGACCTTATCGGCTAAGATAAGGTATAAGAGGTCTTTAACCTTACCGAAAACTACTACGTATAGGTAGCGAAGTCTTTACGCGGGAGCTCTATAGACGCGGCGTAGCTAATTATATAAGCGGACCTATACGACGAGATCGAGATAGTACTATATAAAGCCCTTGCAGGTAGCGCTTACGTAGGGAATACGATAAGCTTTACGAACCGGTTATAGGTATAGGTTATAGCCTTAGCGATACTTCCGAGCGGCTTAAAAGTATAAGAGCCGCAGCTTATAGTCCTAGCCTGCTATAGTAAGGAAATTATAATTCGAAATACTATAGAAGTATATAATAATAGAGAACTAGTCGATACTATTACTATAGTTAATCGAGCCCTCGGCAGCAATAAAGTAATTATAGCGTAGCGCTTATATAGCAGAGACGTCCTCTTTATATTTAAACTAGACGCCTAAACGTATAAGGCTTAGAAGATATAAATCCCTTTCGTATTTAAGGCCGAAGCAATAGTAGCAGGGCGTAAATACTTAGTAGTTATTAGAAGACTATATATAGGGCGTCTACGTAACGCGTACGCTATGCCGGAGTAGCTTTTAAAAGAACTCTAAAAAGATAACTTAAGTATTATTAGTAAAGTATGCCCTTTCTTCTTAAAAAATAAATAAAAATAGTCGGTTTTAATAACCTCGATTAACGATATCGTAGTAGTAAAGCAGCTCTATAGTAATAGGGTTATATAGAGAGTAGAGATATTTAACTATAAGCTATATTTAGTAGAGGTTAATATTAGGTAGTATTATAATTACTACGGCTATAGATATATCGCATGCTATTATAAAGCGACCGCGCGGTATAGACGCTATATAGGAATAGCGTATATAAGAGGAGAAGCTAAATACTTAGCTATATCGAATAAAAAGGCTACCTAATACGTCTAGTATAAAAGCGCTTATATAGTATAGGATTATAGCTGCCTTATAGCGTAAGCGTAGCGAGAACGCGTATAAGATATATATAAGACCTACCCCTAATAGTTCGAAGTATATAGCGTTAGTAATACCCCTATACTTAACGTAAGTAGTAAAGGTAGCGATAGCTTCTAGATAGTTAGTAATAAAAAGAGGAACCTTTTTAGTAAAGCTATAAGAGATATCCTACGCTAAAAACAGCCCTGCTTTTAGGCGATAGAGACGTCTAGTATACGCCGATTTTTATTACTATATACGTAGCTTATACTACAGACTTACTCTCTTACCTAAGAATAATAGACTTTAAGATACTTTTCTAGAATATAAGAGGAAGTAGATCGAACGTAGCGCTAACGCTAAGTAAGCACCCGGCTTATAATATTATAGCGATTTAGGAACTGTAGATAAGTCTAAATACTTTAATAGTTATTTACCCTACGTTATCGCCCTATAAAGCGATATATATAAGTAGCGGTAGAGCTACGCTATTTATATATAAACGCTTTTCTTTTATTATATAGGAAGGGTAGTTAGGATATAACTAGAGCTTAGCTATATTTTATATAAAAAGTAAGCTACTTATAATATAGTTAATATACGCTAAACTAGCGTATAGCGCCTATAGGCAGAGCCTACTCTTTAACCTTATAGTAAAGGCGCTGCTTAAATATAATATCCTTATTAGGGACTTTAATATATACTACTTATTATAAGACCGAGTAGGGAAGACCTCTCCTATAGTATATAAACTTCTTACCTTAGCGTAGCGCTAAAGCCTTAACCTCGCTACGCTTTATAGGCGTATAATACGTAAGAAGTATAGAGAAAGACTCTTAATACTCGACTTTACCTAGTATAGCCCTAAAGTTTAATACGAATATAGCGAAGGACTTTAATAAAAAGGATTAAATTATAACCTGTAGCTTATACGTATTATATACGTAGTAAGGCAGCTATAACCGAATAATATCCCGGATAGCTAGTTATAAGCGATAGTTAACCTCTTTTTCGTTAAAGTCGAGGTAAGGAAGATAAATATCCCGGATAAGTTCGATAATACTATAGAACTAGATAACTACGTTAAATACTTAACTATAGAGCTCTAGCGTATCGCTTAAGCAGCAGCCCTATAATAAAAGGCAAATATAGGTAAAAAGGCGAAGTAGTAGTCCCTAGAGGTTATATAGGTAATTACCGCTACTAAGCAGGCTTAATAATGTTTCTAAGCTATTCCCTTAGTATATATAAACTAAACCCGATAAAAAGCTATATAAATATAGAAACGTATAATTAAAGCAGTTTAGATAAAGAGCTAGCGCTACGTAGTAGTAGCTGCCTTCTACGATAACTTAATAATCTAAGGACTCGAGAGATAGGCACGACTATAAAGCTATAAGCCTTTAAACCTACTTACGCTACTATCGCTCTAATATAGCGTAAAAAAACCTGCCGAGTATAGTATATATCTTTAAAAGACCGAGGTTCTTATAGCTAAGTTCTTCTTAACTATAATAGCAAACCTATTAGATATCGAAGAACGAGACCTTTCGGAAAGAGGGTAATACTAAAAGGCGTTTATAATATAACGAAGCGTCTTTAAAATAGATATTAAGCTAGCCTTTTAAAGCACTTAACTATAGAAAGCCCCTAGTAATAACCTCCTCCCTATTAGCCTACTTAAACTATATAGAAAACCTCTCTAAAAGGCTATTATCTAAATAGCGGAAGGGAGCTTTATACTAGTATACTACCTATAGCGCTTTTATAACGTAAACGTCGTTATCTTACCGAAACTAAGAAAAACTACTAAAAAAAAATAACTTACTAGGGCGTATAGACTTATTACCTTACTACGTACTATTAGCAAGGTAGTTAAGAAAGTGCTAGGTATACGTATTATAGAAGTAGTAGAAACGTAGAACCTATTACTAGAGGGCTAGATAGGTAATAGAAAAGCATATTTAACAGAGCTTACTATATAGGTTATTATAGAAGCAGTATTTACGTCGTAGCAGAGCGGCGTAATCGCTTTACTTTTATAGCTCGATATTACTAGCGCTTTTAATATAGTTAATTATACCTGCCTTATCGAAATTATATATAAAAAAGGGTACCTATTATAGATCTAGCGTTAGATTTATAGCTTTTTTAACGCGCAGATAGTACGCCTTCTCTTCGATAGAGAAGCTTTAGCGCTACGTATACTCTAAGCAGGGGTCCCTTAAAAGTCCCCCCTTTCCCTAATTCTATTCCTCCTATATATCGCTACGCTATATAAGGCCTTTTAGGGTAACGGCGTAGTTATAGTCGGCTTTATAAACGATACGAATATCTTAATTATAAGTAGCGATATCGAAGAGAACTGCTAGCACTTAAGCAGGGCGTACGCTACGTATAAGGATTAAGGGCTATAAGTAAGAATAAAATTCGTAGCTTATAAAAGCAAACTAATCTACTTTACCTATAACTATAAAGCGCTTATATAGCCGGTACGCTATAGTATAGTAATAGTTACGCTAGTCGAAGTAGTAAAGTTCTTAGGTATATAGCTAGATTAGAAGCTACGTTAGCGCCGCTACCTTAAAGAAATTAAAAAGAAGCTAAAGACCTAAACGTTTACACTTATACGCCTTATAGCTATTACGTAAGGCTATAGTAGCGTACGCGTAAAAGAGATCTATATAAAGATAATATAAAGCGCTATCGTATATAAAGCTTTAGCGTAGTATACCCTATCGCTTACTTATCTAATAAGGATCGGAATATACCTTTACGCTACTTAGTCGTAGTGCCTATACGTTATAGTTAGCGCCTTTAAAGTAACCTTTATTAGACTATTAGAAAGCGAAATAAAGTGCCCCTTAATTAATATATATCTAAATAGCAGACTTATAGCGTTTAAAATAAGGTTTAAGAAGACTAAGATAATATAGCGTATAAGTAGTACCTAAGAGGCGATAATAACGTAGCTTTTAAGATAGAAGAATAAATAACGTCGGCGATAAACCCTTTTTACTATAACACCCCCTCTTATAGCCCCTACGTAATAACCTCGCTATAAAAACAGAATATAGAAATACCTATAGTAGAAGGACTAGATTATAGAACCCTTAATAGACCTATACCTCTATAAATAGAAGGAATAGTAGGATAGGCTATAAAACGTAGCGATAACGCGCCTAGTAAGCTCTATACTCGCACTATTAGCGTAGCGCCTACCTATCTTTATAGATAAGATTAGTAACCTTTACGTTAGCTTAGCTAAATATAAGTCCTCTACCTTATTCTAAATTAAAATAGGGGTTATAGGCTTTACTAGCTATCTGTTTATATATAACGTTCTTAACGTATATACGCCGCTCTATTACTATAGAAAGGGGAAAGAAACTATATTTTACTTTATTATTAAGTATATAGAACTAATATTAGAGCGCGAGCGCCTTTACCGCTTACTTATACTATAAGCGCTTTACTTATACTATAACTTCGAGATAGCGATTAGTAAAGATACTACTACGAACGCTATTATAAAGTAGTTATTATAGACTAGGAGGCTTTTAACGTTTCGACTAGCGATTAAGATCGCTAAAGAAGATACCGCGTAGCGCTAGAGGGAGGAGTAAGTAGCGCTAGAGTAGGGAAACGTATTCTTTACTATAATATAGGTTAAGAGACTAGTCTAAATAGCTAGTTAAAGTTACTAGTACGGTGTAGGTACTAAGAAGCTATAAGACGCAGGTATAGTAAGGGCGCGGCTACCGCGCAGTAAAAACGTAGCGTATAGGTTTTCCTCTAGTACTCGGGTTCTTATACTGTAATGATCACAGTAGTAACCTTTATAGAATACCTGTCTGTAGTCGTAGGGTTAATGTTATCAGAAAGTATATGTATATAACTAGTCTAAGTAATACTCGTTCTTCGTCGTATTTATAAATAATTAAGAGGAAATAAGTCCTATTATATAAATAATACTTAGATTAATAACTAAAGAGTAAACTATAAAAGCTATCTAAGTAGTAATAACTATATTATATATCTAGCTCTTTAGTATATAACTACGTTAACTACGTGCCGTTATCTGCGTAGTCGTTCTTAACTACGTTAACTACGTCCTGTAATTTACGTAGTCGTTATAACCCTAACCCTAGTACTAACCGATAATTAGACTCCGTAGTCTAGTGCTATTAGTTCGGCACTTCGGCATCTAGGTTAGGTTTCCTATATAACCTAAATAGGCACCCCTAGCGTCTGTTCCCTTAGGTTATAATATTATTCCTCTCTTCTATTAATCTTTCGTCCTCGAAGATCTATAAGTTATTTCCCTTATCCTTTAGCGTATATTTATGCCTTCCTAATCTGTTATATCGAGTAAAGTTAAGAATTCCTGCGTTTTAAAAACTTTATTTAGTCTAAAATCGACCGTTAATCGTATAGAGCTTCTTACTGCCGTTCGTCTTAATTATATCAATATACCTTCTTATTCGAACTATAAGGAGTAAGGGCTAAGTTCTTACCTTACTTCTCCTAAAGATTCTTCGAAGTATATAGCGTGCTTAGTTAGCAACCTTCCTCTTTATAACGTTCTTAGGCTATCCCCTATTTAGTTATAAAATATCGCTAAGCAGAAGTAACTTCTCGAGGAACAGCTTAAAGCTGTAAAGGAGCGTCGTCGTTCTGTAGATACTAAGATCGAGCGTCTTCGGAAATAAAAGTAGGAGTAGTCTATAAAACAAAAACGTGCTATTTATCGTAGTTTAGACTAGGTTAAAGAATTAGATCGTATCGAGGCAGAAGAAGCTCGTAAGGCTAAGTCTTCCTTACTAGTTAAGGAACCTTATATTATTTTTATATCGGAGGCTAAGCTAAAGGAAATTAACTAGAGTGCGGTAGACTTAACTAGTTTTAATCCGGAGTTAACTAGTTTCGAAATAAATATAAGTTCTAAGTCTAGTTAACAGGTCGCTTATACTAGTAACCTGATTTTTCTACTAGTAATAGAGTTCTGATAGTAGCTTAGTCGTTCTGCTAGTAGCCTTAATTATTATTAGTCGCGATTTTTCTACTAGTAACTTATTAGGTTACTAGTAGAAGTTTCTTAGGTAACTTAGTAGAGTTTCTGTTAGTAGAAAGCGTCTTTACTAGTAGAATCCTAAGTAACTAGTAGAATTTCTTTTCTACTAGTTACGTCCGTTATAACTAATAGCGTAGGTCTGTTATTTAGTCGCGGCCCTAGTATTAGCTATCTTAGCTAGTCTGTTAGTTAACTAGTCTTACTAGTAGGTTTATCGGTATTTATTAAGCAAGGCCCTATAGTGTTTTAGGTTTTCTATTAGTTCCTATATATTCTCTAACTAGTCGTAACCTTTCTATTTAACTAGGAATTCTTCCTGTCGTCCCTTATATCGTAACTCTAATATTTATTCTGCTTTATATTCCTAAGGTTTATAGTCGAGTTCGACTTCTTCGTCGATTCTTATATTCTTAGGTGCTAGTTTAAGTAATAAAATATAAAAAACGGGGTATATCCTTATTCCTAGAGGTAATAAAAGTTCGTAGTTAATATCTAAGAGCTTCTTAATAATCTTAAATACTCTAAGTTTCTTAAAATTAAGTTTTTCGCTAAGTCTTTTTATTTTTATATTTCTATATAATAAATAGACCTTATCCCCCTCCTTTAAGGTAGGAACTGCTAATTGTCTTTAATCGTAAAAATGTGCTATTTGTTAGCAGATAAATATAAGTTCTTCTTAAATATCCTTTTATAATCTATAGATTTTCTTCGTTTGTTTTATTACTTCGGCATTATCTTTTTTAGGCAATAGTTCTCTATATATATCGGGGTTATACCCGTAGTTAGTATAGAATAGTAATATTCCTATTATATTTATATCCGCGCTATTATAAGCGACTTATACTAATAGTAAGAGTTTAACCTAATTATTCTGTTTATAGTTAATATAGCTCCTAAGGTAGGCTTTAACGATTTAGTTAAGCCGTTCCGTTTATCTATCTGTTTATAGGTAAAAGGCTGTTAAGAGCTTATATTTAGCTCTTAGCCTGCTTATAAGTCCTTACTAAAACTTTAAAGTAAACTTCGTATTACGATCTGTAACTAGTTCTTTAGGTAATCTATACTAGTTAATAATATTTTATAAGAATATATATACTAATTCTTCTGCTATTAAGGATTCTTAGTAGGGTATAAAGTAGGCGTATTTTATAAGCCTGTCTACTATAATTAGGATACTATTATAAAGTACCTATATTATTAGTTCTTTAGATATAAGTAGTTTAACTATAAAGTCTATTATAACTAACTTCTATAGTCCTATTATAACTAGCAGAGCTCTTAGCCCTCTATAAGGCTTATATCGTGCTGCTTTACTTTTATTATAAGTGTTATATTCCTTAAGTATTATTATAACGTATTACCGTATTCTAGGAAATTTATAGTATTGTCGAATTCGTTTAACTATCGAGGTAATTCTTTAGTATCTATAAGCTAGTGCTTTATATATTCTTTAGATAAGCTTACTTTATAGGTTTTCTAGTATATAGAGTTTTCCTGCCTAGAAGAGTATTCTGTTATTATTGTTAAGATCCTCTTTTTCTTCTAACGTAAGTTGTTGCTATAACTCCTTAAGTTCTGTTTCCTATTCTAAATCTAATATTACTTATAGTATTACGCTAAGCTATCTTAGTTCTTAAGTAATATTACTATCTCGGTCTTATTATAAAATACTTTATATTTCTAGCGCGATATTTTATTTATAGTCCGGCTGCCTGCTTTCTATATCGGCTTTACTGTTTTCTAATCCTTTTCGGTAATAGATTTTTAGATCGAACTATAATAGGAATTCTGCCTATTATATTTATCGTTTATTTAGAACCTTAGTTATAGTAAACTAGACTAAGTTTTTATAATCTAAGTATACTTTTATCTAATGCTTTACGCTAATTAGATATAATTCCTATTTTATAAATGCTTTAATAATTACTATTAATTCTTTATTATAAATTTAGTAGTTAAGTTTTAGTCCGTTAAGTTTCTTAGAGATAAATGCTACTAGATATAGCTTACTGTTTATATCTTATTATCCGAGTTATCTTCCGAGTGCGAAGTCTAACGCATTAGTTTCTACTTTAAATAGTTTATTTAGGTTAGCTTCTATTAAGACTAGTTCTAAAGTAATTATATCCTTAATCTTATTAAATGCCTCTTATACGTCTATAGTCTAATTAAATAGTACGTCTTTTTTAGTAAGGTTAGTAAGAGGTATTATATATTTACTATAATCCTTAATAAACTGTCGGTAGAAGTTTATAAATCCTAGGAAGCCTCTAACTTTCTTTAAGTTAGTTAGCTCTAGCTATTCCTTAACTGCTATAATCTTCGAGTCTTATATTCTAATTTCTCCTAGTAATATAGTATATCTTAGAAAGTCTACTTTTTTAACGTAGAAGAAGCTCTTTTCTAGCTCTACTAGTAGTTTTACGTCTTATAATATTTTAAGTACTTAATATATATACTTTTAATACTTACTTTCGTTTTTAGAGTAAATAAGGATATTATCGAGGTATACTACTATAGTAATATCTAAATATTCTCGTAGTATATAATTAATTATAGCTTAAAAGGTAGCTAGAGTATTAGTAAGCCTAAATAGCATTACTATATACTCGTAGTGCCTGTAGCGTGTTCTAAACGCAGTTTTTTATTCTTCTCCTTCCTTTATATAGATTAAGTTATAGGCTCCCTTTAAGTCTAGGGCTGTAAATACTTTAGCTCTATATAATCGGTTTCTAAGTTCTCCGATTAAAGGTAAGGGGTAACGGTTCTTAACTATAATCTTATTAAGCTACCGGTAGTTAACGTATAGTCTTAACTTTCCGTTCTTCTTAAGAACGAACAGGATTAGGTATCCTGCCGGCGATATCGATCGTTGTATATAACCTTTCGTAAGGTTTTCCTTAAAATACTCCCGGAGTGCTTTAAGTTAGTCTTCGTTTAACTTATATATCTGTTAGAACCTTAGTTATATTCCTTCTTTTAAAGGTATCTCGTAATCTTATTAATTATATTTAGGTAGTCCGGTGTCGAGGACTTCTAAGAATAGCTTAGTATACTTCTTATATTCCTTTAGAATATAGTCCTAAGGTTCTTTTCCTGCTTCCTTAGCTTACTATAGGTAGCTTACGAATTATCTAAGTAGCTCCTTCGTTTATCTAACTATTTCCCTATATTCGTGCTATTATTTTTAGCGTAATACTATTCCTTTTCGTGTTATTACGATCGTTCTTATCGCTAGTAGCCTAGCTTCTTACTGTATTCGTGCCTAGTGCTCGTATCCTTCGATATCTTAGATTACTTATATTATTACTGCTAACTACCTCTTTTTTCTTATTATATTAATCTTTCTAATCGTTTCCTTAGCTTATTATAGTAATACTAGGTATAGTTATATTTTTCCTAATTTATTTAAGAGCCCTTTCTTTACTTCCTTAGTAATATAATCTTTTTTTAGGGTATCTTTTTTTAGTATAACTCCTAGAGCCTAAGTAGTTCCTTAAACTCTTCTAGAGGTATTATTAAGTACGTTTAAGCGTCGCTTCTTTAGACTATCCTTAGTAACTAGACTCTTTCTTACTATATTATTAATTATCCCTTTAATTAAGGCACGGCTTACCTAATTAATTTAGCTAGTAATCTAATTAATACGTAGGTTATACTTTCTAAACTATATAATACCTAGTATTACGTTATAGTTTAGAAGGTCTGTAATATTAAAGCTAAGAGTCTTATAATGCTATTAGATAGTAACAGGGAGGTAATTAGTTTTATTATTAATCTATCCGTTGCTATAAGTAACGTTAGTTCCTTCGATCGTTCTAAGTTAATATAGTTCTTTCTTCTTATAATAAGCTAGTTAATATTTATTAACCGCTTATAAGGCAATAAAGTTCCCTTATACGCTACTATCTAATAGTACGCGTAGCTTAATATTACCGATTTATATTTCTAATTATAGGTAGTTATATTCGTTCGTAGTAGTTGCGTTAAGGAACCTTCTTAGTTTTACGCTATTAGATAGTTTTACTCCTAATAGCTCGACTCGTTTTTTATATTCTCTACTACCTACTATACTAACTCTTTAGCTCGGTTTTATTTTATTCTAGAGGGCGTTACCTCTTTTTTTTAGCTATCTCTTACCGGAGTGCTTTTATTATCTGTTACCTTTTAAGATACTTTTCTAGAGGCTCGGAGTTAGTTTAGCCGATACTCTATATAACCTGCTACGTATATAGGGGTTTTATACTCTGTTAAGATAATTACCTAAAACCGTATAAGTTCTTCTTAAATAACTTTTCGTCTTTACTAGGTATCGAGTGCCTTCTTAGCATTATTCTATTGGTTTTACTAATATCGGTACTATCGTCGTTATCGTTACTTAAGGTCTTGTTCCTTCTGCTAAGCTTATACTTTTAATGCTTAATATAGTTAACAGTCCTTACTAGGGTATTTCCTAAGGTTATTTCCTTCTTCTATATAACTACGTAAGTATCGCTCCTAATTCTATTTAAGAGTAGCGTTTTCCGCGCTATATTATATAACCTCTTATTAAGGTCCGAGATAAATTATTATTAAGATCTAGTCGTTCTATCCTTCTTTCTATTAAGAGAAGAAGTTATTATTTACTTTTTAGTAGAAGTAGTATTTATAATCGTCGTCGATATAGCTAAGTCCTAATACTAGGTTATTATACTATCTATTTACTAGATCTAGCAGATCTAGGTAATACTAGTTATAATATAAGGGTTCTTTTTCTACCTTAGCCTACTATACCCCTAAAATTCGAAATATCGTAATTTCGCTATCTTAGGTATTTACTATCTGTTTTAGGTATAGAGGTAACTAGGTGCTTTCTTAAGTAGTGTTTTCGTTAATCTACTTATTAAGGTCTTTCGCGCGTTTTTAGGCGCCTTCCGAGTCTATATTGCTAGCGGGCTCGGGTTTCTATAATTCCTTTTATTAGATTACTTTATTAGTAACGTCGAGTATTATTCTTTTATCCCGGATAAAATTAGAGATTTACTGCCTATTCTTATACAGTGTTCCTTTTATAATTCGTAAGGCGTAGGTTTATCCGAGGGGTTCTTCCTCCTAAAAAGTTATCGTATAGCTAGTGCCTGTTTCTGCCCTAGTTTTCTAGGTGTCGGGGATAGGGATAATATTGTCGCGGTAAAGTTTTAGTAAAGCCTTATTTCGATATTTCCGAAGGTAGTCTTAAAAGTCCTTACCTTCCCTAGACTCCTCCTCTACTGCCTTAGCGAAGTAATTAGTGCTAGAACAGTCCGAGTCGCTATCCTTAACGACTATATTATATAGTAGTCCCCTTCTGCCTATTACTAAGGTTTTATAACCTATATTACTATTACGCCGTTTTCCTTTAGGTATAAGCTTCTATTTTTTTTTCGGCTTACTTCTGTAGTTATATACGAAATAGCCGGGTTTACCGCAGTTAAAGCATTCGAGCTTCGATTTATCTTTTTGTATAGTAGCGTTAAGTTCTATAGGTCTTATATATTATCTATACGCAGTACTATTATAGTTATTTCTCTTATTCCCCTAGAATTTCCTCTTAATATTTAAGGTATAGGCTCTTAGGTAAGCTTTACCGAGGGTTTTCTCGTTACGTTTTTCGAGTTATTGTTTATAGTTACGGTTATCGATTCGAACTACTATCTTAGCGTACTTCGAGAAGTTATTTAGTTAATCTTCCTTAGCGATATTATCCTTAACGCTACTCTTTAGTCCTTTATAGAACCGATCGATTAGAATATTATTTAGCTATCCTAGGACTATAATAATCCGTTAGAATTCCGAAAGGTATTCCGAGGCGGAAGTGCGTTAAAAGCACTTATCTAGGTCGCGTCTTACCTATCGTTCCTCTTTAGATTTACCGAAAGCTCCTTTAAATACGTCTTCGAAGTTTTCGTATCTTTCGAAGATCTTATCGGTATCCATGTCCCGTTTATCTAGGGTATATTCTAGGTAGTCGCGTATAGTTAGTTTAAACTATATAAGGGCCGTTCCCTTAAGTTGTCCGGCTATAAAGAGGACTTTATCTAGTTTATTGCGAAACTCTTCCTTATAATATTAAAAGTAGTATTATGCTATAGTAAAGAAACCTTAGAGAGTTCCTTTAGTTTTATCGAAAGACTTAGGTTTATCTAGCTTAATCTTAGACTATCTTTCCTTATAGTCGATATCTATAGGTTCCGTCTGCTTATTAGTTTTCTTTAGTGCTTTAATTTCGGACTTAGCCTTTTTAATTACCGCTACGTAGTCGGCTTTAAGTTATACGATAAGCCCTTACTAAGCATTCGTATTCTGCTAGAATATATTCTGCTATTTATATAAGGCCTGTAGCTATTGTTATATACGGTTAAAGGCCTTACTAAGGTTAAAGGTGTCGGATGCTATAATTAATAGAGTATAAAGTATTACGTAGAGGTATATATTAAAAACTGTCTAAATAAGAGTTATTAAAATATAATAATTATAGTAGTAACCTTTATAAAATACCTGTCTATAGTCGTAAGGTTAATATTATTAGAAAGTATATATATATAACTAGTTTAAGCAATACTTATTCTTCGTCGTATTTATAAATAATTAAGAAGAAATAAGTCCTATTATATAAATAATACTTAGATTAACAACTAAAGAGCAAACTATAAAAGCTATCTAGGTAGTAATAACTATATTATATATCTAGCTCTTTAGTATATAACTACGTTAACTATATACCGTTATCTGCGTAGTCGTTCTTAACTACGTTAACTACGTCCTATAGTTTACGTAGTCGTTATAACCCTAACCCTAGTACTAACTAATAGTTAGACTCCGCAGTCTAGTACTATTAGTTCGGCACTTCGGCATCCGGGTTAGGTTTCCTGTATAACCTGAACAGGCACCCTTAGCGTCTGTTCCCTTAGGTTATAACATATACGGTTAGCTAGACTATAGAGGTTCCGCATGCCCTATAGCAGGTCGGTATATAAATATTATTATTATTATTATTAATAAGTTATTATCTTTCTAGATCTTTTCTTTTATTTTTATTTCGTTAAAAGGGGTATTAGGTAATATTATAGTCTCGGTCTAAAAATATACTATAGAGGCTAAATTAGGCCTAGGTAGTACTAATTATAAGCTCTAGTTTCTAGTATAAGCTATACCGAGGTTAAGAGGCTGCGTAGATATAATGTTATTCTGCTTTAGGCTAGGTATAAGTAACTCTAAGCTTTAATCCTCGGTATAGGGCATACCGAGGTTAAGAGACTGCGTAAGTAACCTGCTATTTAAGGGATATACTATATAGGCTAAATTAAGCCTAGGTAGTATTAATTATTAGCTTTAATTACCGGTATAGGCCTTACCGAATACTAGAGGCTACGTATACGTACCCTTAGTTTTAAGAGATAACGTATCTAGTTATAGCGAAAGCACGACGTAGTATTATAATAACAGGAGTTACGTAGTAGGCTGTCTTAAGCTTCGGAGAGCTATAAATAATCTCGTAAATCCTATTAGTAGTATTACTAGAGGCTGTAGCAGAGGTATAATAAGGCATTATAACAATAAGGGTTCTGCAGTAGGCTGTCTTAGGCCTTAAAAACTCCGGTTTACTAGCCTATTATCCTTCTAGATCTTCTCTTCTCCTTTATAGGCTAGCTATTAAAGGTCGTTATAGACTAGCCGAAGGTCCTCGTATACCGGCTACTAAAAGGCTTCCTTTTAGTTTAGCCGAAGGTCTTTGTTTTAGATAAGTCTTATAAGCAGTATAGGCGAGGCTTTATTCTATAGCAGACCGGGTATAGGAGGCACTATTAAAGGCATTATAGAGCCGGTATAGGGTATACCGAGTATATAAGGCTATATAAATAGTTATTCTAGGCTATAGAAGCCTATTATCTGCTTTCACGTAATATATACGCTATTATATAGTATTTATACTTTATACGTTATATACTATTAACCTTTACTTTTTGTATAGCTTATATAATACTTTTAAAGCTTATAATTTTAGATACTTTAATTATAAGTGCTAAAAGTTCTTTAAATCTTTTTTAATTAGTAACGGTTATATAGTTTTCTTTTAAGTTAATATAAGTATCGCAGATATAATAATACTAGTATCGTTTATTAAAATTACTATTTAATTATTTAAGTAAATAGAAAGTAGCTTATATTTAAAGAAAACTAATTTATAATAATATACTAATTACTTAATTACTATACTCTTTTTAAATACTTTATATCGAAGCGTATAGTTTAGTTTTCTATACTAAACGTTTACTTATTTTAACTAAGCTTTTAATATAATATTAATATAGAAACTTTTTCTAATTATAACGTTTTTAAGAGCTAGGTTTTCTATATTAGGTTTTCGAGCTTTATTAAGAATATGTTTAATTATTTAAGTATTTTTAGTAATAATCGGAAAAGTAGTAATACTAGCTTTTATAACTTTATAAAAATTAGCTTAGTCGACTAATTCTAAAATAAATAGGTTAATAGTATTAACTAAGTATAAAGCTTTATAATTATTAATTAGTATACTTTATAAAAGCTAGTATAAAAAAGCTTAAATAATTAAATATAGTTTTTACGCTTTTAAAGTAAAATATTTATAAGAAAAATTATTAATTTGCTTTAAGTATATAAACTATCCTTACTTATTCTTTTACTTACTATTTATCTACCTTTTATTAAAAAGCTGTTTTCAGAAAGATAAATAGCTCGATTTTTTAAAGCGCTTACAAATCTCGCTTACTTATAAAAGCGTAAAAAGGTTTTTTTCTAAGCCTTTAAGCTATCTTTAAAATTAGTATAGTTTTTAAGACTTTATAGGTGCTTATAAATATAAAGATAATATTACTTTAGTTTATTACTATAAGAAGCTTCTTAAAAAATTACTAAAAAGCTTCTAAGTATTATAAATATAGTAGGGCCTTTAGTAGTATAATTAGTCTTTTTATAAGCTGCGCTAATAAACTACGCGCTAAGTTCTTTAAATATAAAAGTATAATTCTTTAGCTTATTATCTTAGATTAGTTTATATATTACGTAACTAGCTTAGTCTAACGCTATTTATTAACTTATAATGTTATGGAAACCTTTAGTTATAAGTATACCTTTAACGTCCAATATATTATAAGCTTAAACGTGGCCTGGGCATCGATGTCTTGGTTAACAACCCACACGTTGGCGAGAACCTCCAAAACCACCTCTTCACTGGGTTGGTGTTTGAAGTGCAGGACAATGTGGACACACTCGATGCTTTCTTCCGCTAAGAATCCGACGCCGTCGCCGCGGCTATGGAGGACTACGGCTCGAAGGGTACAGGCCCGCTGAGCACTAGTAACATGAGAACCATGGCCCAGTTTCCGCTGCCTGAGTTCCAGACCGAAGACGGACGCCAAGAAGACAAATGTTCAGTGATATGAAACCCGATCTGATCACACGTCGCCCTCCACCTACCACGCCGGCCTTCGCCGCTGCAGACGAGAATTTCGTACGCTCCACCATCACGAACCGCTTGAAACCGCTTGGAAATTATGTGTTTGGCTCAGGATACGCGCCATTCGAAGGATCCAGCCCGACCTTTCGTGCTCCCGGCAAGTACATTTCAGTTGCAATAGGGCTATCGCACCCACTCCCACGCGGCTCTGTGCATGTTACCAGCACCACGCCAGGGTACGCTGGCAGCAATCAAGGGTTGAACATTGATGCCCGATAACCCCCACACCCGCTGAACCTGGAGGTGCTGGCACGCCAGGTCCGCTTCACGGAGGATACCATTAGCCGCGCAGAGCCACTGACACGCTACTTCAAACCACGTACCAACCGGTTCACGGACCTGGAGGCAACCAAGGAATATGTTCGCAATACTGTAGACGGGGCATATCATTACACTGGCACATGCTCCATGATGCCACGTGCTATAGGCGGAGTGGTAGATAACAGACTGTGCGTTTATGGTTGCTCCAATCCACGTGTCTGTGATGCGAGCATCGTGCCCATAGAGCCAGCAGCAACCCCCCAAGCAATTGTCTATGGAGTGGCCGAACTAGGAGCCAATCTCATCAAGGAAGACATGCTGTAAGCCAGACCGGGCCGCAAGTCTCAACTGAACAGTTTTGGGCTTTGTATTACGCAAGGTGGTCTATACATGTCCGTGGGAGGGGGGCGTGACGATGGATGTTGGCACCGCGCTTTCCAAGGTTGTGGGATCCAATCCTTTGGGGCCTTATTTGGTGACGTATTTGGTAGACTAACACAATGAGAAAGGTATTACCGATTCTCATGTTTACATCTCCACTTCTAAGGAAGACAGGCAGCTCTTTGTTACCAGAACCGGAAACACCTGCGGAAGGTTATTCTGAGTATGTATTACCCGAATTATCTTCTAAACCTCATCAATTTCCAGAAACACACCACATTTACTTTAAGGAGGAGAGCATGCCCCTCAAGTTTGATATCCTCCAGGGCTGGGACAGATTACTCCAGCAATCACTTCGCTGTGGCATTGCTCTAGAATCTCGAAGGTTGGAGGGGTAACTGCCAACAGGTACCATCCCCGTGTTCAGCAGCGGTGATAATATCTTATCATCTCATATGAGGGCCACATATGATCCTGTCAGGGCGTTGCATAAGAATCATGGTTCGTGGTGACAGAAATTTGTTGCACTACGAAGAGAAGGAGACATGTATATACAGTATCAACCTATCTTCCCACAGCGCAACACATGTCTTTTCTTGTGGGCAGAATAAAATAGTGTTGGAGGATGCAGGATGCAGAGTAGCAACGCATCCAGAAACCAGTGGGAGATCTATTCCAATCCCAGTAACATTGAAGCCATTCTTTCACCGGTATTGGATACCAACCTTTGGCATTGAATACAAAACCTCGAAGGCAAATCCTTGCTTGTGATTCACAAGAATCTCGAACTAGATGGCCCGAAACAGGAACGGACGTCATCAAGACGCTGGAGATCTGGTTGGCCACTCGAATGCACCGTCTAACCAACACCTTCAGTTTTGCTGGTGCGCTCCAACTTCACCGGTATCGAAGATTGGGAATGGATGCTCGGACGGACACACGTTTAACATTCTGAAGATACCACTTCGGGTAAAGATGTTTTGCATCTGGGGATGCAACTTCTTTGCCTCGTCCAGGTACATCCCCCCAGGCTATTCGCCACAGCTCAAACGTTGATGACCATAAGAACTGCATTGTTCACGGTAAATATATATGACATAGCAAAGTTGTCAGTCTCTTGAGTCGAAAAGGTTTATTGCCCTTTCTGCAATTGCACCACGGTACCCAGACCACTAGTACCATCAGCTGCTCCTGTCGAAACACCACCCTGAGCAAAATAGATCTCCTTTGCGATGTCGTCAAACGCGACGACTGCTGCAGAGAAGAAAGGGGACCCGAGAGTACAGCTTAATTCCTCGGCAACGACACTTAGGACGCAATAGCCGGGCTCGACGCCGTCGAGGTAACCACGGATGAGATTTCTGTATGGCAACGAGATAGTAACATTGTTCCACTCAAAGTCCAGAGTAGCCGTGGCCGGGATTGACTCGCAGGAGCCCTTGTATGCCAAGACATCGGTGTGAGGGATGTTTGTAAGACCGGTGATGTTGGTGATATCAAGGCTGATTGGCAACTCCAAGTTCGGGCTACCAGTGTCCACAAGGCAAGTTGAAACCGAGTTCTCCAAGGGAATAGCGGTGGTTTTACCGGTGGCATTCAATGCTCTCGTTCTGAAAGTGGGCGTGGCAATGTAATAGCTGCCCGTAGACCAGTCCGAATCCACTTTCACAAGATCGCCAGAGTACTTGGAGCTTGGGGGCAGGGCACCAAAAAGGGCAGTGCCAATGAAAGTGCCTTCGATATTCTCAGGGGCTTTGTCGAACCATAAGCTCAGCGTATTGGAGGATATTATACCGTCACCCAACAGCTCCGAGCGAAACGTGGAATCAGGGTCCAGGCCCAGAATGCTGATATCGGTGGAATACCCAGTGCAAGTCGTGGATTCTCCACTTGCAAGGATAGTTTCATTGGAGACGGCGACCCTTCTGTTTGGTAGCTCGAAGTAGCTGCTCTGAGGAAAGCTGATGGTGTCGTTCATGGTGTAGTAGCTGTAGACTATGTGGGCATTGCCCCCGTATGAGAATAGCTGGGCTTCATCAACAGCAGGCGTATGGGTTTGGGAGACGTTCCAGTCGTAATAGGGTGTAAGTGTTTCATTGCAGGGCCCCCTTTCCCCCGTGTACTTGGTACCGTAGAATGCCAAATTGCCAGGGCCCGCAACCCAGAATGCAGAACTTCCGGTGTCGAAGATAGTCGACACGGAGGATTCCTGGCCTGGTGTACCCCAAACTATGTTCGTGGTGATCTTTGGGAGGCTGCCATATTCCCATGTCAGAGGGACAGCTGCGTACCCAGATGTTGACGTGAGGGCTGGCGCTGCTTTTGAAACAGCAATGATGGCTGAGGCTGATAGGAGCTGAGAAAGCATGTTGGCCAGCTTCTAGCACGTAATTGATTGTTGTATGGTGATATGGAGACTGAAAGCAAAGGCCCAAGTAAGTGAGTGATTGGCGCAAAGAATTCGAAGCTGATCTTGTGAGTTATCAGCCAGATGCAAACGCGGGTTGGCAGTTATATTAATGAGCAGCAACTTAGCGGCACGAACCGCCCTGCTGGCCACTTGAATGCTCCTGATCCCCTGGATTATGTGACCAGTAGAAGGAGCCACGTACGACAGTCCGGGGGCGGATGGACACAGAGTGGTGACATTTGAGGGAATACGAAGTTTTCGCCTTTACAAAATCAAGATGGTTACATCGACAACGGCCTGAAGTGCCTGAATTAGGAAAGAGATTTTCTAATGTCCCATTTCAAACCCCACCTCCACGCGAATTTGGTGCCTGGAAACATGTTCGAGGCCCGTCTCTCTTCCGGTCTCCCGCTAATGTATATCAACACGAGCGATTGTGGTAGATAACGCATTCAACTTGCAAGGACGTGATATCACTTGATAGATCGGCAGTTCCGACTACCGAAGCTTTTCGTATCTGTGTTGTGGAGTTAGTCAAGTCTGCTGGTGGTGCACGCGGCCGCGTATCTGTGTACCACGATCAAGCTTAAATTAAAGGAGCGAATGATGGCTGTCAACCTTACCGAGCAGACATGGGTAAGGTTAAGTATCCACTGTCCAGCCTTACCAGGGTCTGCCATTGGTGGAACCAGCGAGTGCGGAATGCTACTCGATATTTATACCATCGTTATATGACGGTTTCAGTGTCGTCGTTGCATGACAGTAGAGCTGCGATAAAGATATTCGTCTCTGCTCATTTTCCTGTCGTGGGATTCATGTCGCATTTCTGTACGAAGGTCACGATATAAAATCGTGAGAGAGATGAGTGTAAACAATAGAGACAATAGGCAGATGGGTGTAAATCCTTAATATTAAAGATGAATAACTGTGGTGGTGAGCCTGAGGGAGGGAAGGCCCCTTCCTATATATAATTATTAGGTAGGTCGACCTGATGGCAGTCAGGTGACCCTGTAGGCCTCGTATTATTAATTATACCGATTACTAGTAGTTACTAGAATCTTCATTATAACTCACAATTCCCCTTCCTTCTCTAACGCCAACCAAGATGATAAAACCTGCATCGTGGGGTATCTTTATAGCACTGGGCACGCCTTACAATTCGTTGCTGCCTTGATTCCCAAGTAATGCCCTTCTGTTCAGTTCGAGAGCGTAAAGACCGGGTGCGCGAAGCCATGCAGCACTCCCGGGTACCTCTATGTGTTGTGCTAGACTGACTAGGCTACAGTCTACCGGATGTCCAGGACGCACAGGCGCACGCACCTTTATTCCAGGCTGTTTTCGATCACAAGCAGGGCCAAGCTGAAAGCGGCTCTATTGGAGGCGCTAACATGACGAAAGTGATAGCGTCCCGGGAGCGGACGCCGTACGATGTGGTGCTGGAGATGTCAGATAATCCGACGCGAGATCTACTCATCACTGTCAAGCTTAGGTTTTAAAGCCGGTTTATATTCGACGGAGACTTTGTTAGGAGTTTCTATAGACTATAGTAGATTTGGATTTTACTTTAATTTTCTTGTTTACTAAAGTTAAAATTCAAATATGTCCTACGCTAGATATTAAATAAACATACCACCCTCCGTTAAGACTAAATACATGATTCGATACTCTTTACTATTCAAACTCGCCATTGTGACATCCATTTCCTCACCCACTCCTCACTCACAGGCCCAACGTTCCTAAGCGTTTCGCTTATCTGCCATGTCTTTTTCGACGACATTGCTCTTGGAATCTTGTCGGCACCTGACACGCCAACATAGAAGTCTAACAGACGTACAGCTGGGTTCTTCTCAACATTCAACGTTGACGAGTCTGCGCTTTGTTTCAGGGTCTCGAGCCACGTATCGAAGGGCACAAGCTTTACCCCCACGGACCCTGGAGAGTATGAGGCCGCAACTGCAGGCATCAGGTGGCTGCTCCAGGAAGTCACATTATGGTTGACGACGTGGAAAACCTTTGCGGACGGAACTTGCTCTGGCCCTTCATTGGTTGAACAAGCGAGAAGCACCTCGATGAGGATGCTAGATACCTTGTCCACAGGGAGCCAGTCCACACGGTCACGGGATGGAAATGTCGCTGGCAACACGCCGAGATACGCCGAGGAGATGATTATCTTCAAAGGGTAGTTCAGCGTATGAAAACAGGCACGGGAGCAGAGCGTGGTCATGAAGTAAGCTTACCGAAGGAATGTACTCGTGGCGATTCCACACACCCGATGGACTTTTGACAGGGCCAGCTATAATTCCAACCCGGCAACAGGCAGACCGTACAGATGATACCTTCGCAGCTTCCGCCAGGAGACACTCAGAGACGAGTTTGGATTGCCCATAGCCCATTGGTGCTGCGACACTGAGGTCTTCTATGACCTCTTCAGGGGCAAGTCCGGGTCCATTCCAAGAGCCAACGGCTGAGACACTCGACACGAAAAGAATGAAAGCGTTGTGCTTGGATTCATGAGAGAAATTGATTAGGTTGCTCACACCTTGAATGTGTGGTTCAAATGAGGCAACAGTCCAGTTGAAATTGACCGGCCATTGATTGTCTAGAAGAGGTTAGAGGAGCTCATCAAAGTGTGACAGGCGAGGATCACCGGGATATTTACGGATAATATGGGTTACTGTATTGAGAAACTGGGAATACTGAATATCCTCAAGTCCCATTCGGGGCAGCGATAGATCCGCCTTGATGAAGTCTACCCGTGAGCCACTGATCGACGTAAGACCACGCTGTACGCTATTCTGAAGGTGCCGTTCCACTGCTGAAGAGGAACGGTTCAAGCAGATGATTCTCGCAACATTCTTGTCTCGGTAAAGTGCATCAAGGATGTACGATCCCAGGGACCCGGTGCTTCCTGTAAGGAGCACCGTGATATTGCGTTCCGGCGGCAAATTCGACATGCGAGTACTCGAATTGGGGAGCTTCTTGGTATATCTCTTCAATAGAAGCTGCGCGTCATTATCAGAAGATTGTGCAGCGGGGGTTGGGCCGAATTCTTGCGACCGGCCGGGCAGACGATGAGGTGAGCTAGCGTATTTCAGTATACGAGATGCAAGGTCGTTCAGCGTAGGGTGTGCATAGACGTCCTTTGGGGAGAACATCTCCAGCCCAGCCCCTAGACCTTGTCTCTTGGCCTGGAACTTCACCTCACGTGCCATTCGTATGACATGGAGTGAATCAACGCCAAATTTGAAGAGATCCTGGCTGTCTTCTGTTACGTGTACCCCAATAATGTCCACCAGAAGGTCTCTGAGCCAGTTCTTCACTGCATCAAGAGACGCAAGGTCCAGTCGCGGCCGGTTCTCCATGACCATGATGTAGTCTTCGGAGTCCTCGACAGACCGGTACAGGTGTTCAATGTCTGGCTCGTACAGGGTATACGTTTGGAATCTTTGTATTTTACCCTGGCCAAGGTACCGTACTGGGCGTCTGGGATCAGCGAACAGAATGTGGTACTGATCCAGCTTTCCATGCGCAGGCGCATGTGCATTGGCTTCGTCGAGGAAGGGCATCAGTCTATGCACGGTTTCCTGGCGTTCAGTCACGGACTTGGGTGGCTTGTTCTTGAGCTCGATCAGAACGGCGGGCTGGAACTTTCCGCGTCCCACCACCATAGCGCTCTTGACTAGGGGGCTGCTCATCAAAGCGGCCTCCATGAGGGCTGGTGAGACTTTCTCTCCGTTGCTCAAGACGATCACGTCGTCCTTTCGTCCGAGGTACCGATACAGGAACGGCTTGATAGGGTCGGGATGTCTTTCGTAGACGTCGCTCATTGACCATTCGCTGATGCTGGGGAAGTTCATGAAGACACCTTGGTATAGTTCGATGCCCCTGTTTCGCACCAGGAATAGCTCATACATTCCAGGCAAGTACTCGCGCATCTCTATGCCCGAATATGTCGGATGCCAGTAAAAATATGACCAGTCTTCGATGGCTGGTGCCAATCTCTGCAAGCAAGCAGTCTCAGTTGAGCCAAGATTCGATATAACTCTAGTGTGCTTCGAGATGATGTTTCCGGCCATCTGCGAGAGAGGAGCTGAAGTGTCCAAGTCAGTCTAATGCAGTGTAGACAGTGACAACCAGTGTAAACATACCTCCACTGGCAATAACATATTCGAGACGATTGATACGACTCAAGGCATCCTCATCGCGACTTAGCTCCTCGTATATGGATGGGGCTCCCATGGACGCGTCTACCGATGCATGTATATGCATTTCGTCCACATATACCGAGTTGGGCACAACTTGAGGCGCTCCATACACCAAAGTCACGCCCAAGAGTAGAGACCAAGTTATGCCGGCGTTTAGACCACTCGTGTGGAATAATGGCATGGATGTGTAGGCCCTCGTGGCTCTACTGTATATCTCGGTGGTTGGGACATACCTGTCAACGTGTGGGATGGTGCGCCACGCCTCGTAGGTGCTCAATACGCCATTTTTCCAGACAATGGGCTTGGGTAGTCCAGTAGAGCCAGTTGTATGAAGTACGAGACACGGATCCATCTTGGCCTGCTCGAAGGTCTTGGTATATGGATAGATCGGAACCTGGATGGAATCGTCGAGCAATTCCGCTAGCTCAGGTACAACGGCATTTGCCATGATACGGCGTCTTCGGATGTCTTCGACATCGATGCCTTCACCGTTCAAGAATATGCGGCATTCTACACCATTGAGAACGTTTATCTGTCCTTCGATGCTGTTTCGCGGAGACAGGAATAGCATCTAGAAGATATTTAGCCTCGAAGCCATGTTGATGTCTTAGAAGAGTTTCCATTACTCACTTTGTAGCCAACCTTGATCGCACCGAACATGAACAGAAAATAGCGGATGTCATCTTTTGACAGGGAGTTAGATCGTCTGCTGTATGAAAATGTTACGGCGTGTGTATGCTTACTTGGTCCCATATACGCAACTGTCTCGAAACCTTTAGGCTTCCCAAGCAACGTCTCTAAGTACCAGCTAGTTCTGTTCACTGCATTGGCGAACTGTTTTGCAGATACATCAATGAAGCCATCTTGAGGTTTGGCGCCTTTTGCATAAGAAAAGAGGGGGTGGTCGGGTGCCTCTCGCGCAATCTCATCTGGGATGAGATGAACGAGCCGGCCTGTTTTTGCCCGTGAGGATTGAAAGACTTCAGGAACATAGTGTTGAGAAGGGGTCAAATCAGACATCTTTGCCTGCGATAACTGCTGTAATCGGTAATAGACAAGGCTCTATTCTCCTTGGACCTGGCAAAGATGTGTTTCCGTCTGGGACACAGTAATATGGGTTGTCTGACCCAAAGCTTTCAGTCTTATCGAAACATTTCATGGACTTTCGCCACAAAATAAGACATCCAGGCAGCCGTCTCCGACATGGAACTATCCCATCTTCCTGTCTTCCGGGTAATTTCAGTTTTACTGCCTTGCCCTTCCTGTCGTTCACTAGTACAAGCCTAAGAGGTGCCTGTTGCCATCCCAATATCTCCGTATCTCCATGTAGAAAATGATCTCAAGCTAACACCAATCGAATAAGACTGCACCTCCTTATCGAAGCTCTGGTGAGATTCATGACGCTTCGTCCGGAGGTCAGCACTCCATGGATCATGAAGTTCTCTCTAGTTTCAGCCACACGAAACTATGCCCAGGTGCGGACCCACATGTGAAATCCACCACAGAGGTACAGGCTGGTTGTAACCTCACATTACCATCCGGATAGTCAGTCGGCAGTCTCTGGAAACAGTCCCACGTAAGCGAATGCAGCCACTCCGCACTTTTCAGGGGAACACTACAAGTGCTGACGATGTATTATCCCGGGTGTACCGAAAGGGTATTCCGCGACTTGATCATATGTCAACCAACAGCCGATTTGTATCCCAAATCCAGTGAATTTGGCCGAAGATATGCAATGCACAATATTCGTTGTGGGCAGGTATAGGCTACTCGGAGTTTCCGGAGAAACATGCATTCTTGCAATCCTACCTGCCAAGGCTAAGGCTAGGTAGAACTGCCCAGGTGGGAGACGCCGAACCATCTCCTTCCGCAACGGTGAATATTCACGGCTCTTCTCAAGTAAACAGAGAGAGAGAATACGATGTGATGCATGACTGAAACACTACATTAAGGGTATTGCAAGCGGGTTAAAGTATACCTTGCTCAAGGTATAAATACCCTCAGAATATCGGAACATGATTCTTTCCCTTAGATCAATCCACATCGCCAAACCGAAAACAGTTCAAAGAGAAGAGAAACAACAAGCAAGATGTTGACCAGCGTCCTTCCATTCTCGGTGAGACTCAATCTTGTGTATTCTGTCAGATTCTACGTTGGAAGTAACCGTTACTAACTTCTGATGTCCAAATGTTAGCCTGAGATGGCGGCCACCGTGACGGAATATTGCACCGCTCACTCTGATGACACCTCGGCGGAGATGAAACAGCTCTGGGACTGGACATATGAGAAATTCGACAACATGAATGCCGGCAAAAACACTGCTGACAAAATGTCATCTCCTCTCCAAGGGGCGACGAACAAGTTCCTTGCCGAGCTGTTGAAGCCGAAGAGAAGTATGTACCCTCGACTCACTTACACATCTTCAAGGTTACACAGGGCTGACATTCTCCTATCATAGTTCTCGAGATCGGCTGCTTCACTGGGTATAGTGCGTTGGCGTGGTACGAAGGTACCACAGACACACAGGCAGAGATCATTACCTTGGAGCTGGACGAGGAAATGATCCAGGCAGCTAAGCGTAATCTGAGCCACTTTGGTATCGGAGATCGCGTGAAGCTCGTTGAGGGCCCTGCCCAAGCGACCATACCCACCCTGACAGGGCATTTCGACCTCATCTTTGTTGATGCCAACAAGGATGGCTACCAGGGCTATGTCAAGCAAATCCTGGACTTGAAGCTTCTGTCCCCCGGGGGAGTCATCCTGTGTGACAACGGTAAGGCGCAAGTGAGATTTCGTGTTACACGAGATAATTTTGCTGATGTTTCATACTGCAGTGTTCGCTCGTGGCATGACAATCTCGACCAAGGCCAACCCTTCGCTACCCCAGGAGCTGAGACCCTACTGGACCGAGTGTGGCAAGGCGCTTGACAGATTCAACAAGTTCTGCAAGAATGAGCCCAGGATCGACACTATCATGTTGCCGGTTTACGATGGACTGACATTGATCAAGTGGAAGAACAACCCCTGAGCCATTTGGGTATCAGGGACCTAGCCCGGCCGGGCGGGATCTTCCATGGCACTTTCGCAGGATTCACCTACTTATAAGTTATGCTGAGGCGAGATAGACGAGCCAATGAAACACAGACGTGCTCCGTAACTCCTTTTCGCAATATGACGTGAGCCTATGTGCGACTCTGATTGTAATATCCGTAAAGCGAAAAGTAAAATGCTATATATGTATGTAGGGCCATTCTTGAGTCGACTTGACCGTGGTAAGCACTACTGTCTCGCGCAACATTGAAGTTTATTGCATTTGTTGACTATTTCAAAGATGACCCCCACGCTTCCTGCCAGGCCGCTGGGAGAAAACGGACCACATATCCCAGCGCTGGGGCTGGGTTTGATGGGGCTGAGCTGTACGTTCTGCACTTACCAGGATAGTATCCAATGTTAGGCAGCTAATCGATCGAGTTCGAACAAGCATTCTACGGAGTTCCACCACCCGATGAGAAGCGCTTCAGGCTCCTCGATCTGGCTCACGAATCAGGATGTATTCACTGGGACTCTGCCGCCTTGTACGGAGATAGTGAAGAGCTTCTTGGCAAGTGGTTTCAGCGTACCGGAAAACGCAAGGAGGTCAGGCTACTCCGGGATCTCATGTCGACTCTATGCTGGGGTCTCTTGTAAGGACCAGTGACACTAACGTCAACCACGGCATCGATACAGATCTTCCTGACTACCAAGTTCGGAAACCATGTCACCCCTGATGGGGGACGTGAGATTCGGAACGATCCAGAATACATCCGGCAATCTGTCGCTCAGAGTCTGGAGCGACTCAAAACTGACTACATTGACCTTCTGTACTGCCATCGCTTCAGTGGGAAAACTCCCGTAGAGGATATAGTAGAAACCATGAAGGAGTTCGTTGAGTAAGTAGGCACCTCCGTTGTTCAGAGCTACATGTCGTTGACCCAGGCACCCTTGTATTTCACAGATCGGGAAAAGTACGGTATCTGGGACTTAGTGAATGTGGTGCAGACACTCTCCGCCGTGCATCCAAAGTTCACCCAATTGCCGCCTACCAGATTGAGTACAGTCCGTTCTCATTGGACATTGAGAACCCAGAGCTAGGCTTGCTAGCAACATGTCGTGAACTGGGTATCGCTACTGTGGCATATTCGCCGCTGGGGCGCGGCATGCTCACGGGCCAATACAAGTCACCGGACGATTTTGAAGAGGGCGACTTTCGTCGCAGCATTCCACGATTCTCCGCAAAGAACTTCCCAAAGAACCTGAAGCTGGTGGATTCTTTGAAGCGCATTGCGGAGAAGAAGAGCTGCACCACGGGACAGTTGACACTCGCATGGTTGATGAAACAGGAGGACATTTTCCCAATCCCGGGCACCAAAACTCCCAAGTATCTCCAGGAGAACATGGGCGCCTACGCTGTTGATATGAGCGATGAAGAGTATGCGGAAATCCGTCAGGCCGTTGAGAACGCCGAGGTGCACGGAACAAGGGTGGCGGCAAGCCTGATGGGAGCACTGATCAAAGACACGCCGCCGAGAAGATGATCACAACCAGCACTTGAGAACAATGCCAAGATAGTCACATTCGATCTCCATAACTTCCGGTCATAATTCTGAATCTATTATGCTACTGCTATCATATTCCTCCTGCATCAGGGATACTCCGGATCGTCTGTGTAAATGTGATAGGCCTCAAGAGCCAATGGAATAGTCAGCGCCACGATGCGTAATAACACAATCTACTTGTGATACAAGGAAGGAGGACCGACATGCTACCATTACTGCAGAAGGAATCAAGCCACTCTGAGTAGGTATCATAGCAAATGAATCCCACCAATAGTTTTAGCCAAGGTCTGATTTCATCTAAGGTTTCGGTGATGAACGATAGTAATTTGCGGGCTGATGTCCTTTTGACATGCAGAACAACGCCACCACTCAAGAATACCAAAAGTCTCCAGCATCTCGCTTATCTTCGTCTTATTTGCGTCTGAGGTACCTCTTGCACGAGATGCTTTACTCGGAGTTCCTGATTTGTGTGCATCAAGCTGACAAGTTGGTGTGTGTACTTACGTCGGTCAGCCGGAGCTTTACTTACCAGGGGGAGGACCTCCGTGATACAAATTCGGTGTAAGCGGTGTGATCCCGGAATGCAGAAGGCCAAATCGGGAAACATAGAAGTCTTTTACGTCACTCTTACCGAAGTGTCCTGCTTCAGCCTCTGATGTAAACTGCCCAAGTGTAGAGCCAGCCTGTGGGGAGTTGAGGGTAGAGACGATTCCCGAGGTCGCCAGTTCACGACATGTGAGAATGTCGTGAGTTCACACAAGGAAGCTTGCGTTGTTGCATATCAAGGCATAGAACTCTGGAAACGTCCAAACGCAGTCCCCATAGAACTATCCGAGCCTGAGTGTGCCAGGCGGAAAATCTTCCACTTCTCATCATCGTTCACCTTCCTTGAAGCAGGACTGCCGAAAATGTCACACCTTACTCAGACATATCTCTCATCACTATATGATGAATACGGTGAACTGAAGGTGTTAGATGACATTATTCGTCATCGAGCCAAAGATTCTCCACCACGACCTATACTAGGCTATCCTCGCACTGAAGAAAGCGTTGACGACTACGAGCACTTCACTGGCTTGGAACTCGACAGCTATATCGACGGTGCAGTGAGGATTTTTATCATCTCAGCCGGCCTCAATTCTGTGTGTATTTGAAATCATGTATTTTTTCGAGCACAGTTGTCAATTTCTCTAACACGATCCCTTCCTCTAGAGCGCTCGTGAAACCATTGGTCTCTTGGCTCCGTCTAATCTTGACTTCATCGTCTCTTGGTTCGCACTAAGTCGACTTGGCCACACTGTCCTTTGTCTCTCTCTACGGATACCGCCTGCTGCCATAGTTCATCTTCTACGACATACAGGTTGCCACAAAGTCGTGTGTGGGCAGACAAGAACCATTTCCAACAACTTGGAAGCAGTAAAGCAAGAAGTACCATCCTTGTCTTGCCATCCGATTCCCCTTCGAGTTGATTACGATGTTGCTCGCCCGGAGGGCGTTTCGCGCTTTGTTCGCGAGTTCGACAGACAGGAAGAAAACACACAGCCAGCCTTGATAATGCATTCTTCGGGGTCCACAGGGATGCCAAAGCCAGTAGTGCTGACCCACAAAGCTGTCCTCACCCATGCCACTCAGGGTGCTGGTATGGATAACTTTGGCGCACTGCCTTGGTTCCACATGTACGGCATATCGACTTCACTGCAGGCCATGTACATGGGCAAGATTGCCAATTTGTACAATACATCGCTGCCATTGACCAGTGATAATTTGATTGCAGTCGTCGAGGCTGTGAAGCCGGATGTCATCCACGTCGTGCCCTACGCTATGGGCCTGCTAGCAGAGACGCCAAGGGGTGTCGACCTGTTGAAGAGGTGCAAATTCGTCACTTCTGCTGGAGCTCGCACGCCTGATGAGCTGGGAGATCGTCTCGTTTCAGAAGGGGTGAACTTGGCTGTGGTCTTTGGAACGTAAGTTTCCTTGATGAATATGTCGGCATTGCTGCAAAACACCTGTAAATATCAATTACTGATGCTCCAGCCACAGAACGGAAGCAGGGCTTGCTGGGGACACTATGCGGCGCGCTGATGGGGATCACTCGTGGAATTATGTCCGTTTCTACTCATATCACCGGAAACACATCCACATGAACCCCATCGGTGATGGCCAGTACGAGGTGATCTACCTCAAAGGCCACCCTGGATTATCTACGTCCAACTCTGACTTCCCCAAGCCCGGTTCGTGGCACTCGAAAGATGTTTTTGTGCCGCATCCCACGATTCCCGACGCATGGAAGTACGTCACACGTCTGGATGATCGAATCACACTTGTGAACGGCGAGAAGATCATGCCTCTCGATATCGAAGGTCGAGTGCGTCAGGACAAACTTGTCCGTGAGGCTATTGTCGTTGGCGTGGACAGACCTGTACCGGGGATTCTGGTGCTGAGGACGAGCAACTCAGATCATCTGTCTGATGATGCTTACATTGAGGCTATCTGGTCTTCTATAGCCGATGCCAACTCACGGGCCGAGGCTTTCTCCCAGATAATGCGGGAGATGATCGCTGTGTTGCCTTCGAGCACAGTGTATCCACAGACCGACAAGGGCAATGTCATCCGCGCCCAGGCATACGTCAAGTTTGCCGATACCATCAACCAGCTATACAGCAGACTGGAAGAGGGTACGAAGGATGGCCTCAAGCTGAGCATCCCTGAGTTGGAAGACTTCATCATCTCTGCCTTCCGAGACAACTGCGGCGTCTCTATCCCATCACCAAATCACGACTTCTTCACGGCAGGAATTGACAGCCTACGGGCAATCCAAATGCGCCGGATCTTGCAGAGGTCCGTCGACATCAGTGGAAAAACATTGCCTCCCAACGTCATCTATGAACACGGCAGTGTCAAGAAACTAGCAAGTTACTTGTATTTTCTTCGAAGTGGCGAAGCCTTTGTTAATGGCCATGGACTCACCGATATGAGGTCCCTCATCAACAAATATTCCAACTTCCAACAGTCAGTGGTAAGTGTGGATCCAATTGTATCTGTATCATAGCGAGACGGTCCTGAGTACTGACCAAATTCACTTACAGATCCTCACTGGGGCAACAGGCAGTATCGGAGGACACTTGCTGCATCAAATGCTGCATAGTGAGAACATAGGAAATGTATACTGCTTCGTCCGAGGAGAAAACCCTATGCAGCGACTGCTCCAATCGCTTGACCGGCGAGGGTTGAAACTCACGGATATCAGCAGATCCAAGATCACTGCAATCGCCGCGGACGTAAGTGAGCCAGACTTGGGCCTAGGCCAAAGCCTTCTCAAGGAATTGAGACAGACCGTGTCAATGATTGTACACGTTGCATGGCCGGTGAACTTCAACATCAGCCTCGCATCTTTCGAGCCTCACCTGCGAGGTCTCCACAACCTCTTGCGGTTCTCCATGTCGGTCCATGGGCCAGAGCCGGCCAAACTATTCTTCTGCTCATCTGTTAGTACCGCTTTCAATGCGCCAGACGGTTCTCGGGTCTCTAATAGGCCTATCACGGACCTCAACTGGGCGAGCCCTACAGGCTATGCACAGAGCAAACTCGTCGCCGAGCACATTGTTCTAAATGCCGCCGCCGCTGGTTCACAGAGCTATGTGTTGCGCGTCGGTCAAGTCGTCGGGGATGCTCAAATTGGACTGTGGAATGAAAGTGAATTCATTCCGAGCTTGATCCATTCTGCCCTCACGCTGAAGGCCCTTCCAATATTGACGGAGGTAAGGACGAAATTGATGCATGGCCACCCAATTTACCCGGCTATTCAGTCATCTACCTACAAATCGAACACACTTCTGACATATTAACCAATCTCTACAAAACAGGACTGCTCCTGGCTCCCAGTTGACGTACTTGCAACTGCGATTCTCGAGATTGCCGCGAAGGTAGACTCAACGTGGTGTTCGCCGGCTCGAGGAACCGCACCGCCGGCTCGATCTATGGTTTATAACATGGTGAACCCTTTGAGGTTTTCTTGGAAAAATCTACTCAAAGAACTTAGAGACGCAGGATTAGAGTTCGAAGAGGTTCCAGCGACGATATGGCTTTCAAAACTGCGTCACAGCGCCGAAATGGGTGACGAAGAGCGAAATCCTGCTGTGAAATTGCTGGACTACTTTGAGCAGCATTTCATAAATCAGTCCCGTGGTATCATTTTCGATACTACCGCGATACAGAGTGACTGCGATGTGCTGAGAGCTCCCCCTAGGATGATAGAGGATGGATATGTAAGGAAGTTTCTGACGCGGTGGTTGCAGTCTTGGAGGAATTGAGAACATTGGAAGGGTTGCTACCTCTGTATAAGCATATCTCATCATTTCCATTTCGATTTACTCTCGTTAATTCGAAATAAAGTGATGCTACTCCAGCTATACATTCAATGACTTCAATTTACTTATCTCCCAACTTGTGTACCCTTGAAAGTTTTGCTTGAACATTTGAACTCCAATATGGCGAATTTATTTGGTATAGTAGTAAATGTCTGAATTGAATTCAAATCCTTGTCCCGAGCCATCAATGTTTGACATGTGCAAAGTCATTTGTGCAGACAAGACTTCAAACTTGTCTAACAAAAAGGCCATACAAAAGGCCCCAGGCCAAGACCGTCTATAACAGAAACAGTTGTATACCTCAATGTTGCCATAAAACCACTCTAAGTCTAAACTGGTTTAGTGGGCACTTGTAGTAGGGCCTATATGTTTTAGGGTACATTTATCAGAAGATGTTTAACAAGACAGCTGATGATGGTATAGGGGTCAAGAAATCCAAGTGAAAGGTAAGCTCTATAAATAGACACCTGAAAGGACAAGTTCCACGATAGATATAGGAGAAAGAAGAAGAAAAGTCCAGGTCTCAATGTTTGGGGCCGCGGGCAAGTGGAGGAGTCCATGCTGGCAATATGGCAGCTACTAGCAGTTGCCGGTAATATCACATGCAATTTTTTCAGCGAGAGCATCTGAATCATAAGTTAGTAACAGGCAGACATATATGGAAGGAAACCAAGGATACAGAAACACTTACACACAGTGGCCATGGGATGACCAGGTGGCAGCAGAGGGAAAATGCTCGAATCCACAACCCGGAGCCCCTCAATGCCATATACACGGCCCTGAGTATCGACGACGGCCATTTCATCCTCAGGCTTCCCCATGGAACAAGTACACGAGCCATGATATACGGTATTGTAGCTGCGCTTGATGATGTCCAAGATCTCAGCATCAGTAGTGACATTGGCCCCTGGGAATGCCTCTGGCGTGTCGCTGACAAGAAATGGCTGCATGGCCTTTGTCCGCCAGAATTCGCGGGATCGCTTGTAACCGGCAATAGCGACTTCTACATCTGCCTCGTCCGTCAAGAACCTTGGGTCGATCAGCGGCGCATCAGCTGTGTCAGCTGACGATATCGTGACGGTTCCACGGCTGAAGGGCATGACGATTGCCGGCGCCAGGCTTGCATAATTGTACCCGTCGCCAGGATCACCATGGCGGCTATCTGTCTGCCACCCGAGGTAGGCAGATAATCCCATGTATTCCAGCTCGGGCCAGTCAGCGGGATAGGTTGCGAGCTTGGTCTGTGTAGAGTTTAAGAAACCACTTCGGAGACTTTGAGGAACCTTCTCCCAGCCGATAACGTCCGTTGTGGGGTTTGTGTACATGCCAGCCGCGCGGGTTTTATACTCCAGAGCTTGCTGTGCGGCGAATACAGGGTCTTGGAGGGCTGACATGGTGGGCGCGTTGACACGGTAGGACGGCCCAAAATATATGTGGTCGCGCATGCCTTGCCCTACTCCACTAAGGTTTGCAATAACAGGAATGTCGAAGGCCTCAAGGGTTTCGGCAGGACCGACACCGGAAACCATTAGTAGTTGGGGGGAGTTGAAGACACCGGCCGATATTATGACCTCTTTGGTGGCAGAGAGTACATACTCAAAGCCTTGAGTATCCACGAGCACCCCTGTTGCCTTCTTGTCGTCAAAGAGAATCTTCTTGACCAGGGCCTGGGAGTACAGCATATAGTTCGGGTAGCTGAGCGCTGGGCGGAGGAACGCAGTCTCGGATGAGTCTCTCTCCATAGTACTTGCGTTGATAGTAAACATGCTGTATGATTGCCCCAGGAGAGAGCCGCTCTGGAACCCAGGTATTATTGGGAAACCCAGCTCAAGCAGACCTTTTGTGGCCCAAGTGCCAAATGCCTGGACATAGTGTGAAAATGTGACGGAGAGCATGCCTTTTCCAAGTCCCACTACTGTAGGGTCGTATTCTGGGGATCCATTGGCAAAACGAAGATTCTGGTCAGGTGGAGTAAACTTCAGGCTCTTTTCAAACCAAGGGAGAAGGTTATCAAAGTTGTAGCTCTGATCCCCAACGGCATCGGCCCACATCTGGTATGATGATCTCGTGCCACGGTGGTAAACCATATAATTCCGAGCTGATGAGCCTCCAAACGTCTTGCCTCGGGTATAGTGGATGGAGAGGTTGTAGGCACCCTGTAGCCGTGTAAGTCGATCTTCTATTTCTTCAACTCTATGTGTATGTGGATTTGGATAGACTTACAGCTTGAGGCGTTGTGATATACCCCCAGTCTATCAAGGGCTGCCAATCATGTGCACCAGTACCTGAGAATGCTCCATCACCAGCAGGGACCTGGCTGAGATTGCTGTTTGATATCTCATAGAACCCACCGGCTTCCACAACAGCGACCCGTCCGGCCTGTTGCTCTGCCAGCCTCGTTGCAAGCGTGAGACCTGCATTGCCGCCGCCGACAATTACATAGTCGAAAGTTGCATTATCACCCGGTATACCAAAGGATGAGCCGAGCAGTCTATGTTCGAGAGGTTTCGCGCTCACTGTATACAGCGATAAGGCCAAGGCACAGAAAGTGACGAATTTGGCTAAGCAGCGCGACATTGCGAGAATCTTCATACAGGAGGGCTAGGACTGTGATAGCGATGATACAGACTCCCCCAATCATGAGAATGAGCAGATTCGTTGGCTCTTCTTATGTCCACCAATGTTCCCCATTCTAAAAGTACGCCTTTCTGCCTATAGTTCACTCATCCCAACACCCCAGGCTATCTGTGCGCCGATTTTCCATCTTCGCGCCAACAAGTCCTCATCGCCATCCCGGATTTTGCCCATTGTGGAAGCGGTTCCGGGGGCGTAAGAAACGGAGGCACCGCCCGTCACGAAGGATCAAGCCGCTTACTTGGGTCCCCTTATAAGTCACAACTTAGACGTAGGTGAGGTGGCGGGTACGATGACTTGTTGGGTGCAAGCGTAGGATTTTTGCACGTTGAAGGAGCGAAGCCCAAGCAGAGCTGAAAACTTACCACGCCACAGTTTGTGCTTTCCTGGAGAATGCCTAACTACTTAGGTAGATTACTGCAGAACGCTTACTTAGCCTGCATGATGCACAGAGGGTTGCACAAAGAAACCTAACCCCGACCCTCCCACCTCCCCCCTTGGCTAGTACGTCTCACCACTGCCGTGGGACTCTTGGACCCCATGTAGTCCTGTCATCCGTAAGCTCAGCTAATACTTAAACCTCTTTGTGTTCCCACTTCATCCGGTCGATTTCTTTGTGGACACCTGACCACGCCACAAACAACCAGCACATCCGACGTTTTTCCACAACTTAACCCTTCTTGTCCTGAACTGCCGGAGTTGACTTATAACTATTTGTATCGTATCGTATTGGGATTCCCCACTCGTTTCCAGGTTTGAGAGGGCGAATTCCTTGTTGCCATGTTTACCACATTCGCTGCAGCTCCGGCTGCCCCGAACTTGAACTCCGCATCTCCTTCTGGAAATACTGGGTCGACCCAACGGGCCGGCAACACCACGACGAGCCTCCCCCCGCCCAAGCCAAAGCGCAGTCAGGTCTCGCGAGCGTGTGATTGGTGTCGAGTTCACCGCATCAAGTGTGATAACACGTACCCGTGCCAGAACTGCCAGTCTCGGGGTGGCCAGTGTAGTTTGAATAACAAGGGGTCGATGCAGGTTCGCACCCTCCCTCAAGCCTTTAGGTAAGCCACCCAGGGTCGTTTAATTTGGTCCCGTGAGGCTCCGGGCCAGGCGTGTATGGCAGGAGACTGACGAGCCATGCCACCGCATCATCAGAGAAATCGAGAGACTTCGGCAAAGGGTGAAGGAGTTGGAGGTGGAGCTCGAGAACGCCCACTTGAACTGGAACCAGCATGACACGCCATTCACCTCACCGTCCTCAGACTCAGTTGGTCTCCCTGTGGAGTCCCAGCAAGTATCGGCATCATCGTCCATATCTCCCACGGATCAGACACTTCATTCTCCTGTCGCCAGGCGGCACTGGGAGGGCGTCTATGCCAGTCCCAATGATACCCATGCGAAGCAGTTCTATGGCCCATCATCGCTATTCTACTTCATCAAGCGAATGGAAGATTTCTTGACGACAGCGCTGCAGCAACCACGGCGTGGTCGACCCATTTGGTTCAACTCAGCGAGCAAGTCGTTCGCGAGCCCAACCCCTGAGCGAACACGAGAGTTTGCGGAGCCCTTAAATGATTCCACAGAACATGGACAGCATGGCGCTCATAGTACCAACCAGGAGCAGTACCTGACCACTACCCAGGAAGAGTACTTCCTTGGTCTGTTCTGGCAGTCGTACCACTGCAGCATGCAGATCATCGACGAGACAGCATTTCGAGAGCACTATAGGTCTCTTTGCGACGTCCCGGGTAGGAGTAGAAAGCCTTCCGCGCTTGTCGATATCATCGTTGCCATCTGCATGCAATATGGTATAGCCTTCCTAGTCCGGCGAGAGGGCGCAGCACAGCAGCAGCTCCCAGATAGCGAGCACAATCCAAATGGTGCTGAGATTTCTGACGTCGTCGTGGACATCGACGATGCGACAATCGCGGGACGGTGGCACTATTATCGATGTCAGTCTTTGTTGGCCGCCGAGCTGGAAAACCCGACCATTACGACGCTGCAATGCCACATATTCTCCGTCATTTACCTCTGCAATGCCTCTTTCCAGAACATGGCCCATAGCACACTGGCGCAGGCAGTTCGGACGGCTCAGATGCTTGGCCTGCACCTCGAGCCACCAGAGGACATGCCAAACACCGCTCGTGAGCTGCGCAAACGCATCTGGTGGACGTTGCAGACGGTTGAAATGAAAACTTGCATGAAGCTCGGCCGGCCTCTGATCGTATCTCTCCCTTCCGAAACGTGTTCCCTGCCATCGGATGACTATCAGCTTGCACTCCTGTCCAGCAGCACGACCAGTGGGGATGGGAGTGTCACCTGGTTGTCCTACACGGTTCAAAACACCAAGCTGGTCCTTGCCGCTCGCGCAACTCATGTCGCCTTTTTTGAAAGATGTGACGATCTTTTCACTGGACGGAACCGGGCGACGATATATGAGGATAATCATGTAATGGAAGAATGTGCCGAGTTCCTGCAGACGAGCATTCGAGGAACTCAAGGTCTCCAGACATGGCTTCAGGGTATCCCAGATGCCCTCAAGACCAAAAGGAAGAACGGTGGCGAGGCATACTCGACGGACTGCTCTGCTCTCGAAATGGAGCGTTTCGCGCCTACTTGGCTGCAGAGACATCGCCTGCTGCTCGAGCTGTTGTATCACAACCTGCTGATGAATCTGTTTCGTCCATTCATTAGCTTTCCTTCCACGTTGTCGGGACATGCTTCCTGTCAACCAATTTCTGGCTCCTCATCCTCCCCTCCCTCCTTCGCATCCTCCCCATCTCCATCGCCCACGACAAGAACGCCACTCGCGGAGCAGAATGCCGTGTCCTGCATCCGACACTCCATTGCATTGACAAACATGATCCATGAGACACTGACGAATACTGACTTCTTGGACGGCTGGCACGAGGCGTTTCAGTGGCAGTGGAACGCCGCGTTGTCGCTCATCGGTTTCATCCTCGCCAACCCGGGATCGGCGCCGAGCCGGGACGCCAGGCAGGCGATTGACCGTGCCATCGATGTATTCGAAATATTCGGGAGGCACTTCGCTGTGGGGACGAGCGCCGCGAGCGTGACCCGTCAGCTCACAGCCAGGGCGGACATCCTGCCCAACAGGCTTAGGCAGAACGGTGGCATGGACGCTGCAGGACGTGCGAGTGCCGCCGTCGTTGGTGCGGCTTCCGGTCTAGGTGACGTGAGTACGGGCACGCAGGAGTTGCAGTGTATCTCTGGGTTCGGCAGCATGGGGCTGGGAAACAAAGGCGTCGAGTCGAATGCACCGTTGGTTGACATGGCGATGTTTGATGATGAGACGGTGAGGACACTACTGGATGGAACGATGAACATGGCGTATGGGGTGGACTGCTTTGGAGGTGTCGACTTTTCGCTGCCCGAGAATGCGCATCTTATAGATGGCTGGAACATATAAAGACGGTTATGATTGAATACACTGGGAAGGGTCGCATATACAACAGAAAGACGAGGATTATATCTTTCACATTGATTAGAGTATATGTATAGATATCGAAGTAGTATTCGTCCCGGGCCTCCGGTGATGTGGCCGCCATCGGCTCTTTGGCCAGCAAGCAATATAGCCGGATGAAGCCTTAATTTTGCTAATGTAGTGCAACCACCCAGTTGAGTTCTTGACTTTGAATACTACCTCGATCAAGAGCAGGGCACATACCCAACTAGGACCACGCTGCCCACGCAGGTAGAACGCAGCACCCGCGCCCCCCTTGCCCAGCTAGACTAGACAGCACTTGAACTGGTACCAACGCCGCCATTGCATTATACAAAGGCATGGAGGTATATACTTAGGACCTGGATATAATTTGCAGTATGTACTCAGCTAACAGCACCGGAGACCGACTATCATATGGAAATACCACACGAGAGTCCTCAATTGACGGCACCAAGCATTGACCCTAACCCTTGCTCTGCACGTTCCCGGAGTTCCGGAGTATCAGAGATGATTCCCTTTTGGGAACCTCAGCAAAGATCGACTCGGTGGTAATGAGACTTTCTTTCACTCGTTAGAACCCTAGGGACGCGGAAAACATTAAGAGCTACCAGAAAGAGAAATACAAGAGAGTAACTTTGTAATCAAACGCACACGTTTCACTTGGTTAGTGTCGTACAAGTAGGTTGGAGTGGCATACATTATTGTGTATAAAAGATGGCCGTTCATCTACAGCCCTCAACACTTACACCCAACAATGAGAATTCGTACCAGACTCGAATTTTTCACTCTTGTGTCTCATTTATCCATGACCTTGAAAATTGAGCCGGTACAATGTCTCCTAACCCTATAACACAAACCTCCCACAATGGGGGCAACTCCGACCTTGAGAAGAGCAGTGTTCCCATGGGTCTCGATGCATCTGATAGCACAGCTCAGTCCGAGAGCCCAGACACCCAGTCACTGGGACAACATGAGAATACCCTCAGAGACAACGATGCGATATCGCCAGTAACAGAGCCAAAGCGGCACATCACCGGCATTCGCTGGCTGTTAGTATGTGTGGCGATCTTCAGCGCCAACATCCTGTATGGCCTCGACACCACCATCGTGGCGGATATCCAGGGTGCTGTGTCAGTAACGTTCAACAACGTCACGCAACTAGGCTGGCTCGGAATTGGCTTTACTTTGGGGTCGACAGTGGCCATCTTACCGCTCGGCAAGGCCTACGGCGTCTTCGACAACAAGTGGATATTCACCGGTTGCCTCATCAACTTTGCCGCTGCGAGCGCACTGTGTGGGGCTGCACCAAATATGCAAGCCATGATCGTTGGAAGGGTATGGGCTGGTGTTGGAGGTGCAGGAATGTATCTCGGGTGAGTCTCCTTGCCAACAATGTAGCCAAGTTGGAGGACAACTTGTTGACGCATGTCTGGAAAATAGTACTTTGAACCTTGTGACGGTTCTTAGCACCCCGAAAGAGCAGCCATTCTACATTGGCCTGACGGGCTTCTCGTATGGAAGTGGTTGCATCCTGGGACCTATTGTTGGCGGTGCTTTCGCCGACAGTTCAGCTACATGGCGATGGGTAGGTTGCCTTTCCCCAGAGGATCAGAGCCCCATTGTGCAGCAGCAGCTAACATGATATCCCATTACTACCACAGGCTTTCTACCTCAATCTCTGCGTCTTTGGAGCCATGAGTCCCGTCTACTTGTTCCTTCTGCCGTCTCTTCCACGACGCCCGGAGTTATCATTCTTCCAACACCTCCTTGCACTCGACTGGCTCGGCAGCATGTTGACCGTGGGGCTGTACGTTTCGTTCACCATTGCGTTTACCTTCGGCGGTGTTCTTTGGGACTGGAACGACGGACGCACCATCGCTCTCATCGTCGTATTCGGCGTCTTGACGGTGGCGTTCTGCCTCACCCAACATCTTTCGTTCCTCACAAACGAGATGGACCGGCTCTTCCCGTGTGACCTGCTCGCCGACCCACAACTGGTTCTGTTGTACATTATCATGGCATGCGGCGGAGCTACCCTCTTCGTGTCGTTGTACTACATCCCTCTGTACTTCCTCTTTGTATATGGCGACAGTGGCACCGAAGCTGCCGTGCGACTGCTACCCTACATCTGCTTCTACGTCGCGACGATCCTCCTCTGCGGGGCCTTTATGGGCCGCACCGGCTGGCACAACATCTGGTTCCTTTTCTCGGGCCTCTGCATCACCGCAGGCGGCGCAACCATGAACACGATCAAGATCGACACGCCAGTTGCCAACCTGTACGGGTACATCGTCCTCCTGGGGCTGGGCATGGCCACCAGCCAGGCCGGATACGCCGTCGGCACGCACCTGGTCCCGAAGGAGCGGGCCGCGGAGTTGATCCAGTTCCTGAACTTCTCGCAAGGCCAGAGCCAGCTGATTGGCCTGGTGATAGCCAGCGCGGTGTTTCAGACTCGGGCGTTCGACGGGTTGAAGGCGATCCTGGGTGGGACGTATAGTGACGCCGACATCAGGGCCGCTGTTGCTGGTGCCAAGAGCGCCATCTTGGAGGAGATCGATCCGGAAACCCGCCGTCAGTGCCTCGAGGTGATCGTGAACAGCATTGGGAAGTGTTGGATTCTTGTGATCGCTGCAGGTGCGACGTATACGGTCTGCTCGGTCTGCTTGTCGCGGAAACGAGTCATCCAAATGACAGAACAAAAGATGGCACAAGATTGAAGTGAATTCCAGCTCAACTGGTCCGACGTGATAACAAGGAGGGAATGATGTGACTGGGTCAGTTGCACGGCCGACAAATAGAGGGAGTTTGTGGGATTAGGTGTCGGAAAGATTCACACACGGGTACGTGGGTAATTAGGTATCCTACCAATAGGTAATTAGACACCCTACCTATAGGTGATTAAACACTCTACCTATAGGCAATCAGGTATCCGCGGGTGTTTGGGTCCTCTGGTCTATCACTCACCCGCGGGTAACTCTTATGCCTAAGAACAAGTCGCTCAGCTAACGTTGTGCAGTGATGACTGGCCATAGCTACCTCCTTAATTTTCCGATAAACCTTGTTCACCTTGACAGGGACAAATTCCCAAGAGACGAGTTCTATACACAAGACGTTTCCACATCGTAAATAGCTTCAACGCAGATGCATAGGAACAAAGGTACCTAGGTACCAGGGAACCCTGTATTAGTGAGAGCGCAAGTCTTCCGTACAGTATGAACTGTAGTAGGGCGGGGACGCCACATTGATCGTTCTGCATATTCTGTGGATCTGACCTACGCGCTGCCGGAGCGCTTAAGTGCTAGGCTTAATGCGATTTAGAGTTTGTAAACCCAGACCCGCTATGCAGAGTATTAAATGTATTATTAATATACGTTAATATAGAGGTCTTTATATAAATGTTATTAATAATATAAAGGCGTTAATCTAAATCTAAAAATATTATATTAATTAGCAACTAATATAAATTAATATAAATTAAAATATACTTTTAATACTAATTACTTTAATATAAACGCTTTATAATTAAATTAAAGAAATTTGTATTATATACTACTTAGACTATAGCTACTATTACTTACGTTACTAATTTAGCTAGCTAGCTGCAGCTTATAAACCTACTTTAAAGTTATAAACTTTAGAGTAATATTTTGAAAATAAAACTATTATTATTATAACCTAAATAGCTGCTAGGCTCTAAAGCAGCTGTAAAGCTATAAAGTAGCAGGTTAGGTAATAGTTAGGCGCTGCCTAGGCCTAAAGACCTAGAAAAAGAGGTTTTATTAGTCTTTCTGATTATAACTTAAAAGGGAGAGACTAGCAACCTTATTACTTATATAGCTATTATACTACTCTTATATAGCTTCTTAATTAAGCCTACTTTATTTACTCTGCCTATAATTCTATCTCTAATAATTATACTTAATTATGTTTTAAAAGTAAGTAATATTTTATATTCTTTTATACCTTACTAAGTTACTAGCAAGTAGCAAAAACAAAAAGAGAACAAACGCTTTAAATAGTAATTAGTAGTATATACAATAAAGAGTTAAGCTTATTATAATAGCTTTTAACCACTTTAAATAGTAATTGCTAGTATATGCTATAAAGAGTTAAGCTTATTATAATAGCTTTTAAACGCTTTAAATAGTAATTATTAGTATATACTATAAGGTTATAAGTATAATATAATAGCTTATACTATGCTTACATAATATATCTAGTATTAAAACGTTTTAAATAATAGTTATTAGTATATATTATAAAGTTAAAGACTATTATAATATTTATAGTATATATATCTAACATATTTACTTTTTATTTATATTATAATTAGTATTTTAAACTTAATATTTTAAATTACAGATTTATTTTATAATAAGACCTAAAATCTATATTACTATAATTAAAGGTAATAATATAATATATCTATAAATATTAGAAATAAACAATATTAAAACTTTAAAATAATCTTTAGTTTAATATTTTTAAAATATTAGTTTATAATATCCTAGAGAGATATAGATAAGCGAGATAGCTTATAATAGATTTAGAAGTAGTTCGGAGGCGAGATTGTAATATTCTAAGTAATGCTATATAAAGCGAACAGGGATTAATTTATAAAGAAACTAGAAGAGAGTTAGACTAGAGGTCGTAGGTCTCTAAGGCTTCGTATATGCTTTAGCTATATGCCTTAAGCCGTAATAGACCCCGAAGATCCTAGCTCGTTATAAAATTAAATACTATTATATAGTATCTTAAGTAAACTAAGTTATATAGTTATTATTAGTAGCTATATTAAGTACATTAATTTATATTAATTATATATTAATTATAATTAATATAAAGCTAGTAATATTATTATATTACTAATTAATTTACATTAATAATATAAACTAATGTCGATGCAATTAATATTTTTAATACCCTGCTGCTATTATAATAACTTCTTCTTAGACAGCAGCAGAGGTGCTTATAGAACTACCTTAGTTTGTATAATTAAGTAAGTTATATATATTACCCCGGTCTATATTTAATATAGAAATTAGCATACCCGAGCAAGCGGCGTACAAGATAAGATATATATAGATAAACCGAGTATATATTACATATAACACTTCCTAACTCATTTTACCGCGATACTGACATTCAGCATTATCACAGCTATAGACAGAGTCGCAATAAAGCAACGAGTCCATAAGCGTCCGACCGCGGGTTCAATACCATTATGCGCTACGATATCATTCAGGCATTCGGCCTACTCATACCCCGATAACATCCTCTTTAAGCTTCCTCGACTAAATCACGCCGAGCAAACCTCCACACTCGACCGAAGCCCAGCCCAGGCGCAAGCGGAGCCAGAATCCGTGACTGGTGTACATTATCGCACTGCGCTCCTGGCCTGTCAGATCGTTGCAAACAACGCATTTGATAGCCACCTAGCGACCGACCGGGATGGGCAGGACCGCGTAGGTGTTGCGACGATGGAATACTCACAAGGGAAACTTACTGTTTCATCGTGAACCGACAAGACGGTGACGTTCCCAACCGGGTCCATGGCCGTGATATATTTCCGGTTGTTCCGAGGTTCGAGGACTGGAAATCTCCACACGATAGCTTCCCAGCCCTGAACTGGGACGCCCCGGCCGAGTCCGCAGAATGTCCGACGTCTACGGCCTCTACCACATTCGTGACGCCACCTCTGTCCCATCCTATCTATCAGCGATGTGTCATCTCCGATAGCTCCTATGCTATTGACAAAGTACATCTGGTGCCTTTGGGCCAGACGCAGTGGTTCCAGACCAACTCGATGAGACGCTACCAAGACCTGGTTCGAGAGCCAATGCGGTTCATCGACAACGGCCGCAATATTATGTACATGGGGCACGATTTACACACAGTCTGGGATGCAAGTATATTTGCGCTTGTCCCGAAGCGAGGTAACTTTGTAGTCCACGTTCTTGCCACACCAACACCAAGCGTCAGCGAGTTCGCCGCCGAGTGGCATAATATACCCGTGCAAGAGGGCGCCCTCCTGGGCACCGGGAAGGCTTACATGTTCGCAAAGTTTGCACAGGCTGTGTTCATGCTATCGAGGCCATTCATAGCATTTCCAGCAGTTAACAAGTATATAGCGAGACGGCAGGCTCGAGTTATAGCGGATGGCCCAGTGCAGAGGTATGAGATGAAGATGGGGTGGTTGTCTGGAAGCTCACTGAGGAACCTCTTTGGTGGCGGCGGCTCGAAGAGCGCGAGCGTGAGCCGCATCAGAACGCGGTCTCGCTCTCAGGCTGACGGAGAAGACGAGTTGAGCGAGGGGGGTAAGTGGTATGAGACGAACGCGCGTGGAAGGCTGTGGGCTTATGATTCGGAAGATAGCTGGTACGAAGAGCCGGAGGAGGAGGGACGGGGACGTGATCGGAGTTGAATATCCGATCCCAATACTTCTATATCGGGTATAACCACGCTGATTAGTTGCAGCTATGGATATCCTACTCTACTATCCTGAAATGGTCGGATAATCATGCAGCGGCGTTGCTAGATCTCTCAAACCTCGACAGTCCGCAATGCTGAAAACACATTGCCAGTAATCGCTATAAATCTCTAAGACAAAGAGAAATTACGTGTATGCATTCTAGAATGTGATGTAGCACCGCCTAAAGCGGTTGGTTGAGTCAAAGGTTCCAAGGTGGCTAAGACGCTTACCCCTATAGGTAAGCAGTCGTTCAACTCCGGAACTCCAAGCCAATGATAGGCAAGCGTCACGAACGATGTACCACAGTCATCAAGTTACCTGTTTGAGAACCAACACTCCTTCCGATGTCCCAGTAATGATTTCATCCATTTTGGACCTGAGAATCATCATTATATCAACCCACACCATAAAACCCTTGCCTTTCTTCCCCCTCCATTTGACAGTTTAGAACCATACCAACAACGACCACACCAATTTCATCATGACTCTACCCAAGACATACAAACAGGCTGTCTTCAAGGAGCAGGGTGCTCCGCTCACCCTCGAGGATGCGGAGCTCAAGCATCCTGGTTTGGGTGAAGTACTTGTGAAGGTGGAAGCGTGCGGCGTGTGCTTTTCCGACACATTTGCCCAGCAAAATGTCATGGGCGGCGGTTTGTACGTCCTCTTCTCTTTGAGCTGGACAAATACCTTTCCCAGATGCTGACGCGATGTATGTGGCAGCCCTATTGTTCCCGGCCATGAGATCATTGGACGCGTGGCTGCGGTTGGCGAGGGCGTTTCTGGGTGGAAGGTTGGTGAGCGCATCGGTGGCGGGTGGCACGGTGGTCATGACGGTAAGTCTCAACCATTCCTCAAATAGGATGTTGTATGGGCTGTAGTAACTCACAAGCTTGTGTTCTCACAGGCACTTGCCAGGCATGCAAGAAGGGATGGCACCAGATGTGTGACAATCAACTCATCAACGGCGAGACCAAGCCTGGTGGTTGTAAGTACTTGACCGGCCCGGATCAGAAGCAGAGACTGACTCACCTAACCCAGACGCCGAGTTTGCCCTCCTTCGATCAGAGGCGGCAGCCAAGATCCCAGAGGATGTTGACGCAGCCAAGTATGCCCCTATCCTATGCGCGGGCGTGACCGTCTTCAACAGCATTCGCCACATGAATGTTAGCCCGGGAGAGACTGTTGCCATCCAGGGTCTCGGGGGTCTAGGCCATCTCGCGATCCAGTACGCGAGCCGCATGGGCTACCGTGTCGTTGCCATCTCCCGCGGCAGTGCCAAGGAGGAGTTTGCCCGTAAGCTAGGTGCGCATGAGTACATTGACACGGAGAAGACGCCCGATGCCGGGGCCGCCCTGCAGGAGCTGGGCGGTGCAAAGTTGGTCGTGACCATGTCGCCGACTGCGCAGGGGATACCGGATCTGCTGAAGGGACTAGGCATTCTAGGCAAGCTGCTGATTCTCTCCGTCCCGGGTGAGGTATCTGTGAATACGGGCGTCTTGGTGAGTTCCAGTGTGCTTCCAGCCTCTTGATGCAAACGCGATGCTGACCGCTCGATGAATAGCTTCGTTACGGCTTGTCAGTCCAGTCTTGGCCCTCTGGCCATGCTACGGACTCGGAGGAAGCTATCCAGTTTACTGAGCTCCAGGGTATCGACTGTTTGGTTGAGAAGTTCCCGCTCGCAAAGGCGAACGATGCTTACAGTAGGCCTTCACCTCATCGTACACTCGCTCTTAAATCACGCCTAAGTATGCTAACGTATTCCCTACTACAGAGGCTATGCTCGATGGCACGGTTCGCTTCAGAGCAGTCATCACGATGGATTAGGCAACTTAGAGGCTAAAGAAGACGACATTAGGATATAGACATATTCTTAACGGCTTAAGTATAGCTTTCGAAAGAATTAATATACAGATAGTCATTGCTAAAACCAAGATTGATTATAAGGAAACGCATAACACGGTTGCTCCCTACAGTGCCCTTCGGCACAACGATATAACCCTAGTTGAAACGTTAGACCGGGTTATCGATCACAGGCTTCAGGGAGTAGCAGATGTATAGCAGTCTTTTATAGATACCTTAGCATATATTAGTCGCAGTTATGTCATGCAGCAGGCCGAGTCTCGTTATTCTTTCTTCTTATCTCTAGTTTCCCTATCTAAAGTCTTAATAGCCGGATTTATACCTAACTATAGCAGATCCGGTTAACTATAGTAACCTATCGTATAGGCAAATATATAAGCCTGTGTAATCTTATCTATCTATAAGTCTGTATATATAATACTCTTCTCGGTTACTCTAATGTTATAACCTAAGATCAGGTACGCTAGGGGCGCCCGGTTAGGTTATGCAGGAAACCCGGATTAGACACCTAAGTGCCGAGCCAATAGCACTAGACTGCAGAGTTAACCCTAGTTAGTATCCGGGTTAAGGTTACCGGATATATTAGATATATTATAATCTAATATATCTTAGATATATAAGATATATTATAATCTAATATATCTATACTAAAAAGCTAGATATATAATATAGTTATTACTATTTAAATAGCTTTTATAGTTTACTCTTTAATTATTAATTTAAATATTATTCTTATATAATAAAACTTATTTCTTTTTAATTATTTATAAATACAAAAAGATATTATATAAATTAGTTATATATATACCGTTTAATAATATTAACCTTACTAGATATAAATAAGTACTTTAATAAAGGTTACTTTATAATTATTATATTTTAATAATTATTATTTAAATAGGTTTAATATATATTTTTATATAATATTTTATATTTTATTCTAGTACTTAATATTAAAATAACTAATAGTAGAAAGTTAGTTAACGCTTTTAACTTTATTATAGACTTTTAAAGTAAGTTTAATATATTTATAGCTAATAAAAAAGCAAAAGCTTAAGAAAATAAGATATTTTTTATAATATAGTAAAACTCGAAAAGATAAAAGCTTTTAATAATACTAAAAAAACTTTTTAAAGATTTTTTACTATAACTAAAGCTTATTTTTACTATTATAAAGATAACTTCTATAATAAAAATAATAAAATTTTTTTTATAGCTAGTTTTTTTAAAAATACTATTTATATATAGTTCGAACTAACTATATAAGACTATTTAAATAATAATCGCGACTTTTTTTTAAGAAGATAATATTATTATTATTTTTAAAAAGTATAACGCTTCTAAAGAAACTTTAAAAAAGCTTTCGGTAAACTTAAAGAAAAATAATAAACTAGATAAAACCTAAATAAGTATTTTTAGCTTACTTTAATATTAAAATAACTTATAGAATTCCGATAAATTATAATAATCTTAAAATAATTAGATAATATTTTTATAAATCGATTTTATAAAAGACTTAAAAATAGCGTTAAAAAAGATTTAGTTAAAAAAGATTAAGTAAAAGATTTTAAAGATTATATAAAAATAATAGTTAAAATTAATAACTATAATTATAAATAATAGCTAGAGAAATATAATAAAAGACTTTTTAATAAGATATTTATTAGTTAGGCTCTAGTTCTGATATTGCAGAGGTAGGCAACTTAGGTTATTCTTATTAGTATCGTTATTGCTTATCTTATTTTCTTAGTTAGAAGCTATTATAAGGTTGCAGGCGAAAGGCTTAAGGCCTTCGGCGTTACTGTTCTGCCGCCCTGCCTAGTAGTTAATCACACCGCCTACCGTAATAAGCCTAGTGCCTTACAGCACCTATATAATCGCTAGGCCTAGCATTATCTATACTATTACCTAATCTACACTAATAACTTTTTCTTTATCGTATACGTATAGGGCTATTCTTTTTACCTTTCCTTTATATCGTATACGTATAGGCTTCCCTCTGCTAATCGCCTTCCTGTTATTACTCTTAGCCGGTCTACCGTCGGGCTAACTATACCTAGCTTTAAATCGAGTTAGCACCTTTTAATACTAACTGCTCTTTTTAGCTAACTTTAAGTTTACACCTTTTAGTACTAACTGCCTTTTAAAGGCCTTTCTAACTATTACCTTTAACTATAATCTATATACCCTTCTACCTTAATCGTTAACTTATTTAAATCGATTATACGCGCTAAAGCCTTATTAAGCGAATCCTTTATTATTATATCGGCTAGGTTATTATTACTATTAATCTATCGCACCTTATAGATCTCTTACCTCTTATATAACTAGCGTAGCGATATAATATCGATTATTAGTCTTTTTTCCTTTATAGTACCTAGCTTAATAAGATACTTATATAGCGAGTACGAATCTATATAGATTATAAGGGGAATCGCGGGAAGGTTAAGTTAATCGGTAATTATCTTTAAAATAGATAAAATAATAGCGCTAAGGTCGAAGCCGCTAACTATTCTGTAGATCTCTAATACTAGAACGCTTTATATAACGCGTTTATATTTAGTAGAGGACTAGTATAGAACGTTACCTCGTATTCTATACTATATGCTATCGTTATTCTTCTTCTCGTCGATAAAGGCAATAATAAAGCTAATCTAGGAACTAAGATCTCGGTTATTTATAAAAGAACTATCGACGAAAATAATAAGCTTAGCTTTTATTAGGTCTAAAGCGATATATTATAAACCTCTCTTAACGTTCTTTATTTACTATTCGAGGCGCTAGTTTAGCAGATCGTAGTCCTTTATATCTAGGTTCTAAATTTAAGCTATAATAAAGAGATTAAAAGTAGCTTCCGGCTAACAGATTAAGGCTAAGTATACGCTATAAGCGCGTTATTTAAGATACTTTTAAGCACGGTTAGGTGCTTTTATATTAATCTTCTCGATCTTAGTATTTTAACCTTTCTATTTAACCTCGATAGATCTATCGTTATATATCGTAACTTTTATACTATTAAAATTAAGAGGGGTGCTTAATAATAGTATAGTCTTAAGTTTATACCTAATCTCTGCCTTTTAGATCTCTTCTTTTTCTTTTACTAAGAACGTTAGGGTTCCGAGTATAAAGGTATTATTAGTTTATATACCGATAAGGCTAAAAAAGTCTTTACCGCCGGTTATAATAAAAAGGTAAGAGTTATATATAGATATATTTATACCTAGTTTTATATAGTAATATTTATAGTACGTCGTCTACTAATATATACTTACTTTAGCGATACTATAAAGAGGCTTTATAAGCTATATAATAGTACTAAGAAGGTACTAAGGCTTAAGTTCTTTTAGAAGCGTAGCTAAAATCGTATATACTAGCTCTAATTTCGACTAAAAGTAGGCCTATATAATATCGCAAAGTTCTATAGTTATACTTATTCTTAGTAGAGATAAGGTAAAGGTAGTAATAATACGTTAGCTAACTTACTAAATTATCGGCGATTAAGTAAGGATATCCTCCTTACTAGCGTTATTATACCCTTAAATAATAAAGCGTAACTTCTTATATAGCTTCTCGGTCTTACTTTTAATCTTATAAACTATTTATGCTTTAAATAGGTAATATAAGCTATAAGTCTTTTAATTAAAGAGCTCGAACTAGAAGATACCGCGGCCGATAAAGTCTATAATTTCCTTTATATTAGACTCTTTAAAGGATTTGCTAGGACTAGTAATAACGCTATCGCGGTATAGCTTTAGTACTAGCTTATAGTTATTCCTCTCCTTCTAAGTAAGGAAAATAAGGGTAGCCGGCTTAGGCTTATTTTTAGATCTAAGGGGCCGGCTACGCTTTCGATACGCTAAAGGTGCTAAATTAGGTATAGGTATCCCTAATCGTAGGCTCTAATCCTCGGTATAGGCTATACCGCGGTTAAGAGGCTATAAAGGTAACCTGTTATCTAAGGGGTATACTATATAGGCTAAATTAGGCCTAGATAGTATTAATCGTAGGCTCCGACTACTAGTATAGGCCTTACCGAGTGCTAGAGGCTATAAAGGTAACCTGTTATCTAAGGGGTATACTATATAGGTTAAATTAGGCTTAAGTAGCCTTAAGTATAGGCTCCGACTACCGGTATAGGCCTTACCGAATGCTAAAGGCTACGCAGATATAATACTATTAAGGTTATCGCGGTAATATAGGCGTACTAGCGTAGACTAAAATTTAATAGGTCTATTAAGAAGGTCTAAAGTAAAATCGTATCCCTTAACAGTAAGTAGCCTATATAAGCCTTACTAGCCTTCTTTTTCTCGCTATACGCGCACCTTGCTTTAGAGGGGTAATATTATCTAATTACTTACGTTTAGGCTATTTCGCATAGTAATAGCTTTATTAATCTAGCGTTTTATAAAGAGCTTCTAAAGTGCCTTTATCGCCTTTATAATAGCTTCTGCGCGCTTTAGCGTCGATAGCAATAGGGGTAAATCGAGGTTTATTTAAGGGAAAGCTCTAAAGACGAGTAGCGTAAGCACTAAACTATCTAGTCCTACTATATTATTAATAGCTTTTACAGCTATCTATAGGATAGTATTATTACCGAAAATGTTTAAGAGCTTAGCGTATAGGATCTCGAATATATAGCGTAATAGGCTATAATATCTCTTAACCTTTCCGACGGACTAGTAGGCTTCTGTAAGCACTTATTTACACGTAATGCCTATAATCTTAGCTTTAGTTTAGAACTCTGCTAACGCAAAGTTAGTGCCGGCATCGTAAACTAGCTAGTTAGGGGGTCCGAGGTACGTATCTATCTATATTATCCGGAGGGCTTCCTAGGTGTCCTTTATAGACAGGGAAGCGAGAAAGCGTACAGCCTAACAGCTATTGTTAACTGGAATAGGAGCCTATTCTAATTACCCCCTGCAGGTGAGGCGGAACGGGAGCCCCTAATAGGCTAATCCGAAAGCCGCCGGTTTCGAACGGCGATGCACGCGCGGGTCCTGCTCCGAATTAATTAATCTAACCTAAATCGGAATCCTTACGCTCAGGGCTATAAAACCCTCTCTTTAGTTTTCTAATAACTTATTAGGGGGGGTAGATAAACTAAACCCTAGCCTTACCCTAAGGATTCTTCCCCTGACCCCCCCTCTTAACCCTGCCTAACCCTAGCCTTCCCGCACCCTTTCCTGCATTCTGTAATTAGAATTAGGTCTGGTAGTACGATAAGGTTAATTAGAATCAGGTCTAGTAGCGCGATAAGGCCTATAAAAGAGATTACGCTATTAAGGCTATTACGCTATACGTTTTTAACCGAATAAGAATTACTTTTTAGATTTATATAGCCTAAGTTAATCGCTATCTTAGGGTATATACAGTATAGTTCTACCTAGTATTTTTACTATAGAAACAACCTTACTAAAAGAAGTACGCTATTAAGGCTATTACGCTCCGAGTTCTCTACCGAATTTAAATTCCTATTTAGATTTATATAGCCGTAATTTATAGCTATCTCCCGATATCTAAATAATAGTTATAACTAGTTTATTTACTATAGAAACAGCCTTAATATCGTACTTCTCTATAGTAAGTCTCTTATTAATAAGATTCTTTATATCTAAAAAAGTAACCGAACTTTATATATATAATTATATTATAATAGTTAAGTAAATAAGTAAGTTAGTAAGTTAGTAAGTAAGTAAGTAAGTAAGTAATAAAGTAAATAACTATATAACTATATAATTAAATAATAAAGTAAGTAAGTATATAAACTAATAGCTATATAAATAACTAAGTAAATAAATAAGTAAATAATATTACTAATTAAGATAAAAGAAAAGAATTTAAATAGATTTTATTTAATTTAATTTACGATTTAATTTAATTTATTTATTTATTTCTATTTATTTCGAATTATTTTAATTTACGATTTTATTTTATTTTATTTACGATTTATTACGATTTTTATTTAATTAGAAAAAGCACCGCACAGGCAATTTAAACTAAGAACCTCGGAATTAATATATTTATTACGTAACTACCGACTACACTATCTATACTATTACTAATACTATTTAAATATAATCTAGGTAGCTTAGGACCCCTTATAAGAAGGTATAGAGTTTAAAAAAGGGGGGGGGGGTAGGGGGGATAGTATTTTAATAAGGGGGGGGTTAGTTTTCTTTCCTAGCCTGTCTGTATTAGACTAATTCAGACTTTATAAAATATTATAAAATAGCGAAAATTTAGCTTAATATTATAGTAGATTTCCGGCTATATAAATATATAGTTAGTAGGGTATATAGCCGATTAAACTAAGGTTATTCTGGAAATATAAATATTTAACCCTTTTCTTATTTATTTTACTATCGCTATTCTTTAGTATATAGATAAATTAAAAAGAAGGCTAAATAGCAAATAATTAGTAGAATATAGTAATATTTTATTTATTATTTACTAGTCTGTTATAACTAAGTTAACCGGCTTAATAAAATTACGTCTTTATTAAAAGTACTTATAATAATTCGAAATAAATTCAGAAAAATAGCAGAAACTAATAGTAGCTAGAATAAAATAAATAGAATACGTATATACTATTTATATTAGAAAAGCATACCTTCCTCGTCCTCCTCGTTACCTAATTCTATCCCTTCTTCAAAACATTCTTCTTTTTCCTTTCCTTCGTATAGTTGCTTTTACTTTCTATATTTTAAATTTTAATTAGTAAAATAAATCGTAATTAAATTAAATAAAATTAAAAATAAAACTTACTGTAAATACGCTGCGTGCGCTGTTATTTTCTTCGAAACCCTCTTAACTTTAGCCGTTACTTCTTGATTTTATAGGCGAATATCGTTCGTAGTAAATTAATTTAAATCGTCTAATATCGCGCCGAGGCCGGGGGTTATAAAAGTCGGCAGAATCGAAGGCCTAATATTTAAAATAAAAGGCCTGTTCTGTTTTTAAAAATAAACCGATATGTTTTTTTAAAAGGTAGGGCTATATTCGAAGGTATAGGCTAGAAATTCTTCCCTAGCCTTATTAATTAGGCTTTTTGTCGAGCGTAATTTAGAAATTAGCTGAATAATAGCCCTAGGGCTTTCGGAATTCTGAGAAACGAGGTATTTAGAATAATAGTTAATATAGTCGTCTAGAGGGTTTTCAGGCCCTTTAGACTGAATATAGAAAAAAGCTTCTATTATAGTAAATTATTAGGTATAAAAACCTAATATTACTAGAAGTGTAAGGAAAAGGAAAGGGAATAGAAAAATAAAAAGGAAACGTTTTACTTTTTAATTCGAGTTTTCGATTAGTAAGCCTGCCTAGTAATTAGGGCTTTTTCGAAAGCAAATAAAAAACCTTAAAAAAAAGTCGATTTTTTATAATTCGAACCCCGAGCCTTGCTATCTGACTAAGCCGGAAGTGCGATTTAGCCCGCGAAACTAATAGTATATATATCTAGCCGAGTACTAAGAATAAAAATAAACTAAAAACAGGGTTTAAATCGCCGTAAGCTTATTAACCGGATTGAGGTCTTTCGGATTTAATATCTATTTTATTTAATTTTTAATCTAAGGTGCAAATTATTGCTCTACTATACCCACTATTAGCCGCCCCTCGAATCGCCTTTATAAGGCGTCTTCGCAGCCAGAAAAGCATATTTTATAGTATATAGTGTAGGTAGTAGCGACAGCGACTTCTATTCTATTTAACTGTACGCTAACTATAGCCGCCTATTTATTTAGGCCGCTATAAAATAGAGTGTCCCCTTAGGGAATTAGGGTTGTCCGGTCTTCCGTAATACCCCGCCTACAGTTGAATAGATCCTTTTTATTAAGGGAGACTGGGCTGTAGGCTCGGGGCTCTATATATTTATATATAGTTCTATTAATTCTCTAGGGGGTTAAACCGAAGGCGATACTAGTAATAAGTTTTTCTTTTGTTTTTTTACTATAGCTAGCTATTTTATTTCTCTTATTATTTTTATATTATTATATAGACGTGAAATAGCCTTAAATAGCTATTAAATCAGATTTTAAAATTTATTAAAACTCGAATTAATAAAATAGAAAATAAATATAAGAAGTATTAGTACTAGTTTAACTCTTAGACTCGTAATATACGTTTTACCTTTTTAGTATTATATATACTTTATTACGCTCTAAATCGCTATATATTTAGTATAGTTTATATATTTAAACCTAGATTTATATTAAATTAAGTTTTTACTTACCCTAGACTTTATTACTATTTATTAATCTGTTTAAACTTTCGATACACGCTTAGCCCTTCTAGCATTATATATATTCTATTACGCTCTAAATCGCTATATATTTAGTATATTTTATATATTTAAACCTAGATTTATATCAAATTAAGTTTTTACTTACCCTAGACTTTATTACTATTTATTAATCTGTTTAAACTTTCGATGCACGCTTAGCCTTTTTAGCATTATATATATTCTATTACGCTCTAAATCGCTATATATTTAGTATATTTTATATAATTAAATCTGAATTTATATAGAGTTACCTTTTAACTTACCCTAGACTTTTTCGATTTAAAGCGTATAACTCGTAAATGCGTGCGTGCCGGGAGATGAATTTGGTAGCCGTGAGTCGATTTTTTTAAAAACCTATACTAACTAATTAGTCGGCCGCCTTAAACGTGCACTAGAGCCCCCCGCAGCGTGCTATAGGGTAAACTAAGGCCGCAGGGACTATAAGAGGGAAGATAAAAATCGAGCAAAAAACAAAAACGATTTTTAGGCCCTCTTATAGTACTATCAAATTTTTATTAGTACTATTCCTGCCGGTACCCCTTTTAAAAAGCATTGAATTTTAGAAGGTTTTATGCTATAATAGTTACTTTTTAGTACTATTACTCTCGTCGTCGCCCCGAAAGGCGTTAAATTTCCCTTTACAGGAGGTCTTTATTTCTTTATAAGCCGAAATAATACCTAGCAGTCCTTCCTTAGGCCCTATACGGCCTATAGAGCCTTTAGAAACTACGGTGCCTGTAGAATCTAGCAGCTCTATAGAGCCTATAAGGCCTATAGAAGGTATTCTACCTAGCTTTATACTACAGAGAAATTCAGATTTTCCTTTTATAGGGCATTTAATAGGCTCAGGCCTATTAATATATACTAAATGCAAGGTTGGATTAATTTTTAACCGCCTTCGAGACTATCTACGAGGAGAAAAACACGGTATTCGAAATACTGAAATTAAACAAATTAAATTCTAGGCTTTAAAACTCCCTAATTTAATTCAGAAAGAAGAGGAATTAGAAGGGTTTAGCGGTTACCCTTCTAAAGAAACGCCTGCTATAGAGGGTTTAGCAGTAATTAAAGGCGGTTATGCCTGTAATTATACCCCTAGCTGTAAATATACTAGCGCTACAGAGAGTACTATTCGAAAGTATATACAAAAAGAGCATAAACCCTTAAAACGGCCTAGAAACCCTGCTAAAGGAAAATCTTTAGCGCAGTTTTATAGGGGGGGTGCTAATTTACAGCGGTTTTTTAGAAATAGAAACGGGAGCTTCTATTTCGAGGTTAATTACAGGTGTATATCGCCTATAATTACTGCTAATAGCCGTATAGCAGAGGCAGAAATAGGCGCTGAAATCGGGTCGGATATAGATTTAGAAGGGCCTAAAAATAGCGAAAGTAATAGCGAAAGCGATAGCGATTTTAGCGGCTTTAATAGCGACGATTTAGGGGATTTTAGCACTAAATCCTCTCATATTAGGCTAGAGAATGCAGCTAAATTTAGGGCTCTAGACGAGAGGGAGGCTCCTAATCCCTGGCTTCGAAAGTTCGGGGCTCTAGGGCACCTTTCTCGTATAGAGGGTACTAAAGAGGAAATTAGAGCCTATACTTTACTATATCCGGCCCCGATTTTAGCAGAATCGATACCGGAAGATAACGAGTTAGAAGGGCGAGGCCTTCTAGAGATTTATTCTTCGATCGATCGTATAATTACAGAGGGAAAAAGGCGAATAAATTCGGACGAGTTCTCGAGGGTAGTGCTATTAGAATTAAATCGGAAGGATTTAAATACTAGCCCTCGTAAGCCGTTTAGCGCCCTGCATAAACTAGCTACGTAGAATCGGTATAGTATCGTTTTTAAACGTTTAATTATGTTTATATTTCGAACTGTAAATCTTCCTGACGGAAAAAGGCCCCCGTACGTCCTTTCGGATATAGAAAAAAATCGATTAAATATCGTTCGAAAGCAGCTAAAAAGGGTTATTCGTCGAATTCCGATTGACTGTAATTTAGAGTTTTTACAGGGCCCTATAGCTAAAACCCAGTATTTTAACCTCGATTTTAGCCTATTAGGGTTAATTTTAAATATATTTAATCGGAGCCTAAATAAAGGCGAATTTCAGAGCGTTTTAATTAGCTTTTTAAGCATTTTATATATCCGAGAAGACGGGACGTACGAGACGGTAGATATAATTACCCCTTATATCTCTGCGATTACTACGTTAGCTCGATTATTTATTATCGAATTTAATTTTCGAGCAATAAAACGGCAAATTAAAGGGTATATTAGCGAGGGCGATACAGAAGCCGAAGCCTGCGAAAAAGCCCCGATTTTATTTAATAAAATTCGCGAGAGTATCGAAGAATATCTGCTGCCTAGTAGAGAATATAAGCCTCTGCCGTACCGAATCGAATTACGCTCTTATAGGCTTACTTTAATAAATAATAGTATTAAAGCCGGGGGTATTAGCTAGGATAACGATACCTTAATATATAAAGAAATTCGCCTCTCGATTAGTAGCGTAATAACTACTATTCGAAAGGGTATTTTACAGGCCCGAGAGCTCCTTTTTAGGGACCTTTTATATATTCCGGAGCGTAAAGATCGAATTAGCGAGGGCGTAAATTTAATCGAATATTATAGGGGCTTTTTACCTGAAATCGACTAGGAAAACCTAACCGATAACGCTACAGAGCAGTCTATCGGGTATTCGTTTATTTACGAAATAGAGGAAAGCCCTTTATTTAATACTAGGCAGTGGTTATTAAAGCGAATTTTATTAAATAAATAGGCGCGAAAGGCCTAGTTCCCTAGCTTTAAAGTAACTAAATTTAAAGAGCCTTCGATTAAAGAAGCTAAAAGATATAGCCGTTTAATAGGCTTATTTCTCGAGAAATTAGCCGCTTTAGTGCATATTACCTCTAGACAGCCCGCTAGAGGTACAGAAGCCCTATCGATTCGGTTTAGGAACGGCGATAACGAGGGTTCTAGAGGGTTTTTCCTCGATAAAGGCTTAATTCAGTTAATTACAGGCTATCACAAGGGCTACGCTACGTCTAGTAAATTAAAAATAGTCTACCGTTATCTGCCTAAAGAAGTAGGGGAGCTTCTGACCTATTATATCCTTTTAGTCCTACCTTTTTTCGAAGATTTACAGGCAAATTTAGACGGCGTTACTTCTTTTAGCGATCGAATCTAGCCTATAGCGCCTAAAAAAAGGGAAGCCGATAATTCTAATAGCGTTATTCCGGGGGCTCGATTTACTAGCTCGAAAATAGGGCCTGATTCTATAGAGCCTTTAGGGGCTTTAGAAGATTCAGAAGCCTTATTTAATAAGTCTAAGCACCGGTTAGCAGTGTTTTTTAGTAGCCCTCGGTTAACTAAGGCCTTAAGTAATTTATTTACAGAAGGGTGCGGGCAGAATATAGGCCTAGCTAGCTGGAGGCATATAGCTATCGCGATTAGCCGTAGGGCTTTAGATTTAAATAGTATAGGGGAGTATACTATTAAATTAGCAGGTACGAGCTCTAATAGCGATAATAATAGCGGTACCGATAGCGATCGAATAGAAGATTTAATGGCCGGGCATACTACTAAAACTGCTACGAATATTTACGGGCGTTTAATTAGAGACGGGCCTTTTATCGACCCTTCTAAAAGAGAGGCTTTTCGGCGCTATTCGGTAGCGTGGCACGATTTATTAGGCTTTAGGGACCCTATTTTAGGTACCGAGGCCCTACGGAAACGAAAGGCAGACAGCGAAATAGGGCTCGAAAATAGTAAAATTAGGGAGGCCCGAATTAACGACCTAGGGTCTGTTAATTTAGAGCGAGAATTAAGGCGATTTTACGAGGGTTCTAGGGGTCTGGTAAAATTCAGAGGGTTACAGAAACTCGCTTTAGAGGCTATTATAGCATATAGAACCCCTATTATTGCTATTTTCGGTACAGGTGTAGGGAAAAGCCTGCTATTTCTGCTGCCTGCCTATTCGTCCCACGGGGGGGTTACGATAGTTATAGAGCCTCTAATAGCCCTAATCGAGGACCTAAACGAACGCTGTAAATCGGTAGGTATTCCTAGTACTATCTGGAATAATTCTAGGCCCTTTGTTACTAGTAAAATCGTATTTGCTACGCCTGAAATAGCATCTACAGACCCTTTTAAGGCCGTACTAACCGATTTAGCCTATTCGAAACGGCTAGATCGGATAGTATTCGACGAATGCGATTTAATTCTAGAGGGTAACGATAAATTTAGGCCTGAATTAGGGCGGTTAGGGGCTTTTAATAAATACGGCGTACAGTCGATTTATTTAACTGCTACCCTTCCGCCCTTTAAAGAAGGCCTATTTTTAGAGAAAGCCGGTATAGAAGACTCTGATAGGCCTGTTATTTTTAGAATGCCTACTAATAAGCCTAATATTCGCTATAGCGTTAAGAGCCTTTACTATAGTAAAAAGCAACGGAATAAAAATACTAAATTAGTAATTTTATTAACTACTATAGATCTAGCAGTTTCAGAAGCGCTAGATAAATTAGAGCCTAACTCGCGGGTAATTATCTTTTGCCCTTCGAAATTAATTACCCGCGAATTAGGCTCTAAATTAGGCTGCCTTACGTACTATAGCGATATAGACATTTTAGAGGGTGTAAATAAAAATAAAAGGCTTACAGATTTCGCGTCGGATACCCCTATTAAAGGGTTTTATAGGGACGGGCGCGTCCTAGCAGGTACTACGGCTATAGGACGGGGTTTAAATATCCCTAATATACGCCTTATAGTGCATATAGGGGGCCGTTTCTCTGTAGACGAATTTATTCAGGGGGTAGGCAGAGGGGCTAGGAACGGGGGGGCCTGCGAATCTATTCTAATAGATACAAAAGAGTACTCGTTTAATAGCGATTCTATTAATAATTTAGGCCCTTTTACCCTTAAAGATTATATCGATAGGGGTATCTGCCGCCGGATTATTTTAGATTCTGTATTAGACGGCTTAGAAGACCGAGAGAGCTGTAAGCAAGGCGAAATTCCGTGCGATATCTGCTCGCTAAATTATCCTCAGGATATTTACGGAGATTTCGACGGCTCCGAATTTATTCAGGCCCTTAATAGCAGCCGCGAGGAAACTTTCGAGGGATTAGGCGAGAATAAAGGCAGCGTAGCCCTGAATAAAAGCCTAGAAAATAGGGAAGAGGAGGGAATTAGAAGGAAAGGGAAGGAGAAGGAAGCTGCTATTTTAATTGCTTCGGATAGCGATTATTCCGAAGGGTTAAATTCAGACGATTTATTAGGGGTTATAGAGCCTATAGCCCCTGTAAATAATTCCGAAGGACCTAACCCTAATTTTCTAGGCTTAAATAGGGCTATTAAGGGAACGAGTAGCCTGGGCTATAGGGGGGGGGTACAGAATTTAGAAAAGGAAATATTTAAATCGCCTTTAAATACGACTGAAAGCGAGGGCGAAATCGAAGACGAAATCGGTAGGGAAATCGAGGACGAAATCGAGGCCGAATTTAAAGGCGATTTAAATAGGAATTTAAATTCGAATTTACCCCCCCGGGAGGTAGGCGGGCCTAATAGCCTAGGTTCGAGTACCTTGCAGGCGGGACCTAGTAATAAACCTTCTAAACTAGACGAGGGAATTAGGCTTAGGGCGAAAAAGGCTACCGGAAGGCTCGAGGCTTCTGAAACGCAGGTTGCAGTGCTTCTTTATTTTTTTAAGGCTACGATTATGCCGAAATTTAATAAATTAGCAGGGTGTCCGTGCTGTTTAGGCTTAAATAGCGCTAAGCACCTTCTGAAAGACTGCCTGAAGCAGCCTGAATTTTCGCCCTACGAGAAGGAAGCCCTAAATTTCTCGAATTATTTAGTTCGGTTTATTACTACACAGCGTTCTGGCGGCCTTTATAGCGGCTGCTATTTTTGTTACCTGCCTTTTGCCCTCTGTAACCGCTAGGAGGCCTTAGATATAGGGGGGTAGGCCCTTATAGAAGGCGAGGAGTGCGAATTAGGGCTTGGATTTCTGGATTTTGCGGTACGGGTGCTATTTTTTAGCGAGGAGTTATGGGGAAATGAATTTACTGCAGAGGTTAGGGGGCTATTTAGGAGGATAGGGGATTTAGGGGCGTTTCGGGAGAACCCTATTAGTTTCGTTCAGAAGCTAACTAATAGGGTTAAAATAGGGAATTTCGAAGGCAGCGAGTTATCGTTTTTTATCCTCTCTATATGCCCTTATTTATACCCTCGATTCGAGAAGGTATATAACGATTTGCTGTCGAAGGGCATAGTAGATAACGGAAACTGGGATTTTAGTTAGTCTTTTATATAAAGCCGAATTTTACTGGTTTTATACTATTTTTATTTTATTTTTACTGTAAAGTGCGCGCCTAAAAACTAATAATTTAGAAACCTCGTACCTAATAGAGCCTCTAGACTGCCTACTAACGAGATTATTAACTTTAGTTTTCTACTGTAATATAGCCCTGAATCTTAGCTTTAAAATGCGCCTAAAAACGTCTTATTTAGTTACCTACTTATCTTTTAAGTAACGCTAATAGAAAATTGCCTGTTTTTATTTAAGCTTAGTTCTCTTCCGAAGTGCTGTAAATATATACTAATTAAATTCATATTAAATAGCCCTGAATTTTAGCTGTAAAACGCCCTTAAATATGCCTAATTTAGTTTTATATAGCGGCTGCTACTAGCGCTAATACCGGTCTAGGCCGTCAGCCGCCCTGCTTAGCATACTAAACTATATATTTTCACCGTTAAATTAGGTTTATAGGCGCCGGCTAGCTTCAGAATTTCATAATTCAGTAGTTAGCATAGTAAATAGCCTAGTTAGATAGTGTAGAGTAGCAATTTAATAAAATCCCTAGGTTCTGAGTTCAAATGTGTAAAAAATGTGATTTTAATAGTAAATTTAATTAAATCAGTAATTCCGCATTAAAATTAATAAATAAATATTAAATTACTGATTAAATTCGATTTAATTCGATTTAATTTAATTTAATTTTAATATTAATTCTTTTTTTTTCTTTTTTACTTTCTTTTATCTTTAAGATTAATATGTTTAATATAGTTATATTATTATCTTTTATACTATATAATACTTATAAATATAATATTAAAGTAATATTAAGTAGGATAACTAATAGTAAAATAAAACTTTAAAGAGTTTAGTATTTTATATACTTAATAATAAATTTAACTTAAATTGAAAATAAATAGTATTATTAACTTTAAACTTATATTATAAGTTACAGATACTTTTAAGTATACTATATATTTTATATAGTTATTACTTAAACTAATTTAATAATATTTCTATTAATTTATATTTATTATAAGTAAGATACTAACTTTAAAGTACTTATTAAATCTAGCTATAATATTAATATTTTAACTATTTTAAGCTTATTAGTATCGGTATATATTTTACTAAGTAAGAGAGGCTATAGTTAAAATATTAAATATAAAGTAATTAAAAGAGTTAAAGGCTTTTATTAGTTTATTTAATATTAAGTTAACTTACTTATTATATTTACGTCTCTACTATTCTAAGCTCTGTGGTGCGGTGTAGGCTTTACTAAGTAAGAGAGGCTATAGTTTAAATATAAAGCTTAAAGTAATTAAAAGAGTTAAAGTGTTTAATTAGTTTTTTAAATAATAATTTCATTTACTTATTAACCTTAAGGTTTTAATATTTTAAGCCCTTTAGAATTAGTATAGGCCTAACCGAGTTAGAAAGGCTATAGTTAAGATATTAAGCTTAGTAGTAGTTATAAAGGTTAAACGCTTTAATTAAATATTTAAATAGCATAGAATATAGCTGTTATCTTAACAGTCTTATTCTTTTAAGCCTCTTAGAGTTAGTATAGGCCTGACCGAGTTAGAGAGGCTATAGTTAAGATATTAAGCTTAGTAGTAGTTATAAAATTTAAAGGCTTTAATTAAGTATTTAGATATTATATAATATAGCTATTATATTAATAAGGTTATTATTTGAAGCTTATTATAGTCGGTATAGGCCTAACCGAGTAAAAGAGGCTATAGTTAATATATTAAACTATAAAGTACTTAAGAAGTTAAAGGCTTAAATAGTTATTTAAGTAAATGTTAGATTTTACTACTATATTAAACTTTATTTTATTTAAAGCCTCTTATAGTCGGTATCGGCCTTACCGAGTTAAAGAGGCTATACTTAAGATATTAAGCTTATAGTAATTAATAAAGTTAAAGGCTTTAATAGTAACTTAAGTAAATATTATATCTAGCTATTATATTAATAGTTTTACTATCTTAAGCCTGTTATAATCGGCATAGGCCTTACTAAGTTAAAGAGGCTATAGTTAAGATATTAAGCTTATATATAATAAAAATATTTAAATAATTTAGTTATAACTTTAATAAATATTAAACGTAGTAATTATATTAACGTTATTACTAATTAATCTTTCTTTAACTTATATAAGCTTTACTAAGTAATAAAGGCTTTAATTAATATATAAAGCTTAAAGATTATTATTTAATTTAAAGTTATAAAAGCTATTAAGATAAGTATTATATTTAAAGGTTATTAACGCTATTTTAGTAAGTATTAAATATAGCTTTTATACTAACGTTATTATTATTCTAAGCTTTATATAGTTAGGTTAAGCCTTATTAAGTTAGAGAAGCTAAAATTAATATATTACGTTTAAGTAAGTTAAAATAATTAATTACTTTAATAAATAATTTAAATATTATTTTCATATAGCTATTATTTTAACTTAAAGTTTAATCTGTACCGTCTATAATTAATAAAGGCTTTACTTAGTATAAGAGTTTATAATTAATTTAAAACGGTTAAAAGTAGTTATATAAGTTAAAGCTTATAAAAGCTATTTAAGTAAGTATTTAACTAAGCTAATATATTAATAGCTTTACTATTTAAAGCCTCTTAGAGTCGGTATAGCCCTTACCGAGTAAGAGAGGCTATAATTAAGATATAAAGTTTTAGTTTATTTAAAAGAGTTAATTACTTTAATAAGTAACTTTAATATTAATTTAATCTAGTTATAATATTAATACTCTAGCTATTCTAAGTCTCTTATAGTCGGTATAGGCTGTACCGAGTAAGAGAAGTTCTAGTTAAGATATTAAGCTTAAAGTAATTAAAAGAGTTAAAGGCTTCGATAGTTATTTAAGTAAGTATAAAATATAGTTATATTAACAGATTTACTATTTAAAGCTTCTTATAGTTAGTATAAGCCTTCTTAAGTTAGAGAGGCTATAAGTAAAATAGTAAGTTTAAATATAATTAAAAAGATTAATTAATTTAATAGCGATTTAAATAACTATTAAATCTAGTTATTATATTAACGTTAATACTATTTAAGCTCTATAAAGTTAGAAAAGCTATATTAAAAATATAAAGCTTAAAGACAGATATAAGAGTTAAAGGTTATATTAGCTAGTTCTATAAGTATTTACTATAGTTTGTTTAATAATAAATCTATTATTTTATATTTATTATAAGTAATATAAGTTTAGTAAAAGGAAAGATGCGATAATAAGATAATATATCTTTTAAGTAATTAAAGAAACTAAAAGTAATAGTAACTATTAAAAGAAGTAAAGAAATAAATTATAGATTATTAATTAATATAGTTAATAAAAGCTATTAAAGTCCTTTACTATTAATTAGGGTGTTATAATATAAGTAGTAGAATAGTTTAGATTTTAACTATAAGTAAGTTTAACTTATAAAGCTTCTAGTATAGTAAAATAATCCGCTATTTAAATATTAAAAGGCCTAAGTTCGAATATATTAATATTCGATAAAGATAAACCTTAATAGACTATGCTTTATATAGCTTAATATTACTTATTGTTTTTATCTTTTAATCTTTATTTTTACTAGTATAATAAATTATTATAATATTAAATAAAATAATAATAAACTAGATTAAAATAAAATGTTAATAGCAAGCCTTAATAAGATAACTTAAAGCTTTTTATTTTAAGTTATAATATATATATAAAGTTTACTTTAAAGCGTTACTTATAGTTTTCGAATATTTAATCTTAAAAAGTAAATATATTAACTTTAAACCTATTTATACTATAGATATAACCTAGATAGCTAGCTTAAATCTTATATTCTTAAACTACGATATATATATAAGGTTTCTCTATACTTAAGAATTAGAGCTATAATAGCTTTAAGTTCTAGTAATTTAGTAATTTTAATATAAGGTAATATAATTTAAAATATATATAAATAAGCTTTATAACCGCTATTTAAATATAAAAAACCTACTTAAAAATATTAAGAATATATAATTAATAAGCGCTATAAATGCTATTTATATACTTAAAATAAATAAATAATAAGCGCTATAACTGCTATTTATATTTTAAAAATATATAGTTAATAGGTGTAGCAACCGTTTTTAAATATTAAAAACATATAGTAAATAAGCGTAGCAACCGTTTTTTAAATATTAAAAATATATAGTAAATAAGCGTAGCAACCGTTTTTTAAATATTAAAAATATATAGTTAATAGGCGTAGCAACCGTTTTTAAATATTAAAAATATATAGTTAATAAGCGTAGCAACCGTTTTTAAATATTAAAAATATATAGTTAATAGGCGTAGTAACCGTTTTTAAATATTAAAAATATATAGTTAATAGGCGCAGCAACCGTTTTTTAAATATTGAAAATTAGGTAGCGGTAGCGGTCGGAGACGTAGTGGTTAGGGTTAGGGTTAGGGTTAGGGTTAGGGTTAGGGTTAGGGTTAGGGTTAGGGTTAGGGTTAGGGTTAGGGTTAGGGTTAGGGTTAGGGTTAGGGTTAGGGTTAGGGTTAGGGTTAGGGTTAGGGTTAGGGTTAGGGTTAGGGTTAGGGGTAGTTAGGGTTAG